>JAAIXI010000220.1:2462284-3132433 GCA_013403645.1 Heliconius nattereri
TTATAAATCTATAAATACAGGGTGAGTCATATTGAACTTTCCGGTTTTGGAAGGACGTTGCACGAAGAAGGGAAGGAGTAGAAGGGTGGGGATGGTGTCATTAGACGCGCCATGACATGCAGTTTTAGTGTGAGCAATGGCTTGGTCGGGACAACATCGTGCGTTCGTAGTTGAAGAGTTTATTAAAAATGGCGGCTCCGTGATCACAACACAGCGTGCGTTCCGTTTACATTTTGCTATTGGTCGACGTGATCCCATTCCCACTGGACCAACAATCAGAAATTGGGTATCAAATTTTAGAGCAACATCATCAGCATTAAAAACAAGACCACAAGGCCGAATTAGGACGTCAACGTCAGCGGAAAACGTGGATAGAGTGCGGGCTTCAATTCAACAATCCCCTCGGCGTTCTGTTCGGAAACATGCCGCTTCACTAGGATTATCTTTCAGTAGTGTCCGCAGAATACTGCATAGAGACCTTAAATTTCACCCATACAAGATTCAGGTAGTGCAAGAATTAACAGTTAGAGACTTAGACACACGAACAAATTTATGCCGCGACATTCAGCAGATCCCCCGCACTGCTGTTTTGATCTTCAGTGATGAGGCACATTTTCACCTCGCCGGAACTGTCAACAAACAGAATTTTCGATACTGGGCTGAGAATAACCCACGAAACCTACACGAACGACCACTTCACAGCCCTCGAGTGACAGTGTGGTGCGCTATTGCAGAGTTTGGTGTGTGGGGTCCCTATTTTTTTGAAGAAGATGGTCAAGTCGTCACAGTTACCTCTGCTCGGTATTGCGACATGCTTGAAACTTTTCTGAAACCGAAATTGGAGGAATTAACGCAGAATCATGACAACGATAACATCTGGTTCCAACAAGATGGTGCTACAGCCCATACATCCAGGCGTTCAATGGAAATCCTGCGACAAATGTTTCCCGGTCATCTCATTTCTTTGCGAGGTGACGTTGGGTGGCCGCCGAGATCACCTGATTTAACCCCCTGCGATTTCTTTCTCTGGGGTTACCTGAAGGAAAAGGTGTACACGCATCGTCCCCGAACCATCGATGAACTGAAGGCTGCAATCACGGAAGAAATCAATGCTATTCCGCTGAATATGACTCGACGAGTAATGGACAACTTCCGGGAAAGGCTTCAGCAGTGTGTGGTCAATGGAGGTAGACATTTACAGGATATCATTTTTAAAACCAACTAAATTAAAACTGCATGTTATGTGCTTTCAAACAATAAAATAATTTTTACTGCATGTCGCTTTGTTTTTAATACACACCTTATTGAAATCGGAAAGTTCAATATGACTCACCCTGTATATAAATAAATCGAATATGTACCGAACGCCATAGCAAAATATATAAAAGTAAACTAAAAGTATTATGAGTGGGGACTCGTATCAAATTATGTATTTTCTATGAAATAGTATGAATACAAAACAATGTCGTGATTCCTTTTACTTTTTTACGCAACATTAAGTCATATTACTGATAGAATATAAAATTGTAACATAATATTAAAAGCATATTATTCTTACGTACTTATTGTTAAAATGTCAGGTGGTAAATATAAGAAAACACTTAATAACCATAATTTATTGTTCCTCTTTCATATATACACACTTCTAACACTTTATACAGCACACTTCACACTGTTTCTATATAACACTTTACACTTATACACGTTTTAAAGCGCATACTTAATTCCAACAATGACACTGATTTTAAATACTTGAACATCGTTACAACGTTACACCTTACGAGAGGCAGAATAACGACGTACTGACTCAATCCATCAAAAACGTCACTTTTTATAGCCGTAACCTTCCTTCTTTTTATAAATAATTATGTGGGTATTATTATTTTATTTTCTGTAAAATACCCTCACACTGACAATTGTATTACAGTATTTATAATGAGCAGGTATTGTGCTAAATTTTGCATAGGCAATAAGAAACAGCTTCTCGTTGTATCCCGCACACAGCATCAGCATTTTAACTGAAAACCTGCTTGGATATAGCGTAAAGCTGAATAATTATAAAATGCTTTCTTATTTCGGAACACAATTTAGGGTGAATCATGGCGGAGGTTACACATTCATATCATCAAGGGATATTAATGAAAAATAATCCAGAGGTAACAATATATAATATGATGACTTGAAAAATATACAAATACATAATTATATAATTCAGAACGAACAAATATTTATTCTAGGCCCATCATGTAAACATAATTTCTGCGATATTATACTATGATAAGTATGAAGTTGATATAATATTTAATTAGCGCTTTGCGTTTCTACAAATATCATGTAACTACGTAATGTATATAAATATTATAGTGTATGCAGTGTATGTAAATATTTTTGACGGTAATTATATAGTACATAATCATTTGTAAGTTAATTTCACGTAATTTATAATTTTCTTAAAATAATTCATTTAAAAAACGTTGAGCTGTGCAATGATTAAGGATTTGGTTTCTTTTTTTTTTTTACTTCCAGTTACATAAAACACGGCGTTGGGTTATGCCACCTGAAAACGCTACTATCTGTAATATAATAAAACGATTTGACTCAAAGTGGCACAAGTGCGCGACTGTCAGCGCGATAGGTTGTGGATTCCATTCCCACTCGAGGAAATGAAATATTCAATATTTTCATATCTTCGCTCTGGTGTCGAGGCAAAGCGCGGCGTTGAGTTCCACTACTCAACACGAAACTATTTAGTATCTTAAAACAACATCATGGGCGGGAATGGAAGGTAACAAATAAAACGCACACTTTTTTATATATTTTTTATTTTTTTTTACAATTAATCAGATAACATACATATCAAACCAGCCGAAGTATGGCTAAACCCATTTATTATCTAAAACTTATGAACAATACAAGAAATTGATACATCTCAAATTCACCTTACTTTAAAATATATATAGATATATTATATATATTCATCCATTCTACATATAATCTACAACCTACTTATCCATAATTCTAATATTTGCATAAATTCAAAGTAAATATGCCCAAAAGAAATATTGTTGAACTATGAAATATACATATATAACTTTTTGGCAATTAATTGAGTATCATTTCTGTGCATAGCAAAATTAATTTAATTTTTTTTTTTCATTTAACATGTAACTTATATCTTATCGATAAAGAGGCCACAAATATAACAGCGTTTCTGTCGTCAGTTCGATTGTATAGGGACTTTTGTTAAACATTATTGCCTATATAATAATAAATGTTATTTTGGCGTAATAACCAATTATTAATATTAAAAACTACATGTGCTGTGCAGTGAGAGTCGAGGTGTACGTACACAGTACTTGTGCGCACATGCGGCGCTAGTTCACGATCACCACCTACCACTACCACATACCACTCTACTCAACTAGCACACCTTACACCGTACAACAGACAATTGGCCGGTCGTCCACATAAAACTTTCTCCAAATGTTTTTTTTTTATATTAAAAATATTTCTACTTATATGCAACTCGCTAATTAGTTACAGCCAGCTTTACATAATAATTGATACATTAGACTCTCATATAGATCTCTACTAACTATTATTTAATGGTAAAAAATAATAAAAATACTTCTAAACATTGCATTACAATCACATAAGGTTCAGTAAGTTAATTATATAGAATAATAAAACATCTTTTTTTTTTAAAACCCGAACATAAGTCATACGAGAACATTGATATCGTTGAGTTCTGGAATGGAAAATAGCACACTTAAATTCACTAACTGTTACACTTACATTATAATTATTGTTCTTCTGTTTGTTTGTAAAATACATTGCTTTATGTAATTCAGAAAATAACAATTAAAAATATATCAACTATTCTAGTTATGCTGATAAGAATCATGATATACCTTAAGATAACTTAAAAGAAGGGGGGGGGAGGTCTAATACAGGTGGGTGTACCAAATAACAGTGCAGTGCGCTTTGTAAGTACGGGGAGGCGATAAATAGTTTGATTATATGTGAGGTTACTGAACGAGGTAATATAGAGTTAAGGACACGAGACCGGCCGCTGCCGCCGCGCCCACGCCCACGCCCGGCCCCCACGCCCACGCCCGTTCCCAACACGCGGGACCAAACACAACAACATCTGTCACTACTATACCTATTCGCTATATTTCACTAATTAATATTATTAAACCACAAAGACATTAAGAGCTAATAAAAATATAATTTAGAAAACTATTATTAACCTACAGAGTCCCTTTAGATTTAAAAGCGTTTTAATGTATTATCCCATCGATCACTTTACTGGGCGATGGGCACAGGGCAATGGGCACTGGGCACGAGTGGGCACGGCGAGGCCGCGTCGACACTTGCTTCTCTTATTTGGTACTCGGGGCGCGGCGGGCGGCGGCGGAGCCCCGGCCGCGGTAACAAGCGCCGTAAAGACAAGGCACATAAGGACGGTCTCAAGACCTGCGCGGGCGCAGCTACGCGTACCGCCCGCTCTACACCCCATACAAAGTAAACACGAGACGCAACTGACGACTATTATTACAAATTACATACAATAAAAATAATTAATTTTAGATATTGAAAAAACAAACAAAAAATAATTATACCGTCGAAACAGGTAAAAAAGTGGAACTTAAGGAACACTACAGAAGCAATCAAATTGCGAACACATTTGTACTACATAAAAATTAATACACAACCCTTTGCGCGAAAAGACTGAAAAGTTCAACTTTAGTCACAACGAAACAGGCAACACTTAGTGAGTGACACGCAAGGAGACCACTAACGTAACTATAAACATTTAAAGTATTCCGTTCCTGTTTCATTATCAGCTAATACTAACATTTTAGAATTACATTTTTTTTCTCATCACAGAGATTTTTACACAGAACTTTTTTTTTAATAATAATATTATTTATTAGTCTATTGATATAATAATTATGAAAAATTTAGTATCCGCCTATTAAATACAAATATTGAGGAGAACTTTTTAATATTGGTGTAGTGAGACGAGACAGCTTAAACCTACTATATATTAACTTAATCGATTATTTCATATCGATACAGTTTACAATGACATTAAATTTACCGAAACACGTTTTACATCTACATTGTACTTTAACTCAAAGGTGGTACCGAAAAATATATTTTATTATAAGAAACAACGCCAATCGTTATATATAACTTTAGAAAGATGTCAGAAATTACTATACAACACTAAAGGCGATTAATTAAGTTCGTTTTTTTTTAATTATTATTATGATAACTTAAGAGCTTTATTATTATTATTAATAATATATCGAACCTAACACAGTTACGGGGTTACGGATATGAATACAACAAAACGATTTGATTAGAAATGTTACTCGATATGCAACGTTGAAGATCAAAATGTTTAAGGGTAAACAACAAAAGGAAAATGACATCGGTGGTACTTAGTATGATATACTTAGAAAAAAAATATATTTCAGTCTGTGCGTATAAATGACGATGTCACGTAACAAACACTGGCTCATAAGCGAAGTATAAAATGGTGGGCACAACTGTTTGTTCTCTCGCCTCATGGGCTGGGCATGGGCTGCTCAAAGGGGCACTGACCCCCATACTACTAAAGTAAAAAAAATATGCAAAAACCAGAATGTCTCGTCACATACAAAAATGTGTCGATGGCAGTAGGAAACCTCTAATAAAATAAATATTTATTCCCATCCGACTCACTGGACAATATTAAAAATATTATTTTTTTCTTAATCACAGCTATCAGTCTGTCAAAATTTAAAAATTAAGTATATTTTCAGAATCGGATTAGTCGTCCCTCACTCACTTACATAGGGTTTTTATTTATTTATTCAAGTACGAGTACAATCAAGGTACAAAAGTGACTAATGTAAGACCGCGGAGTATTGTTTGACGCCAATACTTAACAAGTGTATGACATAAGAGAGGTTTTTTTTATTTATTTTTAGTAAGTATATCGGAACATAGTGTTTTGGTCGTAGATGCTAAGTTACGTATATAAAAGAAGCACGGCGCGTCGAGACCAGTAGAGTTCTCTTACAGTACATCGATAATAAAACAATTTGACACAGGTACAACAGAGATCTAATGAAACAATAATACGAATAATAACTACGAATCAATATTATAAAGGATATGATAATTAATTATGCTCGATAACAATAATAGCTCGTTTAAAGCGATGTTCGAATGCGAGAAGACTAGAGAAGCAGTGCGTGTGTTCTAGTGTATGAGTCTACTGCATCAATTAACACTGTTGGTGGGGGGTTGTTGGCCGTGACCGTGGAACACGTACGATACGATAACGATACGATACATGTGTACATAAACGCTGTGCAGTCGTTCACTAGTAGCTCGTCAGTGAAGGGATGCAAGCGCGTGCAGGGACGATGACGAGCACTGCACTGTACTGCACTGTACTAGCACTGTGTGTGTGTGTGTGTCGTCCACTTACTCAACTATAATAACATTAAATATAGCAGTTAAAAATATTCTTCAGCGATCACATTTATATAAATTACCAAATAGAGATTTAGCTTAGTTCAACATTTTAATCAATGGCCCTCCGTTTACACGTAAAGTCACTCAGTACATTTTGTAATAATCAGTTGTTGTGTTAATCGAGAACACCTTTGTCTTACACCTATATATACCGACAATACAAAAATCCATTCGCTATAATTAAGGTAAATTTTAGATATTTAAACACTAAAATGTAAAATATTAAACATCCTAAATAAACTCTGATATTCCAAATTTTAGGCATTAGCTCAATTAATTAAATATATTCTTGGGTGACTACGACAAAAGTGAAATAAATGCAATATAATAATACTACCCAACCATTCATACCCTTGTATTAAGACAGTTTCCAAGCTGCTCGGGCCTAAGCCTACGCTACCGCTACCGCTACCGCCTACCGTTACACTACGTGAAAGCCTTCGTTAGTTTATATTTGGTATTATCTTAACCGCACCACGAAACAAGACTAGAGGAATGATTGCCTCTTGTGCCGACGCCGATCCGCCACGTTATTAAGGAAGACTAGTTTCTTTGTAAATATCACCTAACGCTTCTATTGTAGACACGAGTACCTAGGCGGGGACGATCACGAATGACCAAACCAAGTTCGATTTGTTTAAAATATATCAAAAAACAAACTTCACCGTTTCGGTCGTTGTCAGTATTAAAATAAAAATATTTGTCGAAGATTTTATAAAAGTTCGATTTAAAACAATTTTCCTTTAAAAAAGTGTAAATTGTAAGATAAAATATTCACAATAAAAAAATTGTAAAATCATCCATAATCGCCCACCTCCAGTATTAGGACGTCAACGTACAAAAATATATATAAACGAAGATAACAAGCAACTTTTAAATATTATCAAATTAAAGGCCCTTCTGTATTGTACACTATCACTACACGAACGCTAAAACTAATACGATACGAACGTTATATATGGAAAGATGGATTGTCTTTTTAGTATGCATCGCCCGTAGAGCGCAATGGACGTTAGATAAATAAATAAATAAAACAATATTATAGTTTCGTATATATTTGGTCCCTATACGAGTGCTCTGTTCAAATAAATAATACATTCTAGGCTATATTTACGTTTGAGATCGCATCAAAATGCGCGAGTGGGTCGTGACGTGGACGCCGCGCCGCCATCTTGCTTCAAATAACCAATTATAATTTAAATTAGACTAAGTCTCAGAGGAATTTGAACTTTCACAAAGAAGATGGCGGCGGGCGTCGTACATACTTATACAAATCGGTAAGTAAATTTTACTATGAGATGCGTTATAGGCGGTACAACAATACACATTGACGCGAAACACGAAAACGATGCAATACTTAACACCACGACACTCCATTTTGTCGTAAATACATACCATTAAAAGCTAACTCAAATCAAGATGGCGGACATCATTAATTTTAAAAATTTCACTCGCACGCCAACGAAGAGTAATTAATATAAAGATATTATAAATAATAAAAAATAATAACAACAATATTTATTATGAGCAAACTACTATTTGAAATACTTGAGCTAAAATAACACCGGAGCAGCTTGGAGCGAGCCGTATATAAAACAAAATGGCTCCCATTTGTACGATCATTAAATAGTATAGTTTGTTGTGATGTCGGAGATCCACGGATCGAATGTCGCGGTCGTTAATGGCAATAAGACATCGACTTTGGCATACAAGTGTTATGGAATCGGCTTTGACCCGAAATAAATATAAAAAAAAAACATCGAGCAAATACACACGTTAATTCGGGTTAAACTTCATGAAAACGAAAATAAATAGATAAAAATATTTACACGCAAGTATAATTAATATATAAAATGTCGATTGATGTCATAACACTTACAATAAAATTAAAACATAGCTAAGCTCATCAATGATTACGCACGGCGACGGAGCGGGCGCGGACGCGCACTTCATCGCACCCGAAGGGGAACCACTCGACCTGCCCGAAGGTTACGGTAACGTACCACAGTTTATTGAGGCACAATCATTGGTTTTTTATTATTTGCTTTTCTTTTTTTTTTCTTTTTTTATATTTTTTTTATTTTTTTTTTTGCAATTATTATATTCTTACGTTTACACTATCATAATAATTATTATAATTACTTTTTAGGTACGTAAATTTATTCTAAATAACAGAAAACGAGTCACGAAAAAAGGTTTTGTTAAGAAGTGAAAAGCGTGAAGCGTATTTTAAAAATCTTTTAAGAGTATAAGTAATATAATTTGACAATATATACACCGTATATTATAAATATACAACAACATAATAATAACACAGACTAAAAAATTGCACGCGACGCCAGTGTGCAGGATACAACGCAGTCCGTCACCCCGTGGAGATTCAGCTGGCGGCGGTCGCCAGTTCACAACCCGCAAACTATACGATAGTGCCGATACGGCTACTTAAGTACTCTTTATATAATTAACTGACTAACTTCAAGGCATGACTCCACCCGTCTTTACACTATGGACAACGTATTCTACAGGGCACTGGTTTATTTATACTTTCGGTTATTCGGCATTTTTTCTAAACAATTTACTTTTTTTTCATCGTTTATTTAAAAATTGAAAATCTTTATAAAAAATTAACTCTCCAATTATTTTTTTCTCTTTATTGCTGCAATAAATTCACGTTACGACCAGACTTCCGCGACTGAGGCGCGACGCTAGAGGCATGTTCGATCGTGGTACTTCGGACGTTTAACTAATTCGAAATACAATTTAGTAGTACTAGTAATTTAAGTTATTCATTTATATAACCTATCGATATCGATACAAAGAAACACCCTCACACAAAAATTGAGCTCCCTACAGTACAATTGACTATCGCACTATTGTTGCGTAGAATTTACACGAAATGGCATAGGAACATCAGATCAAAAACCCGTACCGAAAAAAACTAATTTCAAATATAAATTTTGGAAGATATGTCTTCTAAGCGGTGATGCGATCGATATTACCACGACATCTTATCTTTGATAAATACTCTTTGGCACCTGACAGTGTCGCGTCAAGTTTCGTAGGGCCCTCGCGTGCTGTACTGCCCTCCGCCACGTTGCATAAACCATGCCTTTCTATATATAATAATTAATCAATAAACTATTATACAAAACTTTTGTAGTAAAAATATCATTTGACATGTATAATAAGATAAATATATATAGATATATATATATAGATATATATATATATATATATATATAACTGGTCGTATCAACTACAAACTAGCCAGCGAAAACAGTTGCGGTAAAAGCGATTTGAGAAAAAGGCAATAAGATATATGCAACCCTATAGAGATCTGTCAAGACCGCAATGGCTGTACGTACACGATATACGCGATACACGGTAAATGAATGAGAAATGCTATAGTAATAATAATAATATGAATATTGTTACTAATTGAACACATATATCGAAACATTCACTAATAGCTAAGGGTTCGAAGCGGTCGAAGAGTCCAAACGCACAAACGACATCGCGACCACTAACTTATCCGTTATAATTTGTGAAGTCCTCGAGCGTCGATACAACGAGGCCCGATAAGGTACAGCGATACTTACAACTAACTTACCGCTACGAATCGTTATTAATTACAAGATCACTGGAAGATGTTTTTAGAATACATATAATAATGTACGTTAGTAGGGGCCATCCACTAATTACGTCACACGTTGGGAGTTGAAAGAGTGGTCACGTCACGTTGGGGGTGAAAGAGGGGTTATGTCATAATTGTGACAAGGAGAAAGGATCATAAATTTCTTGACATCACATTTCAGAATATAATATACAACACAATTTAGGAATTGGTGTTTTAGGTGAATAATTTCTAGGTGTAAAATTGCTAAATATGTGACGTCATGCTAAATCTCACAAATATGACCAGCTGTTACAAGGACTGGAGAGGAGTAAAAAAACATAAAACTCGTATGACATATTTCAAATGAAACTCTTTAAAATTAATTGCGAATATTTAGTATTATACGTTTTTAGTTCTACTCGTGACCACGAACTGTTTATTATTAAGTGTTCGAAACGTGGCATCGGATTTCCAAAAATGTATAATACTAAGAGGCCCCTATTTATAAACCTCCCTCAAATATGAGATCGATCTCGAGATACCGTTTCCATTCATAAATTAGATACTTATAAATGAAAACGGCATCGATCTGACTATATACGTGCCGATAATCGGTTTAAAGAGTTTCAATTAAAAAATATTTAAAAATCCGTAAAACCGAAAGAAAGATAATCGCGTGACATAATTCACAAATGGGCCCTTAGAGTCAATCGCTTTGTGGGAGCGACCGGTGGATCGCAAAGCGTGGTGGGTCCGTCTTAGACGGCGGTATCAGCTCTCTTAGTTACTTAGCTATCCGCTAACATATTACGGTAATGATATATTTTGGCAGAGTAACTCTGTGGCACACCATCAATAAATTAAATTGTAAATAAAAAAAAATAATGTAAATAAACTTTTCATCATAAACGAACATTTACTAGTGCGATCGTTGCCGTAAAATATCAATAGTATGCTTATATAGTATTATATTTTAGTATCTAACGTAGGACCTTAAAGAGTACTTAAATCTACACGATGTAATACCGACAGACCTACTACTACAAGTATATTAATAACAGAATATCTAAAGCATATGTCACTTTGAATAACGTTCAAATTGAGCCTATAGAAAATACCACAAATCTTTTATTAAATAGATATGATATGGCTAAATTTAAGTTTATTATTATTAGAACTTTATTCTTACCTATACACAAAAGTGTAATATTTTAATTACGGTCAATTATAGTACTTTTTTATAACACTTCTCACAAATGTATGTAATATAAAATGATAAAACAATTTTTCAATTTTTTAATATATTAGGTTACCCTTACATTATTAATCGTATAACCTAGATAATCGTTTCATTATATATTAAACATAAAGTGGCACTTGAATCACAAATACTGGAAAAAATTTGGGGAAACTTTCAGCATGGCAAGATGCGCCTTCCCGCTCAGACTATAACGGCTTAAAGGAATTATATATCTATACAAGAATGCACTTCGAATCTCATCCATTAAAATTACAATTAAGATTTGTATTAAAATATTACCGTATAACAATAAAATACGACAGGGGCGTCACTTTTATTGCTGTTTAAAAAATATCACTAGTGGAAAACGAGTCGAGAATAACCAACCAAATTAAAAAAAACAAACAATCAATCATTAAATATAAGCCATCCGTTGCTACACGGAACGGCATACGCAACAAATAAATACTAAGTCCGCGGGCCCTCTTGACTGGGGGGGACCGCGGGGACTAGTGGGGGAAGGAGGCCCACAGAGGCCCAGTGACGGGACCCATAGGGACCCACATGGGCCCTTTGGGGCAGGAGGGGGTTGTTTATATGGACTCGCCGCCGAGCAGGTCCGGGGGCAGGAACGAGTTCAGTGAAGACGGCGTTGCACGCTGCTCATGTTGTTCTGGCCACAGACCCGGAAAGGCACCGCCCCAGCTGTCCTGCTGATTATGTATAACAAACAGGTTATGATATATTTGTAAAGCCACGCTTTGCCTCGACACCAGAGCAAAGAAAATGTAAATTCTAGAATTCGACAGTAGGAAATGGAGTGTCTATTCCCTCTGCCTACCCTGCTGTGTGCGTGATACAGCGTTACAGTACGGTCGAGTCGTGACCGCACTGAAGTTAGCTATAGATAGCTGCATAGTAGGATTTTTTAAAATTAATTTGTGAAAGCCACTAAATAGTATTATTTATTTATTGCAATTTTTTCATGCTAATGCTATTTTTATAGGTTCCATTTCACAGTAGATGAGCAATAGTGTAATGTAATCACTCTGTACCAGTAAATACCGGTATATACCACTATGCACTAATTTATACATCTCAATACATTATTACATTGAAGTACGCACAATTGAGTGACAATTAAAATCTTCTATATTAGATAAATTTAATTAAATAAATTAAAGTAGCATATATCAACGTTATCTACTCTTATAACACAACATTACCTATATACGTCATATTTAATATTTACATTACCTCGCTCCGATAATGAGTACAATACCTCGAAACCTCTTCAGGAAGCGGGGAACGGGAGTGTCTTAATGGGAACAGAGTATCCAATACCAGGTACCCAGGTTCCCTCTACCTCCACTGCTATGTACATTATACAACGTAAAGCTATAAAAAAAGTACTAAAACATAAATTTAATGTATAATTATCTTACTTTAGCGGCGCCCCCGCGCCACGCCCCGCCCCCGCCCGAGCCTAAATGCTGCAATATCATTTGCACTTCGGACTCCGCCGGCGACTCCGCGAAGATGGTTGTGTTGCTTAGCACACAGTTATTGAGGGCCATCTGGGCCTGGGTGTGAAAATAAACAAATATAAACATAGTGTAATACTTGCATATTACTAATTAATATAAAGCAAATTATACCTTATAGTATATAACCCCTAAAAGTACTATATTCAAAAATTTTACATGTTCATTAATTTCATATGTTATATAAAAGTAACAGAACCCTAAAAAAAGTTTATCTTTCTGCTCCTCTGAGCATTTGTGTATCATAAATGAATTTCAGAAATGGCTTATAATATTACTCAACTCAACTCGCTTTTACCACTACTCAACTTCCCTTAAAAAATAATGTTGGTTTTATTGCATTAGTAGTAGAGGCTATCATGGCGCAGCGGCAAAAGTTGTGACTGTAACGCGACGGTTGTGGGTTCGATACCCACTCGAGGAAGTGAAATATTTATTTACGCTCATATATCCATTTCTTCGCTCTGGTGAAGAGGCAAAGCCCGGCGTTGAGTTCTGCCACTCAAGACGTAATGCCTCCAGAATTCGACAGAAAATAGGGAACCGAGTATCTTATCACTAGGTTCCCTCTGCCCACCCTGCTGTGTGCGGGCTACAACGTGAACCTGATTTGATTAGATTTATTTTTGTATTTAGTGTGTAAAAAAAAGTTTTATCAAAATACTTTTTCGCATAGATGAAAACTGATTCATAGGTAATTAAAAATATATAAATTATATCACCTTAGCGGCCTCTTCGCGTGTTGAGTAGCGCGCGAGAGCTAGTCCCTGATTGAGGTAGAGGTGGAAGTTCTGTAGCGGGCCGTGTTGAACACATAGCGTTTTCAGTGTGGACCCGTCGATCTGGTTTACGATGTATATAAACATTAATTAAATAACAATTTATAACATAAATTATTAAATATATTGTTATTACATTATATTAAGATTATTATAGATTATTATATTATATTAACTTTATTTACATAAAGTTCTCTAAATTTACTATCTCAAAATTATAGTGCTCAATTCATACATACAAAATTATTATATTATTTAAATCAAATTTATAAAATAATTATTATATAGGGAAAAATATATTTTACAGCGTCAATATAACACCCACCTGTGCAGTAAGATTCTTCAACAACAACCAAGTGGACGCCTGCCACGAGGGCACAGCGCGTGCGTTCACATGGTGTTGAGGCCATTTGTTCAAGCCAGGGGGCGTAGGCCGGGGCTTCGCCCCCCACGCGTCCACCGGCTTCAGGCCTCCGGAGCTGGTCGCTGGTGGAGCGTAGCTCCATGTTGAGGAGGACAGGCTACGTTCACCTCCGGGTGGTGAAGTCTTGCCACCTAGCATGTCGGTGTCTTTGATGGCGGTTAGTGATAGTGGTGACCGCACTACTGATCCGGGGGTCATTGCTGGATCATCCTCTACATTTTTCATTTGGTTGCCCTGTGTTATATGAATGGTTTTAGTATTCATTCTACTTATATTATATATAAATAAAAAACTAATATTATAAGAGATTACAATTACTGATAGTCCTATCTTTGGTGACTGGGCCACAGCAGGTATTTATAAGAGTAGGGAGACGCTGTATATGCTACATTATGAAAAACAGTTTAATAGTGGTGAAGAGTTTAAAGAGTACTTAAAATCTTACTCTAAAATTTTTAAAAGAGTTTGCAAAATTGCAAAATCTATATTTATTAAAACAAAAATCAGAAATAGTAGTAAAATTAAAGCCACTTGGAAGGTTGTTAATGCCGAGACTGGGAGAACTAGGGTGAAAGATTCCAATTTTAAACTTAGTATTGACAGTCACATTGTTGATTCCGATTTGGAAGTGGCCATTGCATTTGAAAAGTTTTTCTCTACTTTCCCAGTCAGTCTAACAAACGAATTAGGTTCTTCCACCACTATTGCAGAATCGTTAATTAAAGACAATGTTCCCGAATTTTATAATGGTTTTGTTTTCCGTCATGTAAATTATTCAGACATTAGTGTAGCTTTCAAATCAATTAGTATGAAAAAGACAGCCGACCTGTGGGGTGTCTCAGTTAATATCATAAATTCTTTAATTGATATTATGATTCCTGATTTAGTTACATTTTTTTATAGATGTATTGATTGTGGAGTGTTTCCTGATTTGATGAAACATAGTAAAATAACTCCATTGTTTAAATCAGGTAGTACGCAAGACCCCACAAATTTCAGACCGATTTCAGTACTACCTACGTTTAGTAAAATTTAAACAAGGCTCTATTCTGGGTCCGTTTTTGTTCCCCTTGTACATTAATAACTTACCTCACCTTATGAGAGATATCTGTGAAATGGTGTTGTTTGCAGATGATACATCTTTAGTTTTTAAAGTTAATAGAAGGCAATTGGAAATTGACGATGTAAACAATGCTCTTTCTAGGATATTACACTCGTTTAGTGCCAATAACTTGCTTTTAAATAGTAGTAAAACTAAATGTATCAGGTTCTTTTACTTATGTCGTATGGTATTACTTGGTATTGCTTTTACTTAGGTATGTATGCTATTGGTATTGCTTTTACTTAGGTATGTATTACTTATGTCGGTTCGGTCGGTAGGTAATGTCGGTTGCCTGTAAGAGATCGCTCTTAGCGATAAGGCCGCCATTGCACATTGATCTTATATGTACTGTGTAAGTCAAATGTATATTCCAATTGTAAACGTGCAATAAAGTGTTAATTATTATTATTATTATTATTCTTTACTAAGAATGTGCAACAAGTAGAAACCAGGGTTTTGATGAACAATGAGGAACTTAAAGTAGTTAATGAAACTGTTTTCTTAGGTATAACATTAGATGCTAAGTTACAATGGGGTCCGCATATAGAAACTTTATCTGGTAGACTTAGTTCGGCAGCGTACGCTGTCCGTAAGATTCGTCAACTGCCGATGTTGACACCGCGCGTTTAGTATACTTCAGCTTTTTTCATAGCATCATGTCTTACGGCCTATTACTTTGGGGCAGTGCCGCTGACATAGATACAATTTTTGTGCTCCAAAACCGGGCTGTCCGAGCAGTCTATAAAATGGGCCCACGGGAGTCACTAAGGAATAAATTCAAAGACGTTAACATCCTCACACTACACTCCCAATATATTTACGACAACTTAGTATATGTGCATAAAAATATTAATAAATTTAATAAAAACAGTGACCTCCATCAACATAATTTAAGAAATAAAAATAAGCTTGCTGTGCCCTTCTCTAGGCTCCATAAAGTGTCTCACTCATTCGTAGGTCAAAGTATACACTTTTATTACAAACTTCCAAATGACGTGGTTAATTTATCACTGAACAAATTTAAAAAAGTGATTAAGCACAGGCTCTGCCAAAAAGCATATTCCTCTGTTAAAGACTAGTTCGCGATAAAGATGTTTGGAAATGAGTTGCTCTATTTCTAAGTTAAAATTGTTAATTGTAAATTGTAACAAATATTGGCAGTTAAAAAGAGTGGCCATGAGTTTCTTTGCCTGTATCTTCTCATGAGCTCAACCATTTGAACGGCTTTTTTCAAGTCAAAATTGCACATTTTTTTGGTTATTTTGATTTGCATTTTTTTCTACTTTTATGACATGTCTAAGTAAATGTTAAGCATTTTTATGGAATAAAGATACTTTGACTTTGATAATGGGAGTGTGAGGATGCCTGCAAGACCATAATATATTTCAATGATCTAATACATACAAACATTTTCATGTAGATTTATATTTATATACAGCTGGGGCACTTAGCATGCATTTTTTATTTACACAGGCCATTCATTTTACAGGCTATTTTACCTTCCAAGGCTTGCCAGGCTCGAACTCAGGCACCAAGTCGTACACGGGCTGGTGCGAAGGGTGCGACGGCCAGGGGTCCTTACCGTCAGCTACGTCTGCGCCGGTATCGCCCCACCCTTCATTACCGCGGCCCACGCCCCATGTGCTATATTAAAAAGAACAATCTTTTAATCAAACAAAAACTTTTTAATTCGCAATAAAAATGAAAAAAAAATTGTCGCGTTGTTGGGGCGCAGGGACACAAGAGTACGAGTGTAACGCGACGGTTATAGGTTCGCATCATAAAAGCTCGACAATGTTATGACATTCTTTTTCAGAATTTCCTGTCCATTTTAGATTTTTTCTAACTTTGTTATAAAACTTTTTTCATGGCAAAATTAAGAAAACAATACAACCTTTTGTATAAGTATTGTAAGACACACAATAGACCAAACAATGTTATCCCACAGCATAATGCTGTCAGTCAATATATAAATTACACACCACATATTGATTTCAAAATAACTAAGTGAAACAAACTGCTGAGAACTCTTTATAGGTCAAACATATGTTACTGTTGATATGGAATTAGGTATTTTACTTTTTATAATGTTACTACATTAGTATAATTATATTTATTTATTTTTTTATTTCAACCTGAGTTTATTTTTTTTAATTATAGCATTTTATAATGAATCATACTTATATTAAAACAGATAACCTATTTTTTTCTTCATGCTGTATCCTTCTTTAATTTTTTTCCTCTTTCTCTTAATTTTCAACACAACACTGCGGTGACTTGTTGCCAGAATGAAGAAACGAAAATAATTATTTTCCCAAAATAAGAATAGAACCCGCATCCCGGTCATTTTTATTTATTAATCATATCAAAAAATAAAACTCACGTATCAGGCTGTAATCCAATTTGATTCAACTGTGGACTGGTAGTAGACTTGGCGGTCCCGGGTGCACGGCTGAAGTCCGTACCTTCGCCGTCTTTGTCAAGGGACGGTAGCTTCCACTGAGTTAGACGGGACGTTTGGTTTGCACTTGCGCCATAACCCTGATAGACAACATTTTAAATTAATATATGAAAATATATAACATAGTACAGTCGTATATAAATATCTATTAATTACTGTTTTGTTAGCTTAATACTGAATTCTGCTTAATAACATACTGATTGATTTAGTTAAGAGTCCGTTGTTACTTAGCAGCAAAGCGTCTGTAAGCGTATGGGTTGCGGGTTCAATTGCCACTTCAGAAAAAATATTTACTTTTATTTCCTTGCTGTGGTAACAAGAAAATCTGTGGCATTGAGTTCCGCCACTCAAAACTCAATATCTCCCTATACTGCCCATGTGGGATACAGCGTGAAGCAGAAATAAAAAATATAGGACTAAATGACTTACCGATTGCGTTTCCTTACTGATACTTATGTCATTAAAGGAATTCTGCAGTCCCGACAGCGGATCCCGGTCCATCTGTTTGAACAGATCCGAACCGCCCGCTTGTTGTTTCATGTAGAGAGCTTGTTGATTCGTTATTTGGTTCTAAACAAAAAAGAAACTTTAATGTAGTTAAATAATGATTATCTTACATTTTATCCAATACAAATGAAAGACACAATAGTTTAACAACAGTAGTAATTTTGTTCACTAACTAAATATTTGGCGAAGTTGGGCAAATTTCAATTGCAAGTAACAAATAAATGTTAGTTAATAATCATTTGTTTGTGCTGAAACCACAATTAAAAACAATTTAATTGTTAATTGTGATTACCACACAAATAAATTATCAATTATTAATATTGATAACAGCAATTATATGCCCAACTCTGATATGCGGTATAGGAGAAACAATAAATGAATCATTTAGAAGTAGATAACATAAATTTTGAATGCAATATTCAAAGATACCCCCACTTGACATAATTTTTCGTTCTGATATTTTTGACTTTAACAAAATGGCGTCTGGTTGCCGCTGTGGTAGAGTAAGAATCATTGTAACCAGTCAACATATTCAGTCACTACAATACCACATACATACATACATATACTGATTAATTACATAACCCTCCTTTGCGTCGCGCAGTTAGGTAAAGGTAAAATAGTTTAAATATATATAATTTATATCCGCTTTACCTGTAGGCCCCCAATATTTTGCTTCGCCTTAGTGATTTGCATGGAATACTGCATTGCGAGGGAAGAGTTTGCCTTGGATATGGCCATTGTGTGCTGTTGAACATACTGCTGCAGCACTTTTATCTATGAATAAAAAAAATATTGTTAAAAAAATTACATCAAAATCTTTAACAAGTACATAGCGACAAAATCATTTTTTATTAATAAAATTATTAAAGCATACTTTAATTGTATGCCAATACAATTAAAAAATATATTTAACGGAGTGCAATGATAATGATAGAACCTGTACTTATTTGTATCTTCTTAATTGATAGATTCTATATGTAAGAAATATAAAATCGAATTTTATAACTGATCATCAAGACCACAAAAATATGTTACTTCAGGTCTATTGTATGACATTATTTATTTATTATTTTTAGAAAGTTAACGAAACATAAACACAACAATAACATAAAAATATGCTGAGTGAACAATGGGGTCAGGACAATTTAATATAAACAGAATGTTGAAAACAAGTAACAAATAAATACCATTGAAACACTAATCATGTAATTTGAGTATTATGTATTGATTCGTTTATTCGTCGTCGTGTTACGCCATAGATCATTAACCCGCGTTTGTTTTTAACTACAGGGAGGCATATAGCCAGAGGAGGAGAGGAGATAGAGAGAACCTAATGTCAAGACACTCCGTTGTCCACTTTCCGCCGCATACTCGAGGCCGCGCTATGCTTTGTTACCAGAGCAACGAAATAAAAATACAAAATAATTGTCGTGTACCATCATTATATAACTATTTATTAATTCGCCTATTCGTCGTCGTGTTACGACATAGGTCAATAATCCGCTTTTCTAGCCACCAAAATTAAAATTACAAATGTAAATGTAAACGCAAACGGACGTAAGGTATTTTCAGTTTAACAGTATAGAAACGAACCATAAAACAAAATTTACATACAATAGATAATTGGTATAGCGACCCTATAACGGAGCGCGGCTAATACTAAATCAAAAACAAATCTGCATTGTTCCTGCGGTGAGCTATATTGAATTAGTTTTGACGGTATATCACAAGGCCTCGGTACTTGGTTACAGGTACTTTCGAATATGAAGGGGACACAAACAAAATATATGTGTACAATCTATTTTTAGCATTGTGTTGTTAATTTTATAGAACTTTGAAGGAAATTTGCCTAAATACAGTAGTGGAAACTGCACTTCTCGATTCGGTTAAGCTGATTCTGGGATTAGCGACACAAACAGATAAATACATTAAAATGAATTATCAGAGGGAACATAATGTGAAGACATTTTGTTTCCCACAGACCACCCAACTTTCGAGACGTATACTAGTCAAAACAAAATAAGGGCCACTACGTATTTTTGCACTTTGGATTAATTTATTCACATGAATGCAATCTTGAGTGGTTGATACTTATGGTACGTTCATCTTAAGTGTTTACAAGTCCTATTTGAGTATACTGCCAGCAAAAAATTGTAAAAGTAGGTAGATTTAGAGATTTTTATGAAGCACTTGATTTGACCCTTATTTAAGTTGATAGTTAAATTCAGTCAAAGTTTGGAAGTAGTCGTGCATAGTTCAAATATTGTTTAGCTATCGTTTTAATTGATCTTTACCGAACACTACGCCATGTATTCGACGACACATGGACTTGCCAACCACAACCAGAGCTGTAACTTTAATTCAAGAAGGACATTCACAACGTTCTGTAGCTCTACAGCTCGGCTTTTCACGAAGAGCGATCCAAAATGCTTGGAATCGTTTTCAAGAGACGGGAACGGTATCCAGAAGACGAGGATCAGGCAGAATTAGATCCACCACCGCACAAGAAGACCGCTATGTTCGCTTGACTGCGCGAAGAGAGCGTTTTATCACCGCTCACGGCTTACAAAATCGCTTGCGGCAAGCCACAGGTACCCGCGTTAGTGATCAAACGATTAGGAACCGGTTGCACGAAGACCAGCAGTTCTCCAGAAGACGAATAGTGCGAATTCCACTAACAAGTGCTCATCGTGCAAATCGTTTAGCGTATGCAAGGCAACATCTTGCATGGGACATAAGTGACTGGAGTACAGTGTTGTTTACTGATGAGAGTAAAGTGAAATTTTTTAATGATGATAGACGCATTAGGGTTTGGAGACGTGAAGGTGAGCGATTTTCGGATGCTTGCATCCGAGAAAGTGACAGATTCGGGGGTCCCAATGTGATGGTGTGGGGAGGCATCAGTCTATCGGGTAGAACTGAGCTAATAATCCTAAACGGAGGCACTGTAACAGCTCAGCGATACATTGAAGAGGTTATCAGACCTCATGTGGTGCCTTTTGCTCAGAGAATTGGTGCAAGATTCAAGCTGATGCACGACAATGCACCCGCACACACCGCTCGAGCCACCAAAGCAGCTCTAGAAGAAGCTGATATTGAGGTGTTACCTTGGCCCGCGAACAGTCCAGACCTCAATCCGATAGAACACATGTGGGATCTACTCAAACGAAGCGTTAGAAGTACTGACCGGCCCGTACATAACGAGCGACAGTTAATTCAAGTGCTCAAATCAAGCTGGGAGCAAATTCCTCAAGAAACAGTACGACACTTGATTGAAAGTGTCCCTTCCAGGCTTCAGGAATGTGTACAAAAAAGAGGAGGGCACACACGATACTGAAGACAACAAAAAAAAAAGTTTTACAAATGCTAAAAGTTTTTAAAAGCTTCATGAGCGGGAGTGAGTTTTTTGTCAAAATTGGATAGTCAGTTAAAAAAAATCTAAGTTCATTTTATTGTATCGATTTTAATTAAATTTTAAGTTAATTACATTAGAAAATAGTAAATCCAACGAACTTCATTATTCTCTAATACCTAAGTCCCAGTAACACATAAGTATACTTGAAAATTGCAGTGGCCCTTATTTTGTTTTGAGCAGTATATGTCGGAGGGCGAAACGCAACATTGCGCTTTTTCTTCTTACTAGAACGAGGAATTAAAAATAATTAATTTCCCGGAATGGAAATCGAAGCCAAAACCGTCGCGTTTATAAGCAGATGTGAGCAAGATGTGCTACTGCGCCATGATGGCCCCATTCTTCAATATAATTATCTTTTGAGAAATTTCCTTACCTGCTGCAACAACTGATTAAGTAACACCAGTGTCTGAGGAGCAAGGGGCTGGTTCAAGATCTGATGGTTGAGATACCCAGCGGAAACTGCCATTTGTATTTGCTGAACCAGCATACGGAGTTGAGCTGTGCTTGGTTGACCACTGCTACCTGTACCACTATTTAAAAAGAGAAACAATTATTAAGACTATTTATACTAATATAGCTAAATAGTTTGTTTGCTAAAATGCATTATTCTCAAAAAAATTTAATGTTTAGCATCTTGATATGAACTGCTTAGAATGTGTCAAGTACTCTACATAAAATATAGTAAAAATAAATAAAATTCTTAGTTATGTTTATGTCTATGGCAGGGAAGTCATAATGTAAAAGCAACTAATAAAATGTACCCCAAAAACAAGTAGGCTTAGTTATGAAAAAAATTTTTTTTTATAGCATAGGCAGATAGAACTTAGGGTAGACAATCTGTTCCCATTCAAATACTCCTATTCCCTACAAATTATACCATTACACGAAATAAAAAGTGTTTTATAAGTTTAATTTTAATACATTATTCACAAATTCAACATTTGAACAATACCGGTCAATGTATAGATTATTGACAGAGATAAGAACCAGTTTATATAATAGATTATATTAGTAGCATTAACCTTTCAAATGTAACATTCTTTCTTTCAAACTTTCCAAAGCAAGTATTGCAGTTAGTGTTATCTTGACACTTATAAAAATCTATAAAGCTGTAAAAATATGATATTTGTGGAGTAGAAAACGGCACTTAACTAAATAAAAACAAATGTATGGTGCATGAGTCATCTTGAAGTTGGCTTTCTGAACTTTTACATTTAGTACACTCAAAAAAATGAACAAAACTATACAAAACCTAAATTCAACTTAGTACTTTGTACATATTCTCAAACTAGCTTCAGGGCGGCCACAACTCGTTAGCCATACTACAATTTACATACCTATTCGGGTTATAAGAAGGATGATGCTGTACAGACGGAGGAGGTGGTTGATTCAACAGTTTCTGTACTACTGCAGGCGACACGGGCACAGTCTGCTGAGCCTGGAAGGGCCCGTGGTGGAAATGGTCATCACGACGCCAGCCGTCCCCACGAGTTGCTGCCAACATTTCTAGGGCCTCCTCAGCATTCATATCACGGCTTCGTAGAGCAGCTTCAGCTTCTTCTTTCTTGAAGCCCATATCAACGAGGTATCTGGTAGAAAAACGTGTGATAAGTTTGTGTGTGATAAGTTCACTTCAAGTTATATCCATGTCTAAGACACTTCATCCTCTACTTTCCGCTGAAATTTCGAGACATTATATATTGAATGGAGGAACTCAACGCCACGCTGTGTCTTGTTACCAGAGTGGAGAAATCAAAAAACTGAATTGTTCATACAACAAGCTATTATTAATTGGAAACATTACATGGTGGGACATTGCACAACAACAACTTCAATAAAGTTATAATGTAAAAAAAAGACATCCATTCAATAAATATAACAATACAAACCTAAATTGCTTGCTGTTCCACACCATTTCCTTGGGCAGCTGTTTACCAAGAGAACCACTCTGTGGTGGTTTAGGTCCTCCCCACTCTCCTATATCATCAGGCCAGGTCGCTGTGGGCGCCTTCTTCTGTACTGGCCACAGAGCTGGACCTGTAACATCTGGCCATCCAGTGACGTCACGTTCTCCCCATCCAGCGTGAGGTTCTTCCCATGAGCCATTTCTTTGAGAATGAGCTCCCCATACTGCATCTGGTTTTGAAGGTGCTGGGGCTATACGCTGTTGTACTGGGGGACCTTGAGGCCTGGCCATACCGCCCATACCACCTCTTTGGGCCCACAGTGACGTGCCCTCGTCGAAGCCGCCGCCTGCCCGCCTTGCAGCAGGTGGAGAAGGCTCTTCCCAGCCTGCGGTTTTAATAGTTTCTTTTGGACCCTGTGTGAGAGAGAAGAATAATTATTTACACTAGATAATATACAAACAGGCTTATTTTGCAAGTTTGATATAATAATTGTGTCAACTGACAGATAAATGCCACTTCAGTCCAACTGTGACCACAGGACTAGTGCAAAAATATAAAACGAAATATACAAGATTAATCTAATTTAAGAGTTTCATTTTAAATGTTTTATAGTTTCATATTTAGAGAAATTACTATCACAATATCGAAAAGTAAAATTATGTTATAAATACTTCAATTTAAATATGATTAAAAAAGTGCTTCCACAACATATTAATACCTGAGCACCCCATTGGTTTACTCCACCACTGGGCATCATCTTATTTGGACCACCAGGATGCTGGTGGTGCTGGCTCCACATATCCCCATTGAGACGGCCAGATATGCCCCCGCGAAGGTCGTGGCGCGGGTCGTTGGGCTGCTGCCTGGGGTCTGGTGTGCGGTGCGGATCGAGCCTGGGGTCCGATGGCCTGTGAGGTTCACCCCAAGCATTCCAGTCATCTTTCTTCGGTACTCCTCCCCACTGTTGGTTGTGTTGTGGAGGTCCAGCTGGCCACTGTTGTGGTGGCGGAGCTCCTGTCCATACATTTGCTGAGTCAGCAGCATCATCATCTTCTCCCCATGTACCTCCAATATTGGTAGTGGGAGTATGGCCCCAAGGAGTCTTGCTAGCTGGTTGCGGAGGAGGTTGCCCCCCATTCCTCAGGTTTGCCTCCCAGAGGTCAGTTCCAAGGAAGGCACCATTGTTGACGTTTGGTTTCCAAGGTGGCTGTGCTCCAGCAGCAGCTGGTTCCACTTTGGAACCAGGCTCAGGAGATCCGGGCACATCCCAATTGGTATCTTGGTTGACGTGTTGCTAAAAATAAATAATACACATAAAATTCATAAATTCCTTATTTCAAAAGCATTGCCAAGTGGCTGCATAATTTAGTACATACATAAATTTTATAATGTTTAAAGGTCTACCAAAATAAATAAAATTAATATATAATGCTGAAATATGAACAAAGAACACATAATTGTCTAATTAATATATGATTTTATTTAGTTTGCAAAAGATTTATTAGTTGACAAATGTGGATTAAAGTTTCTTTTATTTTTAGAATAACAAACTGTGTTAATGTCACGAACCAGCAACACGGCGTTTGCCTGTGGTTGTAATGGTTGTGATGAGATTTCGCACTGATAAGCTCAGAAATAATAATGATATTTATTTTATTGCCCTGATGATAAGACAAAACTCTGCGTCCCTATTAATTGATAAACTCAAAATCGCCTTGAAAATTGGTCAGAAAGTTGAGAATAATGTCTTCACTCCAGGTTCCTTTATCACCCTCCTATATACATGATACAACAAAACACCACAAAAAATCACAAGTTACTTACACCACCCCATCCATCCTGGCTGAACAATGCCTCCCTCATAGAGTTCAACTGCTCTATTTTAGCTGACGACGTATTGTTGGTACTATTTCCGTTACTCCCATTGCCGGAGGTCACACCATTGGTGTTTGCGGTGGGATTCGACGGATTACTGCCGCCGTTGTTACCGTTGGTAGTACTGTTCGTGCCTAGAAGTTATCAGGATGTTAAATACAAAGAATTATTGTATAAGGGCTATATATATATTTTTTCTGTTGCATGTTAATTTTGTAATAATATTGATTTTTATTTAAAGATATATTTTTACTGTAAAGCACAATGGGATAATCCGAGTGTAAAGGCAATGGTTGTGGGTTAGATTCCTAGTGGAAATTAATTATTTTTATTTTCTAGCTCTGGTAGAGAGTGCAGCGGTAAGATCCGCCATTGAGCACGCAATGTATCGAAAATTAAGATGGAAAGTGAGAAACAGAGTGTTAAGTTCCCTTTGCCTACTCTGCCAGGCATAAAAATTCATGAGAAGTTTTATTTTTATTTTTTTTCTTAATCGCTTGTAATTAGTTTATTTAACATTAATTTTCATTATTAGTTAACTTTACAATGTTCTTTTAATGTACAATTTGTGTGTTATTGCTGCTTACTTACCATTACTTTGAGGTGCACCATTATTATTAGTTTGTGCGTTAGGCATATTAGGTGGTGATGTTTGCCAATTTTGTGAGGCTGCACTGGTTGGCGGCATTTGGTTGCCATTGCCCTTATTACTGTTCACTGTAGTGCAAAAAAAATATAACAATGAATCCATATTACCATAAACGTTTGAGAATCATGTTTAGCACAATGAGAAACAATTATCATTAGCAAGTTATGTAAATAAACCTAGCAACTCACTGTCGGCTTGTGAAGTGGGTGGTCGTTGAGTGTTGTTCCATTGTTGAGTATTATTAGTCCCATTATTGGTTTGGCCGCTGGAATTGCCACCCCAATTTCCAGCTAACAAAAGGAAGAGAAAATAAATCATGTAAAAAAGCGACTAAAAATAACTCCGTTGATATTGATGATAGAATATTCTTGTAAATTAATTAATTTCTAAAACAATGAATTTTACATAATACTTTGTCATATTTCCAATTTGACCTTGCTTTTCTCTTGCCCTAATTGCACCCTATCCATTGTTCAAATCTTGCAAGCACTATTTGCCTATGAGAATTATTTTTTTGAATTTTTTCAGTGTTCGTAATTATGTTTTCAAATGAAATATTTAAATTATTTGAATCAGCCAGAAGCTCAAAAGAAAGCAATCACTAATGTCATTGATCTGTTTGGATGTTTCATTGGAACAAAATACAGGGTTTGTTTTTTATTACTAATATTAAATATTATATAACTATAATAGAACTAAGATATAACTATTTTTATTTATTTACCGTTATTTGAAGCTGGTGGGCTGCCCCAGCCACTTGCAGCATTTAAAGAGCTTTCCCCTCCACCGTGTAGCCTAAGCCGACGTGGGATACCCCAAGAGTCCATATCTTGAGTTTTCGCCATATTCTTGATTATTTCCCTTTCATTTCGCAGTAATTCCAACATGGCGTCGAATGTTAAGTCGCCATTAGCGAATGTCTTCACTGGCTTAGTTGTTTCGTTACCAACTTTCAATATTTTATTGTCATGGTTGGTTTGTACAGACTTGTCGTTATAAGTAATCATTCGAGTTTTTGTTTTGCATATCATTTTATGAGCGGACTTTCCATTTAGCCGTGTCTTATCCATGCAAGGCTCATCTCGTATAATACAAACTGAGGATTTAAAAGCGTAATCAGACTTGTTCATATATTCTGGCGCTCCAAACGCCATCTTATAGTTTAAGTTAAAGCTACTGAAATACGGGTCACTGTATGAGATACCCTGGACTGTTATGGCGTTAATCTTTAAAGGAATGCAGAAGTTAGGCGTATCGCCAATCATTTGGTTTTGTTGGATACAATCAACAAACTCTACATTATAAATATTATTATCTACCATTTTAACACTAACTCGCTGACTTTCATTCTTCTCTTCGACTCGCTTATAAGCACCAAATTTATTTGTGTTCACCACCAACATTGAGGTGGTATAATTACATTGCATTGGTTCGGTAACAGTATCAATATTGGAGTAACAATTATCCTTAATTAAACATGGAACACATAATATTACAGAAACATTAGACATCAGACAATTATTATAAATAGAATAATTTTCTACAATATCCACCTAGAATTATACTTATTTTCACAGATTGCATATTGTTTCAATTATAGACTAAGTAACAATGGTTCGTAGTGATGCAGTCAATAAAGCAGGTAGCAGTGTTTGTGCCTCTATGGCAGAGGGCAGGGTGAGATCACCGCTGGAAGCTGCTGCGGACTCGCCTCTAGCCCCAAATGGCCCAGCCCTACAACAAATCACAATGTAGGGAATATATACAATACGTTATGTCTCCATTCCTATTAATAGAACGACGATAAAATAACATTAAGTATCTATGACTGCTTTAATCGTGGACATTTCCAGTTAGAAGCCAATATGCCTGACAAATATACATACCTTATAGGACGGACGAGAGGCTGAGCTGTATATCACAGATAATGCGGGCTCGGCAGATCCTTTGGAGCAGCTTAGCAGTTAGCTCGAACGTTTCACTTTTTCTATACCAGAAAGTTGAAAAATATTTTTATAATACATCACCAAAATATAAAACATCTTGATTGGCAACAACCTACATTGATCGATAGCGACACGAACAAATATATTTTGAGGTTAGTCCAAGGACTATTGGACAACTGGTATAATTTTCAACTAAATGATCCGACGCGTACAGGTTTGTTATTATAACATGAACATGATATTGCGTCGCGGTTAAGCTCGATAAGCGTATGCTCTATCAAAGTTATTTTGTGTCCCGCGACTTATTCAATTCGCCATTAAACAAACAGTATGAACACGAACACAGGTTTTCACTTCACATTGATATTAATTAATTCGATTTTAAGCCCTACATTTTCTATAAAAGCACAAAATTGGTCTTTTCACGGCAGGTACCATGTAGATACTTGTATATTTCGGCCTTGAGACTCGATGTTGAATATCTACAGACTCGTATATATCTATCTACGTTATATATTTATCTACAGTACCTATCTATACCTAGAGTGAAAGTTAACACGACCTATTAGAGGATAATTCCTGCGAAATACCTGAACATTATTATCGTAAAACATTCGTAGACGCATAAAATATATTAATATTAGGAAAAAATCACGAATATCACAATTTTGCAAGAGAAAATACAAAAAATTCTTACGTGACACGAACGAGCACAACGGTGTTATATTACTAGACAGAATGAGACAGTAAATTCACTTTGATACTGACGTTCCGTTTACTAGAGCGAGACAGCGGATACGCCTGAGAAAGCGATGCCATAAATGCTAAACGCGTTTGGGGTCGAATTCGACTACATTTAACCAAGGAGTTATACAGCATATAGCGTACCTTCGTTTTGTTTAATGGTTGGCACAAAAACTACATAGATTTGTACAAAATCACAATCCCAAACCCCCGAGAACACGGCTTCGACGGCTGGATGGAATGATTTCGTCGTCGGGGTTCGCACGAAGAGTTACGAAACGTTGCCCATTTTAGATGTACCCAGCCCAGATACAGATACACAATCGTCTACGTCTCTTTTGTACGGTCGGCTAATAGCAATTTGCTTCGAATATATACCTATTATACTATATTGTATAATACATAAATACCGTACTGTACACGACTGCTTAGATGTTCATATTATGTTATTTATTACAAGCTTGTATTATTCAAGGCATTATAAAAATAAAACACAATTCCTTTATCATTCAAAATTACAACATAATAAATAGCATTTTATGTAACGTAGGCACTGTTAATAGGACAACTAAGATAATTACTTGTATGTTTAGGTTTTTAATGAATTCTATTAGAGGATCTATTAAAATAAATAATCGATAAACGCGAAGAGGTCACGTCTGGAAGGTATACGACCTAACCACTATAATAGGGAGTATAGCAATAAAGTATGATATCTCAGCTCTTCGAGATTGCTAGGGCGTGTTCCATGTTTTTCGTATCACATAAGAAAAGCTATTGCGTTTTTGCTTAGTATATTTACATAGAAAAGTAATCTAACTGTAATAAAGCTAAATAATCGCATTCTAGTACGGACTCGAGAACCATTTCCTACTTAATTCTTCATTATAGAAAACAAAAGCTTTTAAATAAATAAATATAGATGACAATATTCTACATAGAGTATAAACACTCCATATATGTTTGTACATAAAATGATAGTATTTAGGCCCTCAACGGCCTATATGTTTACTTATATTATTCCAGTAAGATAAATGCTAGTATTCCTACTAGTACATAGTATATATAAATACTAGTAAGAAAATTATGAAGATCAAGCTATATACACATGTTTTTTAAGTTTAATATAATTATTATTATTTCTCTTAGGCTAACAAAGAATATCCTTAGGTACTGACAGGATAATACAGTTTATGTTTTATAGGTATGAAAGAGATTTTTTTGTTTTCTATATACTTGTTTTATTTTGATTTGTAATAAATAAAAGAATATCTAACACTACGTTCTCTACTTCAAGTTGGATTTAAACACACACTGCAGCGTATCTAGAGATATTTTCTGGCGGTGGGAGGTGAACTTTAGCTTTGAACAAATATATCTGTGTACCTAAAGGATTCTTTATAATGTTTCAAGGCTATTTGTTGTTTATTAATGCTTCTGGGATGGGCACAAGACTTCTGAGATGAGCGCAGACCCCCTATTCTGAGATGAGAGAGATAAGGGGAGACCCTTATTCCTATGCCCAGAATCCCACAACAATTACGTGTACAATTAGATATTTTCCAAATGCACTGCGATCAAAACAAATACTGAATCAGTAAGTTTTTCGTTAAAACAATGGAGTTGCGAATAAAACCAGAATACTGTATAAAATACTCTACTTGTAGAGTGTTTAATTCCCTTTCCGAGCGGCCTTTAGATTTAGCCACCAAACGTCAGTGTTTCTAAAATAGCAGAGACTTTTAATAATAAAATACTTACTTAATTATATTGCAAAACTTTAAATTATAATTTTCAACGAGCTTTTTATATAGGTGGAAGTGTCAGTGCTCTCTTTACGGTAACAGCATATACGGTAAAATATTTTAAGCCCATACCTAAGGAAACTAAACAAGATACCTCAACGGTTTAGACGTAGGATTTTTTTTCCATCACGCATATATACCAATAACATAAACACATACGACATACTACTACAAAAATACTACTAAAGGTTAAACAACTTTGAACTTTGTCTCCAATACATACGACTTGATTTCGATATGAGAAGTGTGCGGCGCTGTCCCTGCGGATAGGCTTATGTGTGCGTGCGTGCATTTTATTTTACAACAATAATTTTATTATTTATTTTGTTTCAAAAAATCACTTTCTCATTTTTGGGATTTTTTAAAAAAATTGTATTAGGCTTTTATAGAGTAGTTGAAACTATGGTTCTATTTAAAGAGGTTCTGACAAAAACACTCTGTATATTTGTGTGTAGAGATTCTCACAATTATCTTTTTTTTTTCGATTGTGGAATTAATAATGTTTCTGTTAGCCCCATTGGATTTAACAGTGAAGCCGGGTGAGGAGAAACCGTGAAAGAGGGTATTCTGTGCCTGAGAAATTGCAAGCTCTACGTGGCGGCTTAAGAGGGAAATAATATTTGAATTTAATATACGGATATATATCAAAGATAATTTATAATGTTTGTACAATACAATTAGCTTACACACCAGTGACGTCATAGGTTAAAAGCGTCATAGTAAAATAAGTATTTATTTTACCATAAGAAAATTTTTTGTATTTTTGTATATCAATAAAATTATAATACTATGACATTTATATAAATGATTTAGTTTTTGGATTATAGAAAGAACATAAGAAGCAACATCATAAAGTTAACATAGACATATCCATATTTTTACTTATTTTCGTATTTTTATTTATTTATAAATTTTTATAATTATTTATAAGTTAACTTCAATTTAAGAAATGCATAAGTCCTTTATTTACAGATAGTGATAAATTAGTTATAAAGAAAGATAAATGATCACATAAGTACCGTCAACTACAAAGTAAATTATTTGATTAATACAAACGTTTTTAGTAATAATGTTTTTACAAAATCCTAAATTTTGATGTTCAATTTAAACAATAAATAAATAGAATAAATAAATAAAAATTTTCCATATTCCATATTAAGTAATCCTGTTACTATTACTACTTACTACTAGTAAATATTTAATAATAACAAAATTTGTAATTGCTAATTTAAGAAAAAGTAATTTGCGGATTTTTTTTATAATTATAATTTATTATTGATCTATTATAAATGTCAAAATTATCAATTTCAAAACATGTTTTTATATTCCAATGTCAGATATACGTCATTCAACATCCGTGATCTGTCACTTCATGTACAATGTATATTGTATATACAAATACCTACATAAAGAAATAATAATAATTGGACCATATTGAAGTTCAGTTATAATAATATTGAATAAGATTTATTGATAAATGTACGGTTAATTTCACGGCGTATCAGTCCGCTATGTTAAATTGTAAGCCAACGTTATGCCGCGTAGTCCATGGATAGTAAGAAAAATATTAAGAATGCCTTTAACAGAAACCAGTGATCAATACTCAGTATGGGTAGGTATTTTAAAATTATTTTCCTAATATGTAGAAAACTTCAAATAACAAGATTTTTTATTGGAAATCATGTATAAATCAAAAGATACAGAAAATGATTAATATTATTTAAAATTTCAGTTAATAACTTAAGTTAATATGAATAATTTATTATTTCCAGGTGGGGTTAATCTATATATTCAATTTAATCGTCGGAACAGGAGCTCTTACCCTTCCAGCAGCATTTGCTCGAGCAGGATGGGGATTAAGCACAATTTCCTTAGTTTTCTTGGCTTTCATGAGCTTCATGAATGCTACATACGTAATAGAGACTATGGCATGTGCTAATGCAGTTTTTAAATGGAAAAGATTGCAATTCTTAAAAAGAAATAGTGTAAGTAACCACAAAATAACACATAGAAGATTATTATTATTATAGAAATAGAGCAGAAGAGTCACTGGTAGCAAAAGTCATTAAAATTAGAAATAGCACAAAAATAACAAGGAAACTAGTGTTAATATACTCCATTTCTCACTTTCTTCAGAATTTTCAAGGCATTGCTTAATGAGAGGTGGAACTCAATGCTGCATTTTTGTTTTAGTACCATAGCTAAGAAATGAAAATATCAATAAATAACAGTACATTCCCCCTGAGTGGGAATCAAACTCACAACTATCGCATTACAGTCACACTCTTGTGTCCTTGTGCCACAATGGCCTCAATTTGATTATTCATTCTTTAACTATTTGCATTTTATAATAATGGTAAAAATTAATGACTCAATTGATAACATATAATGTAATCTAAATAACTAAGTTTATAATAGTATTTATATCTCTTGTTATCTTTTATTTCTGCACTGAATAAAATATGTTTATATAATAGATACTGCTTTAACAAATTTTATGAGAAATTATATTGATAGTTTTACTTAAGAATCAAATTTATTTATTTTAAATTCTATAAATTTTGCTTAAAGTTATATTGTAAATATATTTTGTAAGTTTTTTGACCTTTTTTGATTTAAAATTCAATAAAGGTTCAGTCATTATCTTGCTGATAGGAGGATGTTATGTCCTCTTCATTGAGTTCTGTCACTCGACATTTCGTCCCTCGAAAATTCGGCGCAAAGTGGAGAATGGAGTGTCTTAATACTAGGTTCCCTTTGCCTACCCTGCTGCTGAAAAAATATATAAATATGTATCTTGCACAAAGCAAGGAAGGCAGAATGAATCCGTGAACCTACAGTTTAGACACTCTGTTCATATTATGACACTTCTGTTCCCCCAATTCCACCTAATTCTTGAGGCATTGCATGTCGGTTGGCAGTTAGTTCCATCGTATACTGCGCTTTGCGTTGTAACTAGACCAATTAAATATGTCGTCTCCAATTAAACCAATTGTAGACCAATTAAATCGGGGGAATGAATCATGGAGTAGGAATCGAACCCACAACCTGTCACGTTTACTTTCGCACACTGCAATATGACAGGCTTCATTTTTGAATGTCTGCAAACTATTTTTTGCTGTCATATCATAGGTAACAGAAAACGAATCAGAAGACGAAGCTGCTACATCCCAACATGGCTACGGAGAAATGGAAGACCCGTTGGTCTGCGGAGACTCCATACCCTCGCGGTACTACAGCCTCGACAATCGCATAGAGTTAGGAGAGATGGCTAACCTGTTTCTCAGTAAAGCGGGCAGAACTATGTTTTATTGTACGCTTTGCGTATACTTGTATGGGGATTTGTCTATTTACTCTGCAGCCGTTTCGAAGTCCTTGATGGATGTTATATGGTGAGATTTTTTTTACATATTTTTATTTTCTTTGTGTAGTTCTTAACTGATTTCGGTAAAATGAGGAAGTTCTCAATTTGACTGACTTTGATTGTTTTTCTGTTTTTTATTTTCTGCTTTTTTAGTGTGGTAACACAAGAACTTTGTGCTTGTATTAGCTTATTCAAAGGCCAAAGGTGCGGTGTTGAGCACCGAGAAAATTGGGCGGACGGTGGGCAACGGGGTGTCTTGACACTGGGTTCTCTATATACTTTGCATATGCAGGATACAGTGAGAAACAAAAAGATACTTATAAAAGTAAATGTTATTTACATATCTGAATATCGGCTATACGTCACAGTATAACTTTTATTTGTTCAGCAGTTCTAAAACATACATGTGCGACATTGAAAAATAATTTATGTTTGGTAAAGTTCCGCTGCTATAAATTTATTTGTACTTAATATACAAAAATAATGTATTAAAATAAATTATATGATTATAATAATTGATAATTTAAAACCTACGACCCGAAAAACTCTAATTTTAAAACAGTTGGACACAGTTTCTTTAATCACGGCTAAGAAAATTATAGATTAAGTAAGTCACTTTTTAAACAAGAAAAATATAATCAAAATCAATTTATCCGTTCAGGAGCTACGACGCTACATACATGCAGATACCTACATATATCCTTCAATATATACATACAGACACGCCAATTTTTTTACAACCTACCTTTTAGTTACTTATGCTATAAATAATTTGAAGTGTATATGATAATAATTAGAGATGCGCCGAATGGTGGTTTGACCGAATAACCGAATACCGAATACTATTCGGTTTAAACTTTACCGAACCGAATATTCGGCCGAATTATTCGGTTTACGATTTCTTTGTTATTTTGTCGCGTAAACACGTATGCCACCTGTCATCGCCTGCTAGATAACGAGCGGGCATCGCCTCCCGAAACCACGAAATTTTGAAAATTATTCAAATTTACTAGAAAGTACCTATCAACATTGTTGGACCCTCTATTTCGAATGAGATTTTCTGCTCCAGAAAATTGTGAGATGGAACTATGACAAACAAGGAAGGACCTCTACAATATATTACATTTTTTAAAAGGAATCTCATGTGGCGTTTTGGAACTTCCATGTTGTCCTTCCATGTCGATATGACTTAGGTGGCTTCAAAAAGGCTCCTTTATCTCCACCTTAAAAGCCGGCAACGCACCTGTAGCTCCTCTGATGTCATGGGTCCGGACGAGGTCGTGGCTAGCGGTGGTCTTTTACTATCAGGTGACCGTACGCTTGTTTCTGTGTCTTTTTCCATAAAAAAGTACTTCTGGTAATAGTGTGTATAACGAACAATTATTTTCGAAAACAAGGAACTTAATTGAAGAAAAATGCAACAGACTCGAAATACCGGAGGCTTTGTATTCAGCACCATAATTTACTATTAATTAATTATAAATAGTACAATATAGAATAGAATATACTTACACAAACACATAAAAGAAATATACAGAAAGACCAACATACATAAAAATGAAAGAAAAACACATATGTAAAAGCGGTCTTATTGCTTTAAGCAATCTCTACCAGACAACCTTTGAAACATTAGAATTGTAATGAAAACATTATAAATTGTAATGAAGAGAAGGGGGACAACGTCTCAGTGCAAATTTTATTAAATGTAATTAAATATTATATAATATATAAATAAACAAGTTAATATAATATAAAGTTACATAAAATGTATTTAATATACATACATGCATATATTGAAAAACAATATATACTTACACATATATACATACAGACATAAACGTGTTCAAAAATATATACATAATATTAGAAAAGATAAGGATAAACTACTATACTAAATTAAATACTCTTTTAGACGATTTTTCAAACTGTATAGAGATTAGAAATGTCGAACTTCTGTAGGAAGTTCATTCCAAAGAATCGCAGATTTCATAGTAAAAGACTTGGAATAAAATAGGGTATGGGAGGTTGGTAATTTAAGGAGATTATCACAACGGGATCTAAGGTGGAGGTGAAGAGGGGAATCGGCACCTAGGAAACAGAATCGATCTTTTAAATATGAGGGAGAGAGAGAATTGTAGTGATAGAATAGAGGAGAGTCAGCATGCGGAAATTTCGGCGATGTCAGATTGGAAGCCATCCAAGATAACGACGATGTTCAGAAACCTGATCAAATTTACGTAAACCGAAGATAAATCTAATACATAGATTTATTAACCGCTCTAGTTTATTTAATTGTTCCTCAGATAAGTCTGGGTAACACGAGTCAGCATAGTCTAAAATCGGTAACAGTAGTGATGAGCAGTTTTGATATAGATAGGAAATATTTCCATCGTTTGAGTGATCCGATCTGGGCCAATAATTTACGGCTAACCTTAGCTATCTGTACTGACCAAGATAGGGAATTGTCTATAATAATACCAAGGTTCTTAATAGATGGACTCAGGCTCAAATCGACGCCACCAAACTGGATTGTAGAGAGGCTATTCTGGTCAAATTTTTTTAATTGCCTGGGTCCACCAATAATAATGACCTGTGACTTGGCAAGATTGACAGTTAAGCCAAAAGATTTGCTCCACCTACTAACATTCAGCAAAACTTCGTTAAGCTTTTGAATAGCCTCACCAACATCATCAAACGGGGTGGCTAAGTAATATGAAGGTCGTCAGCATATAGATGAAAGGAAGAGGATATATTTTGGGAAACTGAATTAATAAAAATGGAGAAAAGGAGAGGAGAGAATATGTACGTTTCTTTCTGATCTACGAGGGGCGTTCAATATATTTTTGGTATTAGCACTGAAAAACACAAATTTTACTCATTTGACTTAACAATAACTTAAATCTTACATAATACGTTTTATATTTCATTTCTACTGTGTCTTGCAGCCAAGTAAATAAAAATACTCGAACCGAATATATTCGGCGCCATAGCCGAATAATTCGGCCGAATATTGAATATTTAAAAACATGCCGAATACACCGAATACCGAATACCAAACGAATATTCGGCGCGTCTCTAATAATAATCCATCTTACCTACTTAAAAACTAGCTCAGATAGAGGGAACATTCCGTAGAATTTTTAAGGCATGGCAAGTTAAGTGGCGGAACACAACGTCGCGCTTTTTCTCTTGTTATCAGAGCGAAAAGTAAATATAAATAACTAGCGGACGCGCGCAGCTTCGCTTGCTTATTTAGGGGTGAATTCTAATAAACCACGAAACATGTGTTCAATGAAATATTTTTAAGAGACTTAATTTCAAATTTTATTAAAATTGGTGCCGATTTAAAAAAAAATCTTTACAAACTTTCAACTCCTTATTTGCACCCTTAGGGGGAGAATTCTAGAAAATGATGAAACACGTGTTTTATTAAATACTTTTAAAAATGTAAATTTCAAATTTTATAAAAATCGGTGCTGATTTAAAAAAAATCTATACCAACTTTCCACCCCTGTTTCACCACTTTAGGGTTAAAATTTTTCAAAATCCCTTCTTAGTGGATGTCCAGATTACGAAAGTAAACATCTGTCTAAATACCACGTTTCTACGCACAGCGGTTACGGCTGTTCGTGCGTCTTACCTTAGTCAGTGAGGACAAGTCCTTTTATATATATAGATAATTTATGTCCCAGAGTGGGAATCGAACTCTCAACTTTCGAACTTGAACTTTCTAGAATATTACACTGATTTAGTGCAAATAACGTAGCTTTTAAATCGTAGTAAAACTAAATGTATCAGGTTCTTTACTAAGAACGTGCAACAAGTAGAAAACAGGGTTTTAATGAACAATGAGGAACTTAAAGTAGTTAATGAAACTGTTTTCTTAGGTTTATACCTAAGTTAGAATGGGGTTTGCATATAGAAACTTTATCTGGTAGACTTAGTTCGGCAGCATATGATGTGCGTAAGATTCTTCAACTGTGCCGCTGACATAGATACCATTTTTGTGCTCCAAAAACGGGCTGTCCGAGCAGTCTATAAAATGGGTCTACGGGAGTCACTAAGGAATAAATTCAAAGACGTTAACATCCTCACACTACACTCCCAATATATTTAGACACTTAGTATATGTGCATAAAAATACTTATAAATTTAGTAAAAACAGTGATCTCCATCAACGTAATTTAAGAAATAATAATAAGCTTGCTGTGCCCTTTAGGCTCCATAAAGTGTCTCACTCATTCGTAGGTCAAAGTATACAGTTTTATAACAAACTTCCAAACGACGTGGTTAATTTATCACTGAACAAATTTAAAAAAGTGGTTAAGCACCGGCTCTGCCAAAAAGCATATTACTCTGTTAAAGATTATGTTCACGATAAAAATGTTTGGAAATGAGTTGCTCTATTTCTAAGTTAAAATTGTTAATTGTAATTTGTAACAAATATTGGCAGTTAAAAAGAGTGGCCATGAGTTTCTTTGCCTGGATCTTCTCATGAGCTCAATTATTTGAACGGGCTTTTTTCAAGTCAAAATTGCACGTTTTTTTTGGATATTTTGATTTTAATTTTTTTAACTTTTTTGACATGACTTTTGACTTTGGAACCGTCACGTTACAGTCACAGGCTTGTGCTTCTGCGTCCGACGCGACGGCCTCATGTATGTATGTTTATAAATACGGGTTTTATTGCCTCATATGTTATAGGTAATACCTATATTCTGTAAATACGTTTTACGGATTAAATAATATACGTTTTGTTTTTTTTGCTAGCTTCACGTATTAGCGTCCACTTCCCACTTAGCGTTAAACTCTAAAGACATTGCGTGTTATTGGTAGAACTCAACGCCACATTTTGCCTCGAAACGTTATGTTAAAAACAATATTAAAAAAACCTATTCACATTTCACAGTTCACCAGTACCAAAGAATCTAACAAACACAACTGACTGGGATGTCCTTCCGTGCTTCAACAGACCTGACGCGGTTTACACCCGCTTCGACTGCTACAGAGTGGCGCTGTTGACCTTCTTCGGAGCCATGGGTCCCTTCGTTTTCTTTAATGTCCAGAAGACGAAGTACTTGCAGCTGTTTACTTCGGGCATGAGGTGGCTTGGTTAGTGGTGTTTTTTTTATTTGACATCATGTATAATTATTTCTTTTTTATCAGCTTCACGCTATATACTGCAAAGAGCTGGGTACGTAGCGCTAAGACACTTCGTTCTTCAGTTTTTCGCCGAATTTTTCGAGCGATTTTTTTAAAGCGAAGAAATGGAAATATTAATTTATTTTTTTATTTACATAAATAATAACTTACTTAGATTCTCTCTTTACAGGGCTTTGCAGAAAAAACCAAAGTTGCTTTTTTTGTAAACACAAAAGATAAATTAATAATATTATTTTAATTTGTTCCAGCATTCGCCATAATGATATCAATGGCGATCCATCTGTTAATAACTCACGGCCCGCAAGGTTCACCACCGGCCTTCGACGTCACCGGCATGCCGACTCTGTTCGGTGCCTGCGTATACTCCTTCATGTGCCACCATTCTCTCCCCGCTCTCATCTCTCCGATAAGAGGGAAATCTAGATTGGGTCTCCATGTTTTCTTGGACTACTTTCTTATTACTATATTTTATCTTCTTCTCGCTTTCACGGGTGCTTTCGCATTCGCCCAATTAAACGATTTGTACACGCTAAATTTTGTTCCCACAGATAATGAAAATATTTTATTGGAAATTGTTGAATATTTTCTAGCACTGTTTCCGGTTTTCACGTTGTCCACCAGTTTCCCTATAATAGCCATTACCTTGAGGAATAACTTGCAAAGTCTCTTCTTGGACACGAGTAGGTTAGATTCGTATAATTTTATATTGAGAAAGTTGATTTTTCCCGTAGTGGCGGTCGTTCCGCCGTTGCTTTTAACTTATTTCCTGGAAGATATAAGTATTTTGATTAAATTTACTGGTTCGTACGCTGGTACTGGTATACAGTATATTATGCCTACTTTTTTAGTGGTTTCAGCGAGACGGCATTGTACGAATTTACTGGGGCTAGGCGTTGTGAATAAGTACAAAAGTCCCTTCTCCAACATAGCGTGGGCTGTCTTCGTTTTGTTATGGTCAGTTATGTGTATTATATTGGTATCGGTTAATATGTTTCAAAAGAGCTCATGACATTAGATGGGATATATATACTGTCAAATGTTAACCTACCATGTTAAATACCATTACAACTATGTCCAAAAACCTAAAAGCTGGCAACTCAAAACAAATTTTATTAAAAAAGTACTCACATTGTTTTTTTGTTATTTATTATTTTAACAGATTTTTTAGGGTTCCGTATTTTTTTTAAGGAAAAAAGGAAACCTTATCTGGTTCACCCAGAATTATGAAATTTGGTAGCTAGCATCTACAGGTAGTTCTAGTTCAGGAAAAAAACTGAAAAGCTCTACATTTGTGGTTAAATAATGACCTTAAAGGGGGGCGAAATTTGTTATTAAAGCCGCTAGTTCAAGTGAAGGTATCAGATGAAAGGGCTCTGGCTCGGGTATGCCTGAATTTCAGAAAAAGCTCGACCTCCATTTTTTGTACGGAACCCTCGGTTTTTTTACATATAAATTTGTAACTATTTCTTGGCCATTGGCTGGCTCCGACTAGGCCTTATAATATCTTAAGACATTACATTGAATTTGATATAATTGATTTCAGAACAAATATCAAATCATATTTATTGAAAAAATTATAATAGTATGTATATATAATAGTAAATATAATATTATATATATATCTTTTATATAATTCTTTTATACTTGCATTTCTTCTACTTAACTACAGCTTTAATAAAATCAGTAGTTTCTTTTTTTATTCTCAATGTTATTTTGTGGAACAAAAAAAATATATATCTTTTTTTTTCAAAAATATGTTTAATCCAACACAGAAATGTAATTATACATCTATCTATTTTATTTTTTTATTAAACAACCCCAAGTGTTCATGATTTGTGCCGCTGTATTGAAAATTGCACACAAAGTTTCCTTTAAATGTAGAATTATATGAATTTTTACTCACTTTTAACTAATTTAATTAAATTTGGTGTGTATTTATAATTTTTAAAAGGAAATTTACTATGAGGAAAACCTTTGAAAATTAAATTTTGAGTACTACTAACAAAAACAAAATGTATATAAAATAGGTTATTGTATTTTAAGCATTGTGTTACAATTTGGGCTAAGGGGTAAAACTTTAGAAAACATTACACCCCTGCATCATGGGGTGGAGTTCACACATCTTACCAACTTAAAATTGTTTTTTTTGGTACTAAAACTCGGTATCCCTCGATTTTATTAAAAAATTGCGTTACGTAATACTTAAATAGCTATTTAAATAACTGTTTTAAATTTAACAAATGATGATAACAATAGTTAGAAGTTGAATTTTGTATGTAGTTAATACTCGATTGTCTTCCTTTAAAAGTTACTTCAACACTGCTGTTTGTAACCAAAGCTTTTACATTTTGCATATTTTGATAAATAGTTTGTAGTCGTTTTATTATAAGGATGTTTGTTTTATATTGTAACGGTATGAAATATTTAGAAGTATCTTTTTATAACAAATATCAAATCTAATTTAAATTTTTCTAAGTATTATTTTAAAGAAATCAGTGGGTAACAGAGTTCCTTAACACTAAGTACCCTTTGCCTACGCTGCTATATACGGGATACAGCGAGAAGTGGAAAGAAAAAAAACTTATCAGTGATACAAAAAAAATACATGTTAACGTTTGAAATGTAACAATTACACGCATTTATTTAAAATATAAATATTTTGGTATTTTCTGCTATTACTCTCTCTATTTCATAATTATTAATTTGTTAAAATTGTAAATATGTATTGTATTTATTACGATATTGAGTTTTTTGGTTTTATGTTTTCATTTATGTTAAAGTACCACCAAATAACTGGAGGAAAAATGAAGTTAAATTGAATAATGGCATGCTTCTATAAGCATACATGTATAAGATATAATAATATTACTTATATAATTTTATAAGTAATTTCCAGTATGTATGTACGTAAATTTGATAAAATTTAAATTTACTTTGTGATATAACCAGAAAAATGATAATAATTAACTTTAAAATTGTATTTTGTGTATTGTTTCAATTACATACTGTGATAGAGTAACCATTTCGTACGATGTAAATATATTATATATTCCTTTATATATAAATTGACTGATGTATTAATTTTTTATAGTGCAAAATATTTTTATAAATAAATGTTTATTTGCGGGTTGTATATATTTTTTTTCTTTTGTTTTTACGTTTTTTTCTGTCCTGTATGTCACGAAGGCTGCTGTTGAAGGTTGTATGTGCTGGATACAGCATAAAGCTCATTTAATGTAATTTTAAGATATTTAGATTAACCTTATATGAGTGATTATTGCAACGAAAGGTCCATCAGATTCTGGTAGAAATAATTATTTAGACACTAGAAATTTCCAGCTTATTACATTTTCTATATTTTGTAGTAAAATTAATTGTACTAAATCAGCTTCACGCTGTTCCCGCACACAGCAAGGTAGACAGAGGGAACCTAGTGTTAAGACACTCCATTCCCCATTTTCCGCCGAGTTCTAAAGGCATTGCCTGTTAAGTGGCGGAAATCAACGCCGCAGTTTGCTTCTAGACCAGAACAAAGAAATGAAAATATAAATTTAAGTAATATTTCATTTTCTCGAATGTGGACTTGTGCCAAAATTGTGCTATTAAAAAATAAGACAAACAGAGGTTGAAGAATTATTATATTTTTATCATCATTACATACAGTTTGTCACTTATCGCGTACACAAGCGACAGAAAGCCTTTCATAGCTCAATTGACTTTGGCATGAAGTTACATCATATTTGTGCAAGCGGCGCCGCCACTCCGTACCGTATCCTATAAAGGGGCAATACGTTAATTATTTCACACGAATTTCATTCTAGGGCTATTTCTAACGCAATTTTTTTTCAAAATGTATAATACGCAACAGTTCATAAACCTCAACATCAAGGCGTCCAGGACTCGTCGCCTGTACTGTAACTCGAAGTTACACTTCGTCGACCCACATAACCCTCCTTGACGTGTGACGTAATTCACGAATGGCCCCTAAGCACTAAAGATGAAAATAATCTCTATTCATTGACTAATTCGAAAATTTAAATTTTGAGAATAACTATAGGAATAGGACGAAAATATTTTGCTTGTTTTTTTTACACATTTAAAATCTGTATTCGTTAGCAGATCTACCGGTTATACAAAAGCATTGGTAACATATATCATAGCGCCATTTTTGGAATTTCATTTCATTAATACAATATAAATAATTATTTAATATTCTAATAGTAAAAAAGAAAAAAAAATACAAATTACATAGAAATTGAGTGAATATTACAAACATTATAACACAGAACGCACACAAAAAAAAATCAATAACGAGGTATTTCACCATTCATACAGTTAAAACCAATGCTCTTCTATATATACACATATATATGTGTGTGCATATATAGAATAATTTCAATTGATCTAGATTTCATCAACAAAAAACATTCGATTTATATATATGTGTATACAAGAATAGGATCTAGGTTTTAGGCGTAGTTAAAATAATCTGTCTTAATCTTAAAGCAATAAGTATACAATAATATAATTCGAATAAAGGAGGCGACGACGCGAAATAATTTCAATAAGTACTAGTTACCTAACTTTAGGGTGTGACCGAACAAAGAAGGCATTACTTTCAACAAAATAAATAAATAATGTTAATAATAATCTATAATTAATAAGTCTAATAATAATTCGCATTAGATCGAACTTTCCATTTAGAATTCCATAAAAATAAACTCCGTCAATTTGATATTATCGATCAATATGAACAACGGATGACAAATTTCATGCGACTTTATATTAATAAATATTATTATTAAATTCGCGATGAAATAATAAAGAAAAAACAACAACAAACGAGCCGCAGCGCCCGTTCCACTAAAATATAACTATAGTCGAAAGTAAATCACAATAAATACTATACCTACGAGATACGAGCGTGTGACGTCACTCACGCGACACCGGGACACTAGGGTTGCCACATAACAAAAATATAAAACCAATTATGTATATTAAAAAATATAAAGAAAAAATACCATTAAATTTGGGAACCACAAAACACTGCTTCATACGGACGCACTGGTCGATGACAACAATAAAAAGTTATATAAAAAATAAAAGAAAAATAAAACCATCAAGTGGCAACCCTATCCCATCGCTAGGGATGGGGCTATAACGCGGAGGGGGGCACTTCGATATCGTGGCGACGGAGGGCCGCGCGGAACGAGTCTAGCGACGACCGTAGGGTTAGACAGAAGCCTCGCGACGCTGGAATTAGGGGGTAGTCGGGGGCCTCGGGAGGACTTGCATTAGGCACAAGGGGTACTGGGAAAGCCTCAGGGGGATTAGGAACCAGGGGGGCCTCAGTGGATAGTGCCACGAGGCCCTCCAAGCGACGGCATAAGGGCGCGGCATTGGTGCGTAGGTGCTGAAGTATTTCTTCGCAGAAAGGCTCCGGTGGATTCATGAGCATCTTCGTCATGGACTGCACGAGCTTCAGCAATACCATTTCGTTGTACATGCGCGAATTCTCTTTGCCTTGTTGTGTACCTGGATTTTAATAAGAACTGTGTCAATATTTTTTTATAGTTTCACGCTGTATCCCGCATATAGCAAAGGGCTTAACATTAGAGGGAATTTAATCTTAAAACACTCCGTTCCCTACGCATTATCTATTATTTGTGACATTGTCGTGGTACTCAAAATTAGCAATTAAAAATCATTCCGACGATTAGGTATCGAACCCACAATCGTCGTGTGCCGCTACTTCATGACGGTTACAATTTGTTATTATGAACTTTATTTAGTAATACATATCTTCGTATTTTAATATTATTCTAAAGAATAGCAGTAAGCCACAATATATATGTTGTATGGTGATACATAACACAAACACTGAATTCATAACTAAAACCATTAAAATTTAGAGGCGATCGTGGCACAGCGGCATAATGGTGTGACTGTAACACGACGGTTGTAGATTCGATCCCCACTCGAGGAAGTGAAATATTTATTTACATTAATATTTCCATTTATTCGCTCTGGTGTCGAGGCAAAGCGCGTTGAGATCTGCCACTCAACACGCAATGCTTCCAGTATTCGGCAGAAAGTGGGTAACGGAGTGTCTTAACACTAGATTCCCTCCGCCTACATTGCTGTGTGCGGGATGCAGCGTGAAGCTGAAAATTTCTCGATACATTTCAATATATAACGGAAAATAAAAGGCAGTAAATTAAAGAAAAAACATCCCTTATCCCTTACCCTTCTGTTTCTCATAGCCAGCCTCATTGAAATACGGCTCGGCGTTCAATATGAGCCCCTGTAGGGACACAATGACTTGTAACAGAGAGCTGTCCTTGCCCCACACTTCTACGCCGCGGCCCGACCACGTGCCCAGCAGTGATACACACACCTGAGATGATGGCATTTAATTAAATTATAATAAAATAAACTATACAATTTTATAGTTTCTAAATATTTCATCGTATTTTTTTTGAAATGTAGTATCAACTACAATTTTTGTATTACAAATTCTTATTACAATTTTTTTTTCATTATTTTGACAGATTGGGTTAAACATTTTTGCTCAATTTAGTACATTACTCATGAAATTTCGAAAATACACAATTGATTTAGATACTTTCTTACACTAGACAAAATTAGGATATATCCTAACCTAGCAGGTAGCGTTACTATATAGTTAACCTCAGATTAGCCATCTAATTTCCCATCTTCTTCAAATTAAGATTTAATATATCCAAGCAGTTATCAGTGATCTATCCACGGGTAGTGGCAGAGTATAGATACTTTCCTTTTGACTATACGTTGAACACAAAAAGGTACACACACATACTGGCGTATGAGGTCGATTCGATCCTCGTAGCCACAGACCGATACTTCAATATATCATAAGTGGTAAATAACCACAATCGTGTAATTTACCACATACCCTTTTTGTTCTTACCTTTACGACCATCTTATGTTTCCGGATAATTCGATATAGAAGTCTGGAGGTAGCGTTACTATATTAACCTCACATAGTGATGTGTGCATACAACTTGGGATTTAGCCTATAGAACACTGACTCACACTGGTGAGTGTATATATTTATGATTCTTTGAATCTTCTACCTTATGTTTATGATACTTCATATTTATATTTTCAGATACTCGAACACTTCGATCAGGCGGTAGCGTTGCTATATTTAGAGAATATTAGTCCCATTTTATGATCCACCTACCTTGCCATCTTCATACAAATTGGGATTCAGCCTGTCGGAGCAGTACGAGTGGTAGTGGCAGAGGGGAGGCGCGCGCGGGTACTCCCCGCCCAGCTGCACGTCGAACACGAAAAGGCCGCCCTCGTAGGGGGTGCGCGCGGGGCCAGCTATCATCACCGATATGAGGTCGATTCTGTCCTCGTATCCGCGGACCCATACCTGGTATAGTGATAGTTTGTAAATCATGTTATGATATAATGTAAATATACGTAAAATGTGTAAAAAATTGTTTATGCAATTCAGCCAAAAAGAGCAAAAGAAAACTATTGCATTGTTCAAAATTTTACTCCTGACGGTAAATCTCATACAATCTACCTCCATGTCGCAAATTTAATTACAATAAGGTCATCGCATAGCATTGCATCGTGGCCGCCCTCAAGTCAGCTATATATAGATGTATATTTGATTTAAGGTTATTTTACTTTTGATTATATTCTTTCGGAAAGAAAAATACGTATATACTCACACCGGGTGGCAGATCACTTTTCAGCAGTTTGATTTCTCTCTTCACAGCGGAGTAGAAGCTCCTGGGCTCGGATGGCTGCAGCATGGAGAGACGGAAGCGGTGCGTGGCGGGTGCCGACTCTAACACGCAGAAACCTTCGCCCACTTCTGATTCGGCCTCCATGTCACCTTCAGCTGTTGCTAGCGGGGCGGTGGTGGTGTCAGATTGTGGTGCTATTGGATATGGAAATATCATTGGAATAATATTTAGAAATGTTTCATAAATACTCTTTCTTGTCTAGCAATATCAGAACTTATTTGTTTGGTATGTTTGGTGATTGAACGGTTGTCTATGATTTGGGAATTAGTGTTTCTTGGAAAATGTTGATGCTCAAGACTTTTTTTATCAATATAGCACCATAATTGACCTTTCGTTTCCTGCAATATTTTAAAACTATCGGTCGATAAATCTTAGAATTAACATTAATATAATTTTATATAGCAACTTTATCCTAGAACTATCAATGTTTTGTCTATAATTATATAAATCCTATGCTTATTACCTTATGCATGAAAATGTTATTAGATATTTAATTTATTTCACACTTCCAAAATATGCGGGGAACATATTCAGTATTATATATTTTTTTGCTCTGGTATGAAGACAAAACGGGGCGTTGAGTACCGCCATTCCACACGCAATACCTCCAGAATTCTGCGAAAAGTAGGGATCGGAGTGTTTTAACGCTAGGGTCGGTCTGCCTACTCTGGTACAGGCGAGATACAACGTGAAGCTGAAATAAATTAGGCGGGTCAAGTCGTCGATAAAAACTAACCATTGCCTTCAGTCTTGGTTGCAGCTTTACTGGTAGCATCCTTTGCGTCTGTTGTAGTTTTATTTTCATCGCCCTTCTCATCTTCGTCAGCCATACTGACCACTAACGCGCCGTATTGACTGAAACCAGCATCATTGATATATCAATAATATAAAAAATATATATAAACTTTGTTTTTATTCTTTTTTTTATAATTTTTAATCAATTAGGGAATCAAAATTGGGAAACAATAATAATCAATATTAATAATGAAAGAGTCAAGATCACAACGAAGTAACCAATTAAAGATTATTTGGTTTGCAACATTTACTTATAATAGGAAGATGTGTGTCAAAGTAGTGTTATAGATCAAAAATCAAGTTTGTGAAAGATAAATTATTTGTAGATTATGAGATGAAAAATCTTCCCATTATGAAAGAAAACAACATAGCTCGGCCAAGAAAAGTATGACGTCGGTCACATATGTACATCATGCACACAAGGATATTTCTCAAAATTGTAGGATTATAAACATATATCGTATCACGCAAGACTTACATTAAACAAACATTGTATACTATTCTAACACATGTTTTGGGTACAAAGTTATTAATGCATCGGAAAACGGAGAAATTAAGTTACCACTTTTTACAGAGTCATCTACAAAATAAATAAAAGGAAAAAAAATCTAAATAGGTAATAAATGGGATTTGTGCAACTGGTTTTTTTCTATTTAAAAATATATATAAATGTAAAAACTTAATATAAGAATATTAAAAATAAAAAATAAAAATGGCTCAAATGCATAGTGAATTATAATAATAAAATTTTTCATTTTATATTTCTACCTGTTTATTTTGTGCACTAAAGAATATAATAATAACTAACATTTTTATTTATTTTTTAACATAGATACTGAAATTTTTAAAATCTTAGCATCAATCAAAATCAAACAATCTTAGCCAATAAAAAAAATCAATTATTTATTGACACTTATAATTAGTAAGATGACTCACAATTAAACAATTAAAAAATGCATGTCAATGAAATGAGTCTTAATGAACAAACATCTTTGTTTAATATAAGTGATGCGAGTTCATATTGGACATATATAATTAGACATATATTAATTTATGACATTTAGATATTGAATATTGAGGGTATTAAAAGGCAAATGAATATTATATTAAATATAAACATAAAAATAAACATAGCACAGTCGGAGACACGGGACAAACACAACATGTGGTATGAACATAAAACATAACATAGATATTAAAAAAATAAAAAGCAACATAAACAAAAATCTGTACATATCATTTAACAGTAATAAATAGATTTTCCATATTCCTTTTTTAAACATTGACTTAGAGCTACTACTCTTTTTGTTTATTTAGATTCACTCTGTATCCCACATATAGCAGGGTAGGCAGACACCGGCAGGCACCGTTCTCCATGTACTACCCAATTATCGAAACATTGTTTGTGAAGTGGCGGTACTCGACGCTACGCTTTGCCTTGTCACCAGAGCGAGAAAATGGAAATATTTCCGAGTGGAATTTGAAACCACAACCGTCGCGATAGCACCTTTTACTTTATTATTTTTTCATATTCTCCTAATTTATCAGATATGTACAGATCTAAAGGAATTAGCGGGATGGGGGGATAAACATAAAACATAAAGGCTCACACTGAAAAGTGGTATGGTAACTTCTCTCCACTCGCGTTTTGAGTTCTCATTAAGCTGTTAAGGAATTCGGCCAGCTCTTGCGGCCTTCTCCTGCGGAAAACAAATTGCCTTTCATATTCACTTTTGTGGGACTATTTAAACTGAGTCTAAGGTAGCGGATTCGATTTCCAATAAAGACTTTAAATTTGTTTTTAGTGTATGTATATTATGTATTTATTATAAAAAGCTGTATAAGTTTAATGTGTACGAATATGTTTTCATTAGCTTATTTAGATATAAGACAGCCGTGTATCAGTTGGACAAAATGTATTTATATATAAATGTAAAAAAAAATCAACTAATCTGCATAAATATAGCGAGATTTTTGCATAAACCCTATACATTTACCTCACATCCTAACATATTATATAAGAAACTAAAACACAAGCAATTAATAAAATACATGAAAATATATATAAGAAAATACAATGAAAAATAAATATTACATACCGACTGACTTCAGCGTGCGCCTTAACCAACTGTCGATGAATAAGGGAGCAAAGTTTGTAGCAAACGTTACGTGAACTGCCTTCAGCTTCTGCGTCTGTTAATGCTGTTAGTAAAAGATAAGTTATTGTAATATTTACCTAATTTAATGTAATAGATACAATGATTTTTCCTCTATGTTATTTTTCAAATGCTAATTAATATATAATTTTTAGGTTCACGTTGCATCCCGCAATGTATAGCAGTATAGGCAGAAGGAACCCAAAGTTAGAATATTTTGTTCAGCATTTTTCCGAGACATTCTTGGTTGAGTAACGGAAGTCAACGCTGCGTTTTGTCTTATAAACACGCAAGTTCTCGAAAGTTCGCCGGAAAGAAAGGAGCCGAGTATTGTTACACTACCTTGGTTCTGCCTGCCTACAATGCTATATGCGGGATATATAGTTAGCTATAAAAAAAAATATAAGTTTCACTTACGATTTTCCCCTATGGCGTTATCTACAGCGGTATTGGTGTCCGAACTGGAAGCTTGGACTGGATCAATATTTATATTAAGAGATTTCTTTGGTGACTTAGTTTCTACCTGAAATGTAATAACAATAAAAATGTAATAAAATTATATATATACAACACATACAACACAAATAATTGGCTTTGAATGTAAATTAGGCGTATATTTAGCATTTTTAAAATCACCTTGAAATTATAAAATAGCTTGTATATTATTAAACACTTTTAAAGTGTTATGCCAAATTAGAAACAAAACTTTTTTAGGAAATCATTTAATTTTTTAACGATATCCAGCTTGACAAGAAGTTTCTTAACTCGTTTGGCTTAGTGGTCAGAGCACTCGGAGGGTTTGCTAGAGGCGCAAACCCAAACTACGATAAATTTATAGATATACTATATAGTATAATATTTACTTTAGTATATTTTAAAAACAAAAAAGTACCTCCATAGGCTCTACTATGGCCCCTATAACTCGCTTAAGACTCTTCTCGTCCATGACAGTATCGCACTCGAGTGCAGGTTCGATGTCCGGTTTGGGGTCATCGCCGGGTGCAAACAAACGTGCCAGTTGTTCGTGGACGCGGCGTTCACCCGCGCGTGGTGTTGTGGCGCCGCGTTCCCTCACTCGTTCTAGTAGACCCTATGGATGGAATATTTAAATATTGCATTCCATATTTTTTTCAGTAACACGCTTTACACCGGGACTTGTAAGTAAAGCAGAGTGTTAAAACATTCGGCTTTACTTACAAATTCGAGTGATAGATATGGTTTATTTAATTATGCTTGTGAAAATATTTATAAATTGATAGTATATAATTAACAGCCAGTGGTAGGGTTATGTTAGTTTGATAATTCAAATGTCCTTGCAAGTTTATATGAACAAAAAATATTTTGAATTTAAAATTAATAAATTAAAGCGACATAGTCCTTATACATAAATTAACGAAACCTACCAAAAAGTGATCCTCGTGAAAAAAAGTGGTACCCATCAATTTGTCTAAGAATCTGCAATCCTTGTAGAGATTTAATAATTTCCGCATTATCTGTAAACATGGACAACAAAAATGTTTGAATTCTGTATTAAATATCTGACAATTTATATAATATTAAATAAGAAGAAATGTTGTTCTTATTTAATATTATATAATTAATAACAAAATAACAAGATATGTTAAAATAAATAATAAAAAAAAATAAGAAAAGTATATTTTAATATATTAATGCCAAGTGAAGGTAGGATCGAAATAAATGATATTTTTGTATAGTTTTTTGCCTTTGCATAGTATACCCTATGTACAGTATTATTACATTTTTTTCAGCTTCACGCTATATCAGCAGGCACATATGTAGAAGAGGGAGCCTAGTGTTTAAACACTCCACTCCCACTTCCCGCTGAATTCTAGATGTATTGCTTGTCGAATGATACAACTCAACGCCGCGATTCCGAGTGTATCAAAATAATAAACATCGACACAACATACCTCCTGGCTCTGTAGCGTCGGGTGTTTTGCGAATAACTCCTCGAGTCGGCGCATGGCGACTCGGCCGCGCTCGATGTGCGCCGCCACGCGGGGCTCCAGCAGCTTGGGCAAGCCTGCGCCCCCCGCGTCCTCCGCCCCCGTCGCCGACGCTGCCAGCGCCGCGTCCGAGCTGGGGCTGCTTGTGAGCACTGGCGACAGAGAGATAAAAGCCGATGAAAAAAATATAATACTGTGAGCACGCTATAAAGCAAAACTCCATGATCATTCACGCAAATAATATATTCAATTTTCTCTTTTCTATCTCAAAACATAAACAAAGTGGAGGCTTGTGCGCTCCTTTTACGGCAGCTGCGTATAGGGCAAAATACTTTAAGAAAATTAATCAAGATACGTCAACAGTTTAGACATAGGTTTATTTTCATAATTTCACTATTTTTATCCGTACTGTATTACATATGACGCAGTTACGGATAGATACCAATAACGTAAACACCTACTACTACAAAAATACTACTAAATGTCGCTGAGCTGTCACTTTCCATTCAGAAAAGACATACTAGAACGGGAAAGGAATATCTCTCGTTATATTTTACCTATTTTCTATAATAAACCTAAACAAAGTTTTATTTCACCGCCAATACCTACGACTTGATTTCATGAATGAGGCGTGTGCGGCATTATCGCTTTGATAGATTTTTTATTTTAAAATATATATTTTGTTTGATTAAAACACTCTTTTATTTTTGGAAAAATGTCTTTTGTTTTAATTGTATTAGGCTTTTATAGAGTAGTTAAAATTGTGCTTTCATTTAAAGTCGTGATGGTAAAAACTCTTTGTATAAATAAACATACAAAAATAGACTAATAGCGATTACAAAAAAAACAGCTACCAGCACCAGCGATTTCACCACTAGGTGGCGCTGGCGGTTCATCTGGTGTCTTGGGTTCTGGTTCGTGGGTTGAACTTTGAGTCTCCCATGTTCCCTCAGAAGCTGAGCCCTCGGAGCCCCAAAATTCACCATCCTCAGAGTCATATTCGCCTACCTGATGGAATAAAAAGGAATCTTTACTAATATGATTTAGATGAAGAGTTAGATTAAACGCTCTCATCTCAGGAAGTATTGTTTTTTATTAACTTCACACTAAATTCCGCATATTGTAAGATACTTACGATTGCATATCCTTTTAGTAGCCGCACAATTTTCAAGACATTGCATATTGAGTGTTGTAATTCAAAGCTGCGTTTTTTGTCTTAATCCGAGAGAGAGCAAGGAAATAATAACGTCAAATAATTATTTTCCCTTAGCGGGAATCGAAACTACAATCACCTTACACACGCTACAGCTACGCTACGCTACAAGCTACACGTGCCAGTGCGCCACGTCGGTATCTTATTTTATTAATATACTATTAAATAAATTTCAACCAAAATTGAACTTCTTTAAAAATAACAGATAAATATTATTTTATTCACAAGTTAGTTACCTTGTATAAATCCTGTGGCCAGCACATACTCATATGTCCATCCACCCACCACACTTTAACGCGACCGGTTGGGAAATTATCGATTACCTAAAAATAAAATACATATTCGATTTTCTATTAAAAATATGCATCAAAACGCATTATGCGTTCAAATCGTTCTTGATCTTCTTGGCTATAAATTATAAGGAACGGATCGCACACTATATAATTAAGATTAACGAATATTCTAGGGAACACCATTTTTAAAGACAAAAATTGCTTTATTCTAGAATGATTTCAGAAGGGATCCACCAGAATACAATAATTCAAAGAATATTAGCGCCGAACATACAATACGGTTAACAAGCCCTTTAAGGTATAGTACAAAAATGACTTGGTTGAAATAATTACCAAAAGATTTCAACACAAGATTCTTATGATCTTCGTTTTTTCAGCTTCACGCTGTATTTCACAACATAGTAGACGACCGTTCCCCACTTTCCACCAAATTACATTTCATCATATGATATTAGTTAAAATAAAATTTAACAATATTTTTAAGATTTAATTTGATTCAACAATAACAACCTGTCCCGCAGTACAATTGGCGTCTTCGCCGGCAAAGTTGGCGACGCGGATGACAACTGTCCCAGGGCGGTACTGAAAGTCCGGGTGGTCCTTCAAATCGTATACGCTCATTTCACTCTCGTATAGCATTTGAGGCCTGTAAGCATATATAACTTTTTTTAGTTTCCCCACTGTGTCTCACGTTTAACAGAGTAGGCAGAGGTAACCTAGTCTTAAGACAATGCGATGGCAATAAATCAACTCCTTGTCTTGTAACCAGAGCGAGGAAATGAAAATATTAAACATTTCTTTCCCCAAGTGGGAATCGAATCCAGAGCCGTCGCGCTTACAATCACCCCTTGTGCCACTGAGCCGCGGAGTCCTCATGTATAATATTATTTAGTTATAGAAATTTCGCCACCACTTAGCGAGTGTAAGTAAGTACTAATAATACATTGACGTTTTTTAAATAAATGGGCATGTTAGTGAGGGCGCTAAAAAACACATGACAAAAACACAACAATTAGTGGAGGAGTGTTTTAACACTAAAAATAAAAGATGAAAAAAAGGAACAAATACATTCTGCTGGAACTGGAACGAAAGTTGACTAACCTACGTTACGAACGTGACGTGCCTAGTAGGTACTATGCTACGAGCAGTAGATATATATATGTAGGTAATACTTACACGGGCTCATCTGCGCTAGTATAGGTGCGATACCAGTGCACGATGGCGGTGCGGCCGTGGTGGTCCACGCGCTGGACAACGCCGTACTCACGGTGTTTTAGCTGTCAATAAATAAAAATAAATAAATTCACTTCACGTTTTTTAGCGCACATAACAGGATAGGCAGAGGGTTAGTGTAGGGGGGGCGTAGTGTTAAAACACTCCGTTTCCCACACTTACGTATATTTTTAGTCCCGTCACATTTAAATTTTTATACGTTTTCCAAGATAGTAATAATTTACCTGATTTTCCTCCACATTGGCAGCGCCATTCACAACAAAATCCCCGGGGAAGCACTCTTGTCCGTCCAAATGGTGAATTGGATACAGCTGAGTGGAGGGGATTCCCATTTCGATGGTGCCATCCTGCAAGAACGTAAATTATGTTTAAAAACAAAAATTTGACAAATTTTGTTAATAAACGATTCCTACTCGTTTGGTTTGGGTAGGTTGGTACACACACACACACACACACACACGCACGAACACCACGTACCTGCCACACCACGTTGGCGCGACTGCTCGTGTGCAGCGTCTCCACGACGACGCGGTCGGCGCGACGAGGGGGAGGCGCGGGCGGTGCGCGGCGCGCGGCACGTTTCAGCCGCTTGCCGCGCAGGAGGCGCACCGCCAGCTGCGGAGAACGCGCGCCGCGGCCCGACCCCGACGCCGCGGACGAGCACCGTGACGACCATGTTGCGCCACTGTCGAAACCAACGAGGTAGCATATTACTACTATTTACTATTTACTTAAATATAATATATTTATTTATTTTTCATAGTCTTCTTCTTCTTCTTCCTGGCATTAATCCCGGCTATTACCAGGGTCTGCCTTCCTACTCCACTTTTTATTTTTCATAGTATATAATGGATTATAAGAAATTGTTGTTACCCCATTTTTGCAAAATCAGAAATACGACTTTCGTCATATAATAATAGAAAAATCAACAAAAATATCACAAAAAAATATATAAGTAAACAAATTATAACACCCTATTTTTTTTTAATGAATAACAAACTCAAATACCATTCAATTAATCAATCACAACTACTATAAACTCTTTTAGAATTAATTACAAAAAATAATTAATCAATAAATGGAACCCTCACCTGTCAGTGTCGCTGCCGTCGCTGCTGGTGTTCTCCCAGTTCTCGGAGTCGTCGTCGTCGTCGCGCGCGGGCTCGGGGCTGCGCGTGTGGGATTTACTTAGCGCGCTTTAGTATACACCCCTTTCGTTATTTATACATCTTTATGTTTACTACTACTATGTCATATTATCACTAGTTTTTTTATTTTATTTTTTACTTCACGCTGTTTCCCACATGTATGTAAGCGGGGTAGGCAGAACGTAACTCAACGCCGTATTTTGCCTTCTTACCAGAACAGGGAAAAAGATAATAATACATGGCATGCAGTGGGAGTCGAACCCACAACCTTCACGTTTAGTTTAGTTTAGCAACTGCTGCGCTATTGTATCGATACCTATATTATAAATTCGAAAGTAACTCTGTCTGTCTGCCTTTTACGCAATCAGGGCCAAACCGCTAATTTAATTGTGATAAAATACTCATATAGAGATACTTGAGGGTCTCGGGATGAACATAGGATACTTTTTTTTTTCTCATATTTGTAACATTTTCGATATGTACCAATATATTAAAATATTTATTAATTTGACATGCAATTTATTCCGCCATGTTAATAACAACCGTCGTTGCTAAGCAACGATTTGCAAAGTTTGTTGTTAGACAACGTCACCCAAAATGAGTTTGCTTAACGCATCTCTCTATTGAAAACTGACAATAATTTCACAAATATATTTAATAAATATTCATATAGTTCAAGCGGGCGCAGCCGCGTTCGGGTCCACTAGTAATTAATAAAAAGGTAGGCCGTCGTGGCACAGCGGCACAGGGGTGTATAACGGTTATGGTGTACGGTTACGTTTTCTTTTCTTCGCTCTGGCGTGGAGGAAAAATTACAGCTTTCTCCCATTCTTTGAAATATTGTGTGCTGATTTGTCGAATTCATCGCCGCACTTTACCATATTATCAGGGCGAGAAAACAAAAACATTCAATAATTCACTTCCCTGAGTGAGGATTCAACCCACAACCATCGCATTTAAAGTCACATACCTCAACAATTTTTACAAATAATTTTATTATAAATTTCCAAATAAAACAAGCTACAATGCTCACCTGATACCCGAATCGTTCTTCTCTTCTGTAGTCTCTTCTTGACTGCTTGCTATTGGTAATGAGACATCTCCGATAGGCTCTATTTTGATGCTTGGGCAGTTCAAATCCACTTTGAGGGCATCATCTAATGATTCTAGCTTATCACCATCTACTTCCATTTCGGTCTGTAATTTGATATAATAAACTTATGTTATTAAAAGCATTTGATTTGTCTTATATTTATATATTTTTACATTTTTAATGTGTTATTCCATGCTTTGAAAGGAAAAATACTGCTTAGAAAACATATGTTTTTTTGCACCTTGGAATGCAAACCAAGGAAGTCAAATTAAAGTCTTATATTTTTTTTGATGTAGACCAATATAACTAGTATAAAAGAAAGCTGTAAGTCTCTAATAATATTTATACTTATATGTTAAAAAAAATATATAAAAAAACATTTGATTAATTTAAAAAACAATATTTACAACTTTATATACTGTTTTTAATAAACTTTTCATTCATCTATTTTGCTTTGTAGAGTTCTTCTAAAAACAGTAAACATGTCAGTGTCAGCATATGTAGGCAGTGTCAGTAGTTGACCATGAGGTGACTGAGAAACAATGTCAATGTAACATTCAATCTGTAAGAGATTGTTATGGCTTCCTATTGCTTTATATTAAACTATTTATTATATTAAACTAATTTAGTCTAAAGCTGGACCACTCTTCCGTTAACTGTAGATGCATACTGACATTTTAGGATTTTTCCTTACTTACGATTATATTCTTCCCGAGTGGAAAATGCACAATAGTTTAGTAAACCTAATAACTATAACTGTACTCTATGACTGAACTGTATATTAAGCTTTAAGCTTTAAAGTAAAAATTTAACTTACATCAGCCGGTTTCAGTTTCCTATGCGCTGATGCCCGTTTCTTTGGCCTCGACGGCATGTGATCGGTTGAGTTTGTTTCAGCCTTTGAAGTCTTTTTACTTGGACGATTTTGCTTCTTAAGATTTCTGTAGAATTTACCTGTAATTGGAGGTTCATAGTTTAAAGATTTTTAAAATAAGTTTGATGTGTCTGTGGCATGGTACCTGCAAAACAGATGAATATATTTTTTTGTTTTAAGGGTGACAGTAAAATTGTCGTATAATTCCGTTCCTACCGTCCCTAGGTAAAGAATCGAAGTGAAAAAATGTAACGCTTAAAAAGGCATAAATAATTAATTTTAGCATAAAAACAAAAAGAAATCAATTAATACTACACTTCTTAGTAGTTTTAAAGGCCATTAAAACATTTGATTTTTCTCTTTCAATTCTTTACCTAAGCACCATCGAGTCGTTGAAAAATAATTACATGGACCTAACATTCAATAGTAATTATTTTCGAAATAGTAATATATTTTAAAAATATAAGTTTTACGTAATTTTATCGAAAGAATCATATCTTGTAATTGTAATATGTCATTTTATCTAAAACCTTCTTAACTTCCTTGTAAGTGTAATTTTATCTAAAAACTTAAAAAATCTATTAATAAAAATATTAATTTTGCCTATTCCAAATGTGTTAAATAAAGTTGTTGAAATTTTAATAACAACAAAAACGTTTTGTTATTACAAAACTTACTCTGCTGTTTCCTCCATTGCTTCTTGCTTACGAATGTGTCTTCAGAACCAATAGTAAGGAAATTCCTATCACCGACCTGCAGTGTACAAGGCTCGAACACGTTTAGCAATTTAAGCTTTTTGAGATCATCTCCTGGAACAAGACATATAAGTAAAAAATACATACATACGTAACTTAATAGAAATGAAAAAGTAACGAGATATAAGTATTTTAAATATATTGTGAAAAGTGTTCTATAAGGGGCCATTCACACAAATTAAATGTTTTTTTTTTTATCGTAAAATTATTTAACGAAAATAGAATTTACTTAATTATATTTTTATATTACATTTTGAAATGTCATATAATGATATTTAGGACCCCTCCCCATCCCTTTGTCACATTTCAGCGACCTTCTCCATCTCCCTTAATGTGTGACATAATTTGTGATTAGCCCTTAACTGGAAATCCCTTAACTTTTGATTATGAAGTACTATAACGTAAAACACGATTAAACCGATTAAAATATTTTCATTCTTTTTTTTTTAATGTATGCTCTATCCCACACAGAGCATGGTAGGAACGCTAATGTTAAGACACTCCGTTCCCCACTTTCAGCTGAGTTCTGGAGACATTTCGTGTTGATCAGAGCAAAGAAATGAGAAAATTTAACCTCTCACGTTTACAGTCGCACGCTTGCCCCCCTGCGCCAAGGCTGCCCTCTAGTTTCATTAAATATTTGTGATAATCGCGAAACTATACGATCAAACAAATATGTTTAATCATTTTTAGTTTATAAATCTATTATCCTTTTTAATATTTCGCACGAAATAATATATACAATATATTATAAATATTCAATAAAAATCAAATATAATAAAATTTGATTCGTAGTACGCATCTTAATTTACTATTCTTACTTACCGTATCGATTGTTATATTTATAACGGCGCCTTGAACTTACAATCGTAAGGCTGACTGAGACTTGTATTGATTTATTTACAAATTATGTCACTTGTTGTCAATTCATGTAACTAAGTGGGCGAACAACCGTATGATTATGAGAACTTAATTTTTTTTCGTAAAAAAATTATAAAAAAAACCGATTCACGTTTATTCCTGCTTAACAGGGTAAGCAGAGGGAACCCAGTATATACACTTAGATTCCTACGCATCGCCATACTTTCGGGATATTGCGTTTTTGGTAACTGAACTCATCACCACGCTTATTCTATCAGAGCGACAAAATGAAAATTATTTTAAAATATTAGGTATCATTTCACCGAGTGGGTATCGAATGTACAAGTTTGCAACGGAACACCGACGAATAAGTTTACAACGGAGAAGAGAGAGAGAAAGTTAGGCTCCCTCTGCCTATTTGCATATAGCAGGCATAGGAAACCTGAGAACCTAGTGTTATAGTAGGCACTGCTACATTCCCCTTTATTGTGTATTGTGTATTATAACAAATAGTTTTGCGTTAACGTCTCTGCAAAATCAACAAAATTAGATGTAAACGAAGCCACGTGTAAAAGCTAATAAATTAATAGGAAATATAATAGTCACCTTCAACGAGGAACTTAGGTTGGTGCAGGACTGCGGCGTCCGACGGCTGCGTGCAGAGGGCTCGGCACTGCCAGTGCACGTTGACACTCTCCGTCACCACCGCCTCCACAGTAAACTGGAACAAAGCATATACATATTTCATTTATAGTACTGCCGACGAATATTGGCCTGCGTAAAGTCAGGTTTGTTTGACTTTTGCGATTTGTGCACTTGGGAAGAAAATAAGAAAAAGTAGATAAGGGACATGAAATTCGAGGTCGACGTCGGCGTTGAGTTCCACCATTCAACACGCAATGCCTCTAGAATTCGGCGAAAAGTGGGGAATGGAGTGTCCTTACACTGGGTTCCCTCTGCCTACTCTATATCACAGTTTAAAAGGGTCTAACCGTATAACCATATAGTGGGTAAGGGTTATTTATATTATAACCTCAATAAATATAAATACATCAGTCATTAAATTTTGAAATGGCTTAAAAGACTATTATATCTCTAATTGCCTAAAGAGATAAAATACAATTATTCACTGCATTCTGCATTTTAGCAACAAAGATTATAACAAATCTTACTATATTACTTAATATTTTGTCATATATAATTTCAACTTACTTATATAATTTCAACTCACTTAAATATAAAAGTTTGTGAGGATGGATGACTTGGTACACTTTCATGCATAAACTTCTCAACATATTTAGAAGAAACTTTATGATAATACATCATATATATGTGGGATATAATTTATTTAAAAATATATATATATAAATTGGCTATAATATAGCAATAAGTTTCACTGTTAATATAAACAATTTATTAAATGTAACACATTCAAACTTACCTTATAATCATGCATCTTGTGTTTTCTGGCCACTTTCATTTCCTTGGTCATGTGGAGCCAGTTTGCATTGTCCAGAGACCCGAGGGGACCATAAACTACTTGGCTTGGATAAAACTCTGACGAAGAATAAGGAGTTGCACGGCGACGCCTCATAGAGTAGTCTTCTAGAGGACATGTGTCTAAATCTGGATATTCTAGTTTAGAACCATCAGTTGCAACTAGACGGAGTTTGCTGTTTACTGCCTGAAACAAAAAAAAATCATCATAAGTGTAAGTAATGACTTTAAAAAAATAAAAAAATATTTGTATAGAAAAGTTGCACAATTCTAAATGCTATTGTTTGGTTAGCTTACTGGAATCTAATATGAAAAGGTTTAACTAGTGAATTCACCTAATAGACACAATACATATTTTATTAGTCTTTAAAAAATCTGGGTATGTAAATTAAAATTTCTGAGGTTTTTGTAAGACACAAATTATTCATAAAAAAATAAATTTACCTTTGATGTTCCCACCCAAGAATCAAGACACACAGCCAAATCAGGTGTGAATTCTTCTAATGGTTGTAATCTTTCACTTGCTACATTTGGTATAACATGTTTAGTTCCCACAATCTGTAATGCTGCTGTCATCACAATGTCTCTGCAATAGCCACGCTGAGTGTCTTTGCCCGCAATGAGACGTCTTACTACATCTCCGGGCATAAGTGAGCGGTCTGCAAGGCCAACCTGTTAAGTAATTAATTACATTTAGTTTTTTTTGCCTTATGTTGTATCCTGCATACAGCAAAGTAAACAGAGTGAACCTAGTGTTATAACAGTCCCGTTTTCTGCTTCCATATTAAACTTAAGGGTATGTCTGTGTGTGGTGAGATTAAACCTTCAATTATTGTGTCAGATACAGTCAGATGCTGCGCTGTGCTGCACAATGGGCGCAATAAAAGCTTATATTTATTCTGAAGTATTTAAGACTAATAATTTACAACTAATATTTGAAATAAATTAAGACTAATCATTGAAATAAATTAAAGTAAGGTTTGGTTTTGTTACTTAACAATAGTACTTGTCCAACATTCATATTAATTACTAACGAAATATCTAAAATAAAGTGAGTGTTCAAGCGCTAAAACAGAACCGTTTATTATTAGATAGAAAATGTTTCCTCTTTATATTATTAGTATAGACACAAAATATGATTGCAGAAGTGGTTAAAAACTTACACATATTAAAAAAAATTGCTTAAATATCTTATGGAATACAATAACAATATAAAAAAAATATTTCTTTAATATCATTGAATTTGAAACCACATTTATAAATACAGTATATGTCTTATTATATCCATCAAAAGTAATATGCCTTTTAGTCCATCTATACTTGATATGATTACAAGGTGAAATCTATTATTTATTAGATAGTCTGCAATGAAATATCTTGATAGCCAAACTGTTAAATGAAAGTTGATTATTTATTTAAGGTGTAAAATTGTACATATTTTTAATAAGGATAACTGCAATTCAACAACATGAATTAATTGACAATTCAAGAAAAGAACAACTTAAGCATTTGATAAAAAATGAGAATTTTTTAATCTTGATTGTGGGTAGAATTTGATTTTTAACACATTATTTTATTTGATGGTTTGTTCATAAAATACCCTAAAAAATAATAGTAAAACTATTAATCAAATTTTATTAGTACGCCAGTATCGTATAATATTTTGTTTATGATCTTTTCATATAATAAAAGTTTAAACTATTCAAAAGACACTGATGGATTCCATTAATTTGGGGAGCTTACCGATTTTTCTGAGATGACACGCTCAGTGCCTGATGGGTGCCAGACCACACGAATTTCGCCTTTTTGTATAGGTGTTTCTATGTCGCTCTCCTGATCACTGGAATTGGCTTCGTAATTCTCCAATACCAGGCCGAATACAACTTGGCCGCGGTTGTTGATTTTATACACTTCATCCTCGTAAAAATATTGAAAGTCAGTTGGAGATCCTGGATTTTGCCCCGCCATATTGACGGGAATTATCTAAAGACACAAATAATTTTGTTTTTTACGTGATTATGTTCTTTCTGACAGCTGATTGCAATGTGTGGCGCATGCGTCAATTAATAATTATGCAACAGAAACGCCATCATGCGGCGTTCATGTAAAAAACATTGTCACGCTTCTTTTCACGTAGTTGCCTTTTAACTTTAGTCTTGTAAGCAAAAATTAATTATTTTTTTAAACTTTAACTTTTAAAAAGACATCTTCAGTGGATAGTGACTTTATTGTAGAACTATTATGCACATTTTTTTTTTTTTATTTCTTTATGGATATTCGAAGCATATCGTGAACGTCTGCGAAAAAATATAATGACCAAAATTACAGTCAATATTTGTAAAGTAAAAAAGAATGCAAATAAAAGTACATAATATAATCATTTTTAATGTTATAAATAAATAAGGAGGTCAACGTGGCGAAGGGACACAAGCGTGCGACGACTGTAAACTGAGTACGGACTGGGGGGGGCTTCCCCCCAGGGGGGGGGGCCTCGGGCCTCAGGTCCTGGGGGCCCTCCAAATGGTGCAAATTCTCTTGATCAAATCCTAAATAAGCCTTTGAAAAAAGGGTCTCCAATAAACAAATAAACAAATGAGTACAAGGATTAGTGCAGCCTGTACCGGTAGTTTACATTATATTAATTAAAATTACTTTTATCTTTCGTAGTTTTTTACTTCAAGTTCCTAGGGCCTCCACACCGACGTCATTTTATAAAAGTTTGCGTACTCACTATCCTGAAAGTGACGCTCTTCCAGAAGTAGCGCAAAATAAAGGTACATCTCTATCTGGGAGGATGATTGAGCCATCAGATCAGTTTGGGTGCTTATAAGGGATCTTAAAATAGTCCATAAATAATATATGTAAAATTATAGCGTACTTTTTCCAAAGTGGTTTTGGAAGTCAAATGGCAGTTGATGCATTTAAAAACCGCCATCCGCCAAAAAAGTGCCGAAGATTGATACCTCCCTTGAACCGCCGTCGTGACAAATTTGTCCCATTCTACTTATTATGTTGATTGTTGGTATAATACTAGAAAGTTATTATTAAAATAATTCGTAAAATATGTAGACCATCTTTAATAGTCAATTCTTATTCTTTAAGAAACATAAAAGTACCAAAAAACAAAACACAAAGTAAAAATCAAATATTTCAAATACGTTTTGAGGTCGTGACAACTAACTGAATAACTCTTACAAAATTATAAGTTATTGAAATTAACTAATATTATTATTAAGCCAAGTAATACATAAATGTATTCTGCAAAATTGATACACCACAGATGATTTATAACATTGCGTGGTAATACCTCCAGAATTCGGCGGAAAATGCCAGCGGAGTGCATAGCACTAGGTTCCCAGGTTCTCTCTACCTACCCTAACCTTGCACACATTTGGTATCGAGTGTTTTTCTGAAATTCTAGCCTAGCTTAGCCAGAGTCCTTTCATCTGATTATACTAACCACCAATTTTACCCCACTTTTCAGGCTATTTTTTTTAAGATTTATACACAAATGTATAGTTTCAGGTTTTTTCCTGAACTAGTACTACATGTAGATGCTAGCTGCCAAAATTTATAATTCTAAGTTAACTGAAAGTACCATATTAGTTTTGATTTCCTTTATAGCGTCGAAAAACACGTTTTTTACTATATAAATGGTCATCGCTTTTTTAAGGGCGCTTTTTCAGGAAATCAAGGGACTGTAGGTTATATTCATTTATAGTTGATATTCATTTACTTATATGAATATCAACTCGATTTCTCCAAGCATTCCTGACATAAAGGCACAGACAGACGGATGGACAACAAAATGATCTTATAAGTGTTTTTTTCCCTTAAAAGGTACAGAACCCTAAAATACAGTAAAACTTAGGCATTGACTGCTAAACCTACTATTCAATTTTTTCCGCCCCCGCATCGCCCTTTCACTTCCACCTTGTCCCCTAGTCATGAAAATATGTCAAAATATACTAATATAATATACTATTTATGACGAGATAAAAATGACCCAGCGGCAGTTCTAGGTAAATCATATTTTTTTTAAAAAGTATGACTGCTATAAAATTATTTATATTTTAAATTAAAGGTGTAAAATTAGTAAAAGTCTAAAAGTTTCGTCTAAATAAATTAACTAATAAAAAAGTTATATACAATCAAACTTACGTATGGGACAAAAATGGGACGGCGGCGCTTCTAGTGTTAAAACGCTAGTACCCAGACAGAAACTACGCTTTGCAACGTGGAATATTGGCTCTCTAACCAGACTTCGGATCCAGTGTGCTTTCCTCCAGGAAGCTTGCTGGAAGAGCAATAAGTCCCGCAATAACGGAAAGGGTTGCCGGCTTATATACACTGGGTCACCCTCAAGTAAAAACGGTGTGGCAGTTGTTCTTTCTGAAGAGCTTCAGAACTGGCTTCTTGAAGCTGATAGTCGCTACAATAGCTTGATGCGTATAAGGGTGCTGATTGAAGGCGTAACTACAAACTAAATTACTGCCTATGCGTCGCAGACCGGCTGTAACGAGTCCGAAAAAGAGTTATTCTCAAAGCATAATGAAGAGGTTCTACTTGCTATACCGTCTACCGAAATGGTTGTTTGTTGTTGGGGAAGACTTGAACGGTCACGTCAGTAAGGCTGCTGAGCCGCATGAAGGTGTTCACGGGGTTTTTAAATACGGTCTTCGTAACGGTTCGAACCATACACCAACATATTGCGTCTGATCTGGCCGTCGCGAATACGTTCTTCCAAAATAATCCTCAGCACCTTATTACGTATAAATTGGGTCCGAAGAAAAAAGTTGCCGAGAACGTAAGCCTCGGATCGTGAAGTGGTGGTGGCGAAATTGAACCTATGCAAACTGACATCCTAGCAAGGGTGACGGCTAATATACAAGAGCATACCTGTTATTTTATACGGCAATGAATGCTGGCCAGTACTATCTCGGAATATTCAGAAGCTGCACGTCACGGAAATGAAGATGCTAAGGTGGATGTACGGCGTAACACGGTATGACCGCAATCGTAACACATTCATTCGAGGTAGTTTTGGAGTCCGTGACGTAGCGGATAAACTCCAAGAGCATCGCCTGAGATGGTTTGGCCACGTTACGCGGATGTAAGTACATCAGCCGCTGGAGTGAGACGAACGCTAGATATCGAACGCCGACGGATACGCTGGTTGGATGTTGTCATGCAGGACATGAGAGCCAATGGACTCACCACTGAGGCAGACCCTGGAAATAGCCGGGACTAATGACAAGAAGAAGAAGAAGTATTCTGGTCTGGGGGGGCCTCATTCAACTACACCACCCAGGGCCACTGACAGGGTTAGTCCGCCCCTGTGTAAAGTAGTTGCGGGTAAAAATTATACTTTATTGATTTATTTTTTTATAGTTTTTTCTTGTTAATATATGAAAACTATAATATTTAGGTAGGCAACATTATAGTTTTCGATCAAAGTTCAAATACTAACGTGGGTAGTCCGGTAGTATTATTGACAAAGCAAAAAATATAAGAAAGTTAGTGGGTATATTCAATGAATATTTATTTTTTATACAAAATAATAACCTTATTTAAATAACACCTAATGTCCACATTGCAAAAGTATTACAGTTGACATAACGAAATGTATAAGTGAATAGTAAAAATAAATAATGGCCATTATAAACTCATAGTAGGTGGGTACCTATTCGTAATTAACCGTATTTATTCAATTATATTTGCTAGTCACATATAGTACATATATCTTAGCTGAATCTCTGTTTAACGTGCATTCTCCTATTGTGTAGTGCTACCTTTTTATTACTATATTTTTACTTTGTGTGTTCTCTATTCAACGTGACATTGACAAAGCGACTAGTACTGAACCGGCACGCTCGGAACGCCATAGATTAAGAACAACAACAGCAAACTACGCATAATTATTTACTTAAAAGTATCATCATAAGCTTATTTTCATTTAAGATGCTTACTTACATCAGATGCACTTTACAAATATAAATATGAATTATATATAGAACTATGAATAAGTAATATATACCTGTAATATACCTTTAATTTTATCAATACTATAATATAAAAAAATATAAAGTATAGTATCTAATCAATGTGTATTTGAATAGGTTCTTATTACAAAGTAGGTAATTTGTATGTAACAAATATTTTTAATAATTCAATCAATTCAAGCATTTACCATCAGTGTAAAGACGGACACTCTGCTCTCTATTTACTGTTTATCTATTTAAAGACTTTCTACAGTATGGTTGATTACGTCGTCCCAAAGTGAGTAATAGATGGCTGCGCAAATTATTATTTTTTCTTTTGATTTGCTTCTTCATGAGAGTACAATAACCAAAGTTTAGAAATTTTAACTTCAGGGCGGCCATTATTACTATGAGCAGCCACATGTATGTTAAGTCCCGCCTTGCATGACGGTACGCTGCATTATCCAACTCAACCTCTGGAATAAAGAAGAGAGAAATTTCATTCCGCACACCAGCAGCACAGAAGGGCAGGCAGAGAGCCTAGTGTTAAGACACTCCGTTCCCCACTTTCAGCTGAAATCTGGTGGAATTACATGTTGGGTGGCAGAACTCAATGCCGCGCTTTGCCTCAACACCATAGAGAAGAAACAAAAAAAATATTAATTTAAATAAATACTTTATTTCCCCGATTGGGGATCGAACCCACCGTAACACGACGGCCTATATAAATGCTGTTTCTATTATTAAATAAGTATCGGCGTTGTATAATGTTTATATTTATTCTCATGTCTTCAATGGAGTCTGGAAAACAATAAACTTAAACACAAACTTACTATTGGCAACGATGATATCATACTAATTAACCATATGAAAATCAACAGGTATTTTTACTTGCCTAAAAAAAAATATCGTGTTGGATATCTGTGAGTTTCAAAAGAGGGTAAGTGTATTATGGTCATTCTTTGAATTCGTTAAAAATAAATACAAACATTATTTAAAATAAAATACAATTAAAAAAAACGTTAAACATAGTCATGAAGGCACGTGTATTGATTTTAAATACTTACCCACACATATAAATATGTATTCGCATCCATACCTATATTATAAATTCGAAAGTGACTCTGTCTGTCTGTCTGTCTGTCTGTCTGTCTTTTACGCAATCAGGGCCAAACCGCCAATTTAATTGTGATAAAATACTCATATTGAGATACTTGATGGTCTCGGGATGAACATAGGATACTTTTTTTTCTCATATTTGTATTATGTTTGGTATATATCAATATATTAAAATACTTATTAATTTGACATGCAATTTATTCCGCCATGTTAATAACAACCGTCGTTGCTAAGCAACGATTTGCAAAGTTTGTTGTTAGAAAACGTCACCCAAAATGAGCTTGCTTAACGCATCTCTCTATTGAAAACTGAAAATAATTTCATAAATATATTTAATAAATATTCGTATAGTTCAAGCGGGCGTAGCCGCATTCGGGTCCACTAGTACATTTATAAAACAAATAAAAAATAAAACATATTTTACAATTTACAGTGTCGGACATGCGTAATATGAGCAAGACGTCGGTATATTGTGTCGCGGCCACAGTCACAGCTGACGTTACTCCGAGACCGAGCGCTGCCGATCAATACAACGTTATCAACGATATTTAACCCAGTGTGGGTGTTTACATGCGCGCCGGCCAGTACTCCTGTAGCGCTCAAATGAAATCCACGCGAGTGATAACAATAACTTAACGATATTTCACAATATTGGAACCAAATCAGAAATGTAAACCAGCATGCCTCTGCCCGATCTCATAAAACGTGCGTCTAGCTATTTCCTAGGACTGGAATTCGAAGACGAGGAGCCCCACGACTATGTAGATAATGAAATTTTATTTTGTAAAAATAACGTGTGCGTTCACCCACCGACGATCGCAAGACACGAGCTGGATATTGTCCATCATCCCGGCTACTTAACAGTGACGACGAAGGTTTTTACCGATCAGCATAATAATGCCAAACGTCCTACTCTTTTCCTTAATTGGATACCTAATTCCACTTTGAGGAAGTGTCCATCTGCTGTAGAAAGCAGTCCCAACGATGAACTTGTGTACATGAGGCCCACAAATCCACGAGATATACCACGACAGAAATCTCTACCGCAAAAACCGAGGAAGTATCGAAATAATGACAACGCTTTCTCCGATTCATCTGAAACCACAAGTCTTAATTCAAATTCGGACAAACAAAGTGTGAAATCGAATGACACAAGATATACGCAAAATGATACGACGCAGGAGGAACTAACCTCAAGCTCTAAGCCGACTATCAAATCCATGGATTCTAGTAAAGATGATGTTTTCGTGTCTATAGAAAAGGATGAATCGAAAGATCAAATATTCGAATATGACCGGCATGTGCGCTCACAGTCAATGACATCAGTTAACATTACAATTGCTAACCCAAATATAGAGAACGTTGATCTGACCCCTGATTCTGTGTCGGGGAGCTTTATGAGGTCTCTGTCTATGAGTTCTTGTGATGAAGGGAACCCTAATTGGATGAGTACCCCGGAGTTTTTGGCTCTAAAGCACAACTTGGTCTTCCCTGACAGTGTCCACAGCTCCCCTGTACCGCAAAGGCGACAACCATTAAAATGTCGAAGGTGAGTGACAAGTGCTTACAATCTAATTTAACTTCTCAAGAATTTTACGTAACACAGCTACTTACGTATATATTCCAAGTAAGTAGATATTTAAATATTTGTTGTACCTAATATATTATGATGTTTCTTTTGTTTGTCCATTTCTTTGTTTTTTTCTTTGAAACATATCTTATTTGATAATCGAATCGAAATATTTTTACATTATATCGGGTCATGTTCAATAGATGCAGCGGAAGTGTCATACTGTTTCATTTGCATTATACACTTTAGATAATTTACAAGGTTATTTTTTCTAAATAGGACCTATTAATCTAGGGTTGCGTGCTTAGAAGATATCTAATTATATATTATCAAACAATTAAAATAAAAACGACAACTAACGACATAAAAGTTTTCATATTATTCGTATCGTATTTTGGATTTTTTATTCTCACAGAATTACATAAAATAACAAGCAGCTTTAACAAAACACATTTAATTTTAATATAGGTAGATACATGTATGTATGTAAGTACCTATTGGTAAATACATAACCATTACATATCGAAATATCTATTTGTTTTGCTATTAATAATCTGTTTGCCCTTTTATTACGGGCTTTCCTAATGATAGTATTAGTATTATTTTACTTTTTACTGTTAACGTACAACCATGAAATTAGATACGGAACCCTCGTTGGGCGAGATCGACTCGCACTTGACCGGCTTTTTTATTAAATTTTATTTTCTTTATAATGTGCAGAAAATAAGAAAAATAAATTGAAGTGAAGATGTCTTACGAAATTAATTAATATTAATGTACATATCACCATCTAATACTGTTACATCTAGTTATTAGTGGTAGTCTTTTCAATGGAAGTGGTACCCTTTTCAATGGAATTAGCAAAGAAGCCCTAACACAGTCGATCAAATGTCAAGCCAAAAACCACAAGGAGGATTTTGGGATTACCCTTTAGGTCTTTAAGCCACACGCAGCACTCAAATTTCACGAGTTATTGACAACTCAAAGTTCATTAATTTATACAATACACGCATATATCATACCATATAATACCTACATATGATTTTCTAGTCAACTGGTACTTTCGATAATAATTGAGGAATTGTTTATGTTATACATTTCTTTATTTAATTATTTCTTTATTTATATATTTTTTTTATTTATAATAATTTCCTACAGATTTGCTTTCTGTATACCATTAAACACCTAAATCCATTTTTCTTCACTGTCTTTCTCAAATTTGTGCCCATTTTAAACGTACATGTTCTCCTACACCTACAAATGCAAATCGATTTCACGCCAGCGTCAAATTATCCAATATTTTAATATTATCGTATTTCAACAAGTATTTAAAGCAAACATGTCGAAAGTTCATATCCGAATACATAAATTTCCGCATGTTATTAGCAGTTCCACCGCATTCCCTCAGGCCTCGCCTGTCTGGAATGTGGCTATTACGTTCTAATGATCCTGAGTCCTGACTGAATTGGACTGGAATATTTAAGCTACCTATATATATTAAATAGTTGTACGTGAATTATCTCCTGAAAATTCATGCGTCTCTGAAAATATTTGTAGGTATTGAATGTTATTTGCGATCGTTTAACAAATATGGTGCAATAAAGCGAATAGTATAGTGCTTAATGGAGTCACTTTGGTATCTGTTAAATAAACTAACATCTATTAATCTTTTCATAACGTATATTTAGAATTAAAAAAACTACTGTTTTTTACTTGTGTTTATTATTAAAAATTTAAATTAAATCAGCTTCACGCTGTATCCCGCACACAGCATAGTAGGCAGAGGGAACCTACTGTTAAGACACTCCGTTCCCCACTTTCCGCTAAAATGTGGAGGGATTGCGTGTTGAGTGGCGGAACTCAACGCCGCTCGTTGCCTCGACACAAGAGCGATGAAATGAAAATATAAATCGAAGAAAAGGGGATCGAACTGACAACCGTCGCGTTACAGGCACACCCTTGTGCCGCTACGCCATGACGGTTTCTGTTTATTATTTTATACCTAACGGGTAAACCGTTGCAAAATATTTCTTTACTATATAGCCTATATGGTAAATTAATTTCGTCAATAAATAATACAACGCACACAAAGGCAAAAAGAAAACATTATAAACAGTTTCAATGAAGTCCATTGTTTCTGAGTTCTGTAGAAATTTATTATTACTGAAAAATATATTTTGATGATCTAATAAATTCTCAGCTATGTTGTTCTTTTTGTATATAAAATATGTTTATTTCTATGCATATTGGAATTAAAAGAATAATTTCGCCGTTAATTTATAAACATAAAATTAGAACATGCGCCTCCAGAATTCGTCGGAAAGTGGGGAACGAAGTGTCTTAAAACTAGATTCCCTCTTCTTACCCTGATGTGTGCGGATTTGGTGATTTGGTTTGATTTTTTTGAACGTAAGTTTCTGGTAAGAAATAATGCATATCCTTCAGAGGACATTTTAAATTAAACTAGGAAATTAATTTTATGAAAACTCTTTTAGTAAAAGATAAATACAATATAGGTACATATATCTACTTAATTTGTAATTGCATTACAATTATATTAATTAAAATATGGGCTGTATTTTTCTAACATCTACTGTAATTTTTTTGGTCCAGATTCTCAGTAGACCTAAGTCAGATGCGATCATTGCGTCTGTTCTTCAACGATGACAACTGCACCTGTGGGCAGCTGGTGGTGGCTTCCAGGGAGTCCCAGTACAAGATATTGCATTTCCATCATGGCGGGCTCGATCACCTAGCGCAAGTGTTGCATAGGTGGCATTCTCTATTGCACAATATTAAACTAACTTCAGGTAATAAGTTATTTGGTTTACCTACTAATGCTTACTGAAAGAAAAGAAAGTGAAGCTTTTAGTTTCCTTTTCTTTTCCTCTTCTGATTTTTAAGCTTCATTATAGGTATATCTCGCCCATAGCCAGGTGGGCAGAGGGAACACAGAGTTAAGAAACTACCGTTTCAGCGAAGTAATAAAAATATGAATGATTTCATTTCCTTGAGTGGGAATCGAAACCACATCCCACAGCGTTTACAGCGGCACGCTAGTGCCTCTGTGCCTGGACGCTTAATTTTGTATTCAATTCATTGATAATATGGTATCTCTAATAATAATATTAGTAAGATATTTGTTTTAGATAAATAATTAGCGATTGTAAACGCCAAATCAGAGGTCACTGGTCCTATTACCATAACAGATATATATGTGGCTACTTGATATAATATCAGATACCGATATTGAATATTTATTACACTTACATTACTATTTTCATTTAGGTTGAATCTTTATTTAATATATGCAAATCAATGATTTTTTTACATTTCCATAATATAATAGAAAATTATAAACATTTTACCTCCTATTTGAAACTGTTGTTGAGTTCGAATTGTCTGTAAATTATTTATAGCTTTTGTTGATGGTATATAATTTACTCAGAATGTTATTATCATTTTTTTAGGTTCCGAGGAATCTAACTTACCGTACCGACACTTCATGGTATGTCGTCCAGAAGTTCAGAAATCAGAACAGCATCCCGAAGAAGAAAAAGTACCAAAAATCACTCCTGAACTTTTTTACGGTAAAATCATGAATGGCAAAGGAATGATCGAAGATGATCTATTTTTAAGAAAGTGTGTTTTCTTTGGAGGACTTGACAAGGAGTTGAGACGAGAAGTTTGGCCATTTCTACTGCACTGCTACCCATATAACTCTAGCTATGATGAAAGAGAAATAATATTACAAATAAGAACAAGAGAGTATGACGAGATTGCTAGGAAAAGATTGGAGAAAATGACTCCAGAACAGCACGCGGTGTTTTCGAAGAACGTCCAAAGCGTTATCGAGAAGGACGTTGTACGCACCGACAGAGGAAATCCCTTCTTCGCTGGGGAAAACAATTACAATGTAGAAATAATGAAGAATATTTTACTTAATTACGCCGTTTATAATCCGGCTTTAGGGTAAGTTCATATTGTTGTATGGAATAAAACATACGGAAGAATGTGCTTACCTACTTTTTTTTTATAATGCGACGCCTGTCCTACCTCTTACAACTCTTACATTAAAAAGTTTTCTCATGTTACATTAAAATTACATTACTTAGTTGTTATAAATTTAGGAATAACTTTATATATTTTTTAAATCCAGATACACACAAGGCATGAGCGACTTATTAGCGCCGGTACTGTGCGAAATTAAGTGTGAAGCGGAAGCGTTCTGGTGCTTCGTAGGGCTGATGCAACGCGCCATATTTGTTTGCACACCCACCGATAACGATATGGATAATAACTTGGTAAGTATTGACATAAAATGATTATTTAATATTGATTGTGATAGTTGCAGTGTTATTGAACGGTTCTAGTTTGAGGATAGCGTCCTCGGTGGTTAGACCCATTGGCAGGACATGAGAACGAAGGTCTACCGACGACGCTAAAGACTGAGCAAGGTAGACCCTGACAAAAGCCGGGATTAATGCCAGAAAGAAGAAGAGTTTGATGGTAACCCACAACTTGTCACGATTACAGTCAGAGCTCAGAATGGCACAGATTTATTTATGACATACAAAATGTTCTAGATTATTATATATATATCTAATATTATACGGGCTGAATGTTTGTGGTGCTGTCAATTTCTCAATAAAAAATATACCTAGGTATCATATTCAACTTTTAATAAAAAAAAAAGTACTTGTCTAGAGGCAAAACTAGTAATTGGTTTGCATTCACTAGTTTTGCCTCTCGACGACATGAATAGTAATTAAGGAAGCAATGAAAGCCATATAGCAGGGGTTGACTTGAAATTTGCATTTTTTATTAATTTAACAAAGGTTCTAGTCTCGTACAAGAAATGGGATTATCGTGAGTAAATCAAATTGGGTGGATCATTTTCTTGTTAAAAATTCCACTGTATGAATATTTTTTTATTACACCATACCTAGAAGAAAATTTCATGTATAATTTAACAACAGTACAGGCCAGTCGTGGAGCAGGGCCATAAGCTTGCTAATTAAAAGAATAACAGCAGGTTGTTGATTTTAAAATATATAATATTTCCTCCCTCTGGTAATAAGACCCAGCGCAGCGTTGAGTTTCGCCAGTCAACCAGCCAGTATTTGATACCAACTGGGAAGCGGTTCCCAGATTCCCTCTGCGACTGCTGCTACCTACCTTGCTATGTGCGGCATACAACATGAAAAATATACAATTAAGTCTGATCTTAGCTCGATTGCAAAGAAATCTTTTAAGTGCTTTGGATAATTATAACTTATTAACTTAACTATATTGTATCTTGGGGGGTATATCACTTCTCCACTCTACATTTTCCCTTTGAATATGTTGGGTCGTCGACTGGACTCGCCATCATCGATGTAATTAGCCTAATATACGGAGAAAGCTAATTTTAAATTTATTATTAGATATGTACTGATAAATCGAAAGTTGAGTGACGACTTGACTACTAAATTAACAACGAAGTTAAGAACTTATTGATATTTCATGAAGATTGGTTAAATACACGCGAAGAGTAGCGTTAGTGTATCCAATCGATAACTGTAGGGAAAGTTAAAAGTAGGTTTTAACTTTGCTAAAACTATTAAATTTATTTTGTTATATATTTGAAAATGTGAAAAATATTCATTTAAGTACCTAGAAATTAAGGTGTTGTTGAGGCCAGTCTTGTGGCGCAATGACACAAGCGCGCGATTGTAAACAGTACAGGTTGTGTATTCCCCACTTCGGAAAGGGAACGCCTCTATAATTTGGAACTAAGTGGGAACTAAAATAAGTGGGAAACAGAAGTGTCTTAATGGGAACAGAGCGTCTTAAAACTAGGCTCTAGGTTCCCTGCTTATCCTGCTATGAGCGGGCTACAGCGGGCTAAAAATTAATTGTATATTCATCAATCAACCACCAATCCTTAGAGAAATCTATTTAACGAAAAATCACTTTATGTCCTAAGTTACATACATGTATTAAAATAAGCAATTAAATTATAGTTTTCTCAAAACGTCACGTACAGTTTCATTAGTTCTAAGCTGATAAAATTAAGAAAATGTCCTAAATTACGTAAATAAATAAATATAAATATAGTGTGTTTAAAATATTAACTCATTATTTATTTTTTCTATTTGTTTCTCAGAGCTACCTTCGCGAACTAATAAGGATAATGCTGCCTCATTTCTACAAACATCTAGAGAAGCACGTCGACGCCATGGAGCTATTGTTCTGCCACCGATGGATATTATTGTAATTTGCGTATTAAATAGAAAATTGTTTAGTTTATTCCTATCTATCCGCAAACGCAGTTATTACAGTAAATTTATTAATACTACCAGTACTTCCAGTGATATAAACGTTTAAATAAACAAGCGAACAAACTCAGCTTTTATTATATTAGTACTCTATAGATAAAGATATCTACATAATATATAGCTAACTTTTTATGATATAAATTCTTATCTTGGATTTTAAGGTGTTTCAAACGTGAATTCACCGAAGCAGTGGCACTGCGCATGTGGGAGGCTTGCTGGGCGAATTACCAGACCGACTACTTCCATCTGTTCCTCTGCCTCGCCATCGTTGCGGTGTACGCGGATGACGTCATCGCACAGGATCTCAATACTGATGAAATGCTTTTGCATTTTAGTTCCTTAGGTAAGATTTTTATTGTAATGTTCGGAGGTCAGAAGGGGCCTTGGAAATAACAACTGCGCAGCGTCACGATATATTTATAATATTTATTACTAAGAACACTTCAGCGAGGAAGAGCTTAAGTAGAACTGATGTTACGAAGGGGTTGAGGACTATTTATAATCAAACTAGAATGCTACAGTTTGGGAAAAGTAAACAATTGGTCAAAAAAAAATAATTAGATAAGTCCTCTAATATAAACAATCCATTAGAGTCGTTAGACTATCCTGGCAAACAATCATTTCTAATGAATTCTAATTTATTTTCGAATACAAATATACATATCTCTATGTAACAAACACAATATAAAATTATATAGAAATATGAAACATTACATTATATTATTTTACATAAATCCGTCGTCGTACAGTGGGCACAAGCGTGTGACTGTAAACGTACTGGTTATGGGTTCGATTTCCATTAGGGGGAAATAATTGTTCAAACAGGGCATAGCGTGGCGTCAAGTTCTGCCACTCAACACAGAGCAGAAAGTGAGGTCGGAGTTATTTAACACTAGATTCCTTCTGTCCACCTTGCTATATGCGTAGTACAGCGTGAAGTTGAAAAAGAAGTTTTATTTCCCATGATTTTTTCTTTGATAAGTCAACAAGAACGTGTAAATTAAAAAGACAATTAAATTCAGTAAAAATAATTTAATATTTATATAATAATAAAAAAATGTTTTCTCTTCGGTTTTTGAATAATCCGATTATGACTTTAGTCGTTTCTACAATAACTAGGTAGTAGGTAGTTTCTATTACAGTTTTTGTCAATAATTTTTTCATATTTTTTTTGACAACATTCGTGCTACATTTTTTTTAAACGCTAATTGTTATTTAAAATTTTTACCACAGTGAAATATCATGTTTATATTTCTTGGATCTACTCCGAACTGCGAGGAAGGATACAGGAAGATTAGTCTTTAGCAAACATAAATGGCCATAATAAATTTGATTAAATATTTCCAGCAATGTACATGGACGGGCGTCTAATTCTTCGCAAAGCCCGAGGTCTGCTGCACCAGTTTCGACAGCTGGTGAGGATACCGTGTACTCTAGTGGGTATGTGTCAGCGATGCGGCCCCGGCATATGGGACTCCACTCACCGACCCAACGTTGAGTGTACTGGCGCTCATGATTTTTGTGAATATGCTGTACAATGATTTTTTTTACTTTAGCTGTTATTGAAAATTTAAGTGTTTTGTGTTGTAATAAGGTTGGTAACTCCGAAAGTTCAGTTCTTCTAATTAACCTTAGAATGTAAAATATCCACTAGACGAATTTTGTTGCCAAAGTACAAAATATTGCTGCGTTTGGTACACAAAGTTAATTATTAGAAATATCACGTTTTCAGAGTAAACCCGAATGCATGAATGTTTGAATAAAGGAATAAATTTCGAATGAGAGGAAATTTAGTATTGAATTGTCATTAAAACAAGATGGCGGATGGTTAACATTTTGACGTTTAGTTACGCCATAATTAAGTATATGATATGTTGGAAATTAATGTTGGTATATGTTTTTTTTCTTCATAAATATATAAAATGTGGTAGGTACGGGCATAATTGTAATATGTACAAATAGGTGTATGAAAATAATAAAATTAAATAGATATATGAATTTATATTGAGCTTAAAATTATTTTTGAAACATTTTTAAGGTCTAGTTAAATGCATTTTAATGTAAATCTGATTCAATTAGACTGGTTTTGTTTGCTTTAAAAGCTTTTAGCTATACCTATTCGATTACTACCTAATGTTGTAGTTCAATAGTTTACATTTATATCATTAAACTAAACTATTAAGAATTTAAATCAATAATTACATGTTTTAATTCAATAAATAGATATGTTATTGAAAATAATGATTCAATGAATGGCATATTCTCTTAATCAACGTCAATTTAAACGAACTAAAAAACGTAATGTTAAAAATAATATAATTTCTTAAAGATATTTGTAATAAAGATTGTTTTATATGCTACCAAATACTAAAATAATTTATACTATTCTTATCTTACTATTATTAACGTTACTAAATGCATAAAATCGTTTGATAAATATTACATATTATTGTAGGTAATATGACAACTGGTATCACAAATTAAGTATAATACAAATAATTATTTTCAGTGCGATAATTTATTATTTTTGAGTTTACTATGATCATTATTTATTAATTTTTTATTTTTTATTTTTGGTCATTGATATTGTTCGTTACACGTCGTTTCATATTATTTGTATAGATATTTATTGCCTAATGTTACTGGTACGTATCCTTAAATTATAACTATTCAAAAGTCTTATAATAATTGCCTATTTGAATAAAGAATATTTTGAATTTGAATTAAGAAGAAATTTATATTTGGAAATGTCATATCATCATTTAACCCATAATATACAGTTTTACTTAAAATATAAATATTATTGGGTACATATCTAACACAAGAAAACAAGACTTAGCTATTTATTTCAAAATCCTGTTGAGGTAGTTATGATAAAAATTGTACCTGACTAATTGTATCCATCAATAGTTAATTTTTAAAGACAGTATAAATAGGTATTCAATATGAAAATATACGAAAATCTATCATCGATTATCATATCGCGTCAACTAATTTTAAATTTACCAAAAAAGAAAGCCAGAAAAATTAAAAAAGGAAACCTGAGCACATAAAGATCAGTTCAAAACTTAAATCAAGGCCCTTCTAGAATATATGTTAGACACCATGGGTGGCCCATGCCTATAGCCGAAGTCGTTGGAAAAAAATTTTTTTTCAATAATTACAATTATTATTATTTGTTATGCTCTAATAGTTTTATGTATAATGTTACTAGTCAGTATTTAATTATTATTCAGTATTAATTATAATTATCATTCAGTATTAATTAGACAGACAACATCCACTTATTTACACATGTGCCATAAATGTAAATTTTAACCAAAAATTAATAAACCAAAATAAAGTAATTGAATATATTGTTTAAATGCTACAAAATAGTTTTCTAATAACTTGTTAATATAAAATAACTATTTTTAATGTAAACTGTAGGACATATCAATGACAACAGATGTGTTCCATACATATTCATAATATTTAAAGGGCATTATAATTTATATGCATTTACTTATGCTAAACTTTGTACCTGTCAAAGATTAAATATATATATTTATATTTCCTAATATACGCACCTGCAATCATTAATAAAATAAGGAATAATTAAATTTATGTTTAATTATTTATTATTAATATAACAGATGCAATGTGTATTATTAAAAACTAAGCGAGTTTTAAGGAAAGGAGCCCATACAATATGCTAGAATATTGATAAATTAAGCATGCTAAGAAGCCATATAGGTACATATATGCACAGATGTAAGTACTTAAATTTGTTTAAAAGTATAACAATGTTACTGAAATACATAATTATATTATAATTTTTGTCTTTCAAAATAAACTCTTTTTTTCTGTAAGCGCAATGTAGATAATAATAACCAAGTTTCATTAATATTAATAAAATTATATACGAGTTGTTCATGTATCAAAATATATTACTTGAAATCATTTGTACCGTGTTTAGTAATTAACTACCTATAATAGGATCTTTATATAAAAATATACTATAAACTATTATAATTTTACTTGATGTATTTTCTTGTGATGATTTACGACTTCAGTAACGTTTTGATGTTGTTATTATTATTTTTTCAAAGCTAAGACAACTTAGCTTTGAAAAAAAAAGGGTTTTACGTACTTTTTTTGCTTTTGCCGCCAACGAATACTAAAAACATCTGTTCAATATTGCATTCCAGATTTTATGTGGGTTTGTTTAATATTTATTTAGCACATTGTGAATTGTTGCCTATTCTGTGATATTTAATGATCTGCTTTTAATATGGGTTAAGTATACATTTACATAGTAATTTGTAAACACATAGCCATATCTCGTAGAACGTAATAAATGTATAATTATTGCAGTAATTTCATTTGTTTTATTTGTATTGAACATGACAAAATATCGCCGTCAAGACTACGGCTACGTTGAAGCATGACGGGAACTGCACGTTTTCAAAATCGCGTGGAACCGCGCGTGTGTTTTATATGGCCATTATAATATTTTCCAGACGTTTACTTTAGACCAGCTTTTATTTGGTAATAGTAAAAGCATCATCCATTTTCTTTGCGGACTATAGACCTCTATGAAATATAAAGTACAATACGGTGAACAAGTCGTAGGCGCCCTGAAGTTGCTGTAAACGGCTGAGCAGATTGGATTATAGGATTTTTCATACTTCTGAATATTTCGTTGAATGAACAATGGGGATGTTCAGAATATCTAACTTTAGGCCGACCACGACTACGGTCCACAGACCGTACTGTACCCTGCGTTGCAGGCACCGCGTGCGCTCACTTCTAGTTTATTAACAGCAGCAATGCAAATGCTATAATATATAATACATATTATGATACAATTTTACAGTTCCTAACAGTGCGTTTATGCAACCGGGTGGTTACCGCGTATCTGAAAGAGCATTACAAATGTTTCACGGCAAGCTTAAGATTATTTTAAAAATAAGAGGATACTTAATAAGATATAATTTAAAGCGATGACTCCAAATATTTACTCCTAGTATTTCATTTAAAAATATTAAGTAAAATAACTTTTATAATCTTATAATGTTGGAAATATCCGTTAAAATTCATATTTGGATTAAAATTAATAATATTTTTTTATCTGTTAAATGCAATTCCGTTTTTTAAACAAGAGAAATTCAAAGTTTGCTAAGTGCTTATAAAAATTTTTTTTGCAGTTCAATAACTTGTGTCAAATAAAAGTCAAATATCGCTCAGAAATATAAGTGTCAAATGTCACTGCATTGTTCATTAAAGTAAATAAAATGTGTTTTAGCCATGATACCATGTGTTTTTAATATTTAATTAAAAATAGACTAATATATGGTAGAAGTAAATTCTATTTATATAAAATATGTAGTAATTCTGTTATCTGTCTAGTCTAATTAATTATAATCAAAGAATATAAAACCACATGACTTGCTTTTTGTTATTATCATATGTTTTGAATTGTTATCGCAAGTGTAATAATAAATTAACACATTATATAAGTATTTATTTTTCAATTGTTCTTTAGTCTAGAGGTAATTGTTAACCTAATAAATAGTGCTCTTATAAGTAACTATAATATATTTACAATGGCTAGAAATCTGCCGAAAACTATGAAGGCTATAGGACTTTATAAATATTTACCGATAAGTGATCCAAGCAGTCTTTTGGATCTCGAAGTTAGTTTACCATCTATACAGAAAAATGAAGTGTTGGTAAAGGTAGAGGCAGTAGCAGTTAATCCAATAGATACAAAACAACGAGCCCCTAAACCAAATGTGGAAAAAACACCACGGATTTTAGGATGGGATGGAGCTGGCGTTATCGTTGACAAAGGTGAAAATTCAAAATTATTCAACATTGGGGATGAAGTATTTTTCACTGGTGATCTAAGAAAGAATGGCTGTAATGCTGAATATGTAGCACTTGATGAAATATTAGTAGGTCCAAAACCAAAGAATTTATCTTTCGAACAGGCTGCAGCTATGCCTTTAACAGCTGTCACTGCTTTGGAGTCCCTTCAAGAGCGTTTACAATTATCAATTTCTGATTCTGGTAAATCTTTGTTAATTATCAATAGTGCTGGAGGTGTAGGATCAGTGGCTTCTCAATTAGCAAAGAATTTGGGTATGATAGTCATAGGAACAGCTTCAAGAAAAGAAACTGCAGATTTTTCCCGCAATCATGGTACAAGTATATTACTTAACCATTCTCAAGATCTGATACCACAACTTGAAACAAATGGATATGGAAACGGTGTTGATTACATACTGGTAAACTATGATCCATTCCCTTACTGGGACATTTTGATGAAAGTAATAAAACCTCAAGGCAAAATTTGCTTAATAGTTGATAGTAGTGGATTAGTAGACTTGAGACCATTGAAAGACAAAAGTATCACATTAGTATCAGAATCTATGGTTACCAAAATAAAATATGATACAGAAGATAAATTTAAACATCATGAAATGTTAAAAGAAGTGTCTAGGATGCTAGAGAATGGTCAGTTGAAATGTACTCTCAATAAAGTTGTTTCTCCAATAAATGCAGTAAATTTGAAAGAAACTCACAAACTTATTGAAAATCAACTAACAATTGGAAAAGTTGTGTTAAAAGGTTTTTAGATTCTTCACAATAATAAAAAGCTATCATTGTTTAGTAGTTTCATAAAAAGAAATTGAAAGTTATTGCCTTTTATAGAAGGATGTTATATATGTATATTATAATATTCAAGCTAGCTATTTTTAAATTTGTCTACTTTTACTTTGAAACAATGAAAAAATAATTTGACTACACTTATCAGTAATAATATCAATATTATATAAATTAAGTGGCACAGTGATAAAGAATAAAGACAAGGTTCCATCACCAACATACGACAACACTAGGTTCACTTTAACTGCCCTGCTATATTCAAAATAATTATATAAAATGTATACTGTATAAATCGATCAACAGATAAAAATGCGTCTGTTATTTCTTTGATTTATTTAGCAATAATTTAATTACATGAAAGCATTATTATAAGGTAATATTGAGAAAAATATAACACAGACCACCTTTGATGTATTGATCCTTACATTCTATATATTTTAGACACAAATATTGTTTTATAATCAGATAATATTTAAATAAAAAAATTCAACCTGTGCCTACTTAGTTAGGGTACAGAGTACCATAAGACTGATGATAAATGTGTGACTTGAGGCACAACAGAAGTCCTTTTGTAAGTGAAAACTAGCAAACAGTTCTCTGGTTATAACTGTTTTCTTGAGTGCTGAGTAATGCACATTGTCCTCTGCAATATTGAAATGGGAATAAAACAAACTATATTTAAAATTGATTTATCAGAGAGTACATAAAAATAACAAACAATAAAATGTTGCCTTTTACAAATATACTAGTTTATTTCACAATTATTAATCCCTTCAAATTCCTTGTTTATTTCATAAGAACATTTGGATTAAACGCTTGACCTTTAAATGGGGATCCCTCTGCATTCCAGGCTTTTTTAAGAACTTCCATATTTCTAATTTCATCACTGGTTGGTAGTCCTTTTAACTTTTGTTCTTGGTTCCATTGTAACTCTCTTACCTAAAATTTGTTAGTTTTTAACGTAAATAAATAATTTGCAGCCAAAGTAAACAGTAAATATATACACACATAATTATTTTCATTATGTCACTCATACCAAGCACTATTGAATTCTGCCCCCCTATATGTGATATTTGAAAAATTGAGAAGTAAATGGAGTCTTAACAGTAGGTTTATTCTACCGTATGCACAGGGTACAGTGTGAAGCTAATAAAATAAAAATAAGTACCATAGGATATGCATTGATTAAAGAAAATATATAAATGACATACTTTGGCAATGTTATCTTCAGGCAATTCATCTAGTGGCCTAGAACAATCAATTTTTGAAAGATCTATTTTTTCTTCTCCATTGAGAAACTTGTTCCACCAGCGCTCTTGTTTCTTTTCTGTGAATAGAATTACTAAGTAAAAATGTGTTGTGTATGCAGGAAAAAGGGTGGAGATGCTTATTTTTATTACATTACTTTACCTAAATGTATTAATAATCTGCCCTCACTGATACTCCAGAAGCTATCAATTGTTTTAATTTTAAATGGCAATGTGTCTTTTAAAACAATATTTCCATTGCGATTTGCTATATATATGTCTCCAGAATTTATAAGCACACTTAAATCTTTAGAGGATTTTATGTCTGGTGGCAGCTTTACTGTAACATCTACAAATAATTTAGAAATTAAATACAAAAATTGTTGTCAGCAAGCAAATCATTATAAAAATTACATGAATGTTTACCCAAGTCCATTATTGTTTGTGACCATGAGTAATTTTCTCTAGCTGCACCATTATAAGCTTCACTGTTTTTCTGTGTGATAATAACTGGTGGCTCATAATCTTCTGGGAAAATAGTTTTATCATCTTTCTTTGAAATATTATCATGCGTATATAATTCTGAGGGGGAATGTTCACTTGTGTTCAAAGAAACTTTATCAACATCATCACTAGATGTTTCGTTATCATCAGCAGTTACTTCTACTTCTTGAGCCACAGTAGAACACATGATTTCATTATTTATATCAGATTGTTTGTCAATACCAGAATACCAGTTTTTTGGATCACATTTTCTCAATACTTTAAGCACAAGTTCTTCAGCTACTCCAGGTGGAAATCCCATGTTGTCTTCTGGGTTTTTGGTTATATAGTAGAAATCAGTGCTAGAATGAAAATTTTATAAAAGTAAGTTTTCACATAATTTATTTATCAGTATTTTATATAAAAATTACTTACCGCCTTGCGAGAAAATTGAATATAGCTGAGAGAAACCCCAATATTGATTTTTCATTTTCTAAAATAGACGTAAAAACATCATCGTATTTATCGTATTCATAAGTATTAGTCATTTTTAAATATTAAAAATCAAAAAATCTTTTTCAATTGTTTGTTTTTTGTAATACTCGAAAATTCGCACAATTTATCACAGATGAATAACATAACACGACAGTTTGACATTGGCAATTGAGCAAAATGTTGTCATAATAATCCATTGCGCTGTCCCATGGTTACTAATAATGTTAATATTAACATATTTTTTAAAGATTTTTCAGCTTATACATCCATAAAATTATTCCTGTATTATTCAGAATGATTACAAAATAACCTTTTTAAAGCCATTTTTTTATTGTACACTAAAAATGAATTCAGTATATACATATTAAGTATCCAAACCTAAATATAACTTTAAAAAGTTTATTTTGTAATCGTTCTAAATTTTGTTAAAATTTATTAAAAATTATGGTAAATATGTAGAACTTGCAACATTATATTTAATTAAGTTATTAATAAAAACATATATTAATTATCATTATTTTGTAAATATTAAAAAACTATACAGAAATATTTTTATCTGACTTTAAAAAATATGAATTTATTTAAATATATTTCATTTATTATAATTTTATAACTATATTATATTAAAGCCAATGTTACTAGATAAAAATAATAATTTTGTAGACTGGCAATGACAAAACAAGTTTAATAATGAACATTGTTCCCGCTTGGCGGAGTCCGTTCGCTTTCGAAAGTTTCACATCCGCAAGAGAGCGGCAACTGGACAAGTGGACTTGACAACGCAAGACGAAGCGAAGTAGGCGAAGAAGTATCGCGCGCGAACTACGCTGCAGGCGATGACCGCATTCATATGAGTTTATATTAGTTGTGTTAGTGCCGTCGTTTTCCCCGTCCCGCTAAGTGTCCACGAAAATGCTGTATAGGTGAACTTCCAGAAGCAACGTGTTGTGATTGTGTTAATATCCTATCTCTTCTATCTCAGTTTCTTGAAGGTTGTAAAAATGCCTTGCTCTGCAGTAACTTTGTCTATAGCGACCATTACGGCGATCGTGGCCGCTGCTTTAATGGCAATCGCATTCTCTACAGACAACTGGCTTTATATTGAAGTTAAACGCAACAGCATACAGGTAATGTATTTGAGATATTATTTGTTTATTAATTGATAGTACCTATATGTAAGTTTGTATGTAGTGTATAAATGTACTGCACGCTTGTTGTGTTTTTTTTATTAGCCTTGCACAAAGCCCGTATAAATCAACAGTGTAATTTGAATCACAGTTACTGTTGAAAAGTTATAAAAATCATAATCAGCTGTTTCATTCTTGATTTTTTTCTTTCATAAAAATATATTCACATATGCGCTTTAATATATTACACTTTACTCAACATACATTAGAAATAAGTAAACAGTTAAATTGCTAACGAGTTCAATATGTGAATAAAACTAATATATATCCCTATTGTGTAGGTTAAATTCATTCTTGTGTAAAATTAAAATTAAATATCAACGTTGATGAGGCGGTAGCACAAAAAAAGAATACAAGAAATCCATATAAGAATATAAATTAAACACGTCAAGGAAAAGCCAGCATATTAATATCGTACCTAGTATGATGCAGCATATTACAAATGATTAAGTATTTGTTATATGGCTGACATTCTTCAATTCTGCCATTAAAATCAAAGAAATAGTATAAATTGGCCTGTTACATTGTCAGATTTAAAATATCGATTTATATGTAGGACACGAGCATAATTTCGCAATAAATATTAGGTATCGTAACATATTTTTTTAGTCCTTGCCTGAACACCGTTACAGAAGACACGCTACGCATAAATATGCAAGTATTTAATAGCACGAATGTGTGGGTAACTGTACTATACTGTGAGCGACTCCTGCTCATCCATTCGTGCAGATAAAGAAGCCAACGATAAAGTTTGTCGTAAACTCGTAGTAAGTTAATATTGAAGTCGAACTCAAGTAAAATTTAGGTAGAATATTTAATTAAGCTGCTTGAAGAATAATAAAGAGAAACCGAATCAAAATTTTAATAAACCTAAATAGAAATTTCTATTTTTTGAATAAGTAATTAATAAATAAATCCTCAATATAATAATAGTTTGCTTATAATTGTTTGACACTTTCTTTTTTACTGCGTTCTAAAGCATAATTTATAAGGAAGTGAAGAAGAATGCCTCCAGAATTTGGCGGAGCGGAGTATTTTAACACTAAGTTCCCTCTGCCTACCATACTGTGAAGGGGATACGAAGCGAGATGCTAAAAAAAATGTTATACAGATTGGAACATTAAATAAAATGTTTGAGGAAAACGATCACGGACGCCCTCGTGTTCTTTTATCCTGTACAGGTTTCATTAGGATTCTAGGAACGAGGGAAAAAACACAGGCAAAGAAAAGTTAGCAGTATGTCATAATATATATATAAATAATAAGAGAGTTATAAATTTAAAAAGCCATATTTGTTTTCCTCAAAAATATTTTGTAACAATGACATGTCATTAGGAGCGGTAATTAATCATTGATTTGACCAAACCAGTTTCATTAATTTGAAAATGTCGAAACTTTTGTGAAATTACGCATTTATTACTAGTACTTGCTAGTGCGCCGTTCATTAAGAGAATTACTTTCAGAAATCTTGCTACAAATTATATATTTTTTGGAATCCAGGTCGGTTTCAACATACAAAATTTCAAACTAAAATGTATCATTTCCTCGATTTCATATCACATCCGGAAATTCTTTAAACTATTAATTTCTTATATTAATTTATTTTAATACAAATATCATAATTTCTACTCTCGACTTTAGAAAGTGACGACGCGGACCACCCGTTATGTGAAATGACGAGTATTATATTTTTCGCGTCACTTTAAAGAGTATTCTTGAGAAATTTCATTTAACAGATTATAATATAGAAGATTAAGATAGTAATATAATATACTAATGAAACAAACGCGGCTTCGCCCTCTTAAAGTTATTGTTATATGATAGATAAACTTCCTATACAAAATCTTTACATAAATTGCAGCATGTGTTAAGAAGGTGATATTACTGTAAATTGTATCCAAATCGGTTTAGTATTTTTTGTTTTAACTGTGGAACAAACGTCCATCCTCGCAAACTTCGAAAATATTGAAAATATTTGTAGTATTACATATTACTAAGGTTTTGCTGCTTGTTCAAGCAGATTATGTGAATTTGAAACTAATATTAAATTCCTTTTAAAAAGTATTTTCTATTAAGCTATTTTTATATAGAACCATGTAAAAATATATGTTCGTTCATGTATTGCAATAACCATTTCTCTACACTTTTGAAAACTCAATTTTAATTGCTATTCCAAACTGGTTCTCCGTTCTGAGTTGAATCTCCGTTTTACGTATGTATGCAAATGTTTGATAGCTGGCGTTTTAAAACGGTAGAGGGAGTGTCGTCGCATCAAGTTACAAGAATATGGAAAAAACAAGGGAGCTATAATTTTTACCTGGCGTCACGCCCGGATACCCTTTTTTTGCTTTATATTTGTTAGTATCGAATTATATTGTAAATAAATACTCTGTAGTAACATAAACCTTAAACCCTTATCAAGTTTATTCCAATGTAGCCAAGCATCAAATAAATGATAAGCAAATAGTCGTTATAGTACATTGTTTTCGTCCATATTTCCGTTTCCGTTTATTTATTTAAAAATAGTTTACAAAATCTAAAATTGTCATATTGACATAATAAATCAAATGTCGCGGTCGCTGTTACTTAACACGTGTTAATTCACAACAATAATATTGTAGTATTAAATGATCAAACAAAATTCAACAAAACTACATATTGTTATCATATTTTTCTAGGTACAAAAAAAATAAAATAAAATCAGCTTTACAGCAGTGTAGGCAGGGGACCTAGTGTCAAGACACTCCGGTCCCAACTTTCCGCCGAATTTTTTGAAGCATTGCGAGCTGAGTGTGGAACTCAACCCCTTGCTTTGTCTCGACACTAGAACGAAGAAAGGAAAATAATAAATATTTCAGTTCTTCAAAGAACAGACACTAAAAGGCAATGTCCTATAATCAAATTACTTACGCATAATATGTAAAAGGATTCTGGTATGCTCATATCGCTTAAGCTGACTAGTCATGGCTGACTCAAATGACACATTTTTTTATCTTTATTATATTAGTTTTACTCGGTTTTTTATACAGTCGCTCCGTTATAAAACAGATAAAAAATATTTAAACAAAGTTTTAATTTTATTTTCTTACACCGACTAAAAAAGCAATGTTTATAAATTCCTTTGAAATATTCTAAATTATGAATTTGTACTTACTAACTTATATATATTTTATATTATAATGATTGGATATAAACAATAATAATTAATTATTACAAAATAAAAAAAAAGAAATGCACTATGTTAAATAGGCTTGTCAACAATGCTTCTACGGTATCAACCTGCTTTCTCGATCACGCCTATTTCTCACGACTTATAACTCTAAGCTTGTTACATTCCACTTCCTCGTGATATTGTTACGTGCTTTAAAAACTTCCATCCATAGGTCTCAATAACATACATATATATATTGAAAAATCCAAATTTTATATTGAAATATCCAAATTTTTACCATTTCTGTACCATAAAAACAGAACAAGCTATACTTAAAATACTGTTGTACAGACGTATATAAAGATTTGTTTTGATGTATATTACAATAAATATTAATATGAAAAAATGATTCTTCACGCTGTATCCCGCACACAGCAGGTATGCAGAGGGAACCTCGTGTTAAGACACTCCGTTCCCCACTTTCCGCCGAATTCTAGAGGCATTACGTGTAGAATTCTTAGTAAATAAAATAAGTAAATCAATAAATAATGTTTCTTAGTAATATCACTTAAATGTTTTTGGAACACATACAATACATACTTAAGTATAAAATATATTACGTGTATCAGGTTAGTACGGTCCATAAATCTACAGTCCTCACAAAGGTGTGACTTCAACGCGACGGTGTGGGTTCGATCCCCACTCGAGGAAGTGACATATTTATTTACGTTTATATTTCCATTTCTTCGCTCTGGTGTCAAGGCAAAGAGGGGCGTTGAGTTCTGCCACTCAACACGCAATGCCTCCAGAATTCGGCAGAAACTGGGGAACGGAGTGGCTTAACACTAGGTTCCCTCAGTTTACCCTGCAGTGTGCGGGATACAGTGTGAAGTTGATTTTGAAGAACACAAACACTTCATTATTACAACATAAATATTTAACTTGAAATTCATTTACGTAACAACGTTCGGTCAAGCTCCGTATACTATTGTCATAAAGCAAATAGAGATTTTAAAGGTTGGAAAGTGTGGCTAATTTCCCAACGTCGATCATTATCACCTTTCACGATCACTTGTATGAAGCAAACATTTATAGTTTTCCGGCCTTTCACTGATGGTTGGCTAATGAAGCTCAGTTTGAAACAAATGGATCATAAAATGAAATACGTTTACGTTATATTCACTTTTGTTTCCCTTTGAAAAAAGTAATAGATGGCTTGATAAAATATGAAGAAGTAAATGATTTATTAAATTGTATGAAATGGATGAATGGATAGTTTCCCGGCCTTCCACTGGTAACTAATATAAAAAAGTACCATGGGCCCGAAAAATATTCCTACTGTCTTAGTAGAGATATTTATTATAAGCATTTGCTTATCTTTTTTTCTTGGCTAATATCATTAGATAACTTAATAAAATATTTTTACGTGAATTAAACTTTCTTATAAATAATCGTCTTATTTCAAATCATTTTCTCACCTTTTTTACCATAAAATTATATATAATTTAATGACCAATTATTATTAAGTTATTAAGATTTGAGTCCGTCGTGGCACAGGGGCGCAATTGTGTGGTTGTAATGTGACGGTTGTAGGTTCGATTCCCACTCGAGTGTATTTATTATTGCTTATAATTATTCGTGATTCTTCGCTCTAATACAAGCGCGGAGTTCAGTTCCGCCAATGAGGGGAACGGAGTGTCTTAACTCTAGGTTCCCTCTGTCTACACTGTTATATGCGGGATCCAGAGTTAAGCTGAAAAAAATTAACGTTTTTCATAAGATTATTAACTATTCTTATAAAACAGTGTGCCGAAAGACATATACTTTCTCACCAATATGTATTGCTCGCGAGTTACGAAAGCAACTAATTTGAGTAATCATGCTTGGCTTCGATACAATAGGGTCACCTGGATTGCGCGTTTCGAAACAAACTGGTTGCTAATGTAGACGTCGCTGTAATTATTATAATTATGCATTTCTATTAACTTGTTAATACCATATAAGGTGTGCAGTTTAGATTCCATTTCTTTTAAAATGTAAATTGTAATTTTTAACACGCCTTTATTTGGTTGAGCTGTAACTCGAGGTTGGCTGGGAGAGAATGCTCTTTAGCGTTAAGCCCGCCTTTTGTACATTGTCTTTTTGTAATTTTGTGCAATAAAGTATATATAAATAAATGAATAAATATATGGGAATTAGATGACATTATAATAATATGGTACCATCCTAGGCAAAGGGGACCTAGAACCTAACTTAACCTAGTGTTATGACACTCCGTTACCTTTAAGACACATCTGTCTTCCACAAAATATTGTACCAATTTAATCAAAATGTCATAGTATATCTATCTATCTATGTAATTCTTTCACGATTACTTGTATGAAGCAGTATGAAGCAAACATTTATAAATGGACTAAACGAGTTGAAATTCGCCATGTAGGTATGTCAGGGAGTGTAGGGGAGCACGAGAGGATTTCTCGAAATTACTAGGAGTATGGGGTAGAAATAAGAATTTATATTTTACAAAATTTGTAGGCGATTACGAATAATTATATAATTGTTTATTATTTTAGTTAAATTCAATGGTCATATAAATCAAGGGCAATGCTAGTATCAAACGTCCTCGAATAAAATTCTAACTTCTACTACAACTAGCATAACTCATAGTAGTCTCAAATAACGGTTTCTTGCCAAACTGTTAACTAATCTTTGTCTTCGCACGTCACTCTCTCATTATTGTTCGTTTGCGGCATTTTGGACCACTTTGAACCACTTTCGTAATTGAAGTTGTTAAATAGAATATTTGAACTATGTTAATTAACTATAGTTTGCTTCAAAATGATTTTATAAATAAAATATAAGCGTTGTGGCTTATGAGAGACTAGCCGCCCTAATGCGGCTTCGCCCGCTTAAGCTAATTGTTATATTATAGATAAATTTTGTTTGGCCTATTAAATGTCATTCCACTATTGTTACTACATCCTGATGAGCTATAAAAGCGACAATGACTAACTCTTCAACGTAGGACCGAAGATTTCAGAGAACCAATTTACCCGATTAACGGATTTCTATTGAAAACAACAAGACTTCCACTAACTATTTGTGGTACTAATTCATTGTTATTTTACTCCATTATCTACTTTCAATAATGCGGGACAAAGAGTTTTGAATGACGTAACTCTACGCCGCAGTTTGTCCCCTGAGCGGTAAATGTACATGTAAAGTACTACAGAATAAAGTTTATTATATCTTATTTTCTGATGAGTTACCTATTAGATTACAAGGACCAGATATACTTGTACTTGACCGCAGGTGATTTCTATTTATAACTAACAACAGAAGAGGACTTTGGCTTTTCTTTACTGGAATTAAGTGTTTTCTTACTTTATAGAAAATGTTTAATAAAAATGAATTTAAAATTTACCATTACGTTCAAAACTATTAAACCACGTATTCGGCTTAGAATTATTCTAATTTCATATATGCAAGAATCATTCTCTTTTAGTAGGTGTACTACGAAATTACATTAACATTTTTAACGATTATAAAAACGATTTATAATGACGAATCACCAATTTAAGAAGTCTTGTGGAGGTTACGTACGCTCTTCCGACTACCCATACACACACGCAGACACACACACACGCAGCCACACATACGTATAACTATGTACGTACGGTAAACATGGTAGTGTGCGTAAAGGAAGAGCGTCGGCATTGCAAGGTGACCAGGACGGGTCCCGCATATATACGTGTTCTCGACCCCGGCCATTGTTCTCGGGTCGGCGTCGTGTTGGGAGTTGGTACCACATGTCGATGAAACCCTATATTTAATATTATATTTCGTATTATTGTTATATTATAGTTGCTATACGTTTATTGTAGAGAAAATTTAATTAATTTGTTTATATTTCAGTTTGTATTGATTTTTTTTTGATTGAGTTTTGTGTAAAAACGTTTAAAGTTAGATTTAACTACAATTTGAATAAAATTAAATGTATATTTCCACGGTTCCTACGTGAACTGCTAATAAGGATAGTTTTCGATTACATACACATTTAAAAAACTCATAAACAACCATTTTGTTTTTAATTTTGAAAGATCTTCACCAATTCTTAGTAATTCAACAGAACAATAAAAACATTAGCGATTTTTCACTTTCGATACATGGGAATCATCGATTTTTTGTTATTATAATGCAAACCAGAGAGTTTTTTTTAAAGTATACAAGAATAAAGTATAAAGATCGTCATATATTAATATTCATAGAAAATTCCTGAATTTCGTCATAATATTCCCAGTACACCCACTCACAGCATAAATGCAGTATAAGATCAGCATTGAAGTGATATAAGCGATATTGTGAACAATTTTAACGACATTCCAACGTGCTCAATCATAAACCGTTTGTTGTAACGCTACTTTGCTTGCAATTCCGCAATACTCAATTTTCCTGCGAGTCAAATTATTGTAAATTTATATTTTTTTATCAGTTTCACGGTAGAGAACCTAGTGCTAAGACTCTCCGTTCCACATTTTCGAATTGTGGAGGCATTGCATGTTAAATGACGGAATTAAGCGCTTTTGTGTCGATACCAGATCAAAGAAATGAAAATACTTGGTAAATATAAAAACCGGATACTTATAGTGTTGTCTTACTTTAATTATACTAACCAGAAAAAGACAGTGTGATAGTCGTTTGTATGTATGTGACAGTTACAAAAAAGTGATATTTGTAGGTGGTCGTGTAATTCATGTAAAAGTTAATTTAAAGTAAAAAATATTGATTAAAAAGATAATTTTACGGTTCAATTTTTTTTCGAAACATACCAAGTGAAAGTGACAATTTTCTTACAAAAGATATCAACGAGCTTTCAAATATAATATCAAATGTTTATGTTTTTTTGTTTGTTTGACAGAATTAAACTTACTTTTTGCATCAATTTCCTGAAATTTTCTGTAGCAGACACAAACTTACTATTATTGCAATATATTTTTGCAATTTTTAAAGTAATCACTTAAGAAAGAAAAAATACAAAAAAAATCAAATCTCTTCACATTTATACTTTTTATACGTTTTCTTTTTTTTAAATAACAATTCTACAATATTTAACATATGCTAATATTTCTAAGTTAAGTTTACTCACTTACAGCAGGCCATTCATATTCTTACTCAAATATTTGTTCGCCGTAAACGGAAAGTCCACGAGTGTGACTTCGGGCGAAAGTTAGAGACAATGGTCAGTCAATTTTAATTATGTGTCGTTGGCGAAAGTCAAATGTCATTTGGAAAAAAATGTCATTTGAAAATATTTAAAGATTAAAGATTTCAATTGGTTTATAAATAAAAAGGTCATACATTTTTAAAGAATTTTATTTGAAAAAATTGCTATTAATAACTGTTTAAACTTTACTATTCAATTTAGGTATAGATATTGTTTTTAAAAATATATTTTTATTAGAAGACGTAAGTAAATTAATAATAATATATTTCAAGGAGGCGAAGCCGCAAGCGGGGGTAAATTCGAATGATTGATTATACAAACGTACATGGATTTGCATACAAGTGAAATTGTGGGTATATCGTTAAAACTATAGAATTGTAATTCTCATTGAATAGTCGATATAAAATCATTTATAAAAACGGCGATCGCTGAACTCGAGTTGAAGGAACGTCTCGCTCGGATAGCTGTTCAAAAAAAACTTTACTAGAGTGCTATAATCTTAGAGGAGAGGAAATGCAGAAACACCACGTGCTCCTATTTATTTATATTTCTACCTGCAGACTTTTATTTTTTAAGGCTATCCCGTTTTAGCCATATCTTATTTCATATTAAAGATATTAAAAATTTCAATTATAGTTTTAAAATATTTAATTCGTGTAAAACAGTTACTTTGTCGTCTATAATTTATTAATAATCTTTTTAACTATGTAATTTATTTATATCATTTTTCTTGTTTTGCTACCCTAATTGCTTCTGAAGCTAAAAGAACAGTATGTGCCATCACCATTTATTATTCCAGACACATACGTTTCATCTCTGCTTTTTTTTACCTTCACGCTGTCTCCCGCACATAGCAAGGTGGACAGAGGGTAACTGGGAACCTAGAGCTAAGACACTCCACTCCCATTAACTTCTGTTCCCGACTTTCCGCCGAATTCTGGATTCATTGCGCGTTGAGTGGCGGAACTCAACGCCGCAGTAATTAGTTTTTCATCTACTATTACCAACTACTTGTTGGATTTCTAAAGATTTACTTTTAATGTAAAATATAATTGAATAATTTATAATGAATGTAAAGCAGTGTGCGGACTGTCCGCGTGCCAGCTACTTTCTTTTCCAAGTAAAAGCTGCGATAGCATACATAATTCGTATGTTTACAGTTCGTGACAGCTACTAATTTGGAGTCGAGTTATAACTAAACAGAATATTATATTTAATATTTGAAAGTCACCATTGGTTGTTACGGTCCAAAGTAAATGTATACTTCATACTATACTAGAGGCCTCACTCTATGTCGAGGCAAAGCACGGCGCTGAGTTAACCACTAGTTTAGTGCCACACATCGCCTCCAGAATTCGACGGAAAATGGGAAGCGGAATGACTTAACACTAGGTCTCCTCTGCCTGGGATACAATGTGAAGATGATTATTATAATAGGTTTCTAGTTGGTTAGGGTAAAAAAATATAGACAGCGTACCCACAGTTTTTTTAAATAAACATCTGTAACGTTGAGAACTAGTTTCAAGAGCAAAAAAATTGAAGCTTATTTAGGTGGTACCTTTTAGCTATGAGAAATTTTATAAATGTTCGTTTTGTTCACTCTTCTGTCTGTCGTAGAAATTTTCTTGTACTAGATAACTATTCTGAGCCGTCATTTCCGCATTGCTAGATACATAGGTGAGCATATATTTCTACACTATAACTTTGAAGGACATAATTAAAGTTAATTATGTAAATTTATTTATCAAATTGTAGAGGCCAATAGTGGCGCAGGGGCAAAAAGTAAACTATAGGTTCTGGATGTGTTCGTTTCTTCGCTCTGGGGTCCAGGCAAAGCTTGGCTTTGAATTTCGCCGCTCAACACGCAATGCCTTCAGAATTCGGAGGAGAACAGAGTGTCTCAACACTAGGTTCCCTCTGATAGCTACTTTGCTATTTGTGATGAAGCTGACATAGTAAAAAATTCCAACTTGTTATGCACATGCTTTAAATCGTGAATGAAATCAAATATTCATAAATATAAACGTTTCGATTAATGTTATTTGAATTCTGTCGGAGATATACTGTTATCTAAAAAAGTTACAATTTTATTATAATAAAGTTTAACACAATTCTTATTTCTACTATAATAAAGCAACTAATTTGAAAGAATTTACTAGAATATTGAATATTTTGAATCATTACCTGTTTCTCACGACTAATGGCTTAGTTACGTTCTACAAATGTCGATGACAAAGCAACCTGACGGAATTCCGCTTCACAATGTTATCGACGCAAGTTGATCTTTACACAAAGCCAAAGAAAGTATGTGTTACAGTTGTTTTTTTTAAAGACTACCATTATTATTTGTTTATGATTGTTTTATTAATATATTTTGTAGCTTATGGCAAAACAGTACAGTCGTGTGACTCTAAACTCGACAGGTTTCGGGTTCTATTCCCGCTCGAGGTAATGAATGAAATATTTAATATTTTCATTGGCTCGCTCTGGTAACGAGGCAAAACGCACCTGCCTTCAGAATTCTAAGAAAAGTGGGGAACGTAACGAACGTGTCTTAATGGGTACTAATGGCCTTAACACTAGGTTCCCAGATTCGCGCCATGTGCAGGGGGACTAACAAAAAATTAAAAACCAGTAAAAAAATTAAGAGTTTGTTTAACGGAATGTGATATTCTTCAGATCTAAAAGTTACTATTGAATAGTTCTTTTATTGTTAGATAGTCCATTTACTGAGAGAGGCTATAGGACTCAACCTACCTGAGGCTTACAAATATTTTATTTATGAACTTAAGATATTAACTATAAGAGAAAAATACAAAAAAAACAACGTTTTCCCACTAGGGACTGAGGTATATAAAGTACGTACTTATGTAACTATACTTAATTTTGTAATCACTTTTAAGTATTAAAATTGTTGTAAATCTTATACAAGCATGCTTAGATCAATCTATAATCTGAAATATTTAACTATGCAACGAACCGTTATATAAATCGACTTATGTATAAAATATCTTGAAGAATGTTGGTATTTCTTGCACCTGCGTGATATTTAGCACGAGAGCATTTAAGGCATACTATAAAAATAACTAGAAAAACTATTTAAATTCAACTGGAATTATAAAATAAGACGAAACATTTTAATTGCAAAACCTTACTTCTTCAATTAACCTGAAGGCACATTATACTATCTAACAAAATTACGATTATATATTTTTTAGCTTCTCGCTGTATCCCTATGCACAGACCAAGATAGGTAAAGGAAAGGAAAGGCTAGAACTGAACGCCGGGCTAATTCCTTCGTGCCAGAACGAAAAAAATGAAAATATTAATAAGTAATAATTCATTTCTTCGAGTGGGGATAGAACCTACAACCGTCGCGTTACACGGACCAACGTTGCGACGGCCCCTACGATTATATAAAAAGTGAAATATAAAATCTTAGAAAGTCCTTAAAAGAAATATCCAATTTTGTATAAAATTATACCTGCATTTACAATAAGAATACAAAAAAAGGAATCCTATCCAACCAAAGAAAGCGCGGGTTGATGTTTCATATAATCAATTATCTCCGCCCTTGAAGGACGGTACAGGAATGAGACCGGTCCAGCAAGGAGCGGGCGAACTAATAAAAACAAGTCGGTCCACGTTTAACATTAACAACTTAATGATATATTTAGTGTTTTTATAATGTGCTTATCGGATTCAGAAAATGTTAATTTAATCTGTATTAAATTGTTTTTGTGACATATTTTCTTTGTGTATTATTTTTGTATGAAAAATCCTTATTTAAATATTTAAAGAAAATATAAGTCAATTTGTTTATTCGCTTTAGCTACACTAAGTACAAGTACTCTTTGTACTGTAATCAATTCAATACTTATAATTAACTAGCGACCCTCTTGCGGCTTCGCTCGCTTTTACTACTGGATTATTCATATAATGTATGTTTGCGAAGCACTTAAGATAATGTGAAAATTAATTAAACCCTAATGCAACCCGCATTTTCGTAGTTTCAATAAGGATTTTCCAATTGTTTTACACAGCAAGGATTTTTTAGTAGGTACCGTAATTTTAAATCTGTGCTACTAATCTTTTCAAGTACTTATTAAAATATATTTAAATGACTATTTTTAGATAGTTAAATGACTATTTTTAAACGGAAGAAATTATAAACAAAAACCTACCTACTAATAACTACTACAAAAAATATGAAACCAAATATATCGCGCTGAAATAATACATTCAACTCCAATTATCCAATACGTGCAAACGCATCTAAATCTTCGTTGCTATAGAGGCAGGCGGGTTTTTTTTTTCGAGCTTGTGGTTAATGCTGAAGAGGGTATTCTGTCCCTGATGAAAAGCAAGCACTACGTGGCTGCCTGTGAGGAAAATTAAATAGAATGCATCGGCCGGGAATCGAACCCGGGCCGCCCGCGTGGCAGGCGAGCATTCTACCACTGAACCACCGATGCGTGTTAGGTTATTTATAGTGTTAGGCGGGCGCAGGGGACGCGCTTGTATAAGCCGTTTCGCAGCAAGGATTTTTTGATATTGTAACAACTTCTAAAGTACTTATTAAAATGAAAAACAGTAAAAGACAGTTTTGATCTACATTAAATGGCCAACGTAACTAATATACTTATTTATATGCTGAGAGCAAGGGATAAGTGAAACTTGAGTAACATACAGCTGATGTGTCAACGGCGTGATGTGTCAACAATTAATTGCGTTTTTCTCTAAAACTATTCGCAGCTTCGAAATAGTGTAAAAAGCAAATTGTATCTTCGTTTAACGTTAAAAAATAATAAAGTATTTTAAAGGATAAAGATTAATACCATTATGGAAAAATATCCCTCACATTAAAAAATATATTGAAATTATTATTTTTTAGACAGAAATATGATCACTACACGTTATCCTTAAAAGATACGAATATGCTGTCGCGGACTTTTTTGTAGATCTTATTAAGAGAAATAATACTCCAGTACATTATTTTCATGTAGTACTTACCATTAAAGCAGCGCATGCGCGAAAGTGTATCAACGGGTAGGACTTTATACACATTTATCTTATTTATGTTAACTTACATAAGAATGTACAAATAATAAACTATATATAAACCTTCCCTGAGAAATACTCGACCTAATGGTGAAAACCGCATCAAAATCCGTTGGGTGGTTTAGAAGAAGAAGAGTTAGAAACAACAGACAGACACGAAAAGCGACTTTGTTTTATAAGATATAGGATAGGATATGGAAAAAATATTATTCTAATCTTACTTAATGAGATCTATTAGATTTATCACATTAGATTGAGAATTTCGATTTTAAATAACAAGATTTTAATAGTAAAATATATTTTATTGTTCACAGACATACGTAACGGAGAACACGGATGTAAACTCTCAGGCCATCCTCGACAGCCTCAACAGCAAATACTATTTCTACACGCGGACGCGAGGGCTGTTCCGCAACTGCTACCCCAAGGAACGTCCACCTACAGGTGAGATCTTAAGTTATAAAATCCAAAAATAGTGAACCTAGTGTTGACACACCACTTTTTGCCGAATTGCGTGTTGAGTGGCACAACTCAACGCCGCGCTTTGCCTCGACACCAGAGCGAACAAATGGAAATATAAACGTAAATAAATATTTCACTTCCTCGAATCGGGGTCACACCCTTGTGCCACTGCCCCACGAAGGCCTCTGCGCCTTAATCTTAAGTTAAGTTCTTTATAATTGCCTTCTTTGAAATAGAAATTTGGTAATAAATTTTAAATTTGAGATTTTCTAATAAGTATTATCAATAACGAAACAAGTGTACGTAAATGTAAATATGAAATTATGGATTTATAGAAAAATTACCCTGAGTTTTTTTGCGCCGATTCTTCTTATTGCTGTGGCAGTAATTTTGTTGACTAGTTAGTTGTTAATTATTATTTGACGTTCAAAAAACGAAGCGAGTTATAACTTCTTAATTTAAATAAAATTATTTGAATTTGAATAGAATAAATACTGAACAAAAATTGAATTTTTAATTTTAAGAAATTTAACTGCGCAATCTATGGCTCTACTTTGAAATTGATTGAATAATCAAGCCTCATATGTTATCACGCATAAAAAAGATATCCTAGACCTTTATAACCACATTCATGCCGAAATAGTACAGTGATGTACAACAAGACATTCCTTTTAAGGCGCACGCGCAAACTGAATATACGATACGTAATTACGGCCTTACTTTCGAATCAACCTTCGAATGACCTAAAGGAAATGCCAGGACGGCGTTGAAAGGTGGTCAGTTATGCAAATTGCCAGCCAAGAAGCTAGTTTCACTGTAAATTTACATTAAACTAGCCCTATCTGTAGGTATTTTTAGTTTTAAGCAATATTTTAGACAAACAATAATATTATCTATATATATAATAGGACTTTTCCTCACTGACTGAGGTAAGACGCACGACGCACGCACAGCCGTGACCGCTGATGGCAGTTTGAATCGCCACCGATTTTCATAAAATTCGAATCTTAGACTCTTAAAAATAATTCATTGAACACATGTTTCGTGGTTTATTTTAATTCATCCCCTAGGGGTGCACATATGGGGTTGAAAGTGTTGAAAATTTGGAAAAGTATCTAAATCGCCACTGATTTTTATAAGATTTGAAATTGAGACTCTTAGAAATATTTCATGGAACACATGTTTCATGGTTTATTAGAATTTACCCCTAATGGTAATAAGCAGGCGAAGCTGCGCGCGTCCGCTAGTTTTTTAATATAACGCTACCGATATCGATTTTGAAAATTACAAAATCCCTTTCCTTCTATTAATGAAGCTTCAAGAATTCATAATAGAACAGAACAGAAGATAAATGATGATGAATAAGTTCTTCTCCAGAGCAAAATCAATCATAATTGCGCCGTCCGTCCGTCAATCCATTATCTATTCGTAGTGCGTAATTTTCTAGGCTAAACAGCCAACCGAGCGCAGGTTAAATTCTCGACCGCAAGCCTTTCACACCGGTTTCTGTGGAGAAATTTTGCATGACACGGAGATCACTCATCTAATACCTTGTGTGGTGATGAATTTTCTATTTCAAAAAATATATATATAATTTTATAGCCGCAGCTCAAGCCAGTCGTGGCCCAAGAGTATTTCCATTTCTTCACTCTGGTGTTGAGGCTAAAGCGCGGCGTTAAGTTCTGCCACTCAACACGTAATGCCTCCAGAATTCCTACAAGTAGGGAACGGTGTGTCTTAACACTAGACTCTCTCTGCTTACCCCGCTGTGTGCGCAAAGATATATTTGATTAAAGATAATTTTACAACCGTATCCATTTCTTTAATTAACCAGACACAAATACCAGACGAATAACCGCGTTTTATTAAAACATAATTAAGAAAATACACTAATACTCATAAAAACTTTAAGTAAAGTAGTAGGTAATTAAATAGATTATAACCAAGTTTTTTCAAGCAAGAATTCTAGAATAGAAGTTACCATGGTCAGCACACTCAGTAGTTATTGTGCAGTCAAACACCTGTCTTATACCGTACCGTACTACTTACTGTGACCACCGACCACGGAGACCACTGCCATGATATGATAATACTACCACTATATTCTAAGTAACTGGATATATATTTCCTCGACTGCTGAACATTACGCGCGGTTCTGCCCCAATAGGCTTTAATTATAACCATGAAAGTATTTGTAATTGGGATAAACGCACTGCTTAATAATCTGTACTCATTTTCTTTGAGCAAATATTGTTTTGTTCTATGGCGATGCATATCGTAAAAAAGTAGAAAGTCTTTTATAATACATTTGTAATATATATAAATAACATTGAGACCAGTCGTGACGCAGTGGCACAAGTGTGTACGCGACGGGTTGTGGGTTCGATTCCGAGGAGGAAATTAAATATTTAAATGTATATTTTCATATCTTAGTTCTGATATTGAGGTAAAGTGAGGCATTGAGTTACGCCACTCAACACGCAATGTCTCTAGAATTCACCGGAAAACGGGAAATGGAGTGTATTAACACTAGGTTCCCTCTGTATCCCTACCGTTTGCGGGATACAGCGGGAAGCTGAATATGTATTTGCCTTGGACTCGTGTGTGCTACCTCAGTTAGCGGATAGGTGACAACTCGTATAATAGCTGAACGTGATTTATCTATGTGCTATTTGTTTGTATCGCCTTGAAACTATTTATTATATTAGTCAAGCACGTAACGTTATATTGTAGGAATTTCGTATTTAAACATGTAAGCAATGTTAATTATTATTTAAGGCTAGTGGTCGCGCGCGGCTTCGTCCGCTTGATCTAATATAGGTTTTCTATACTGTTCATAAATCTTAATTAAACTCTTTTGTGGTATTGATTGTTATTTAATAGTTTTTTTTAGTCTGTCAGTAAAAGTACCGTAAAATTGGTCCAGCTGGTGTTCCGGAAATTAGTCAGGACCGACCAAAACACAGACAGATAAACGTTTTAAAATAGTTTGTTTTTTACTATCGTAAATAACTATATTTACTTAAACACAAAAAAAAGCACGGCTTTTATGATATCACAGACAGACACTTAAATTTTATTTAGATATATGTTTAGATATAAATGAGGAAGAAATGTTCATAATTAGAACTCACTCTAAGGTAACGTAATTTTTTTATGAAATAATTGAATAATATATAAAACGTGATATTAAATTATGTATAGCCTTCAGTTATAGAAGGTTATATATTATTTAAAACAAGTAAATAAAAAAACTAGGATGATACGAATAATTATCAAGTATCTATTATATTTTTATTTTTACAGCTGACGAGACACAGGCAGAGGAAATAAGGCGGAGGGAACCTGTTGTTAAGACACTCAGTCCCCCATTTTCCGCCGAATTTTAGAGGCGTTGCTTGTTGAGTGGTGGAATTCAATGCCGCGCTTTACACCAGAGCGAAAATATGAAAATATAAATTTAAATAAATATTTCATTCCCTCGAGTGGGGATTGAACCCGCTACTTGCTTTTACAGCCACACTCTGTATGCCTGCGCCGCACTTTTTATGTCATTTTTTGTCGAAGCTTCCTAGTATCGAATTTTAGATTTAACGATGTTAATTTAAGAATCCGTTAATTATATTAATTTAGAACGTTTCTGTTATTCTAATTAATTATAAAACAAAATAATAGAATATAACCGAGAACTAAACCCACGACTACATGCACGCTTCCCACCTGCACCAACATGGTATTAGATATTTAGAAGAGAGCTAATTAATAAATCTACCATACTTCCTTCCTTCCTACCACCAATGCTATCTTTGATTTGACAATGATAGGCTCGTAATAAAGGCCGTCGTCGCCTACTCTTGACAATAGGTACTTCAACCTTGACATCTTGTAATAATTACTACTGAATAAATTTAGTTTTAATTTATATAATGTTAAATAAATTACTTTACGCTTTAACTTACGAAATAATAATTTCAAGATTTTATAGCTACAGTTTATAGATATAAATTTTAATCATCTTCACGCTGTATCCCGCACACAGCAGGGTAGGTAGAGGGAAGTTAGCCTTAAGACACTCTGTTGCCCATTCTGGATTCATTGAGAGTTAGATGGCAGAATTAATATTCGGAGAGAAAAAATATTCAATATGTCAATTCCTAGAGTGGGAATCGACCCACAACCTGTTGCGTTTACTTGTGCCCCTGAGCCAGGACTGGCCTAATAAATAGTTTGAAATTGAGCTACAGAATAACTTCAATCAAAAAGTGGATATAACCTCCATTCGTGGCATGCCCATATTTAACTAAATAATTAGAATTGAATATTAATTTGCAAGTCCATTACGTAATTGCCTTGATAAAATTAATTTTACTTAAATAGTATATGAATTCACGACAACTCGAACGGTGGTTAAGCAAGACGTCGATTTTGTTACTTATAAAACACAAGGCTTGTTAATACGATCGGGTCATGCAATGACTTAATGAATGGAACGTGTGATTGTAGAACAATAAATAAGAAAAAAAATCACAATATGATTAAACGTATAAAAAAAATAAGCCAGGCTCTAAACAGGTTTAAATCGGCATAAATAAGCCTCTTAATGATGTTATAATGTAATGTCTATAGTGTCTATAATCTCTTTAATTCATGCAAAATTCGTTTGTGACTCAAATGTTTTATTTCGGACGAGTATTGCGTAAAAGCTTAATTATTAGACTGTTATTTTTCTCTCAGCATCAGCTGTATCCCGAAATAGCACAGTAGGCAGAGGGAACCTAGTGTTAAGACACTCCGATAACTACTTACTGCTGAATCTTTAAGGTATTGGGTGGTAAGTGGCCGAACACAACGTCGCGCCTATGTGATGGTGTTGGTACCAAAGGGAAGTTATGAGAACGTTTATCATTTCTCTCGAGTGGGAATCGAACCCACAGAGCCATTACGTTACAGTCACACTAAAACTGGTTCTTATCGGATTTGGAATATTACAACAGGAATAAATCGACCTTGAATACTTCCAAGCCCATAAGGAATACTAAATTAATAAATTACTATAAAAACTATGTATTTGCATAGATATGTCGTTTGGATAGTTCTGCAAAGTAAATTTTGATACAGTTAATTCAAGGTATTCGTTTCACTTCTGTTACCACATATGAAACTAACATGTTTTCTAAAAGTGAACAACTTATACAATGGTAGAGTACAACATAATGAATAAGAAAATCTTAAATATTTCTCTCTAAAGAAATAAATATTTGCATTTCTTAGCTCTGGCGAGCCTCCAGAATTCGACAGAAAGGTGAGTAGAAGTAACTTAATAGGAACGAAGTGTTTAAACACTAGGGCACCCTACCCTTTCAAAGGGTAAATAAAAATCTTTCAAAGAAAATTAGATGATTATGATAGCAATACGATCCATCAGTGGACGACAAGTATTAAAACAACATGTTAACTTGTAATAGCGTTGTATAAAAAAACTGACAACGTAGTAATAGCTTACTAACGACATCCATTTACTGTTGACTGCGACTCTTTTCTGGTTGAAGATAACCTGTTGCTTTCTTTAAAGAATTTTATTTTATATACCTGAGACCAGTCGTGGCGGTGAGGCACAAGGTGTGACTGTAAATGCGACAGGTTGTGAATTCGATTCCTGTTTGAGAAAATGAAATATGTAATATTTTCATGTTCTTTGCTCTGGTGTCGAGAAATGGCGCATCGGTGACTACCGCCACTCAACACGCAATGCTGTTGATCCAGAAATAGGTGGAAAATTGGGCACGGAGTTACCGAATCCTAACTAGGTTGCCTTTGCCTACCCTACTGTGTGCGAGATACAGCGTGACACAAAAAAAATATAGTTTGAATGCTGTTGCCTTATTATTACGAGACTTTCTTTAGCCCAGATACGGATTTTTGAGTCCAGATTTTAAAGTATTTTCATGACCTTCGTATATTACACTAAAATACTCTATACGTAGTTTGCAGATATGACTTAAAAACAAAATTATTATCCAATAAACATCAAAATAGGACAGCATCAATGAATATTAATTTTTAATTATTATATTTGCAGATAAATATTTAATAATGCAATATATTTTTTCTGTGAAATTGGTGGGCGTGCGTTAAAACGTTCATCCGGCGTACGTTTTACAGGTGAAATCTTCGTTCCATTAACGCGACCGGTCCCGCTAAGTGGAGTAGCATCAAACCTACCTCGTTTATAATAGTTAGACGAAAAAATTGATATTTTATATATATTTTTAGAGGACGTCGTGGCCCAGGTGCACAAGGGTGTGATTGTGAGGGTTTGATTCCCACACGAGGTAATTAGTTATTGTTTATTAATATTTTCACTTCTTCGCTCTGGCACCAATTTAAAACACTGGCGGTGAGTTCCGCCACTCAACACGCAATACCTCGAAAAAATCGGCGGAAAGTGGGGAACGGAGTGTTCTATAACTACAGCGCGAAGCTGATTTATATATTTTACCTAGTAAGAACGTTCACAAGTCTGACTCTCTCGGAGGTCAATTGGTTGGCTCTCTTGCCTCGCTTACGATTTTATATTTATGATAAGTGAATATAATATTAAAAAAATTATGAATGTCAAATTCTCTTACTTCGCTAACGCCTATATATGCGTTCATAGGGCTTTCCTAACTTTGTATAATATGAAATGAAAATATTTAACCCTTATCAAATCTTGCAATTGATTATATGACAATAATTCTAATAGCAATATCTAAAACCTACATGCGTACGTACATATTCAATGGAACTGTTTATTTTAGAATTAAAATATATTGACCTATTGAATTTATTAATTAAGTTCTATAATTTAAAATTTTAAAAGATAAATATCGTATAAATTATAAATTAAATATTTAAATTAAAATAAAGAATTTCTATAGCAAGTGATGACTTGTGTTCAAATATTTAGAACGCATTAGTCTTGGATGGAAATGAAGTAAACGGTGCGACGGGTGACCATTTTGTTGGTATATAGTCAGTTATCTGTGGTATTTAGGGCACATGGCTGCGGGAATTACTTTAAATATCCAATCTTCATTATTGATACGGATAAATGATGATTTTGAGGTTTTTCGTTCTTAATTTTCGTAAAATTTTATAGTATACTATTAAATAATTCTAAATTTTATAGTATTAGCTTCTTGGTTCTTCGTCTCCTTATACACACATATATGTACTCGTATGTAGGTCATTAATCTGTCAAACCCTTCCAGTTTATATTTTTGTTATAATATTACCAATATATATTATGTATTTTTTCTTATATATTATGAACTAAGAAATATGCAAGATGAATGTTAAACTTCACTTTAGAGGTAAATAATATAGTTAATAGAAGGCGAATAAAAATAAAGTGTTACAAATTTTATAACGTACAAACATCAAACATCCGTCTGCCGTTCGTCACGTCACGGAACTCAACGCCGCGATGTGTCTTTCTACATCGGGAATCGAACACAACCCATCGCGTTTACACGGACTGTAACGCTGTTCTAATGCTATGCAAAATTATTCTTATAATATTATATTATCTATATATATAAAAGGACTTGTCCTCACTGACTGAGGTAAGACGCACGCACAGCCGTAACCGATGATGGTGGAAACGTGAAATTTGGACAGATGTTTATTTTCGTAATCTGGACATCCACTAAGAAGGGATTTTGAAACTTTTAAACCCTAAAGTTGAAAGTTGGTATAGATTTTTTTTAAAAACGGCACAGATTTTTATAAAATTTGAAATTTAGATTTTTAAAAGTATTTAATTGAACACGTGTTTCATAGTTTTCTAGAATTCTCCCCCTAAGAGTGCAAATAAGAGGTTGAAAGTTTGTATGGAAAAATCTTTGAATCGCCACCGATTTTTATAAAATTTTAAATTTACACTCTTAAAAATATTTCATTGAACACGTGTTTCGTGGTTTATTAGAATTCACCCCTAAGCAATAAGCAGGCGAAGCTGCGCGCGTCCGCTAGTATTATTATATTACATTATTATGAATTAGCGTGTTATATTTTGGTTCCCAAGGCTCCGTTAACAAGGTCTTACCTATTAAAGAATATCCGCTGTAAATTGTGTGTAGGACTTGCTAGTAGGTATCGTGATGTCATTGTTTATTATAGTTTAAGTGTGATTACAGCTATAAACATTATAATCTGTAAAATTACTTAAGTGTCATACCCTAAAAATTTCTCATTGTTTACTTGTTTGTACAAATATAACTTTGTTTATTGTCTTATGTATATATTTATATAATTTGCAGTTTCTAAAATTACACAATTTTTTTCTTTAGAACAAATTATAATAAAAAAATCGTTGAGGTAAACGCGGCAGGTTGTAGTTTCGATTCCCACTCGAAGATATTAAATTCAGCGAAAAATGGGGAATTGAAGTGGGTTTTAGTGGGAACAGACTTGTCTTAACAGTAGGTTCCAAGGGTCCCTCTGCCTAAACTGCTAACGGGGGGATATAGCGTAAAACAAAAAAAACCTTACAAAGTAACGATTTCAATAATAAAACACAGAACTACGCCTTACAAAAAAATATACAAATTATTTAATCCACGGGAAACAGGAAATAACTAAAAAATATTATTAGTAATCGATACCAATTATTTATTTAACAAATATTAATATAACATATACGTTTTCCATTCTGACTTTCGATTAATCGTTCGTTTCGCAACCGACCGGCCCTGGCGAATCTGAACCCGTATCTGGTGTTTTGTAAGCGACCAACGTACCGTGAAGGAATGTTGGCCTCATACTTGGGATGTGCGATAGGTGAGGCCTCGTACCATTTACATGCACATTTAGCTTCGGACAGTCTCTTTTTATGTTATGGCTTTTATAAACACTATTTATTTCTTAAGGTTAATTTTGATTAAGATGCTTAAATGAAATAAAATTTTAGTAGGTATTAGGTACTAGCGACCCGCCGGCTTCGCCCGCTTGAACAATATAATTATTAATTTACTAATCTATGTTGTTTTAGAAACAATATATTAAAAATTTACCTATATTGGAAAGTAAAGTTTTAGCCAATTCAATAAAAGTTATTAAAGTTATAGCAAGAATACTATAGTGAAAACTGTAATTAAATCTGTTAAGCAAATTCTATATAGCACTATACAAAGAGACTAAAATTAAAATAAATATTCGTTTTTGGTTCTATTACGTTATTGACTGCCACAACCATTTTTTGCTTGTGTATTTTATAATAAGTAAGATGTAAATTATTTCTTAAATATCTATATAAATATATTTTTATTTTATAATTACTTACCTACGTATAAATGAAGAAGGAAAGGTTGCACGCTGCATCTTCGCTCCGCTTACTCCATCATGCGTGTTATACGGGAAATGAGTGAAGATAAAAAATGAGTAAAAAATATGTCCATGAAGCCCTCGTGGCGCTGATGCACAAATGTGCGACAAGAAATACGATGGATGTGGGTTCGTTTGAATTAAATATTGAATATATTTGCGTTGAGCGGAGTGTCTTAAAACTAGCTCCCAACTTAGTGAATTCTTTATGTATTTTGGACAAATAATAATGTGTGTATTGCCTGTATGTAAACAAATAGGTAACAGGAACAATTCCAAAAGGTCTAAAGGAAGTCAAAAAGTCTAAAAGGTTACGGGTTCAGTGTCCGTTTATGAAATTATAATAAAAGAAAAATATTTTATATTATTTTCAGTAACATATCTCATAACTATTATTGAATATGTTTGTAGGAACATTACATAAAAGTATTTGACTGGAAATCAATGCGCCATTAAACTTTCACATCTAATATCTAGTCTTTGAGAGAAAACTAACATAAAACTTGTCGTAGAACAACAAGTATTATCCACACATATGTCAATATATTATGTTCATTAAGAAACAAGTTGCGTGCATTATGTGGTATGACTTAATAAGTTGTCATAGTGGTATTATTATTATTTTTTTAGCTTTACGCTGCATCTCGTACGCAGAGGGAACTTAGTGTTAAGACACTCCATTCCTCATATTCCGACTCATTGGGCGGAAGTCAATGCCGCCCTTGACCTCTATATCAGAGTGAATAATTAATTTATTTGATTTTCTCGAATGGGAATCGAACCCACAATCTGTCGCGTTCACATTCATACGTTAGTGCTCCTACGACTCGCTTCAAGATGTCATATAAACTTAGTTTATCATTAATTATTTAAAATAAAGATGGTAAAACGAAATCGTGCTATTATGTTTGCTATTAAATACGCAAAGAAATTGGTTGTAAAAGACAAGTCTTACTTTTACAGTTATTGGATAAATGAAAGTTTCTCCGTTGCATAATAATTTTGATTAATATTACAGTGAAATAAACATTAATATTCTTATAAATATTAATATAAACTTTCGTCTTTCTGGATTACTAATGAAATAAAACTTGTGTACAATTAAGTAAGAAGTATTAGCAGTATTAATTTGACTATTAAATGTTACATATTTTTACTATTTTTAAATCTATAGGTACTTAAAATAAAATGGTACATGGGATATATCTGAGAAAAAATATTATTGGGGCATCTTCCAAATAGGACACAAATTAAGATTTATTAAAATTTTGGCCTGTTTATCTGTGTGTTTCTTTACGCTAATCTCAGTTTTCGCTAGTATAGAATATGTTTATATCTTATAAAAAAATATATTTTCTATTTTGTATAATATATTGTTTGTGTGTTTCCAAGACTTATTTTTTATATATTAAGTTAGTTATGATGAAGGATAAAGAGGTCTTATGATAGGATCACGTTTTATTTTTAGTCAAGCTGGCATGATTTGTTGTTCGTCACGTTTTCAAACAATTTGTATGCTGATTGCCGCCTGCCATTTTGAGCGCTAACCATTAATATTTAAGACAATATATTATATTTGTTAAATTTTAATTGTGAAGAAACGGACATTATGTAAACCATTCAATTGCTAAGAATTATTATTAAGAATTATTATTTTCTTATTTACGGAAACCTGGGATTCGATAATTCACTTACACCGTATATTTCAATGTTATTGCTAAGTGTTACAATATTTCACGTATATAAAAGGTAAACTGTCGTAAATATATTTGGTAATTTGTATTTCTTCAAATTAATATTTACTTGTATATTATATTCCATTTAAACACAAATGTAAAATAAGAGCCTTCTTAAATGTTAAGTAATTAATTGTTCTTGACTTCACTAACAAGCGAATGGGAGATCCATATGGGCGCCAGCGATAAAATTTATCATGAGACTTTGTATACAGTACAGCCTAGGGATTTTCAAAAAATGTTCTAAATTTCATCCATTTAGACTAAATGGCTTACTAATTATGAAGTGCACAAAAGTAGCTTAAAATAGTTTGTGTAAAATAAACAATGTTTCCAGCTTTTTAACTTGGCTGGAAACCTTGCTGTCCTTATTTTAATTTGAAACCTGAAAAAGCCTCGCATTTTGTTTAATATATATTTAATTATATAAATCTCATACATGAAAAACTGCTATTATATATTTTACGATATACCTAACTAGAAAACTATCTATCCCACATCTACTTTGGTAATAGTTCAAAACAACATTCCAAATGCGTATCAGCAATTAGCAGCAACATCTAAACATCGGAAAAGCGCAGTGAAAGTGATACTGGCCATAGATAATTGGCGGGAAAAGTAAGGTGTGTCCGCCATTTTGTGTTTTCTTTCCGGATATTGTTTTTTATTAGTTTTATTACGCATCTAAAATCTATATGTAAACAGTAAATGTTGATCACTGTATTATATGCAATTTCATGTAATATTACAAGCTAAGTATAATTTATTGTAGAAATCTAAGTATAATATTATGCTAGGCGTTTAATCTCTGTTATTATTTATTGCTTAGTATTGCCATATGGGAAAAGTCATGGTTGACAAGGTAACAATAAATAGTAAATAACCACGTAGTAATTGTACAAATATTACGTACAACCGTATCGTACATAGCATTACATTCAATTTACGCTTTCATAACCGACAATACGTTTCCTTTGTTGGATGTTAACCGTAGATAAAAATATATTATAATCATGATTATTATAAAAAAATAAGATTTAAATTTCGTACATTTAATGTTTAATGTAATTTCAATATATTTTGCGTTTTTTTACTGAAGTTTTTAAGTAGTAATCCATTAGATATAGTTTGATAAATAAAATGAGAAGTCGCATTTAGCCTATGCATGTGAACCACAACATTGAGATTTGAATATACAATGCACTAACGAAACGATTGAAACTCTACAATGCTATGTTATTACACACGTAACATGCGGATATATTTATGAAAAATTACTTAAATATTTCCGTATTCTCATAAATATTCACAAGTTTCCATACATTCGTATTAAAGCTGAGTTTTTTTTTAAATTTAAAATCTAAAAATTCTACAGACATGGTTCCCCGACCCTCTTTTGCATACTATAACATTTTTAAAGTTAAAAAAAAAACTACTTTTAAAAATCAAGTAGAGATTTTAAAACTGAGTTATGATTATATAATTAGTTTGTTATGAAAAATAAATAGCAACTCACACTGTCTATTGTTTAAAAATACTTATGTTTCTTATATAACATTTCCATAAATGTAGATTAATAAATGTAGAGAGAAATTTTTGTTTTCACGGATAAGACAATATTATAGAAGTGGCAATAAAAAATATTTGTAATGCTGACTTCCTTATTAAAACTGGGGCGAAAGGTGAAAAACAGAGTGTCTTACATTAGGCTTCTTCTGCCTACATTAGTAGTATGTATGGCGCTGGCGCTGGCTAACCAACGAATACGTTTCTTCGGAAGTGTGCCAGACCCCGCGAGTCGACTCGTCGATGCGTCGAAACTAAAAAAAAAAAAAAGATTTAGCCCCCCATTTGAATCGATTGCGCTGTGTCCCAGAGCTGTATCTCTAACCGTTCCAAAGATAGCTTTTTGATTAATTAAATCCCACTAGTCGATTCGCTTATCAGTCACCCTCGTTAAGCTCCCGCCCGGCCTTTTCGCTCACTTCCCCGAATTGCTAACGACGAACCTATGTCACAGTGCAGTGTTGCTGTCTCTTTCTTGCATTACTCATCACCTAACGACGCCACAGTGCCTGTCTCTTTGTCGCTATGTTGACTAATAAATACTTAATGCAATTTCTCTCATTTTAATCTAAGCGTCAGAAACCACGATACAGGACTGTATGCTAGAACCCGCAATATTACATCGCTTTCTACAAAATTTTCTTATTACAATCTTTATGAATTTATTTAGTCTAAATTCTTCCATTGTATTTTTTATTATATAATGTTTCAAATAATGGTGCGTCGACGAAGCAATATTTTTTTATTAAATAGTTCTCGATTTAATATATATTTTTGATTTATTTTTTAGTTGTTATTGTGGAATTTTAATCCTGCTCAAACTTGTAACAGATTTGCCATTATTACTAATGCCATTCTTTCTTTATTACTCATAAGTCGAAACAAAACAGTTCGAATATTATCATTATCACTTCCGGTATTTTAATAGGTTTGTCCCCTTTACATTGTCTAAGTTAGTATAAAACGACTGTGTATCTTTTTTGGATTCATCACTAAGTTGTTCAGTATCTTCTTGTTAAGAACTATTGTGCGAGTGTTGTCTAGTAAGTGCTAACCACATGGAAACCATTATGGATGTGAGTATTACTTTTTATTCATGTTATTTTGTATTTTACTGTGATTTTTTACAACTTGTGTTTTTTAGACCTCTCTAACGTGTTTTAGATAGCGTAGAAATTTATTTTATTTTATACTCATTTTCCTTTGTATTCATTGTTGTAGCTTACGTGCTGCTTGGGTGGGAATAATGCAAGGAAAACCTGTAAAAACAGTATTACTTCTAGACGATATTTACATCTATAGTACACAAAAGCTATCAAATACATAGAACACATAAAATGGAGAATGTTGTTTTATAAGAAGACCTACTTTTAATTAACAACTAAAATCTACACTTACGTTTCTGTGCTTGTTTATTTGTATTAAATAATCAAACTCAGGATAAACAATGCAATTTATTGTATTCATTGTTGTAGCTTACGCGCTGCGTGGGTGGGAATAATGCAAAATACGAAGAAAGCACGTATAAACAGTATTACTTCTCAACATCTGACGATGAACGTACCTCACCATACCCTATCAAGAAACGAGAGAGATCAAAGAGCAGTGACTCTCTAAACGAGTTCTTTCAAGAACCTCCGAAGATAAAAAAGACAAAACTACGTTCTTCATCGGTGGGGCGAGCGACGAACGATGGTACCTCATATCTTTTTTCATTATTTGAAACATTATATAATAAAAAATACAATGGAAGAATTTAGACTAAATAAATTCATAAAGATTGTAATAAGAAAATTTTGTAGAAAGCGATGTAATATTGCGGGTTCTAGCATACAGTCCTGTATCGTGGTTTCTGACGCTTAGATTAAAATGAGAGAAATTGCATTAAGTATTTATTAGTCAACATAGCGACAAAGAGACAGGCACTGTGGCGTCGTTAGGTGATGAGTAATGCAAGAAAGAGACAGCAACACTGCACTGTGACATAGGTTCGTCGTTAGCAATTCGGGGAAGTGAGCGAAAAGGCCGGGCGGGAGCTTAACGAGGGTGACTGATAAGCGAATCGACTAGTGGGATTTAATTAATCAAAAAGCTATCTTTGGAACGGTTAGAGATACAGCTCTGGGACACAGCGCAATCGATTCAAATGGGGGGCTAAACCTTTTTTTTGGCGCTTGCGTCAGAACCAACGAACGAAAACGCTTTTAATACATACTACTTACATTACTATTTAAAAAGAAAAACTTTAAATTGTTTTTTTGAATAAAATTTATTAAATTACTAAATTAATTATTAAAAAAAAACTCATTCATAAATAAATTTGTCTTATCATTTCTTACTAATTACTGTAACGATTATCAACTAATGTAATCGCTAAAATTAATAATTTGAAGACTTTCTACAGTGTTTTTCGTTCAAAGTTGACTGTACGTCTGCTTCCTTATTGTTTTCTAAAATGGAAATTACTATTCAAATTATCTGCGCTAGGTGATAATAACATCTTTCGTAAGTTTTGTTAGTATATATGTGTAATTTCAGAAGTCATTGTCTAAAATACATATTATGTTTAAGCTTTGAGTTTCGCCACTTCACACGCACTGCCTCCAGAATAACTTAACACCAGGCTCCCTCTGCCCATTGCTGTGTGCGGGATACAGAAACTGATTTCATTTCATTTGAACAGTCAGTCAGTCAATGGATAAATCACGTCTAACACCTCGTTCGAGTCACGACACAAGGACGTTTGACTTTCTACTGCACCCACCATATCTGTAATGTCGTCAAACCGGGTTACCCGTTTTGAATGATTATCATATTTGGACACACCCCATTTATCGTTCGTGTAGAGATTCGGAATTTGATAGTGCTAGTTTTTAAAATGTTTAACTAAAATCAATATGACACTAATTTTATTGTATTTTTTTTTGTATATCTTTCACATTTTATGAGTTTTTGGAACTGAAGTACCTATGAAAATATTATTTAGTTTAGGGCAACCAATAGTTTTCTATAAGGCTTCAGGTGTATATATACATATACAGGATATAATATCTGATTAATTAATTTGAGTTAGTTAGTCCTTTAAGTATGGTTTTTAAGTTACGACAAGATTAGAAAAAAAACATCTCTATATAGCGGAAAAATAGTAGAAACGAGTATTACGTATACTTAAGTATTAACACGTTGTCTTACTATGTGGGAAGAACAAGACATATTAATATTGATGATCTTTAAACATTCGCGATATACTAAACACTAGACCTGTACTAGCTCTGCCATGTGACGTTCTAATCATTATGTATTTATTTCTATTATTATTTAATATTTTGTACGCAAAAGATCGTGCAAAGTGGAGTAGGTTGAGTAGGACGGCAGACCCTGGTAATAGCCGGGATTAATGTCAGGAAGCAGAAGATTTAATATTTTGCTTCTTATTCATATTTTACTTGTAGATTTCAAAATGGACATTTATTTACATTTATAACACACATTATTTATTGATAATAGTTTATCCTCATAATATCATTCACACTTAAGAAAACCGTACGGAAACGTGCGTAACATGCGTCTACGGTATCTAGGTGATGGTAACAGCTGACATTGCTGATTTCTCTTTTGCTAATCACCAATATCACATCAATAAAAATATATTTTTTTTTACATTTAATTATCTATCGAATCATACTTCTGAAATTACAAAAAATATATTTTATTTAACTGAGGCCATTGTGGCGCAGGGGCACAAGGGTTTGACTGTAACGCGACGGTTGTGAGTTCGATCCCCACTCGAGTTTTTATTTCCATTTCTTTGCTCTGGTGTCGAGGCAAAGCGCAGCGTTGAATTTGGCAGAAAGTGCGGATCGGAGTGTCTTAACACTAAGTTCCCTCTGCCTACCCTGCTGTGTGCGGGATACAGCGTGAAGCTGATTTAAGTGAACTTAATATATTTGATCGTTCCAAATAAATAAGTGCAATTGATCAGATAGCGCTTTCTTTATTGACTGGAATTGTTTGCACGGTACAATTGTTCACAAACGAATCTGCCATTGTGCTATTAATATAAAATCTAGACCATTAGGTCTTGTAGATTCTGAAATAAAGAATAACTGGTTATATAACTATATTGTTAGTTTTTATATTACTTTTTTGTTTGAATTTGAGATGAAAATTCTGTTGAATTACTACTACTACTAAATTTAGATGGTTTTTAGTGTTATTAACATTAAGAAACTATAAATATTTCTTACTTTAACCGAACTGGGGCAAATGTTGTTATATTCGTAGTTGTAATGTTGATCAAGGTCGGAATTTGAACTCTGTCTTTAGATCAGGTCAAAGAATTTTTATTGGATTTATATTGTAAGTAAGAAATGAATTAATTGATATATTTAATAATATTTATTTCAATAATAAAGAAGTATAAAATGTATTAAAATTTAAATTTTAGTTAACTCCATATATTTTATATTTTTAAAGAAAAATACTTTTGTTTAGAAAATTTATAAAAAAATAACGGAGCGGGATTTGACCCCGCGCCTCTTGGAAACTATCCATGTAACTAAACATCCATAAGTTGCAAGATTTGATAGTAAAAGAAAGCAAAATAATTTAATAATAGTATCTAGCTACGAAATCAACGAAGTTTATATTTACTGCAGTTCATATATTATTTATGAGAATGTGTGATGTGAAAAAAAAAGCTAGATACAATAGGCGTTTGCATTAAATCTGAGTTTTCATCACCTCTTTTAATTATTACTAGACTGTTTAAGCCTTTCATATAAAATGTTGGGTAATTATAAGAAGAATCTTATATAATCCATAAATCTTAATTTTTTTCATGCGCGGCGTTGTTCTGCCACAGAAAACGCCTTGCCTCCAGAATTAACAAAATGGGAAACAGAGTGTCTTAACACTATGTTCCCTTTGCCTACCCCACTGTATGCGGGATACAGCGTGAGGTTTTTTCTGTGAGTGTTAAAACTATGTACAAGATTAACAGGATAAACGATAATAAATATATTATGATGGTAAACAAATCCGGAAAGGAAATCAATTGGGTATAATTATTGAAGGACATAAAAACAATTTTATATTACACATGTAAAATGATAACGAAAGTGTGCCAATTAACACTATTGAATACATAATTAATTATATTTTTTTTGACAAAATGTATAAAAAAATTCGGTTGAGGATAAATTTGGCATATTTAATATCTTCATATTTTACAATTTCAGCATTTGTGTATTTGAGTTCAAAAAGTAAAAAAAAATATAGGTAAATTCACAGAAAAATAACTTATACTTGTTGTTAATTTCATACAAAATTAGTGCATGGGGCATATGCTTAATTTAAGTTGTTATGCAAATGTTACTCCTGGTTGAGCGAGTCCCATTCGCACTTAACCGATTCTCTTATAAACATACTATAGGTACGTCAATTGTTTATAGCGTTAATTAAAATCTACATTAATTGTGTATGTATTCAGAATATTTTATTACAAGTCTACGACGTCATTAATAAATAGAAACTAACTTCTATTGTTATTAAGGAAGGAAAACAGTAAAATCTATTTTTATTGCATAAAAAACACGCAACATAGGGTAATACAGGAAGTTGTTCTCAAAACGATACCGATGTAGTTTATTTAAAATTATTATATATACATATAAATAAGCTTTATTACTTTTGATAAAACGTTATATATATTATTTTTTGACCTTGACCCTGTATTCCGCACAAAGCTGGGCGGGCATAAAGAACCTGGGAATCTAATATTAAGACATTCCGTTCCGAGCAAGTGGGAATAGAACCCACAATCTATCGCACGCTTGTGCCCTGCGCGACAAAAATAAAATAAAATATAACAGTGATATTATCATAACTTAAATTAAATAAATAAGTAATATTTTGAAAACCTGTTGTAACAGTGATTTCAATTTGTAGACGGATGTTTTTAAGTTGTAAGACGGTGATCAAATAGTGACTCATTCATTTAATATTCAAAAATAATTACGCACTTGAAAATGATTTTGAATCATAAGATTGATACAATAAGAAATATTTGTATTGATATTGTATTATACACTATAAAGCATAAACCAAAAGGCTTAAATAAAAAAATAATAATACTAGCACAAGCGTGTGGGTTCGCTCTGGTGTCGAGGCAAAGTGCGGCTTTCAGTTCAGCCATTCAGCACACAATGCCATTGGAATTCAATAAAAAGAGAGGAACGGAGGAGTGTCTTCACACTAGACTGCCTATATATACTTACCATGTTAGAGGCGTGATACAGCGTGAAGCGGTTCAAAATATTAAACTTAATATAAATTACAATCTTAATTTTAGATATTTTCATAACTTCGAATGAATCTTAATCTTAAAAGTTCGTCATACTTATCGCATATATTATATAGAATATGTACGCAAACCCAACACAAAACCCATTTTTTTTGGACTTATTTTGTTTAATTTTGCACCAGATTTCTAATAAAAACAATTTCTTTCTATTCTTCCAGTTGAAATATACCTGTCGCCGGTAGAAACTCACTGCAGCAACGTCGATTACTTCATACCCGATGAGAACAACGAGACAAGAGGTCTGTCCGAGGATGCGATGAACAGGTAATTTTCTATTGTAAAAAAAATCAAAATCAGCTTCACGGTGTATCCCGCACACAGCAGGGTAGGCAGAGGGAACCTAGTGTTATGACTCTGTTACCCACTTTCCGCTGAATTCTCGAGGAATTGCGTGTTGAGTGGCGGAACTTAACGGCGCGCTTTGCCTCGAGCGAAGAAATGACAACTTGAATTTAAATAAATATTAGATTCTCTATTTTTTATTTTTGTTATTCGGAAAATAACTATGATTATAAAAACAATTTGTATTGCGTTTGTAATTGTGATTGCCTTATCGTCAACAAACACATTTGACTTAAATATTATAGTTTAATTAAAATGTATTAGAATAACAGTAATATTGTTTTATATACTTATATGAAATAATGTTGCCAGTCGTAGCGCAGGGTACAGAGTGTGACTGTGAACGCAACAGGCTGTGGGAGGAAATGTACGTAACTTAACGCAGTTAACACGCAAGGTTTCTTTCGCTTACCCTACCCCTATGTAAGGGGTACAGCGTGGAGCTAAAAAAATATACCTATATAGAAGAATGTCTATGAATACAATAGATATATTTTCTTGTTAATATGCTACTGCTAGAGAAAGCCCTATTTAAATCCTACAACGTTTAAACTTTTTAATTGCAATAGTTACAAGAAACTCGTTTTTTGCTTCTGAATCAATACATACAGCTTTTTAGCTGATTCATACAACTATAATCAATTTCAATTGGAACCACACACAGCCCATCCAAATTAGAAAGTATTTATTTCGAAAACCAAAAAAAGTAGACTACACTAATATATTTTAGAAATGATTTTATATGAAATATAATATAAACCCGCTACCAACTCGCGATTTGCAAATTGACACCACGAAGTAACGGTCACATACTAATATTGGTTGGGTACTTATATTGCAATAAGGCCTTGGAAACGAAGTGGGTCGCACAATCTGATCGACCGATTAACTTTAGCCAATTGAAGTATTGTCTGTGTTTATATTATTTATTATAGACGTAAACTTCTTAATTGATATTCAAAATGATAATGTTCGTATCTGTGGTGCGGTTAACGTGTTTCATATTAAATGGTGGTTGCGAATTCAATTAGGATTTGGGGAAACCAGTAGTAATATTTGCTTTAGCGGAAAGTCTTAAGGAAGTTAAGGAATAGGGGGCTAGGTTGTCCGCGCCCATCCTATCCAGAAGTCTTGTGCCCATCCAAGGAATTACACTAACAAAAGATTGCTCTGAAAAAAAAAAAACAAAAACTATCTCTAGATACGTCCATGAGCGTAGCTTCTTCGAGTATGATGCGATTGAACATATTTAAATGACCAAGAAAATCTAATTTATAATTTGTTTTTTAATTACATTTATCCTTCTTCAGCTTTACGCTGCATCCCGCATATGACGGGATAAACAGAGTGAACCTAGTGTTAAAACACCCCGTCCCTACCACTAACTCCCTCTCTATAGCAAATAAACAACACTAATATAAAAACCTAAATACTAAATCGTGTCCTTAATTCTATTTAATAAAAACACGAGCTTCCAAATTAATATTCAAATAAATATAGGCACGCCCCTGACAATCGTACCAGTAACAAAGATTCATTAACATTGAATACCACCTGAGTACCACAAGTGGAAACTAAGATTTGCATATGAACAAAATTAATTTTGTGTGTAATATATGGCACAGTTTGTTAAGTAGGTAGAAATTAATCAGAACATAAGTTAAATAACTTATGGGCTAGTGTTAAGAAGTAAAATTTATTTCTCTACTAAAAAGTAAAAATCTATCTATATTTACTTTTACTAAAGCCTTCAAAACTCATAAAATAATATTTAAAACTTAACCACTCAACATGCAATGCCTCCAAAACTAGACGAAAAATGGGGAGCGGAGTGTCTTAACAATAGGGTCCCTCTGTCTTTTCTACTACAGTATGAAGCTAAAGATTTTTTTAAATCTCTTAATAATATAATGTTTACATATTAATTTCAGGCTACACATGGCTCGCTCCACGGTGGCGCTGTTTATCGTAGCGTTCCTGTCTCTATTCATCGCGTTCTGGACCGGCGTGGTCGGCTGTTGGAAGCGCAGCCCTGGCAACATAACAGCCACTGCCATACTTATGCTTGTTACTTGTAAGTTTGTTACTGATTTCTATACTAATATGTGAAAATAAAATTTAGTGATTTGAGAATGTACATTTCATATAGTCTTCGTAAAAAGTAAAGGTAAAAATATACTATAAATTATAAGTAAATATACTTATCTACATACTATGTCTATAATTAATTAAGTATATTATTAGCACAATGTAATAAGTAACGAGCTTTTCGTTTTTCAATTTTATCCTTGTAAGAAGTTACTCTATTCCACCTACTTACTTCACCTCCTACTTGGCTGGCTGATACTCTTATAGTTTTTTAAAGATAATTTATGAAATTTAAACAATTTTCAGGCCTACTGTCAGCGGGCGCCATGGCATTATGGCATGGAGTGGAGTTCTACGAAAAGGAAAAAGTTGTTGGCGAAGAGTATTATCAGCAATGGCCTAATGTAAGTTTATACATACATAAATTATATTAATTTTAAATTAAGGAAATAACGGTAGTAATTATTTGTCTTTGCTTTGTCTAAAATAGAGATAATGTTTAAGGAAAATTGAATTAATTATTTAGTTCAATTAATAATCACAGTAGTACAGGATATAAACAACCATTATTAGTTCTCGGATTCCCCTCTATTTATGTTATTATTCATATTACAATGAAACATACTGTTTCATTTTGCGATAATTTGCAACAATTGTTTCTTTTTATATATGATCGGTACTTTTTTAAACAAACTTTAATTCACATAAAATACTGATGAGATGTATTACTTATTATATGTTCTTACATTCTTATTATATAACTCACGGTTTATAAGATTTATATAGCTCAGTGTCCTCTTTATGAGTTCCCTAAGAGATTTTAGCTAGCTTATATAAAAAACAAATGTTTTCAACTTTAACTTTTATAACATATTTTTCTTCAAAGTAGCCAGCTATTCAATATATTTTTTGTAGTTATACGCTGCTATTCCGCATATAGAAGGATAGACAGGAGGAACCTAGAGCTAAGATACTCTGTTTCCCACACACCACCCAATTTTGGACACATTGTATGTTGAGTGCCTGAACTCAATGATGAGTTTTGTCTTACCAGAGTGAGAATATGAAAATAATAATTTTTTCTGAGTGTAAATCGAGCTCACAGCCGAATCCGATATCTCGTTTACTGTTAAATGCTAGGACACGAGGACACATTCAATATTTTTGTTTATAAAATTTGCTAGAATCTAACTGAACCCCATAACAGGTATTAAAAGACTACTCGTCGATTTGGTACGATTGGTCGTACATCCTCGCTTGGTTGTCCGTTGGTGTTTCCTTTGGAAGTTCCATACTTTTCTTCTCGGCGGCCATTTGTCTCAGCAAAGAGAAGCGTCGTGAACAACAGAATAATGTGCAGTACATAATGCCAGGTTAGACCGCCGTGCGACGCCATCTTGAAATGCGACGCCATTTTGTGAAGCGGTGAATGATTAACGCTTGGCGGTTACGGATGTATAGGAGGACCTTTTGTACATAATTTTTTATGTGCCTTCATTTTTATTTATTTATAATCCATTATCATCAAATAATATGATTTACATATTACTATTATATTATATAAGTATTTCATGTATTTTAACTTCATACAAATCCATTTTATTATAAAATAATATAATTTACAGATGAAGGCCGATTTAACTTAGGTTATAAAGACGGGTAAGTATGAAATACTAACAAAATGCTTTCTTTTTCTTTTCATGTTTCTCTGAAACGTTGCTACTGCGTATAACGACGGATATGCGACCGTTAATGCATTAATTATAAACGTAAAAAAAACTTAATATCTGGTTTACGCCAATGCCGTACTAACTCGCTTATATATTAATATGGGATATGTATATAATGAACATAACAAATTACTTTCACAAAACTCTTTTCTTTCCCACACAATAACTATTTATTTCACACAACTTTTTGTTATCTTCGACACATGCACTGACATACAATTTTTTTTATAAAAACTGCCAAATTGCTACCGAATAATTTTGTATAAAATTCGATGACTACCCGCTAATAAATCGTGAATACTTGCAATTATTTCCTTACCGCCATTATATACACGCTATGTACATAAATATATAAACAATATATGCATATAATGTAAAAAAATATGTATTATACCGCACATAATATTTATTAAACAACATTTAAATATTTTACACGGGCCGTTATGCGCTATTATTACTATATCAAATAAAATAAAATAACCATAAACACATTCTATGCACCACGGATTTCGCGCCATTACTTTAACACAAATACATATATAATATATGACCAAAATAAAAATATAAAAATGAACACACATTCGCATTACACGCCATAATTATAATTTCAAATACAATAACTCAACTAAATAAAAATACACACAAAAAAATACACGCACCGCGCATTATAACCCGGCCAAATATAAAATACCTACACCACGAACCACGAATTGTGCATCACTACTCTCACATCAATTACCGACATAACATATAACACGGCCAAACGCAAAACGCATACAACACGGTATAAACCAGATATTGCGTGATAACGTCCGCGTGTGGTACGACTGGTCGTACATGGTGGCGTGGTGCGGCGTGGGGCTCGCGCTGCTATCCGCCATCTTGTTTTCGTCGGCCGCCATTTGCTTGCGCGGCGAGCGCGAGCGCGAGGAGGCGCTTAACATGCAGTATTTAATGCCGGGTAACATTGATTGTAGCTTATTTTATAAACGGCTTTTGCGGTTTTTGTGGTGGTTTTTTTTAGGTTCCAAAATTACTTAAATATTTAAAAAAGAAATCTTTAGTGTATTTCTTGTTCATTGGTTTCGTTAAAATTTTGACATTTGTCAATTTTGTTATCAAGATCTATAGATGAGATTAAAATACAAACAGACACACATTTTCATTTTATAATAATTTATTTTGTACATACTTATTTCAAATTTCAATCTGCTTTTTCCAATTCTTAAGTGCATGTTGCTAAATGTAAGTGGTCTTGATAAATATTTTCCACCAATTGTTAAGAAGTACATTTGTATAAATTGCCATTTACAAAGGCTGAACTAGTTTGTTAATTAAACATTCTATATTATATTTTTTATAAACGTTTTAAATCTTTCAAAAGATATTTTGATTCATATCTTCATTATACTTCCAAAACAATAAAAAACTAACAATCATCATGAACATTTCAGTGTACCCCCAAAAGCAACAATATGCGTATGCCGGCTACCCCCCACCCCAAGCGTACCCCCCCGGCCCCTACTACCACGGCTCCCAGTACGGACCCTACAACTACTGAGCAAGCGACCAGATGAGGGACATAGTGGCGTACAACGCGCCCGCACCGCAGGCACCCGCGAGAAACTCCCCACAACCAAATCCATCCATATTAACTTATAACTCCCACCGGAAAATTAAACGACCACTATTAAGCGATAAGAAAGTTTACAGACCGATAAGAAAACTAACGCTGTCGAGGATCGATGAAATACCGAGACCTAGGTCCAAGAGTATACAGCATTCAACGGATTTCTCTTCAACAAGACCTATGATGAGATCCAGGTCTAACGTGTCAGCAGACACTAGCAGATCTGTACCAGTATGCAATCAAAGTCAGGATATATCGAATCAAATGGAAAGCGTTAGTCCCCAATATGCGGAACCTAAATACGATTCTGGGTCAGATGAAAGACCAGCTTCCATGATGGATTTACCAATAATGGTTCCCATGGACCCCTTAACCGGGGCGTACATTCCGTATCCAGAATACGCATATTATCACGACGACAATTGTAGATTCGGTCGTTATAAGAAAAAACAATCGAAAAACAATTTGTTTTTGGCGTTCATGTATTGAAATTAATATTTTAATAGGAAAGAGGGTAGTTTTAACGCGAGTGTTCTAATTTTAAATGGTAAAGAGTTTCGAACAACGCCGTCACAGCGGAATGTGACGCCACGCCCATAGATGCTTTTTACTAAAGAAAAAGGTTTTTTCATTGAATATTATTCAAAACACACGCTTTTTTAATAATGGGTGACCCGAATCTGGTTTTGTTATACTTATTGGCACGTTTTTATTTGGGAATTTGCTGTTATTCGAAGCTTATGGTGCTTTTAGATTGATCGATTTGTTTTATAGTAATCTGATTGTGTGAGCAGCCTTTATTATGTTAATTATAATTATATAATTTTGTTAGGAGCTGATTTTAATGAGATATTAGTGTTAGATTATTTAATTTTTTAAATGAATGGCTTCGAATGACTGCATTTCCTCTGCGCACGGCTTTACGAAACTCCGACACCACCGTCACTTGAAATTGTTTCCATTTTTTTTATAAAACTGTACGAACAAACGAATTATAATAATTAGTATATTATTAGGTATATATAAATAAAGAAATAAAATCAAAGTGTACTTATTAGATGATAAAGTACTTTAATTTAGGAGCAAGTCGTGAAGACTCCGCCATTATCGCAAAACAAATGTTAGCGTAAGATCTAATGTTAAATTACTTGAAGGTTTTTTTATAACCTTCCTTTTAAATGCTCATTATACGTATATATAATAATATATAAGAATAAAACATATCTCGTAGTTAAATATAACGTGTTGATCAAAAAGTTTGTCTGACTGTCTATCGAAATTGTTTACATGCCGTTCTTAGAGACGTCAATTAACCTTTATATGATATTAATTGACATTTCTGAGTATGGCTGTACAAGTAGTTCTTAAACTTAATAAACATCGAATTACTTTAAGAATATATATTTAGAATTTGCATAATAATTTAAATTAAAAAATATATTTTATAACTTTCTATAATGACTTGTATGTGAAATTTAGTGTTTTTTATATTACTGGACCATAAATGTTTTATTTAAACATTTTTTCAATATATTGGTTGGAATATGACTGAAATTATAATCCGTCCTCCACAGAGTAAAAAATCATTTAACACATAGTAAATAGGTTTGTGGAATATATTGTATGTAATATTTCATAGTCACTTTTTAAATAAATGATTTAGTTAAGTAACACTGTAAATTAATCAATATTAGATATATTTTTCGGTATTATTGTATTAATATTATTATTATAATAGCTATTGGAGATTTTTCTAGAATATTTTCCATTTGATTTGTATTTAAATTTCGAATAATAAAAATTGTAAAATTGAAATTGGTTTTTTTTGTTTTACTTATATTTAAACGAAATAAAACACGTAATATTTATAAAACCTTATGTATTTCTTTATAATATTATATAAATTACAGAAAAAATATTTTTATATGGCGAATGGATGGAATGGAGTGCATTTATCACATCACTTTAGGCTTATTAATTATATACTTACATTGACATCTCAATCTCATACATTTAAATGACATAACTAGTGCAAAGACACAGAAATGAAGTGCGTTACTGTACAATCAAAATGCAATATGAATTTATATATTTATTTATTTGTTCCTCTATAATGTAAATTTATTTTTCCCAAGAAGTACTTATTCGGATCCTCGATTAAAACTGTTTTTTCTTAAGTCATAGTAAATTTGTTTGTTGTAACTAATTTTGTTAAAGTATTCTAGATTATTTATACATAATTAAAACAAAAATATAACAGATCACTGACTATACACGGAAGATATATGAAAAAATATATTTGCACTATTTTGATTAAAGACTGCACTATTTGTTTTGCTAACGTCAAAATTGCTACGTTAATATTTTTTTTAAATTTATATATAAAGAAGTTATACGAGTTTATACTGTAAGAAATTAACTCATTTAAAATATTTAAAAACAAATTAAATTAACACATCTGAATAAAATAAAAATTTACTAAAAAATAATATATTTTTTTGTCATCACTATTAAAACATAAGAAATCAAAATATGACCACTCAAAGCATAATTTTATTATTATATGGCCGTATCAATCATAGGTCCAGGATGGGACAACGCTTGTTTCCTTTCTTGCACCGCTGTCACCAGTTTCCGGTACGGACCAAGTGGTAGTCCCAATGATTTTAAATCACTTTCAGTTAGTAACATTAAGGCATCTAAGTCGATCTGTTCGTCTTTGAATTTTTGTATGTACTGTGAGAGCCCCCAGGCGGTAAGGAAGCGTTCAAGCGATGAATATCCTGATTCTTCAACTTCGGCTTCTTCATCTGAAGTTATGGTTGAACTGCCTGTAAAATGTAAGAGGTTGTTTCGTTGAGTTATTTTTTTACACTGTATCTTGCATAAAGTAGAGTAGGCAGAGGGAACCTGGAAACCTAGTATTAAGACACTTCATTCCCAACTTATTACCAGTTTCTTGAAATATTGCGCATGAGCGTAGGAAGACGGAAGAAGGAAAAATTAAAAAAACAACGTGTACACGAATATATCCGTTCAAAGCTTAAAGTCCAGATCCCCCAGAAAATATCTCTAGATACGCTAATGATATTTGCGCGCAATATACTAGCAATGAGAATTTAAAATGACAAAAAAATTGTGTAAACAGATTTCATATTTCATTAAAATCATGTTTGTTCTGTTCTTGGAATTTATCCAACCGTTCACTTTTGTTATGTTTAATTTTTTATGTGGAACTTCTAGTAATTTTAAATGTAAATATAGCATTATAATACATATTCACATATAAAATACATAATTTTTAAAGTTTTCTGATTTTAATACCAGTTTATTAATTAAAATGATGATAAAATACTAGAGGAGGCCGTCGTGTTACACGCGACGATTGTGGGTTTGATCATCACTGGGAAAATTATTATTTATTAAGAAAAACGCAGCGTTGACTTCCACTATTCAAAACTAAATATTTTGAAAATTGGACAGTGTGTAGGAAATGGAATTTCATCACTAGTTTCCTGGTCTATTCTGCTATAGGCGGGCTAAAAAAGAATTAAAGTTTTCTGTACACAATACTTTTGTAGAAATAAAAAAATAACTAACCTGACTGTGTAGAAGCCCACTCAGCAGGTTGGTAGGCGTGTCTCGCCAGTGATCCCGCTGACCCGATAGACAACTCCTCGCTCGCTGGTAACGCACTCAGTGTAGCTGTTATCGATCGCCTGGAGAAACGTGGTATTGGTTTTTAAGTATAAGTATATATTTAGAATAATTTATGGTTGTTAAAATAAGGTGCACGGTTATTAAATTTTACATAAATAAAGTAACAGCAGCGCAGGGATACAGGCGTTTAACTGTAAACGTGACGGTTGTGTGTTCAATTCTCATTCAGGAAAATGAAATATTTAATATTTTCATTTTTCGTCATTTAACACGTAATGCCTCGAGAATTCGGTAGAAAAAGGGTAATGTATTAGTAGGACGGGAATGTCTTAAAACCTAGGATCTCAGCTTTTCAAAATTCAAATTTAAAATTACTTTGCCTACTTCGGGTATGTTTGGGATACAGTGTTAAGATAAAACAATATGTACCTAAATGCTACACTTCCAAAGCCTGGTCTGTCGAAGATACTGGCAGGTTCCTGTAGAAGAACTTCTTGACCAATGCCACTGTCCTCACCTTGCATTGCTGCTAGGAAATCTGGTTGGCTTGCTGACCTAAAATTGTTAATATTAGTATTTAGTACATCAATAGTAAATCAAAACAAAAATTACTTTGTCGCGCAAAAGTGCTATTAGACAATGTAGTTCAAAACATCAAAAACCCCATAAAAACCTCGTCAAAGCCGGTTTCCTATTATCAGCTTCGCTGAACACATCAGCCACAGCCCCTCGCTGTTGAGGTCCAGCTCCGAAAGTACCGACGTACATCACTTCTGAATCACGTCGCAAACCACTTAGTGATGTTACTGATCGACGGCCTGTTGTTTCTGTTTCTCCTACCTGGAATGATTTAGTTAATTAAAAGATATTATTAACATGGGATATAGGAACGTCGTGATTTGAACCCCAATGGATGTAAGTTTAAATAAAAAAAATCTAGAATGTATCTACAGTCACACGTTTGTGCCACTGCACCACGACTGGCCTCAATAATAATTAAGTAGTTACCTTGAAATCATCTTTATTAGCAGTATTCTTCCCCAAAGTTCCATTTTTAAGTTTGCTGGCTAAAGCCTTCTTGTACACAGCACCTCGTCCTCGGGCCCCAGAGTTCACTGTTCCCACTAACGCACTGTACGTCGGTCGGGGCTGGTCGTCTAAGAGATTGCCTATTTAATAAACAAAAGATATTTTAAAAGATCTATATGTTTTTAAATTTATATGTAAGTGTAAAAAATGTATTGTTAGCGTGCAAGTGTAAAAGTGGGTAGGTGAAAAAAAGACAATAAAAGCAGTGGAATTGTGTCAAACGGGGACAGTTGCTTGTAGGTGGAAGCTAGATCAGTCTAGCCTTGTTATTGAGTGATACATATCACTTATTGTAATTACGTGGAATCTCTATCCGAGTACGTTGGAAACATATAGACGGTATATATTTTTATCGTGTTTATTTTAAAAACGTTAACCGCTTCCGTTTTCTAACAGAATGATGTTATTTTTTAAAGAGAGGAAATTTTATTTATAATATTTTCGTAGTAAACTAAAGTGTTCAATGTAAACGTAATCAAAAACATTACTAAATAAATAAATAAATATCTTATAATACAACTTAAGAAATATAAAAAAGTAACGATATTTTAATCATGTTATAAGGCGTATCTATGACAATTCAAAAAATATTGAAATTCAGCTTACCAAAAAATAAACTATTTTTTAGTAAGCTGACTTCTTAATTTCAGTATTACCTTGACTCGACGACCTCGTCATCTTCTGTTTAAGAGCCATCAACACATTACTAGGTCTGTGAGGCATTGTGTTGGTTTCTTCGTAACCATTGTCCCATTCCTTCGTCAGCTTCTTAAGTTCCTTTTCAGCTAAGATTTCAGCTTTACTTTGTCGTTTTGTGTATTGTTTTTGTAATTTTTCATGTTCCTTTTTCGCTTTTTCCTTAAGTGATTTAGCCTTTTTCCTATGAAATGTAATATGATTAAAATTCTAAAAACTAGAACTCAAAATCTAGTTACTTTATTAGATACTCATTTCCGCTCATAAATTTGAAAAAAAAAAGTTAAAAGAATTTGAGTTTCAAAATTGATGATGGTTTGACTTTTACAATTGGTAATGGCGAACGCTTGCATATCGCTTTAAATACTGATGCTAACATAATACGGGGAAGGAAGGAGTTGGGAAATACCTCACTTAAGGAGATGGTTATGAGTAAATATCCAAATAGAAGTCCTTATAATATACATAGGTTAAAATATAGAAAGATTGTTCGTTAAAAGCAAAGAAAACCACTACTAAAAGTACTAGCAATGAAAACTATATACTTGTCATTATTCTCCAATTTGCCAGCAGCTTGATCGAGGAATCGTAAAATATCCTCTCGTCCGTTTATGCCAGCCAGTTCTTGGGCGGTGTGGCCATCCACGTCCATGGCGTACAGATTAGCACCAAAGTTCACGAGGAATGTCACACATTCCTTATGACCTCTTGCTGCTGCCAGGTGGAGGGCTGTATTACCGAAGTAATCAGCTTTGTCTGGTTCACCCCTAAAATTAGACGTTTCTTTAAAAAAACGTATACAATAGATATCATTTTTAAAATGATACCAGCTTCTAGCTGTATGTCGCATACAGCAAGGTACTCGGAGACAACCCAGTGTTAAGACACTCCGTTTTCCACTTTCCGCCGAATTAATCAAGGCATTGCGTGTTAAGTGGCAGAATACAACGTCGGGCTTTTGAAAAATGAAAATATTAAGAATTAATTATTAATTTCCTCGAGTGGGGATCGATCCCACAACCGCCTTGTGTCCCTGCGCGCGATATTAAAAATCATTAAAGATATCAGTTTTAATGTTTTTATAACGATTTAGATGCCGTTTTATGAGATATATAAAACATAGTGTAAATTATGATCTACAATACGTTATCGTTGCAATAAAAGTTTAGTGACGTCATAATCAAATAGTGTTAACAATATAACAGAAATCAATTAGGCATAAGTATTTTTATTATATCTTTTTATTCAGGCGAGTCAGTCATATCTTATTACTAGTTTCGAGAGTGCTAGGCTTAAAAATATATTAGGAATGTAAAATAATGCTTTTTAATATTTTTATCTGCATGTTAATGTCAATAATTTGGAGAATTTCATCAATGATTTTCGAAAGTATTATAGTAACACTGTCTAAAGTTTATCCGGAACATTCGAACATTTGCGGTTTGTTAAAATATACATAAATCATTTAACAATTTCCATTTAAATAAAACAAAACAATTTGTGGTGATGTCGATCAAGAGCCGACTCTGTTCCATGACCGGTTTTTGAGTGTATCACGTGTTGTCCTAAATTCTTGCAAAAATTATACGTCTTTTTCATTTTGTAGGCATATTGAAGGCGAATTTAAGCTCTATTTTTCATTTTTGTCTAAAACAAACATGAGAACGAATCTTAAATGGGTTTTAATATAATACTAGATATTTAAGAACTTAAAACGAACCCTCTCCCACATAGCAGCCTCAGAGCCTCTATATGACCTTCGAAGGCAGCCCACAAAGTAGGTGTCATGCCGGACTCGTCCTTATTGTTACATTCCTTCCTCGTCGCCTCGCGGAGCACCTCCAATAAACCATCTTTGGCAGCCCTGGAAAATATTAGGGTGATTTTTATTTTATATGGAAAACATTGTGAATTATTTCTATGTGGTTAATATTTTGCACTATAAAATTAACTGTAATAAACTTTAAATATATACTCGTCAAATTAAAATCAAATTTTTGTATATTAGCTTTACGGTGTACCCCCAATAGAATAGTAGGCAGAAAGAATTAAGTGTTAAGACACTATTCCCCATCTTCCACCGAATTTTCGTTTGCGTGTTGAGTGGCGGAACTCAACGCCGCGCTTTGCTTTGTTACCAGAGCGTATTTAGCCTACACTGATAATTAATTACCTTGAGTGGGAGACGATAATTGTAACCCGTTGCGTTAACAATCATACGCTTGTCCAACTTTCCCACTTCAAAAGAGTATAATTATAAAATTTAACATTTCTACACTTAAAACGAACCTATAATTTGCATCAAACAACAATAGAACCTACACGTACCTACAACGGCCGCCCGGACTCCGGAAGCTATGAAAAGTGAAGCATGGAACTGCCAACAATGGCTGATGACTTTCACCGAGATGAGGCAATCTCGTGTGAATATGCTTTATGCGTGACTCGAGAACTAAACGCGGTACTATTTTACGTTATAATGATTGAGATATTGTTATTATCTATTAATTATTGTTTTTGATGCCAGTAAGAAATGTATTAACACTAGATTCCCGGACACCTTCCCTGACTTCCTTGCTCTACGCGGCATACCAGGAACGCAGTGCTGTTCCCATTAAAACACTTCCGTTACCCACTTTGCGGTTAATTTTGGAAGTATTGCGTGTTTAGTGGCGGAACTTAATGCCGCGTTTTGCTTTATAACCAGAGTGAGGAAATTTTAATATGAAATATTTCATTTCCTCGAGTGGGAATCGAATCCTAAATCTGTCGCGTTTCAACTCGTATGCCTACACAGGCCCAGCGCCACAACTGGCCTCTATTAATTCTGTGCGTGATCGTTAATTTATAACTTACTAGTGGGCGCGCGCAGCTTCGCTTGCTTATTTGGACCCTTAGGGATGAATTCTTATAAACCATGAAACATGTGTTCAATGAAATATTTTTAAGAGTCTAAGTTTAAAATTTTATAAAAATCGGTGGCCATTTAAAGATTTTTCCATACAAACTTTCAACCCCTTATTTGCACCCTTAGGGGGAGAATTCTAGAAAACGATGAAACACGTGTTTAATTAAATACTTTTAAAAATCTAAATTTCAAATTTAATAAAAATCGGTGCCGATTTAATTTTTTTTCCATACAAATTTTCAACCTTTATTTCACCCCTTTAGGGTTAAAATTTTTCAAAATCCCTTCTTAGTGGATGTCCAGATTATGAAAGTAAACAATAGTCTAAATTTCACGTTTCTACGCATAGCGGTTACGGCTGTGCGTGCGTCTTACCTCAGTCAGTGAGGACAAGTCCTTTTATATATATAGATAATATTTGAAGATCAGTGCCTAGTAAAATGTGCCAATTTTAATTCCAATATTCCGATTTAAAGACAAATAACAATATAAAGATAAAATAAAATAATAATTCCTTTTATTTCTTTTGTCCTACTCGATGAGTGTACCGTACCTTTCACTGATATGAAGACAAATAATTTCCTGATAGCTTATTGTATTACATATCATTTAGATAAAAATATTTTATTACAATACAATAACAATTGAATATCAATTACGTCAATTTAATACATGTTAATAAAAAATATCATAATGAAAGCTCAATATGTAGTAATATCAGACGAATCACAATCCGCCGAACTTTCGAGGCATTTCGCCAGTGGCGGAACTCAACGCTGCACTTTTGCCTTGGTACCAAAGCGAAGAAATTAAAATATTAATAAATATCTAATAATTCATTCCCCTGAATTTGAAATAAAATAAACATATTTAGTAAAATGACTAACAGCCTTGGTTTTTGGGTCTTTTATACATTAGGGCGGGCATTAGCTGCATTTAAAGCATTTAAATAAAATAATGACAATGACTGACACAAATATGTCTCTCTATAAAATATGAAATTAAATTCAAATTATAAAATATCAATGACAAAGTTATTTTTTAACAAAAACATTAAGTAAATAGTAAAAGGTTATCCAAACATTTTATAAGTATATTTTTTATTTAAATCTTTTACATAATAATCATTCCCTCGTGTGGTGGGGGTCGAACCCGAAACCATAGTGTATCTTTAAACGCAGAGTCAATCCCACTGCTCCATGAAGGCCTCTAGTTCCTACAATCACAATATATTATTGTAAAATAATCTAAAATACAATATTTCAATATTTGACCAAAATGTGCCCCCATTCACAAAAGTCTTGAAATTCTTCACATACAATATAACCCACATAGAATTTCAAATAAAAATTAAACGTATTTTGCATTTTAAGTACACAAAGGTGTAACGGGTAACCTGACACCTGCACTAACAATCGATAAGCTAGTTTAACAATAAGGAAAAGTGTTTCTAATGATGATATCCATAGGTCCTAGATTCCTTTTTGTGTCATACATGGTGGTATCTGCCCCCATAGCTATATGTATTTGCTGAACCGTAAACGCAGGGTGCAATACTGTTTTTTATTGAGAATTGTAATAATAATATTATACTTTAAATTTAAAAACTGAAATACACATTTTGAAATATTCGCGGTTTTGAGTAAAACATCATTTCCTCCCTGTCCTGCTATATGCAGAATATATTAGGCTGGATTTTAATTATATTTAAATTGATTTAACCAAAGTAAAGCCTTAGTAATAACATTAGCAGTAGCAATTAGGAAAATGCAATAGACAGTCTGTCAGACACACAGACTCATTTTAATAGATATAAGTTTAACAAAAATATTTATTTTTTATAATATGATGATGAATAGAATTTAGCCCAATGTTGTTAATTTTTACTTTTTTTGTTGTTAACTTGTAATAGATAGATAAGATAAAGATATATTTTATTGTTTTCCAATGTTCAATGATATGGGTTTTGGTGTTTTGTGCGAGGTGCGGAAGCATAAGGCTGTAGGAGACACGCTCTGGGTGTCAAACGGTCAACGTACCGGCCGATTTGTCAGCTTCAGCGCCGAATGTCAGGTTCATTCTTGGAAATTTCAATGTATTGAAATTGTATTTTTTATTTTTTGTATACGTATGTTTATGAAACGCTTCCCACGACTGTTATATAATGTTGTTTAAATGTATATTTGCAAATTAATAATACTTATAAAATTAATACTTATAAGCATAGCGTAAAGCTATAGTATAAGGGACTTCAGAACTAGTCCAGTTGAGTTTTTTACATTTTGTACCTGGTGTAAAGACATTCTGTTCCCCACATTCCGCCGAATTCTGGAAGCATTGCGTGTTGAGTGGTAGAACTCAACGCCGCGTTTTGCCTCGACACCAGAGCGGAGAAATGAAAATATAAATGTATATAAATATTACATTTCCTCGAGTGGGGATCGAACCCACAGCCGTCGCGTTACATTCACACCACGACGGCTTCAGTTTTTTATATGACTATTAAAATTACAAGAAAAATTCAATTTTAACGATATATAGAATAGAAGTTTATATATATGGTATATTATACTGATAATAATAAGCATACGTGATATGACTGTTACAGTACTTTGGCTCGGGGAAATTACAATATAAAATGAATAATACGTTGATACGGTTCTAGGTACCTACCTATGATAGAATATGATAATCAATAAGATATTACCAATTATAATTGTAGGTTTTGAATACAGAAATAATAAAAGAAAGAAGAAGTTTCCTAAAATATTTAGTTAAAATATCCAAACCGTTATGTAAGTTTTATTAGTTTTAGTTTCATGCTGTATTCCGCATATAACCATCCTGCCATAACCGCCCATCCTGGGCAGGGAGAATCAGGGAATCTAGTGTTAACTGTTAAGACACTCTGTTCCCATTAACACACTTCCGTTCTGCACTTTCCGCCGAATTATTTTACTTGAACATTCAGTAATAGCTATATAAAATATAAATAGCAAAAATAAACTAAATAAACTTTCCTGCTTATGTATGTAATATTACAAAATGAGGTTACCGTCACGAACAATATTACTTATTAAAAACAATTCATATTAAAAAGTTAATATACGTGTTTAAAAACCGGAAGTCTCCGCGAACGGTTAGTTAACTATAGCAATGAGATATCACATCCAGTATTCGATTTCTAGACAAGATGTTTCTAAATAAAGAAATCTTATGTACGTCTATTAAGGTGTAATTTTAGTACGATTTTTTTTCTCTTGTTGGTCTGGCTCTTGGCTTGTGCACCTTTCCAAATGCGCAAAAACTGCGCAGGTAAATGTTATTTCCTTCAGCTTTTTTTAAGCCATATATAGCAATAGGATAACGAGAGAACCTGCTGTTAAACACCCTGTTCCCCATTTTTCGCCTACTTCTGGAGGAATTGCGTGTTAAGTGGTGGAACTCAACGACGCGCTTTTGTCTCGACACTAGAGCTCAAATATTTCATTTCCTCGAGCGCGAATCGAGCCCACAATCTGTCCTGAAGTTAGAAATAGTAGTTACTTCTTTAATAGCATGTTGGGTCCGTAAAAGCAATTAAGATGAAAGCATCATTTAATTTTTCTTTTTTTTTGTTTCCAAAAAACAAAAAATGTATTTCTATCGTCATGATAGACAGACCTTCCATTTAATATATATTAAAAATATATTTTGTTGCACTTGTGTTTATTTGCCGATTTTCAATGTTTTAACAACTGGATATAGATATAAATTAGATAATAGTCTCAGCTTCACGCTGTATCCCGCACACATCACGGTAGGCCGAGGGAGCCAAGGGTTAAGTCCCATTTTCCGCCGAAGTTTGGAAGCATCGGGTGTTGAGGGGCGGAACTCAACGCCGCGTTCTTACCCAGAGCGAAGAAATATAAATTTAAGTAGGTATATATTTTTTTCCTATTCCTAATTGGGCATAGAACCCACAACCAGTCGCGTCCGCAGTCACACACCTGTGCCCCTGCGGCACGATTCGCCACAGGATATATTATTCTCACATTTAAATATTTTTCATATCTACGCAGATATGTAGGTATTTAGTTACTAGACGAATTATGATTTTTATAACTTAACGCTCTACGTGATATGGCGCGAAATAATTATTTTAATTAATTGCTTTTTTTGCTTAATTACTAACACTAAAAATAGGCGTCCAAAGACATAATATATTCTTTTAACATTCATAGTGAGTACTGATATTTAAAAAAAAGATTTAAGTCATAAGCCCAGGTCGTTGTAGCGCAGGGGCAAAAGTGTGTAAATGCAACGGATGTGGGTTCGATTCCCTCTAGACGGAATGAATTATTATTTCTTAATATTTTCATTACTTCGCTCAAGTACATATAATGGAGAGCGTGGCACTGATTTCTGCCGTTTCCTTAATAATTCGGCGGAAAGTGGGAGCGGAAAGCGGAGTGTCTTAACTATAGATTCCCTCTGCCTACCCTATTATATGCGAGATACAATGTGAAGTTGATAAAAAACGTTATAAATATAATGAATGGCAGCAAATACAAAATAAAAGGATTAGAAGTTTTCACAAATTACCGATGAAATTAATCTTATCTTATTGATTGGTTGATAATATATGGTCTCACCAAAATACCAAAGATACGTATTTACTTATATAGGTGTTATATATTATAAATACTCACTTGTGGAACCTATCCGTAGACATTTTGAGCCTAATTTAGCACTAATGTAAATAATTTCACTTTTTTTGAACAAATTATTCAACTCATTTTCAATGTCTCGAACATAACCGCGAAATGATTATTAATGGGAAAGTTCTGCTTTGTCACACTTTACACTTCAATTCGTTCAATTTGTTTTGTTTTTAACTGATTTTTTCTCACAAAATCTACAAATCAAACTCATACAAAGTATAAAAACTTATAGTAAACGTTTAATGTCAATAGTTTCTTAGTTCACATAGAATTCCGTTGCCGATACAAGTAAATAACATTTAATAAACAAAATTAAAATAAAATGATCGAGAGCTATGCACCTGGTTTGTGGGAAAAAGTGAATACTTACTAAATCGTAGTGAAGATAGCAACGATTCAAATCAATGACCTCGCTGATAAATATCAGCGCCATCTGTGAAATATATTTGACACTGCTTAGTTCTAAGGAAAATGCAACAGTGACATCTATTGTTGAATAGATACAATAATAAATAGCATATGTTAAGTGCATCTTTACGCCACAAGATGGCATTAGCCGTCTACTAAATAAGCAACAAAAGTATTTTTTTAAATATCAACCTATCAAATAAATAGTTAGTTCATTAGAGTTACTTAATTATGGAATTATATGAAAATAAAAAAATAAAATTATGTGGAATTGTATGGAATTATACTGGTGGAACAGATAGAAAATACGTTTTCGAAAAGGGATTAATTTAAAAGGTACTATTATATCATTATTATTTGAATTTGCATTTTTTGATGAGAAAGATTGACTTATTTAATTAGATATTTTTATTAAGACAATAAAAAACTTGGTCTATGTAGGTACTTACTATACATTCAAAATAGCACTCATAGAATATTGTGAATACAATATTATGAAAACATATCTTTATTCTGTTAAATCAAAACGACGGTATAAAATATTTTATTCTTTTATAAATAAATTAACTTTCTGTCTGGTACATTTAATTTTTTACTTGTACCGGACAGAAAGTTGTTCAGTTCACGTATAGATCTAGAAAGAGAGCATTTAAATAAAAGTTTTCCGCCTCATTTGCGTTTTGGTGATATTAAATGCGAGCCAAAAACCAAATCCCTTAACTTGAGCCAATAGAGCAATGGCATAATAAATGGTTTAACTTCACGTTTCCTCTATATTAGGGCAAGTAAGACAAGCCGAAATTGAAACAACTACAAGACACTTCCTCCACTTTTAGTCCGATTTCGAGACAGAGCGAGGAAATCAGAATAATCCACTCCCCCAATACGGACCGAACCTACAACCATCGCGTTCACAGCACCACTCCCACTCCCACTCCCACTACACCAAGCCCAAATCAAAATGAATAACCATGTTTCTACCATTAAAAGGCAACAAGCTAGCAAACAAGCAAAAACAATAACCTATTAAAAAAGATTAGTCAAACAAATGGAATGTTAAATGTATATGACGAGATACGACACTTTATTAGTACCGATCTACTGTACTTAGCCGGGTGGAGTACTTCCCAATATTTACCTTCCATTAGCGATTTATCATCTAATGCGTTTCATATGTAACCCTTCAATCAGCTGTATTGCCGATGAAATAATAATTTTAGCTAAAACATTTATCTACTATCTCTAACGTACTCGTACTCATATATGCAAATATTATAATTTTATTTATAATTTTATATTAAAACTAAGTGCTGGTATAACGAGTGATATACCTAGTAAGGTAATGGTAGATTGTTTTTTGAGTTTTGTTTTTGATTTAGTTAGTAAATTTTGAATGTTGTCTAATTGGTTTTATATAAGAAGTATTTTTTGTCAGGAGCCTAGTCTTAAGACCTCGATACCAGAGCGAACAAATTAAAATATTAAATATTTCATTTCCTCGAGTGGGAATCGAAGTCACAACTTGTGGCGTTTACATTCACACGCCCCTGCACCACATTTACTGGTCTATATAAATCAGAATTTAAATATATCAACACGTTTTTACTAAAATCTAAGAAACTGACTTTGTCTGATGATTTTTTTCGAGAGAAGATGTGGCGCAGGAGAACATGTTGTAACTGTGGACGCCACTGGCCGTGGGTTCGATCCCCACTCGAGATAATGAAATATTTATTTAAATTTATATTTTCATTTCATTGCTCTGGTGTCGATGCAAAGCGCGGCGTTGAGTTCCGGAACTCAACACGCAATGCCTAAAAAATTCGGCCAAAACTGAAGTGGAAGTGGAACGCAGTGTATTAACACGAGGTTCCCTCTGCCTACCCTGTTGAGTGCGGGATACAGCGTGAAGCTGATTTAATTTAATTTTACCATATTGACACTTTAGCCTAACCACAATGCTCAAACAACAAAAACAACAAACACGAAAAAAGTAAAACACACTTCACACTACCCGTATTACCTTAAGCGAAGAATGAAAAAATCTCATTTCCATCAAATCCGCTTAAGCCCTAAACATTAAGATTTACGGTCCCCCATCGGGAACCTAATTAGATATACGCGATAAACACGAAACAAACGTGGTATTATAATGATGTCGTTATCCTGCTCAGATGATTGTCGATATATCTTTTTTTATGCTCTTTTATCGACATATAATATAATAATTATATCGCTGACAATAATGGCATGCCAAATAAAATCTACCTACCCTATATTGGTTTGGAAATTGTTACGAATTTTATCAACAATAATAATCAAAGAAAAATGTGCTTTAACAATAAACACCAAAGTCCGAAGTTCGGTTGCGACAAAAGTATCGTGTCGGACATATTCGATTATCAAAAAATACCGAAGCTCCAGTACAAATTGGGTAAGTTGGGAACGCGGGAAAGCAATATGTTTTTATTTCTTTTTAATTTCCGGTTCGCTTTAATGGCGTCGAAATCAATATAATGGTGAGGCGGGCGGCGCCATTTTAGCATTTTGTGGTTTTGCTCATTTAACATCATTGAGTTTAACCGAGCGCGCCGCTTCATGTAATTATATATATTTATTTGTTTACGTTTTGTTGTTTGTTTTCAATCCTCGTTATAATATTTACTTTGATGATTCATTGGTATCGTTTGAAGGGATGCGGGAAGAGAAGAAAAAAAAATATCTTCGTGCTTTTTCTCGCATGGTAGGGTAGGCAGAATGTACATAATGTTAAAGTACTCCGTTCCCGGAATACATTGTCATTTTTGAGACATAAAGAATTTGAGATATTGCTTATAGAACTCAACGAGGAAATGGAGATACCTAGTTCATTTTAAATGAAATTCTATAACCGAACTAATTGTCTAATCAGACTACCCGTGACACAATAAGCACTTTGTATGAAATTAAGTACATATATACCAAAGTTTGTAATTATTATTTTTTTCCCTATCCCTTTTTGGGATTTTGCCTTTATTTGTATTGTAAGTTCTCACATCATGCAAAATTTCAAGACTGTAGGTCCACGGAAGTACTCTATACATTTTGATAACGCTGCGTATTTCATACAAAATGTAGCAAAATCGACGCATTAACAATATTTTTTTTGATTGCGTTGACTTAAAAAAATATTTTTACGTCAACGACCATACACCTAAATATTGTCATTAATTTCATTCTTAATTTTTCCACGCTATGTCGAGATAAATAGTCTTAACAGACGCACAATAACGTGAACCTATAAAGGTTCTATCACTTTTTTAGGCACTGAACCCTAAAAAAACATATTGTCAATCATTTTCTAGTCGATTTAATGTTCGATAGCTTCGTATTGTTTTCAATGTGTACTCCAGTCGATATATCATTCAAACGCCGGTACCTGCGACTCGCATCAATCAAGCTTTCGCACTTCACTATGATATTGGTCATAGTAAATTCGTAAATAAAGGTTCTGTAATAGTCGATATGAAAACTATATACTCATGGTCATTTACTAGTCACTCCGACCAATCAATCGCGGTGTCGTCGCATAGAGTAGTTGCGGTGAGAGGCTTTTGGTTAATTTAAATATACATTTTTAATACGCTTCTAATTTATATATTTTTTTTAGCTTCCAGCTTGTAGCAAAAGAGGCAGAGGGAGCGGAGTGTCTTAATATATTAAGACACTCCGCTCTCCATTTTCCGCCGAATTCTGGAGGCATTATGTGTTGAATGACGGAACTTAACTACGCTTTGCCTCAACACCAAAGCGAAAAAATGAAAATATTTAATATTTCAGTGTTTCTAGTGGAAGTTGAACTCCCAACCTGTCATTTTCCTAACGAATTTCATAATTTCATAAAGAAAAATACACAGAAATAGAACAACAAAGAACAAATCATAATGTTAATAAATGTTTTTTTGCTGTCTCTACTTGCAGTGTCCGTACTACCGTTAATATAGTCATGCAGGTACTTTCATTCCATACAAAACTATCATATATAACAAATTGTTTGACTAATATGATTTTCCATAATAAGTGGCGAGTCACCGTCGACCTAGTCACTTCCGCCACTTAGCGTTAGAGACTCCATTAGAACAGGAACCGGTCTGGTACTTTGTACGCAACTAGAGTACGCTAGATGTATATATATGTATATATCGACATTTTATATATTATTAGTTAAATACAAGTAATGTTTTTTGTATGTTATATTAACAATTTTGTATGTTATAAGAATTTAATATATTTATTTAAAATATTAAAAGTATTCCACATCTGTGATTGTTACTGACGTTAATTATAATATGAATAATAGACATGTATAGGTATTTAAACATATATTATGTTATCAAAGCAATATATAGATTTCTGTCATTAAATATTAATTAATTCTATTTTTTTTTAAATAATTTCTAATGTTTCACGCTGCATCCCGCACACATCAGTTTAGACAGAGAGAACTTGCGAACCTAGTATGAAGACATTGTACAATGAGTTGCGGAACTCAACGCGGCCACTAAATATTTATTAATGTATTTTCAACATTAAGATTATTTTGAACCATTCATTTTTGTAGATAAATGATATGCAGGTTAAACGCCTTAATAGTATTGCATTTAGGTTTTTGTGTAAATTTTTTTTCAATATTACTAAGTTGTCATGCCAAAAGGCGTGAAATAGCCGAAACAGTATTTATTTTTATATCGTGATTTCAGATCTATAGATTACTAAAGAAATTTTAGGATTTTTTAGCTTTAAATGTTGTCTTGATAAAAAATAGCATTAGATTTTGCGGATTTGTAAAAGTATAGACATTTAAAATTTCTTATGAAATAAAATTGAAACTGGTGAAAAAGTGAAATTATTTTTTATTCATACCAGGCTTGTATATTAATAACAACTAATAAATTTATTTTTTTGCTTCTCCTCAATCTTTCCGTAATGAAAGTACTGAATCTAATTAAGAGTTTTCTCAACCTAAAATATCTGCAAAAGTATCAAAATTAAAGTTATAAATAAAAATCGATTATTAATTAATATTATCATTACTTCACTCTGACATCAAGGCAAAAGCACGGCGTTGAGTTCCGCCACATAACACGCAATGCTTTGAAAAAATCACTAAGTTCCCTTTGACTACCCCAGCTATATGAGGAATATATTTTGCAGAAAAAAAAGAAAAAATATTAAATAAGCTTAGACAAATATCCCCATTTAACATAAGATCTCCTTATATTGTAGACTAGCGGACGCGCGCAGTTTCTCTTGCTTATTTAGGGGTGAATTCTAGAAAACTATGAAACACATGTTCAATTAAATGTTTTTAAGAGTCTAAATTTAATTTTTTATAAAAATCGGAGGCGATTTAAAGAGTTTTCCATACAAACTTTCAACCCATTATATGCACCCTTAGGGGGAGAATTCTAGAAAACAATGAAACACGTATTCAATTAAACACCTTTAAGAGTCTGAATTTCAAATTTTATAAAAATCGGTGCCAATTTTAATTTTTTTCCATAGAAACTTTCAACCCCTATTTCACCCCTTTAGGGTTAAAATTTTTCAAAATCCTTTCTTAGTGGATGTCCAGATTACGAAATTAAACATCTGTCCAAATTCCACGTTTCTACGCACAGCGGTCACGGCTGTGCGTGCGTCTTACCTCAGTCAGTGAGGACAAGTCCTTTTATATATATAGATTTAGGCACTTTTAAAGAAAATACAGGAAAACATATTTTATTCTAATACAACGGTAAAATAACAACAATTTTAATAAAAGAAAATGATATTTGCAACATTATATAAATGCTTAAACGTTTACTTTGCTATGATCGATTGTGACTTACGGCTCAGATAAACGTGTGCTGGATATTGGACACTCTATTTGACCGGAAGCCGGAAATGGCCACTAGCGACCGCCATTATGAGCTTCTGGTAAAGCAAATGCTTATTTAGTATCGTATACCGAATGTGCAATATTTACTATTAAAATACATTTAGATTTATTGCAGGTTCTCGCTGTATCCCGCAGGGTAACCTGGGAACCATTGAGATACTTCCCTTTCCCACTTTGCACTGAATTCTGGACGCAATGGATATTGGATGGAGTGGTGGAGCTTGACGTCGTATATTTAGATTGCTTCGCAAATATATACATAAAATTATGTATTTACTTACATTTGCAGATTGTTAGAATTTTGTGCAAGATTTTCTTCTTTTCATTGTGTATAAACACAGTGCATTATTTAAATATAATATAATATATATTTAAACAATTAGATAGAAGGTGGATATAATAAGTCATATGGTCGATTTTAAGACAAAATATCTACATATATCATAACACTTATAAAACAACAGCTACAAATAAAATCAGCACAATATATGGCTTTCCTTTTATCTGCAATTGATTTTCTTTAATGTTTTCTGATTTCTCTCTCTCCCCTTTCGGATAATATAACATTAAAGAGATTAGTAAAAATATAAAACAATATTTCACTGTTCAATTATCATGTACAACTGATATTATATTTATTTTCTAAATTGTAAAAGAAATGCGAAATTGTACAATAAATAACTCTTGGTGACAATTTTCATCCGTCTTCCTGCAAAGTTCACTGAAGTCGACCAATAAATCCTGAATAGAGTTCAAGTGAAAAAGACTTGAAAAACTTTAGCAACTACGCGGAGTGGACGATATTTGCATAAACGATACATATTTTTTTTAATAATTATTTCATAATATTCTCTTATAGTGTTATTAATAGATCGATGCTACTTTTTTGTTGTTATTCTTCGGTTTATTTAGGAGTCGTTACGTGAGAATCTTATTGTTTTTACCAATTGGTTAACTATATTTGTTGATTTGATTGGAACTATATTTTTGATTTAATTAATCTATGATTTTATTATTTATTATTAGTTGATAACAATTTAAACAACTGATAAAGTCGTGTCGTGGTCTTACGTTGTAATCAGAAGTTCAGTCTTTGAAGGCTCTTTTCGGTCTGTAACGAGTTTCAAATTGGAAAATCTACTCGGAGACTAAGTTCAGAGACACGCCCTTGTTTTTCCAATTTTCGACTTTCAAACCGAGGAAAGCTGTAATCAACGTTTTAATAATATGTTTTGATGGCAGTATAATTATTTTAGTAATTTTAATAAATAAATAGCATTAAATTTAACTGATAAAAAATATAAAATATTATTGAATACAGATAATAAAACATATTTGTATTACTTTCTACGTGTCATTGTCACATACAATACAAAATGCGTGAAACACGACCAACAGTAGGAACAGATTAAAAAATCATCCAGGATAATAAAGAACTTATCGGCTGTGAGATCTGACGCCGGTGCCTAGCGAATGGAAAAAAGTAAAAAGGCGGGAACTTGATTCATAATGGCGTCAAACATGGCGGCACTGATTGCGATCTGAAAGCCAGATAAGGGGGGTGGCTAGCTTTGTCTTGCGGCTGATGACTATTACAGTGGATATAATAAATAAACATCTGCTGCAATTATTATTTGCATTGTATGAGGTGCTAATGTAGTGTATTTAGTGATGTGACTTTAATAACTTGGAAATAAATGACTGCCCGGACTTTAAAGGTTAATTGGATTTTATTGTTGTTTTAAAGCTTATTGTGGACATTGTGGTTGAAGTTGACAGTATCACCACTAATTTTTCAGTGGTGGAATGTATTTTAGAATGCATAGAAAAGTATTTATTTTTGGAATTAAATTTATTGATTGTTTTATTTTATTCTGTGTCATGTAAGTTTTATGTACTCAATTTTGTTAGCTTTACATGTATCCCACACATAGCTGGCTAGGCACAGGGAACCTGGAACTCTAGTGCTAAGATAATTCGTTTCCATTCACACTCCCGTCCCCCATCTTCGGAATTTTACAACTCAACGCCGCGGAATGCAAACTTTGTTACTAGGAAATATCAAAATATAAACCTATGAAATGAAAATTTAAAATATTTCATTTTTTCGAGTGAGAATGGAACTCACAACCTGTCGCGTTTACTATCGCAGGAATGTAGCCCTACACCACGACTGGTTTCTACTAATGTCTTGGATACTAATATTATGGTTACCTTCTTCTTCTTCTTCCTGGCATTAATCCCGGCTATTACCAGGGTCTGCCTTCCTACTTAACCTACTAACCTACTAATATTATGGTTACCAGACTCTATAAATTCATCAATATGACTGAAATGTACAATAAATATTTGTTCTACAATGTATATATTAATTATTTTAACTTTGTATTAAAAGGAAATGCCTATAAAATATAATGATTTGTTAAAGACATAGTATAAAGGTAGTCTTTTTTTGTTTTTCAGCTTTACACCCTCGTGTAGTAGGGTAAACAAAGGGAGCCTAGTGGTAAGATACTCCACTTTCCACTTTCCGTCGAATTCTGAAAACATTGCCTTTTGAGTGGCGGAACCCAACGCCGTGCTTTGCCTCGACACAAGAGCGAACAAATAAAATACTAAATATTTCATTTTCTCTAGTAGAAATCGAACCCACTACCTCGCTCTAGATAGTCTATCTCCTTAAAAGAGGTAAAAGAGCTATAGCATGGTAAACCACCTCAATTCCGTTCCCACTTTTTACTTTATCTCCAGGGTCCATAGTGTGCAGGGTCAACAATTCGGGATTGTGTTTGTCCGTATATTTGAATACAATAAAAAGTGTAATAAAATAAACTGTCCGCAATAATTTTTATTGTAAGAAGGGGCTTCGAATTATCATTTAGATGGGGTAGTCGGCAATATGGCGCGAATTCGAGGGCAAAAAATAGATCGACAAAGCCGAGCATCAATTGTTAGGGTGATCTTTTTACTTTTCAGAAATTGCTACGTACTTTGCTGGGATCAAACCACTTTCTGTGGTTGTTCTTTATTAGAAACGTTGATTTCTTCATGTTCAAAGAAAGATATAATAAATGGAATGGAATATTATTAAGTAAATATTTATATATAAGAGAAGAACTAATATATATTTTTTTATGTTCATGCTGAATTTCCCGTATATCAGGGTAAGAAGGCAGGGAATCTAGTGTAATGACACTCTGTTTCTCACTCTCCATGAATTATTCGAGACATTACGTGTAGAGTGGCGGAATTCAATGATGAGCTTTGTTTTTTGCCAGACTGATTAATGGGAATCGAACCAACAATCGTCGCACTTACAGTCACACCCTTGCGTCACTGCACCTCGACGGCCCCAAAAAAATTATATGCATTAATAAAATTTAAGAAACATTTGTTCATTAACTAAATACATGCAAGAAGGTGATATTCCTTAAAAAACTACAGATACCTTCTATGCAATGTAATGATTTCTAAACTAACGAAAAATTTTATACGAAAAAAATATGCAAATCAAATTAGCAATTATGCAAAATAGACAATTACAAACGACAAAAGGTGTTCTTTCATTTTGAACAATAAATAATTGAAGTTGATTTTTCACAATTAAATATATGATAATTAGTTCCACCTAGTTGAGTATTCATGGCAAGTGTCGGGATTTAATACAAATATTAAATTTTAATCTAAGTGTCGTCGCCAACAAGTATTAATGACGATCTCCCCACAAGGAAGCTATTCCCCTGGAACACATTAGTCCGATTCAATTCAGGTTATGCTTGTGAGAGTAGCGGAAGCGGAATGTTTCGATAGAGCGTATTTAGAATTTGCTTATTTTAGATTAGGATTATAATGAAATAAAATAAAAAAGAATTTAATATCTGTTTAAAGCTAAAGTCCTGACCTCCCCCAGAAAATACTTCTGGATACGTACGTTGACGATACGATACGATAACCCATGTGGATTACTCCTTCATATTAACTAATTTTAGTATTTTATTAATGTTAATATGTAATGATTATGATAATTGGTAACAGGTATATGAGCTAAATTTGTTTTTAAAAATTCGAGAAAGTAATGCCCAGTGTTACAATTTTTTTCAACATTTTAGATATGTATTTATAGCAAAGCAAACGCTTTCCAAGCATGCAACGATGTAAAAAATATACTTATAATGTGAAATTTATCTATTATTTATTTTTCATAGATAAAAATGTACAGGCATACTTCTATTTCTTTCTTCTCTCTGTATCCCGCTAAAATAAGGGCAGACAAAGGGAATATAATGGTTACATATTTATTGTATTTTTTTATACATACCTACCTACACATTTATAAAATATTTAGAAATCGCTATCACCCATGCCCATTGTTACACCCTTAATATTATTTAGCAGCATGTTTGGGGAACGCCAAATGGAAAGAGAATCAGCTCTGATAAATGAATTCGGAACAAATGTTATTTTGATGTTTAGCGATACCGCGACGGGGGCACGTGGGGGGGGGGGGGGGGGGGGGGGCGACTACTACTATTTCATACTATGATTGTATTGTGTACAAGTGATCGTCCAATTTATATAGACTAACGATTATAGTTATTCCCTATTGTATTAACAAATTTATTATTTTTATTATTATACGTCTTTCCCGACTGTTAAGCAAGGGTTACGTTTTTCGCGCGCATCTTGTTTTTATTATTCTTTATTACCTCACATCTCCAGAACCGCTGATGGATTTACATAATTGAGCTATCGTTAGATTCGTTTTAGCAGCCCAAGTGTTAGATAGGTGACGTTGAAAAAAAATAATCATGGCGACTGTGGGACGCAATTGGACTTGGTGAATAAAACAATTTTAGTTTCGAATACCACAATATGGGTATCAAATTCAAGAGCTCAACACGAGGATTTCAAAAAGGTATATATATCATGATTATTATTATCATAATGAATCCTAGCAAAAAAGTGAAAAATGAAAAATATTAAAAAACAAAATCCTATTAATTAAACTATTAAAAAAACATAACCCTTCCTTAGCAGTCGGGAATAAATACTTACTATATTTTATCATGTAATATTTTAAGCAAATTAAAATATTTCATTTAGATAATGATAATGGGAAGACTCTCGTGTTCAGATAACCAAGCTATATTACTGTAAAGTTTCATCTAAATCCGTTCAGTACTTCTTTTGTGTGAAAGTAGATCAAACATCTATTCTCAAAAAGCTTCGTCTATAATATTAGTAGGATATGAGTAAACAAATCTAAAATATATTTATATTTAATACCTACATAAATTTATTATCTAATATCTCATACAATTACAACATTTTAATTCATTTAGAGAGTTAATAATGTTAATCATTTAGTAATTTTATAATAATTAAACTCTTCTTTCTTCTGGTGGTAGTGGTGGTGGTTCTTCAGGCGGGGGTGGTGGCGGCTCCGGTGGCGCCTGTGGGACCGGTTCTGGCTCTGGGATCACCTCCGGAGGCGGCGCTGGGACAGGATTCCCCTTGAAAAATAAAACATTTATTTGAGACGATGCTGTATAAATTATAAATTTCTGTTAATGCTAAAATGAAAAATATTATTAAAAATATAAATAATTTCGTTTCTTCACACTGGTACCAAGGCAAAGTGCGGCGTTGGGTGCCGCCTGTCAACACACAATACCTCGAAAATTCGACAGAATGTGGGCAACGGAGTGTCATAACACTAGGCTCCCTTTGCCTACCATGCTATATACAGGATACAGAGTGAAACTGAAAAAAAATCACATAGTTTAATAATCAACTTTAATACAATACTGCTCACTAATTTGTATGCAATCCAAGCAACGGTAGTATTTTCGAGGCGAGGTCCCATTAGAGGATTCATTTGCCCAAAGTAGATTGTGAACCAGCTGAAACATAATGACTTACCAATTATACTGTAAGTTATATAATATACTATATAATATTATTTTTTTCTAAGTATTGGAACGAAGTTCCTTACGGCAGGCTTGGAAGGGATAGGGATTTCGCTGCGTGACCGAACTGAAAAAAATGTGATAGGAAAACCGTAAGAAAAATGCGTGGAATAAAACCGTTAAATGAGACGTGCGCAGGCGCGACCGTCGCATACACAGACGAGTAGTGTATAATACCTTTCTCTTTCTCCCTCTTTCTTTTCGTTCTCTCATCATTTTTTTGCATGATTGTATGTTAGTTGTTTTTTTATTTTAAGTAATTTATTATTTCCTAAAATACTGAATTTCCTAAATACTTTCTTCTACTTAAATAAAAGATAATCTGCAAAATTTATGAGAAAAATCAAGAAAACCTACATAAAATTGAGCACGACTTTTTTTTCAATTTGTGTCGATTCTACATTAGCCGAAGGAACTTCGTTCCTACCTGGTGTCTCACGACACCACATTTATATATTTATTAGTCAATTTCTTTAAAGATATTTTTTTGAAGAAAACCAAAATAAATTATTAAATATATTAGGGATATGCTACTAAAATATATATTTATGTTGATGTGTGAGGTTTGAATACACATATAAAAATATTCGTTTTTATATAGATATAATTCTTAAGGAAACATAGAAAGTATAGTTAGTTAAAAAATCTTACAAAATCCACATGCAGAATGCTGAAAGCATAATACAGGCCTGTACTATCCTGAAATTACAAAAGAAATTAATACCAAAAAAAAACTATATGTAATAATCCTTTTAGTTTGACTATTCATATATTGCCGGAAAATTCTAATAAAATCAGCTTGAAGTCGTATCCCGCACACAGCAGGGTAGGCAGGGGGAACCTGTTCAGACATTTCGTTCTCCACTTTCCGATGAATCCTGGAAGCATTGCGTGATGAGTGGCGGAACTCAACGCAGAAACTATCTAAATTAATCTTTATATACCTATCTAGATACGTAATACATATTTTTTAAATAACATTTAGCGGCAAGAGAACATGGAAAGCTTACAATTCGAATTAAATACCTACATAAATATTTTAAGTCTGTTAACTCAGAAAAAATTAGCTAAATATCTCAAATTTTGAGAAGTTGAGGAACAATGACATTTTCCTTGCAATTTGGGCCAACTTACCCACGATTAGGTCCTTTCCTCACCAGCAATGGTCCTATAATGAGTACTGCACCAAAAACAGCGGTGATCACATAAAGAGGAGTGAGATACGACTCGTATTTCCGCTGCCCTTCTTGCAAGGGTGTTATATCTATTTGTCGTTTATTACGAAGACGATCGATGCCATATTCAGGGTAATTGTAGGGTTCAAAACGTTCTTCATCTTGGTAATTAAGAATCTTTACGTCGCCGTTGTCTCCTAAAATGATTTATTAAGTATATTCTATTGGCAAGAAATGGGATAAAATATTAACAAAAAATTAAATACCATCAAAATACATATGCTTAAGATAAGGATCTATAACTTGACTTTTCTTTTTATTATTAGCCTTATCATTTAACATATTTAAATATTATATATTGCAATTCAAAGCTAACAATATTCGGAGTCGACTTTTGCTTATTTTAAAATGAATTTAAAATTACAAATGTCATGTCGTAAAGAAAATTTAAATTTACATTTTCTATCAAACCAGCTACATTTCTTTTCTTCTGCATTTTGCACAATAATATAGTGACCCATGTCACTTTTGTTATAGTATGGTGAAAAAAAAGATATTATTTTTTTAATCACCTATATGAAGAATTACAAAAATATAATATTAACTATTTTACTAAAAATATCTATCTAGAAAGATATTCAATCTCTGTCGCGGTATAGCAGTTACAGACTTCCGAGTGGACCGGTCCGCAACATTATTAGATGTGATCATAGCCGACATTAAGCGAAGTGTGAGAGAAAATTATCTAGAGCGCGCATAAAATAACAAAATACTAGCTAAGATAAATAATCTCGAATATTTTAATCACGTCAAAGAGCTAGTCCAGCATCTCAAGTTCCCATCTCAGGTTCCCGAGGCTCTATCAGTATCTCGTCTATCTCGATCGATAGGGTATGCGCGCGCGCACCATAATGACTCAATTATCCGCTTAGAGGAGGCGTGGCTGGATACACTATGTCTTCATTACAAGATGTCTTAGTATGGAGATAGTTTTGTATTGTTATAGATCTTCATTTATCATTTGGATCGGTGGGAAAAATATGTTTTTATAATAAGGTTTTACCCGTTAATAAAAACGTTAAATTAGTTTGGGAATTTTTAATCGATAAAACTAGGAAATTTCCAGTAGAAGGCAAGTCTTTTTATTTTTTTTTTAACTTTATTTATATTTTTAAATCAATGCTATTACTTTATATATAGTAGAAACGTGTGTAAATGCTCTCTTATCATGTCTCTTATATGTCATCTATATAATGTTTTACTTGTGCATATAATATATAATTCTATAAAGTTTTTCTAAATTGTCATTAATTTAATAAATATAATAAGTATATTAAAAATCCACCGTCACGTTAGCGTGCAAGCCCATTCTGAAGATCTAAAGTACTGGGAGAGGCCATGGATTTATTGGTTACATCGATATAGAGTCGTGATCGGCCTTTATGGTGCTTTTCTAGTGTAACCATATACTCGTAGTACTAAACGTTATCTGTTCTGATCGCAGTTTAAAGCGACCTCAGGGGTCATGAATTGATTTTTAAGGTACCATTTTGTGATCTAGAGACCAAATTACATCACAGATTCATTATTGTTTTGTTTTATATATCCTAAATTGGTGATTGTGGATTTAAACTTTGGGAAACATTACCTTGTATTATTAAAATATATTTATGAAAATAAGTTTTAGAATTACCACTAGGTGGCACCATTAAAATGGCATTTCGAAGTGTTGAAAATTCGAAATGTACTTCTAGACTTGGAGCGGAAATAGAGAGAGTTCCTTTAGAATAACATATTGTATTCATATATAAAAGTTTCGTTACTTACACACATTACCTCCAAGATTCGATGGTGAATTGAAAGTGTCTTAACATTACATGTTCAAGTTCTTTTTACTTATCCTGCTATAAAAATAAATATAGATAAAAATGTACATAAAATTTACTATAAAATTAAAATTAATGTAATATATAATATATTTAAAATATAAACATAATATTGATTATTAAATTGACTCGATAGTAAACGATAAAGAGGGAGTTGAAAGCTCGCTTGACAGCCGTCAGTCTAGGGGTCGCGGTCAAGAGAGCGTCCAGGACTTCAATTTCCGGGGAAAGGATGTGATATGATTTGAATTTTGATGTGCCAATGACACCCTACTCTTAAAGGTTAAACTGTTTAATATATTATTAAGTATAGTGAGAAAATAAAATAAATTTTATGACTCTATTATTTAGTTTTAATATTGTACTGTTGTTCTTTAATTATGGCGATCCGAGCGTGACAGTTCAGCACTATTCACTTCGCCAATGTCACGTTGAATTTAATATTGTATATATTTGAATTAAGGTTGACATAACAAGAAGAAAAATATATTTAAATGTCAATCAAAATTGACCTTTTTGTTTTTTTTTTAAAGAAATTGTGACTTTTTGGGACGAAAAAACGAAAACCTTTATTTCATTAAATAACTAAGACTTTCTTCAATGATGTTTGATGAATAATATAATAGACATGTTTGGTTTTAAATATTTATAGTACCTATATAAATAATCTCTAATACAAAAATGTGTATTATATTATTATAAAATGTAAATCATAAAATTCTATTTTCCGTAATATTTTTTATAATCTGTAGTATTTTTTTTTTATAGTCTGTTATCTGTTAAACCATATCAATATCTGAGACCATAGAACACATTTACTCAAGAGTCTGAGACCAAGACCAAGACTGGCACTGATACATCAGTATACGAGATGTGTAACATTTAATCAAACATTTTCTCAATAGCATTGTTAAACAACGAAGCCTCCGCCATTGTTTGTCACATTTACTTTTTTTTTTATTTTCATGACATAAATATGAATATAGTTATATTTTTAGAATTATGGCGGTTATTTTAAAGAAAGTAGTTTATATATTTTACTATACACTATGGTTCACCTTTCTCAAAGTTAAACAACGTTTATACGGTAGTTGTGCTGTAAAATGCAGTATGTCATACATTGCGCTTCACCAACGGTCCGGAACGACTTCGCTGGAATAAATAACGTTTGATTTATATTTATTTGTCTCTCACTTCGGAGTGTCTGCTTCCTCTTTATTATTCTTTTGTAATATTTTGTTGAGTAATAAAATAGCTGTAGTAATACGTGTAACTGCTTTACAATTTAATTATTTTGATATCACCAGAGTATTCTTTTATTGATATAGACTGTAACATAGAGTCAGTAATACAACTGAGTTAAGATAATTTATTAACATACAGAAAGTTGAAAATGTATACATATACATATATGATATAAATAAATTAACGCAAATGGTAAAATATACTAAATTTATCTCCTAACTTCTCGTTCTTCTAAGGAATCAAAGTCGCGGATCAAGATGCCTAACAATTTCTATTACTACATACTCGTATAATAACGTAATAATAAACACATATCCTCGAAGTTTGTAAGAATGTATGTTTGTTTCATTTTCACGCAAAACCTACTAAACGAATTTAGATGAAACTTTACAATAATATAGTCTATACATTAGAATAGAATACATAAGCTATAATTTATGTAAAGATTTTAAATAATTTCGCTATGATACGATGTTTTACATCTCTAAATAAATGTCTTAACATCAAATTCCACTGTCACCCTATCATATGAGAATAAAATGAAAATAGCTGCTTTTTTTTGATAATAGTTGTTTTATCACATTTGATATAATAACTATTTTTCTAAATAATATACAATTTTAAAACTCCCTCACTATAAATTAAATAACATTAGTCGTAGGGCTGTTGCACAATGGAGGTATAACAAAGCAAATCATTGTACGGAGGCGTGAACAGACCGACTACTTGTTCAATTTGTATTGATTTATTAATAGGAGACACTGCATTGTGTTGACGAGGTAGCTGCTAGCTTGTTTTAACTAGGTTTTCAGTATAATATGCTGTCCATAATATTTTTTGCTTTAGGTGCTAAATTAACTTTTTTTTTTTTTTTGCAACTGGAGGGTGTTGCGTTTTTTCCCTTCAAAGGATTTTTTCCCTTCAAATATGTACTTATGTAGGAGTTGATTTTTTAAATTTAAGTCTATTATAATCTTACAGAAATTAAAATAACAGTTCCTGCCATTGAGGCCAGTCGGAGCGCAGCGCAGTGGCAGAAGCGATATTTTTTTCTTCCGCTGGGATATAGCGAAAGAACGAGCGAAAAGAAAATGAAGAAGGCACATAGGAAGTTACGCAGAAGGTATTTTGGAAACCAAGTGATGATGGGAAACCCCATTAAGACAACAGACAAACGTTCTCCACTTTCCGCCGAATTCTTGAGGCATTGCTGTTTAGTAGCGGGACGCAACGGGCTTTGTATGGTCGTTACCAGAGCGAGAAACTGAAAATATTAAATAATATTAAATATTTCATTCCTCCGAGTGGGAATCGAACCTACAACCGTCGCGTTTAAAGTCGCAAACGTATCTTTGCGCCACTACACGACGTCCTGAAATATCTATTTTATTATTACCAAATACAGTTAGCTTACAAGCATACATCTATTATTTATTCATGAAAATAATACGATCTTATATTTAGACTAATCATATGTGAGGTGCTTAGTGGTTTTGATTCTTCATCAATCATCATCATAATGGATGAATGACAGTACATATATGATCAGCTGACGCTGTATCCCGCACGCAGCCGGGCAGGCAGAGGGAACATAGTGTTAAGACACTTTGTTCCTTCCTTTCCGCCGATTGTTTAAGGCACTACGTGTTGAGTGGCGGAAGTCAACGCCGCGCGACATCAGAGCAATGAAATGATAATATACATTTAAATAATTATTTCATTTCTTCCAGTGTTGATCGAACCCAAACCAGCCTCATTTACAGTCACACTTTGAGCCCCTGCACTATGACTGGCCTCTCTATATATATTTATATATTCTAGTGCTATATTAACAGTAAATTGACAATGTATGTATGTCCGTAAACAAGTCGTCGACGTTAGGTGCTGTCAGTAGCCGCAGTCAACAATGGGTGTATAACAAAGCCACAAATCATTGTACAGACTGCAAAGGCGTGGACGAGCCAAGTAACTTGCTCAATTTGTATGGAAATTACGATATGCACTTACGTAAGATTGGACTATGTATTTATATATTCGTTTAGTATTACTCTTATTATTATAATAAAATATGATTCGCTCTGGTGTTAAGGCAAAGCGCGGCGTTGAGTTCTGTACTTAACACGCAGAATGCCTCCAGAATTCGGCAGAAAGTGGGGAACGGAGTGTCTTAAGCACTAGATTCCCTCTGCGTACACTTCTGTGTGGGGATACAGCGTGAAGCTGATTTTAATTTTTTACAGATTAGATTTTTATGTATTTTACATTAAAATTAGACTGTCGGTGGGGTTTACGTCCGGACATTATGGGTTCGATTCTATTCGGTGGAATTAATTATTCTCATTCCCTCTGGTAATAGAACAATTCGTTGTATTGAGTTGTTTAAGCAAAATGTATACCACCTCTGATAACAATAATCATTTTCACGACATAGCGATGCCATAAAACTCATAAAGTAATTTCTTCATTTACATATATTTATTAATTCATATCTTTACCATAGACTGTGAATGTATTTTTCCTAAAAAGCATCCATTTGTTTGTTTACACAATTTCTGTTCTCCCAAATTATCAGTTATTAGAAGTACCTAATTCTGGCACAAAACAAATAGTATACGCTAATATAAAGATAAAAAGAATAGAAAAATACACCGCCTTATCTATATCTATTGAAACGTTCAACCTCAATTGTTAATTGCGTATAAAACTATATTAATATTCATATATTTCAATAAACATTATCAAAAGCGGCAAGTTAAAAAACGATTCGGTAATAATTTAGTGTGTTCTGATAACCTTCATATCTAAGAAACGCACTGACTGTTGTAAATTAACTGTATGTACAAATCTTTGTAACTGAGGAGAATGATTTTGGTGTCTAAAGTCTCTTAGTTGCATTAAAAAACTAGATTTTTGTTTAATTGAAATAATTTCTAGGATTTAAAAAGGGATTTTCCAAAATAATTATTGCAATAAAATTTCATTACGTCGCTATAACAAGGCAAAAGCGCGGCGTTGCTTTTCGCTACTTAACACGCAGTGCCTTGAAAATTCCATGGAAAGTGGAAATCAGAGTGTCTTGACACTAGGTTCCCACTGCCTGCTATTTTTCTACATGCGGGATACAACGGGAAGCTGCAAAAAATAATAAAATGGTGTAATTATTGACTAACAATTTAAATTTATTACTGTTATCTTTAAGTGGGTGTAGAAAAAGCGTCCATTTTGTTTTATCACAAGCAAAACATAAAACTAGCAAATTAATACAAGTATTTTATCATGACACCTCTGCACTCTTGTTTTTGTATTAATTTTAAATAAGATAATTTAGTTGTGCTGTTTTTTATTTTATTCTTAATTTTATTAACGTCCTTTTGTTATTGATTTATTTATTGATTATCAAATTTTTTGCGTTTCAATTTTTTTTTTATTTTGATTTTTTAAATTATTTATGATATTTGTAACATCCCATTATTGTTTATGGTTTTAATATGTCCTTCAATTATGTCTATTGTTAAAAACATAGTATTCCTTTTCATATATGCGCATATACATTTTCTTTTAAATAAAACTATAAATTATATAATTTTTTATGATATTCGAACCACTCAAATTAATCAAAAGTTACATTATAACAACATGAATAGAGTAAAATTATTGACCTGTGAGGATGTTGATATTATAACTAGTCTAGTCCAAGATCTCTCATATAGGAACTTAGTCTTAAAACGCTTCCGTTCACATAAATATATGACTTACATAAATAAGAATAGAAAAAAAACAAAGATTTCTAATTTCTTTCCTTACCAATAAAACTGTTGCTTAAATCAAATATTTCTTAAAATTAGGGTTATTATACCGTATCTATCCGTGTCATACATAAAAAGAACCGAAAACTCAATCTTTATATTTATTGATAAAGCTCGACATTGGACGTCAGTACGCGACCTCCGCGTCTTTTCGTCCGAACGACCGAAGGTGCCGTCTTTATCTGGACTGGGAGATACTTATAAATAGAATAATTACATTTAATAAAGGGTCTTGGTCTGGATTTAATCGTAAATTGTATATTTATTTCCAGGTTCACACAGGCTAGGCAGAGGGAACTTAGTATTGAGGTACTCTGTTCGTCAAATGAACTCTGGGATTGTGCCTTAAATATTAATAAATATTAATTAATTCCCCCGAGTGGGGATCAAACTCACAACTTTGCCAGGCGTTTGTCGTCTTACAGTCACGACCTTGTGGCCCTGGGCTACGACGACCTTATCATACATATATATTTTTATTTAATATCTAGACATCTCTATTCCTTCACGATAATCTCCGAAACTATTGTAATTCTTTATTTTCAGTACAATAATGTACTTAAAAGTGCAAATACACTATTCTACTATATACGAGTATATTAAAGTAGCTTAAAGCGTAGCTTAAGGTCTACCCAATACGTAATGTCTTGAATTCGGGCGTAAAGCTGAGAAGAGAGGGCGTATCCTTACTACCTTACTGTACGCTATACGAGTACAACAGCGTAAATTTAAAGAATAGTAAGATTTTTTTACTAATTCTATAAAGTTAGCCTCTTCCAACAGTTTAGTTTCACATTTAATCACGTTATATAGACACATAGTTAAAATAGTTATATTATCTGTAGGTAATTTTAAACTCAATACAATTATAAAATAATGAAGATGAATTGCTCTTAAGCCAATTTCAATAATATTTCACAAAAGAATTTATCTTTGAAATGATCATTTATTCTTTAAATTAAATTTTATTCCGCAAAGCGATTAAGTCAGAAGTATAACGGGCCGTTTTCATTCCATAAACTACGTATATAACTAGTAATATATTAAAACTATTGGTATATTTGGGCTATGTGTCATCTTTATGGCCCATTTCGGCGCCCATTTCGGCGATTCACTGAAATATAGTGTAAGGTCTCAAGACGCTTCTCCAATGCTGGAGTCAAGTATATATTGCTAGATAATTCATTAAAATAACTTACAAAATAATACTTATTTCTTTGTTTTCTTTATTTATTTGCATTATTTCTTTATTAATTGTGAGTTGAATTAATAGTTTATATTTTTAAATTATTAATTGTAGCATAGATAGTTCTACGTTCATTAAAAAAATATTATTTATCTGTGTAACTAAAGTAGATTTTGAATCTATATAGAATAAAGATACATAATTAGATAATGCCGGCGGCTCTACGCTTATGTTGATTTTCAATTTGGCGTTTGTGCTGACATTCATATGAAGCAAAATTATTATAAATTAAAATTAATGATAAATCTAAACTATATTTTTGTCTTATCTAAAACTTCTTTTTGTAAAAACGCTTATAAATTGTAAGAATTTTAATTATTAAGTTAAATAAAATAAGCTAAGTTTTAAACGCATCGAATATTTTGTACTGTTTTATAAACATTCTTACTAAAATACGCATTCTAAACCTAAAACCATAGTTTCCATCCATTTAAACTACTTGCAAATAACCATCAGTGCCGCTCCATCGGACAGCCAAAGCAAGTGAACGAGGCATGTATCACCAGAGGACAGCCACCAGGGGCCCATAACTTAAGCGGACGTGCCAGATCAAAAGCGCCTGAGGCGATGGACAGATTTATATAGGCGTGATAGTGCGATACTCTGTAGTGAAAAATAATGGCTTGATGTACTACGGGAAGAGGGAAGTAAGTGTATGTATGTGTCAGTACATATATAGCGTAAATGTAGGTATAATACATATATTTTGTTATATTAGAATAGAAAATAATTTTAATGGTATGGTAAAATAATTTATGGTATGGCACAAGGTTGGGACTGTAACGCGACGGCTGTGGGTTCGATCCCCACTCGAGGAAGTGAAATATTTATCTACATTTACGTTTCCATTTCTTCGCTCTGGTGACGAGGCAAAGCGCGGCGTTGTTCAATCAATATAATTAAATCAACGATTTAATTTAGTCTTACAATTGATTTAGTTACATTATATTCATTTATCGATTTTAATCTCAATTCGAACGGATGTAGTGTTAAATTGATATATTCATCAGAAGCAAACTGATAACCTATTATATTTGTAAATGTTTAAAATTAAATAATGTGGCGAGTGTAATTCCTCTGATATAGGTATTGAATAATACAATATTATAGAAGCTAAAATATAAGTAAGAACGGCGTTGAGCTCCGCCACTCGATAAACAATGTCTCTTTAACTGGGTCGGAACGTGGGGGATGGAGTGTCTTAAAATTAGGTTCCCTCGTGTCATCCTATATGTGGGATTAATTATAAAGAATATCTCGATATGACTTTAGGCTTACGAGTTTTGTAGACACATATAAATATAATTATAATAACTACATTCAACACAAATGATTGGAATTCTATATAGAACATTATACTAAAGTATTATGTAATTCCAACAACTCACACATGTCCTATATTTTTTTAAACTCGGTTAAAAAGATATTTTCATTTCTTCGCCCTGGTAAAGATAGAAAGCGCAGCATTGAGTTCCGTCACTCAACACACATTGCTTCAAGAATTTGGCAGAAAGTGGGGAACGAAGTGTCTTGACACTGCCCACAATGTGTGCGGGACATTTTATATAGACATGAACCTATAACTTTCGTTATATTTTAATTGAACGACAAACAGATTACAATGATTTGTGAGTATCGATAGCGTATATTAATTATAATGTGGTCATTGAATAACACCATTATCAGCACAGACTGCACTTCGACGGTCGACCTAATTTGTAAACATTATCATGGATTTCACTTAAATATATATATCGATTTGTCAGCTTTATTATAATAACCTATAAGTATATATAGAAAGGTAGGCAGAGGGAACCTAGTGTTAACACTCCGTTCTCCACTTACCGCCGAATCTTCGGGGCATTGCGTGTTGAGTAGAGAACTCAATGCTGCTTGCCGGAGCGAAGAAATATTAATAAATTCTAATTCATTCATTCCCCCGAGTCATTCATTCAATCGAACTGTAAAACGTCGCCTTTACAGTCACACCCTTGTATCACTGCACCGAAATAAAATAACCTATAAGTAATAAGAGAAAACGTTAATTTTCCTGTATTTTATTCTTTCATTTAAAATAGTTTTTTTTAAATTAAATTCGTCCTGTTTAAAATAAAACTTCAGCTTTGTTAGACGTAATGCGGCAATCGAAACTAATTGAGAGGAAGTAAATCATGTCGTCTTATTTTTATAATTTCTCGGGAAAATCGAGGAAAAGTGAAGAATTGTGTGTTTTGAAATTGGAATATGTTATCACTGGTATTTTTTATTATATTACGTCCTTAAAAGTTTAAATTAAATAATTATATTAATATTTTTAGCTAACATATATAACTTGCGTTAATTATTTTAAGAAACGAAGACCATAAATTATTTAACACCCTTAAAACATAACTAAGAATATATACACCATTTCTCAAAGGTAAGTTATTATACAAATCGATTTCAGTTAAAAATATGATTTACGAATCAATTTTGTTGTGTTGTGCGCTTTAACAACATGTTGTTATTATATGCAGTACGGACAACAAGTCGTGGACAGCCTAAATTTAGCTGTCGACGGCTGCGCAGATTAAATTTTAAGATTTTTCTTACTTTTAAGTATTTTCTTTCCGAGTGAATAATGCGCAAAAGCTTCTAAGCTAACCTAACCTCACCTAACTTCATATCGGCCACAACTTGTTGACCGTACTGTAGGTACAGCATACAAAAATATATGACTCGATTAATTCGCGCCAAACCCACCGTTTAACAGATAAATAAAAATTTTCACACTTATTTAACGGTACGTTCAATTATTTATTGAAAACGAGCGAAGGCTTTCGCATATAGGCAAGCGTGAAAGAGATGTCGTTTCGTTAAAATAATTGCATCCATTTTGAGCGGTCACTTTTTTAAGAGAAAGATGGAGCTATATAAATCAAAACAAGATGGAAAGAGACAAGCACATTATGTAAAAGATGGCTGTGCTTTCTTGATAATACTTCGGACGTTATCTTTATAGATCTTTTTTTTAATTGAGCGGCAACGCGAATGTATTTCGGCGTTCGTGTTAATTAAGCAATGATTAATGATGACTACCGGCGGTGTTTTTGAGATGAATTCTAAATTATATGTTATCTGTCTGTTACTCTACCAGCTGGCTTGACAGCTTTTGACAGTTTTGATATTGACATTACCATATTATAGTCTGTGGTGGTTATATTTGCTGTCAACTCAGTTTTTATACTCTAGCATCTATAGTTATCAGTTGACATGCTTGAAAGCCTTAAAATAAAGAATAAGCTAGCAAGTGTTATAAAATATTACTTTATATGACATATTTTTTGTAAAGTTACTCTATGGGACTATTATATATATATTTGTTGTTTATCTATTACATGACATTTATATATAAATTTCACAGTTACGTTACAGTTATTAAATCATCTATCAAAATATTTGTATTGCACGCAAACAAATGTGCAATAGATTTTGATATTCCATTTTAAATCTTATATGCGGCTAATAGAGTACAAAATGTAAAAAAAATCATATTTTCCATTCATTTTGTCCTATTTTATCCTGGTGTCGCGACCTGCCTTCTGTTTCCGTTCCATTGACTCGGGCCTGGCACTTTGATAGTGCCGATCCATTCATGTTGATCAAAACACTATCTAACGCTAGATAGAATATATTATCTTTAGCATTTAATAATATTTATTTAAATAAATAATATTAAAATTTGAGGCCAATTGTGGCGCAGGTGCATGCGGGTGCAAACGCAACAGATTGTGGGTTCGATCTCCACTCGAGGAAATAAAATATTTATTAAAATTTATATTTTCATTTCTTCACTCTGCTGTCGAAGCAAAGAGGGGCGTTGAATTCCGCCACTCAATACGCAATTCCTGGAAAAAATAGACATTTCGTAGCGAACGGAGTGTCTTAAGTCTTGTACTAGGTTCCCTCTGATTACCCTGGCGAGCACGGGATACAATGTAAAACTGATTAATATTAAAATTTCATCATTATCTTAGAAATCTACATTTAAATATGACTTCTGTAGGCAGGTATATGCATCTAGTTGAAAATTTAAATATAATTTAAATTAAAAAAAAGTGATCTCTTAGCTTATTTGGTGGTAATCCTTGTCCTCGAAACGAATGACACGAGAATGTCTTTCAGCGTGTAAAAATCTAATTCGATACGAACTAATAAATTAAAAATCAATTTATTGGATTCCATTAAAGTGTACATAGATGTGATTCGTGTAGGAGTTCCATATTACTGTAATTTTGAGGATCTTAAAGTTATATCTCTTAAAAATTAATCATTTTTTTTTATGTACACTTTCCAAATATAAATCTTGCCGGAAATTCTGATTGAATGAAGTAATGGCGTGCGGGAAAAAAACATATTTTATTCTATTAACTAAAATAAGTTAATTATTTATAATGTGAGAAATCTCTGTAGATAGAGAAAGTTTAGCTTCACGCTGTATTACGCACAAGGCAGGGTAGGCAGAAGGGAACTGGAATCCTACTCCGTTTCCATTAATACACTTCCTTTCGCCATCTTCTGGTGGCATTGCGTGTTCAGTGGTGGAACTCAATACCGCGTTTTGCCTCAACACCAGAATGAAGAAAACAAATATTTAAAAAATTAAATCAAAATATGTCAGCTTTTCGTATCTCGTATACAGCAGGGTAGTCAGAGGGAATCCTTGTGTTCAGACATTCCGTTCCCCATTCTTCCCCACGGAATCTTTTCCTGTACAGATTTAATATAATATGGTTACTGTAGTTTGAAGGATTCCTCAAAGACCCCATACTGAGAAAAGGACCTGATGTTGCTGGACGTTTTTACAATGAGTATTAATTAATAGTTTCAATATGAATGACTCGGTGAAACCTGAATTGGTAGACTCCGGGGAGTCTGTTAGCAATTTCGACTATTTCCTTATAGCGTTGTTTCCTTATTTGGTAGTACTCTTGTACCATACGCGCTTGTACCATAATATTTAGTCAATATTTATATATTTCATTTGTTTGAAAACAAAAATGTATATAAATAACAAAATAAATATTGCCCATTAAATTAGAACAGGTTTTTGTTATTGCTTTTTATTTTATTTTACTTGCCTAAAAAAACTAAAACTTACATTCATTGACTTGATTTGAATAGAAAATAGTTTCTCAAGATTCGAACCCGCACTTTTCGACATCTAATCTACCGGCCTTATTCTAATTTTATTTGCATATATTATACAAGCATTATATATATAAAACTATTTCCAAGTAGAGTACCTACTAGTATTTATCAATGTGTACGGCACTTGCCCTGAATCGATTCTAACATTACCACCGCCTATATGTAGGTGCCTACAGAGCAAATAATAATTGTTATTACTGATCGTTAACGCTCGATTAACTTTAATGGCTCTGTCTAGTAACTAAAGTAATTTATTTAAAAGTAATTTGAATACTTCATAGAATCAGCTTCACGCTATACTTCGCTCACAACAAGGCAGACGGAACTTAGTGTTAAGATCCTCCGTTCCCTACTTTCCGCCGAATTCTGGAGGTGTTATGTGTTAAGTGGCGGAATTCAACGCCGCGTTTTGCCTTGACACCAGAGCGAAGATATAAGTTTAAAGAAATATTTCATTTCTTCGAATGGGGATCGAACCCACATCCAGTTGCGTTTATAGTAACACACTTGTGCCCCTAACTAAAGTAATTTATTTGAGTCTTATGAATATTTCTTTAAACTTGTTATTAAATGTTCTCTTTAAGAAAACAATACAAATTGATTATTTTTTATAGTGATTTACTTGTTCATTGAATAATATAATATCAATTTTGCCACTATGTTACTATTTTTAAATAATATATAATTAAAACCACGATATTTCTGCTTTTGAGTTGCACATATAATATTTATATTTTTCATAATTATTTTAATATATTTTTGTTCAAAAAACCAACATTTTCCTCTTTTTAGAAATAATGTCGATAATGAATCTCAACACCACTTTTGCTAGATAGGTGTTAAGTTTTTATATAGTTTATATATATATATATATTCTTCGAATAGAATTTAACTGTCATTTTGATATCCGCTATATCTTAGCCTATAGACTTTATTAAAATCTATTACCTATATTGTTTAGCTATAATCGGATATTTCGTAATAAACGAATGGAATGCGCGTATCAAATCGGTCACGGTATCGACAATCGAATAATAAAAAAAGCAAAATCGAACGGAAACGATCGCCGAGCGATGAGAATGACAACCGAAATTGAATAACTCGACATTACAAATGTTCCAATTGAAAGAAGTCACTGAAAAACCTTTGACGATTCACTGCTCTGCTTACTTCGTATTCGTTTCTGTGGAGAATTAGCTTTGACTGAATAGTGATGTGCGTTGTTTAAAAATCGGTTAGTAATTTAGGTATATTCTAGTGGTTTTTATTTATTTAATTGTGTATTAGATTGTTTATTTGTATTTTTTGTTATTTTTTGTATTGAAAATGTTTTTTCTATTACAATTTGAATATTATAAATTTTAGTAACATATCCGATAGATATAGAAAAAAATATTGATAATATATTCATGCGTATTATAACATATTAGCTACATCGTTTTATTTATAAAATAAATGACATATCAAAGATTATTATTAAGAAAAGTTTTAATTAAATAACATTTAATTTATATCGATATCGACTAATCCTGTTAATCTAGCGAGCCAGAGAGGAATGACATTTGAAAACGGTAGCAGGTTGCCCAGCAGGAGGCGGTGCCTGGTCGGCCATCTTTATTTTATTATTTTTTAAGCCCTTGTTTATCCAGCGTCGCGGCTGACTGGTCGGGGCAATCAATAAAATGTAAAATGCTATGGCGTAAAACCGCGTCGGAATTAAATACGGCGTTTCGTTTATTGTAGGTTGGTCTAACTTTACGGTTCGTGGCATTCGCGCTTTAATTATTTCCGAAAATATTAAAAAACAATTATCACTAACCCTGTCAGGAATATAGTTAAAAATATACGAAAAATTATATTTCTCAAATAAATATTATATGCGAAGTCTGAATATAATCTCATTTAAAATAAGCAACCGAATCAGCTCAAGTCAATTTAGAAGGGGCTTAAAAAGACCAATAAGAAAATTATAACAAACACGGTCCGCCAGTGGCAATTTCACACTTTATTAATGCAAGTATTAGGACTAATTCCATCGGTTGACACGTGCCGAATTTGCTTTTCCCATAAAACCAGAACCCTCCAAACAAAAATGGGCATTGTCAATCAACTTCCAGACTTAACTGTATAGAAATATACCTTAAAATACATAGAAAACTAATAACAATCCAAAAAAATCCCCAGCAAATACATTTTGCACCATATAAATAGTAAGCATAAAGTTTAAATTAAAGATGTTTGTATATAATAAAATGTCATTTTTCCCTCCAATTTTGACAGAAGCGATTCATAGATAAAATTGCACACTCAGGCTCCACAGAGTATAGATCACAGAGTAATGCGGTCACGCTCTATGGTATTAAGTGTCAGTTATCGTCTCCACGGGGCTTAGGCTCTGTATAATACATTTTTATGTCTGTACGCACCCCTTGTTGTAATAACAACGTGAAGTGAGTTTTACTCGGATTGAATACGCCATTATAATGAAATGATTCATATTTAAGTGAGTCCTCCCCCTCGTCCGTGAGTTGATGGTGTCGGGGCTTGAAGGCAATGTTTCTTATTAAAATTGTGTTATGACTTACATTTTTATTGGGATACTTATATTGTATAAAAAACATTTTATGTCTTTAACAAAACTCCAAAAAAATTATAACATACGCTTTTCAATCGTGTTGGATAGGTTTATTAATCGTCAATTTTTGTATTTCATTTATAAAATCCACAGATACTATATATAACTTTGAGTTTATCCAATTCAAAATTACCAAAAAGTTAGTTATATTTTTTTGTAGAAAAATACAATATTAAAAATTGAGTACAGCAATAGCAAGATAAATTAATAAGCCACATTTGAAATGCAAGGGACAACTAAAGTTATTTTATATTTAATAAATGAGCGAAGAAAAGGATTGCATACATAAAAAATATGTGTTGAGGGCAGTCGTGGCGTAGGAGCATGAGCGTGTGACTGTAAGCGCGAATGGTTATGGGTTCAAATTCAAATTCAAAATATTCTTTATTCAAATAGGCAATTATTATAAGCACTTTTGAATCGTCGAATGAACATATGAACAAAAAGCTACCACCGGTTCGGAAGGCAGTTCTGCTGAGAAGAGCCGGCAAGAAACTCAACAGTTGCTCTTTTCAAAATCAATGGTACAATCTATAAACATTAGCTGGCAGCTATCCTGCATTACATTCAATAGACATTAATTCCATACATGCTTATCCTCTAAATATTCTTGAACAGTGTAATACGCTTTACTTGTTAGAATTTTTTTTACAGATATTTTAAATTTAAATTTACGGACAAAGTTCGATTCCCATTTGAGGAGATGGAAGCAAAGCGTAGCGTTGAGTTCCGCCACTCAATCATCAATGCCTCCAGTATTCAGGAACATGAGGCACGAAAATGTCTTAATGGAAGCCTAGCAACGTAACATTAGGTTCCATGTATACTCTGCCTACCCTGCTATGTGTGTATTCGTAACTACATGTAAATAACAAATTGCACAATCCTCAGAACACATTTAAATATTACTCATCTATTTTGTTCCCAGAGTCATATCTAATCCGGGATGAACTGATGCTGGTGATAACGCGATAAAAGCTAGTGATAGAGGATATATCTGCTTAATGTGTATGTAATGGGAGGACACGTGACCGGCGCGTGGCCGGTCTACGTCGGATTGTTTGCCGGGGACTTACCGGGATTACCACTTTAGCTCGGCTACAACCGCTACCGTGTTGTTATTCCATTTTAATTACTGATTGATCCGTGATAAGAGGCTCGTAAATTAGACTTAGCTATTAGATATGTGCTGTTTTGAGATGTGTGGAATGTCCAGTTATTCCTATTTTATATATGATTTTTGTATAATAATTATTTGATTTTTAATGTTTTTAATTATTGTTATTATTAATTTGTTCTCATACAGTTTAGATTAGAACAAATTAGGAGTTGTAATGTTAGATTTTTTATGGTATACTAACCTACTGTAAGGTCCCCTTTTTTCTATACTAATATAATAAAGCGGAAGAGTTTGTTAGTTTGTTTGTTTGTTTGAATGCTAAGATCTCTGTATCTACTGGTCCGATTTACATTGTTTTTGTTTTGTATGAAAGCTGCATTCTTCAGGAGTGCTATAGGCTATATAACATTACACATATAAACTAATATATTTTAAAGTACTTTCTAATTTGACATGCAATTTATTCTGCCATGTTAATAACAACCGTCGCGTCGCTACGCAACCGTTACCGCGACATTTCGATATTCATCCTTATGAAAATATAAATATAATAGTCAAGTAATAGGCATTTTATCTAGATTGAAATTATAGTTTACTGTATAACATACTAATAAATAATTATGGAGATGTCACTGATTCGAAATGACCTCCTAGCCTACGGGCGGCATAGTATGACCGACGTGAATAAATTTTCATACATTTTCGAACTATTGTTAATTTTTATGTAATTATTTTGCTGTTTATAATTAATTTAAGCTACACTTTAGTTCTCTTCTTCTTTTCTTGGTGTGGTGTAAAGTTTGGTCCTGCGCGACATTGCCCATCTATATACTATTGAAAAGACATTTATATTCAAACACAGTTATATTAAAAATTTATAATCGAAAGATATTTCATCGTCAAGGACATTAAATGAAGATAATCTTCGACTTTTAAAGACGACAAAAAAATTCCTTACATAAAGACCTTGGCAGAATTGTGACAAATATTGGATATACTAAACTATACCTAATATTAAAAGTGTATCCAAATGTAGCCAATATACACCAAAAAAATCATCAATGGATGTGTGAGAGGGCAATTTTAGCTGCGAAAAATTCAAACATTGACGCCATCAATGAAAAATTAATAGCTAAATTACCAGGTGACAGCATCAATTATGTTTCCATTGATGCTGTTGTGGAACAAGAAAATGTGATCCATTACCCTCAAGAATTTTTAATTTTTTTGAATCCGTGCGGGCTTCCTCCCCATTTATTGAAATTAATAATCGGCACGCCAATAATTTTGTTGCGAAATCTACACCCACCAAGTTTATGCAACGGCACTAGATTGCAAGTGAAATTTTTGCGAAGTAATGTCATAGGGGCCGTATTTTTGACTGGACCAGCCATGGGGCAAACAGTGCATTCCCATGCAACGAATTCCCATTATTCCAACAGATTTGCCTTTTAGTTTTAAAAGGATACAATTTCCAGTTAGAACATCATTTGCCGTCACAATCGATAAAGCGCAGGGACAAACTTTCAAGCATATTGGGATTGATTTAAGGGAATGCTGTTTTGCTCACGGGCTATTATATGTTGCTTTATCTAGATCCGGGTGCGGTGAAAACCAATATATTTTGATGCCTAAAGAAATTAAAACAAAAAATATTGTGTATACAGAAATATTGTAATATAATGGCTTTAACTCATTTTAATTTTTTTTCTTTTATTAAAACAACAAAAGTTCTGGTATTTGAACGAAACGAAGAGAGGACGGAACGCAATGCCAGTGTGATTGGTAATATATTAGAACAAGTGAATGAGATGGTATACTTGAGAAGTATGTTCAGTAGAGATGGAAGATACAGGGTTAACGGAGCCTTAGCTGCATTGATGAGACGGCGAAACGTCAGCACAGCTGCGCGTTTGGCCGTACACAATGCAGTGTTGGTACCGATGTTGTTATACGGCAGCGAAACGTGGGTATTACAGAAAAGGAATGAAAGAAAGATGAATGCCGTGGAGATGCGATCTCTTCATAGGATATGCGGAGTCAGTTCAGCTGATCGAATCCGCAATGAAGAGATACACAGAACGGTAGGTACTAGCGAGGAAGCGACGGTGAAAATGAAGAAGAACATGTTCAGCTGATTTGGGCACATTGAACGAATGAGTGAAGAAAGAATAGCAAAAAAGATTTATGATGGAAAAGTGAGTGGTAAGAGAGGTAAGGGAAGACCTCGGTTTACCTTAAAAAACACAGTATCAAATATACTGGAGGAAAGTCACGTAAAAAGCATGTGGACCCCCCGAAGGGCATGTATGAAAAGGTTGATGATAGTGGACGAGGCGAAAGAGGTATGTAGAGACCGTAGCGTTTGGCGCTCCGTTCTCTCTGACCACCCCGCTACGGATAAAGCGTGAAGTTAAGTTAAGTTTTGACCCGAACGAAGTCGGGATGGGCCGCTAGTTATAAATAAAATCTAAAAATATAATATAACAAATATAATCTAAAAATATAATATAACAAATATAATCTAAAAATTTCAATTAATTCATTTTATATACAAATCATTAACAGTTGACACACTAGGCGCTAATTGGATAGAAATATAGTTATTACTTTAAAATTCAAGTACTTCTAAATTTTTTTGCTAATGTGTTTTTCGTAGCCTTTTTATATATTATGTCTATACTTTAGTGGTATTTTAAGGAATCAATAGTTTTTAATTTTTTATGATTTTTTCTTTTTTAAAAACATAAATGATCGTATAAAAAAATTTCAACCGTTTCCTCTATTTTGAAAATTTGAAATAGATCAGTGTTTTACAAAGAAATAAAAGGGAAAGGTGTGCAATAGGATCAAACGTAGAGACGGATTGGACTCAATTTTTATAGGCAATGACTAAACGAAATTGCCTGGACGTTGCTAACCAAAACGTACCAAGAATGTATATTATGTATTTCCTGGGACCTTGCTGCTTGGGGTTGTAGATTCAATTTTCATTCGGGGGACAGAATTATTATTTATCGATATTTTCATTTCCTCGCTCTGGTAACAAGGCGTTATTGGTGTTGAGTTCCCGCCACTCAACACGCAATGTTTCGAAAATTTGGCGGAGATTAGAGAACGGAGTGTCTTCAACGGAGTGTCATTATTCTTCGAATACAGCGAAAAGCTGAAAAAATAATGTATTTCCTTTATATAAAAGCTTAGATATTTCTTTTTTCTATTCGTGTTAGTCCTCACGTGATGGATTTATATACAACATATTTCGTTTGTATCACCTTCAGGCTGTGTCTCGCACACAGCTAGTTAAGGCAGAGATAACTAGTCTTAAGACACTCCGTTCCCCGTTTTTCACTGATATTTCTTAAGTAATATTTTAATTGATGAAAAAAAATATACATCCGTCAAAATCTTTACTTGTACTCTTTACTTGTAATGAATATCGAATTATTTTTTCTACATATTGAAATACAACATAATTACAACAGTTTTTATTTATATTTAGGAACAAATAAAAAATATAGAGCACCTACTGATAAAAGTCATTTAAATAACGACTACAAACTGCATGCCAAATCAAGATCCAATGTGAATTTACAATGCAAATGAAATAAAAATAAATACAGAGATATTCAATTTTGGATTTCGATAATTCTCAAGTTAATGAGATATTTGATTTTCTCAATTATGATTCCAGTTAAATATTTTTCCAGCTTCACGCTGTATCCCGCATATTGCAGGGTAGGCAGAGACAACCTAGTGTTAAAACACTCCGTTCCCCACTTTCTGTAGAATTTTCAAGGTTACCATTGCACGATGAGTGGCGAAACTCAACGCCGCGCTTTTACCTTTGTAGCGTGAAGCTGAAAATAATATTAAAAATAAATTCCCCACAAAATTTAAGAGAAGTTTTGTATGGAACCATCCAATATCCAACCAAAGCTAGTAGCAAACCCAAATAGTAAACATCGGGCGTGAGCGCGGCTCAGCAGAACCTGGGCTTCAATTTTGTTTTATGTGTTGTATGCGAACTGAATATCTCGCAAAGCGTACATGTCCGGCGATGCAAAATACGAAGCCCTATTTCTTTGTTGTTTTACGTAAATATATATATGTGTGCTGAAATAGTGTTTTTTGTTACGTATATTGGTACGTATATTATGAAAATCGGATGCCGAATGTCTGTAGAATTCGGCATCCGATTTTCAAGACACAGATTGGGAAGACACTCCCATTTTCCGCCGAATTATACAGACATTCGGCGGAAAATGGGAGTGTCTTAATACTAGGTTGCCTCTGCCTACCATGCAATATGCGGGATACAGCGTGAAGCTGAAAAAATATTTAACTGGAATCATAATTGAGCAAATCAAATATCTCATTAACTTGAGAATTATTGAAATCCAAAATTGAATATCTCTGTATTTATTTTTACTAGGTTCCCTCTGCGTACTACTGCGTTTTTTGCGGGGTGCAGCTTGAAGCTAAAAAAATAATAATGGATTGCCATAGTCAAAAACAGAACAGGATATTATGTAAACTATGTTTAATGTTCAAAGAGGCCGTCATGGTACAGCGATATTACATCTAGGAGTGATTTAATTATTTTAATTTCACCGTTCTGGTAAGAAGACAAAATGCAGTGTTGAGTTTCTCCACTTAAGAAGAACGAAACGAGCCAAACGAGAGAGTGTCTTAACACTAGACCCCCACTGCCTATCCTGCTACATGCTAATTACAGCATGAAGCTGATAAAAAAATTACAACAAAACTATTTGTTTGGAATAAGAAGTCTTACATATAATATTGTACAAATAAATATCAATCCATTTTACATAATTGAACATATCTTCTAAGCTACATGCCTACATTCTACATTCACGACATCGTTTTACAAAATAATAGGTGTACTTAACCGTACATCATAATAAAAATGAAGAGGACGCGCGATACTATATCGGGGGAGCCCCGGGGCCCCGGGCGATGAAAAATAAATAAAAATTGTGCACCGGGACCGCCCGCGCCCGGGGAATATATAGCAGTGCTATTCTTTAATAGTATGTGTTTTTGAATTTTATTTCTATGTTTTACGCTTATTCTATACAAAATGTGGTTGTTTAATGTAATTGCTTGATAGATTTGTTTAGTTTTCTCTTTATAATTATGTATGGAAATTTAATATTATTAAAAATACGTTGAAGTGTTATAGCGTTAGGTCCAATATCCAATCATAAGGGATGAAAAGTTTCATTTTTCCGCTCTGGCAAGCTAAATTGCGGCGTCTAATTTCCAAGATTTTTAAGTTCCCGTAACATTAAAATGCAATTCTAGACAAAAGAAAGTAGAGAACGCAGTCTTGACAATAAATAGTCTCAAAAACAGATATCCGCTGTTGTCCAAAACTTTGTCTTTTTTATTCTTATATAATTTTGTCGTTTTTAATTATAGTTCAGCCATGATATGTTTCATCTGCAGTAGCTGCATCACACTTTATTATTTTAAGCAGGCGGGAATCCTAGTATCAAAACAATTTGCTAACCAAGACATCGTTTCTTGAACGTTGGAACTCAACGCCACACTTAGTCTACTGTATTAGACTTAGTATACTGTCTATAAACATATTTTGAATTACCTATTTAATTGTTGATAAATATGTGTTCTTAAGAAAATAGAAAGAAAACAACATTCAAGCAAGAAGTTTACCAAAGCTAATAATGACAACGATCGAACGAGGAGATGTTAGGTATAGGGGTGGCAATATTTCATCATTTTCGCGCTTTTTACCCAATAAATTATTTTTTCCCTGCTTTGCCTGTCTAAAGCAAGATACGCTCTGAATTCAAATTAAGAGAATATTCAAAAACAACGTTACTAACGGTAAAATCTAAATAAGATAGATGCCAGTCGTTTCGTGCATGAGTGTGATTGTAAACGCGACAGGTTTTGGGTTTGATTCCCACTCGAGGAAATTAAATATTTTATATTTTCAGTTTCACTTTGATATCGAGGTAAAGCGCGGTGTTAAGTTCCGCCACTCAACACGCTATGCTTTAGCCAAGCCTTCAAAGAAAATTCCGTGGAAACTGCTTAACTTATATGTATATAAAGAATACACCTTAAATTTTAGAAACGGTAAGCCGACTAAACTTTGAAAATTTATAATTTTTTTCAAAAACATACTACCAAGAATAGACATTCTCATTCTCAAAAGAATTCAATTCTCAAAAACAAACGTTTTTTAAGCAATTTAAATCAAAGATTGAATAAATATCTCGAAATATTAACCCTTGACTTGACAGGGACGTCAAGAGGACCCTTCACAAAAAGGCGTCCGAAGGGTAACTATTTTGGCAGATGTGACAATTACAACAAAAGTCGGTGTCGATTGCGGTTGAATGTGTACAGATAATGTTAAATTATTTAACATTCTTTTGGTCTAGCAATGGTACGGTATATTTTTTATTATTTAATATTTTTTATGAATTTGTTTTTTTTTATGTAACATTTTTGTAAAAGGCAGTTTTGGCGCAGTTGTACAAGGCTGTAAACGCGATAGTTGTGAATTCGATTCCCGCTCCAAGGAATGCATTATTATTTCTTAATATTTTCATTCTGCTCATAGTAGGGTAAGCAGAGGGAACCTAAGAGGTTAAGACACTTTGGTCCCCGTTTTCCGCCAAATTCCTGAGGCTTTGCGTGGAAAATTATTTTATTTTCTTGGTTTACAATTGGAAATAATAATAAATTACTTATAATGTCAAAAACAGTACTAAAATGTTATAATTTTATTAAACTATTCCAGTCACAATAGAAAAACGGGACAAATGTACCCAAAAAGATATAATAGATAAGAGATAAATTTAATTGAAACATGTGTCACGGTGACAATTGAACATTGTTGTCGACCAACCGTTAGCGGGGATTATCTACAATGAAATAAAAACTGTTGACTTGGCACCTGTCACTTGTCACTTACAAATAAAAAAAAGTTGGTACTTTATGTAGTTTCACGCTGTATCCCGCATAAACGGAACGTAGTGATTAAAGATTCCGTTTTCCATTTTCCACCAATTCGTAAGGCGTTGAGTTCTACGTCGTACTTTGCCTTGTTACCAGAGCGAGTAATTGAAAACAATAAATATTTTCTACGAGTGAGAATCGAACCCACAAACGTCACGTTTACAGTTACGTTTGAACCACTGCGCTACAACATTTATTATGCACACTTACTTTAAAATAATACATATTTTTCTAGTTTCCAGAAATTTTCTATACTCTGTGACTCTATTTAAAAAAATATAAAATCTTTTTTAAGTTTAAAACACAATTTTATTACTTTTTATAATATGAAAAAGCAATTTTCAGTTTTATCAATATTTACCATTAAGTTCATTAATAGGTAGTTGCGGGTTGAATGTAAACGACGGAGCGAATAAGCGATCAAACGATAAGCCCTAACGGATGATTCGTGAAATTATATAGCGAGTTCATTTCCTATTTTATATATTTTAAATTAACAACTATATGCACTATTATTATTTTCCATTTTGTTTTTTTAAAGAAACACAGATAAAAAATAAGAGATTTAGTAATAAGAAGTAACATTGAAAATGACAATTTTGTAGATTATTTGATTAATAAATCAATTTAATCCCCCATTTTCAAAAACAATTTAAGCTTTCAAGTTTTTAAAGTATATATCATTATGTGGAATATGATTCAGAGAATTACAATAGAATTATTTATTACGTTTTGCTTTATTAATAATAAATTTCAATATTTTCAGTTAAATATTAACCAAAGTTTAATTTATTTTGTTATCTATTAAATATTGTTTATATTTTAATTCAAATAGCTATATTTAAAAACTTCTTATCCCTTTTTAGGCTTCCATATCTAACTTAAGTTTATCAACTTCATTAGGATATTTCCCTTTTATTTAATAGGATATTTGAAAACGATACGGAATCATCGGTGGGCGATTGGCACTCGCATTTAACTTTTTCAATTAATTTAAATATCAGATATAATGCTTGACTATATAAAGATAGTTATAAGAAACTGACAGATAGATAAATCTTTAATTATCTATAGATAAAATCGCTAAATCATTGCCTCGTCCCCGAGCCTCGCGAGTCAGTACTCCCCTGTGGCACATAAGCGTTAACTAGGACATCTGCCCAACTAACCGCTTGCTCTGGACTCGTGTGGTTAACATTTACGAGATATTTTCTATTAATCATTGTTTTTTAAATTATACATAATATAATGTATTCAATTGTTATAAATTAAAATACAATTAAAAAAGTTTTACTCTTTAGCAATTTAATCTTAATTATTTTTTCATCTACGCATCGTTAAACCGATCCATTACGTTTTTTTAAAAATATAAGTCTAGATATAGCTTATTTAATAAAATACATACTTATATAGGGAATCTAGAGTTCCTCATTTATCGCCAAATTTTTCGACGCATTGCGTGTTAAATGGCGGAACTCTACGCCAGGCTTTTGATAAATTTACATTAAATATTTCATTTCTTTGAGTGGGGATGGAATCCATAGCCAGTCACGTTTACAGTCACACATAACTATCTCTGCACCGCGGCTGGTCCCATACTAATAACATTAGTATTTAAATAACTATTTAACAAGATTATATAATATACTTGACTAATAGACATCTGACATAAGTGGCGGTGTTTAAAACAACACAAATAATTACAAGTTGCCGCGACGAGAGCATCATTCTGTCTATTTACCGTAACAAGGCGACGTTGGGCGCTTATTCTGTGAAATACCTCACCTATTTTGTTATTTTTGTATATTTATCAATAATATGAAGCGTCGTGGTACAGCGGCGCCACTCGAGGAAGTGAAATATTTATGTAAATATCCATTCCGTTGTTCCGGTTTCGAGGCACAGCGCGGCGTTCAGTTCCACCACTTAACACGCAATGCCCCGGAAAATTTGGCGGGACTGGGCAGCAACTGGAACCCGCGTTTCCTGGAAACCGACCAGGACCTGGTTTTCTTTCCTAAGTGTGGAATAATACTTAAAAAATATTTAACTAATTATATATTAATCCTATTTAGACAAGGTTGAGTTAATATTCAATGATCAACTTTTAAATGTCCGTATATACATGAAATGCGGAGATGGGAGAGATTTCGTTCTCCTCTTTCTAGTTGTATTTGTTTTTATTTATGTACTATACGAAATCATAGATTATTATTAAATTATCATGCGTAAACCTTATAGTAGCTTAACTTAAGACAAAAAACAAATATCTTAATCATTTAATTAAAATAAAACATTTAAAAAAGCACAGTGGTTATATAAACCAATTGAACTAACAAAAATAGACTAGCGCAAAAACAGAAGAGAAACTTGAAAATAAGAGACGTCGAATATAATTAGGTACTCGAGTACGTCCAGAATACTTCCCAGCGAAGCCTCATCTCCCACCCCCATCTCCTACCGAATGGAGGAAAGTGGGGGGAAGCTATTAAGCCAAGCCAAAACTAATTTAAATTAAATCCTAGTGAATTACCCGAGGAGGAAATTGTCGAGCGTACCCTCGATGCTCTCAGAGATGTATGGACAATGGCAAAAGTGTTACAGTATTATATTTTGTGTTTGAAATATTTTACCCAGTGTAAAGAGACTACGTTGCCTACTTTCTGCCGAAATCTGGAGGCGTTGCGTGATGAGTGGCAGAACTGAACGCCGCGCTTTGCCTCGACACTAGAGTGAAGAAATATTCTTTTATATTTCAAAAGTAAATGAATATTTCACTTCCTCGAGTGGGGATCGAACTCACAATCGTCGCGTTACAGTCACACTTTGTGCCAATACACTGCGACTGGCCTCTTACTGTACTGTATCTTGTTACCAAAAATTAAAAATAATTCATTCCTTCAAGTGGGATACGTATTCAGAACCGCCACATTTGCATTTAGACGCTGTGCCGCAGGGTCACAGCGGTCTTAATTGAGGACTTTGAATACACATGTAAAAATTGAAAAAATATAATTTGTTTCAACACTTGTTACTACAACTGTACAGCCTATATTGGTTGCGGGCGGCGTGGCCCGAGCTCGGGGCGCGTTATATGTACCATTTGAATATTATCTAAGTCTTCCCCGGCCTCCCCGGGTTTAGACGAGCGAGCCTCAAGCTTAATTAATGCAAATTTCAGTGCTAACAAGATTATGAATCCGACCGCTTTTTGAGCGTATACTTAAGCAGCGTGTTACTTAAATGGCGGTATCTACATATTAAGGGTGAAAAAGTGGAATAATTTTGGACGTTGTCGTCTTTTCATACGATTTAGGGCGTATTATGAAAAAAGTTTAACGAGCCAAGGTATATGGAGGATGTACGTGATTTAAATATATGAATATAGTGTTTCATGGCAACCACGTATCTACATTATATGTGTATTAGACTTCTTTTCAGCTTCATTTTGTATACAGCATGTAGCAGGGAAGGCAGAGGGAACCTCGTGCTAACACTCTGCTTCCCACTATCTGCTTAATTCTGGAGGCTTTGCCTGTTGAGTGGTGGGAATCAACGCAGCTTTTTGCTTCGACACCAGAGCAAAAAAATGATTACATTGAATATTTTTTTCCCCGAGTGGGAATCGAACCCACGGTCTGCAACTTTATGACGATATATTAAACTTAAACTGCGTAGAATATTAATTTATCCTTCAATTTTGATTAGATACGCAAGCCTTGACGAATATGTCGTTAATTTACTAAAAATATAATAAGTAAAAATTAAGATTTTCTTTATTAGGTATTAAAGTTTATGAAAAATATTCAAATAAGGTGATATTGTTATTGTAACATATAATTGCCAATTTTTTAACGTCACAGACAAACAATAGTAGAAATTTTATGTATATACATAATTGCTATTATTTCACTATAGAGTAACATAATTTATGTCAATTTTCTCCACTGTCGTATAGTTAAGTGTTTACTCATTTGTAATGCTAATTAGCACAGACATAAATCTAATAATTGGCCGTAAATATTATTTATTGAGAAAAAAAAGTTTTCATAGTTTATATTATAAGCATTTAATTTTTTCTTTACTTAACATAGAGCAATAATTAACAAGTAACTAATACCAACTGCAATGTAAAAATATATAGAAATAAACCTAATTAACGATCATTTATAAAGAAATCAGAGACCAGAAACAGAAAAATACCTCAAAATTGTGAAAGTGAAAGCAGAAAGTGGAGAACGGTGTGTCTTAACACTAGGTGCTCTTTTACTACCTGAACTGAAAAAAAAAATTAAGAAATAGTCTCAGTCAACCAATGTCTATTAAATATAAAGTTATTCACAAAACACCAGAAACCCAATTAACAGTTAAAAGGATTTAACCAAACGTTAGTTTAACCCTTCGATTCCCAGGATATCGGGGCGTGACGTCCACCGTCGCATCAATCATCGCGATTTTAATTTTAAATCAATTGTGGACGCGTGCCCGCCATCCATCTTGTTTTAACAAAAAAACAAACATTAGCACCCAACCGGCTAACACGCTGACGGAAATTGGAAACGTGATGTAGTTTCAGTTATATTCGGTATTTGCTATTGCTTCATATATATACCTATAAGAAGAAGTCGTTTGTTTAACTTTTATTTTTTTATCTTATTCTTATCAAGGTTTATTCGTATCAAGGTATCTCATTGTTTTTGTGTATGGTCAACCTAGTATGAAAAACAGAATATCAACTTTAAATAATTTGTTTGTTGTGTATTTTTGAAATAAGCCATCGAAAACATAAATGTGAAATAGGAGCCAGGTTCAATATTGAATAGGGCGTCGCTCTCGACTTCAACCTCCGTTGTCAGAATTTAATTAGCTTTGCTTGCTAATTCAAATCTTTAAAGTTAAAAGTATTGACTTAATCATGTTTTGCATACAGTTTATATTATATATGCACTAAGTAGACCTTGGTACCAAATATCAAGTTTCTAGGTCACCTAGAATGAAAAGTGAGTGAGGTGAATAAAAACACCGACTTTTATCGTCTATTAAAGTAGGATTGGCAGATATTGATATCGATAACCGATTGAGCTAAACGTTTAATTCATAAAATTTAAAATAATTTACAAGTTAAGAGGCTAATATAAATGTACTATATTTCATATATATATTATAGTAAATAGTTTATAAAATATTAAAATTAGTAATCTAACAGTATTGTTAGTTTTCTTTTAACTTGGCTGCCACGCCTTCGGGTATCTGGATCAGATAATTAAATGAGCACAAAGTTACTCTAATTATAAACGATACGGCTGCCAATTTTATATACAAAGTCATGGACTTCTCAATAAAAAAAACAATAACAAAGAAAACAACTATAATAAGAGTCAATAGAAGTGTAATTGAATACTTTAATAGAACTATAGAACATTTAATGAACATAGCAAAAAAGCAGTCACGAATTCAAGATCTATTTAAAACGGATGTGACCATTGTCATACAGCGAGTACGAGGTAAAGTAAAAGAAATGAAAAGAAAATAACTAAATGCTTAGATACAAATTACTTTTTTTTACTGTGACATAATAGTAAACTATGAAATAACTACATTAAATAAATATAAGTTTGTCTTGTTTCCAGTGTGAGGAGATGAAAATATTAAATATGTTATTTCTTCAAGTGGGAATCGAACCTACAGCCTGTCGTGATGAGAGTCCAGGTCCCAGTGCAGACGCCAGGACTTGCCTCTTGTCCTTGTATTTTACACAATATATCATAGATCTAATATATTTTTATTTTAAAAGGCGGCATACATAAAGTAATCAAGTGTCAAAGAAAGTAGGGAACAGAGTGTCTTGGCACTAGTTTTCCTCTGCCTTCCTGCTGTGTGCGGGATAGAGCGTGAAGCCGATAAAAAATAAATAAGTATCAACACGTTTCATGTAAAAGGTAAAACACAATCGAAGCGATTGTAACACTCGATCATCAATCATCTGTCACCCAAAGGGGGACGTATCCGATAGCGGGGCCTATTTCCGCATTTAAGAATGCAAAGATATGAGATATGTACATTAAAATATTTTAGTGTTTTTGTATCTTTTACAATTAACGGGATAGCTTAGTATAGGGTGACAAAGAATTTTGTTAAAAATTCTCTGGCTATATCCTGTATACGACGGGCTCAGAGAGGGAACGTAGTGTTAAGACACTCCGGTCCCTCCGTCATCCGACTTCATCATTTTATATAGCAAAACTGCCCGAAAGCAAGAAGCCTATTGATTAATTGTAAATTAAACAAATAATAAACTGAGAATCTTGATTTTATTAGTTATAATAAATAACAAAAAAGAATAAAATTATAAAACATTTTACTCAAATGGTTGTAAGTCATTAGTATCGCGATACACTTACTGTAGAACAAGTAATGAATTTATTACATTTGAGATTATAATTTAAAATGAAAGCAGAGTTAATAATATATCATTTCTTAATGTGCCTATATCTGTTCCATATCCCATTCTATTAATATAATATATTTCAATGTTTGCGAGGATAGATGTTTGTTCTATTTTCACGCAAAAACTACAGAACGGATTTATATGAAACTATACAGAAATAGCAGTAGCAGCATCAGAAAATGTATATAGAATTCAATTCTAATTCAAGTCTTTGATATACTCGTATGTATATGAGGAAAATGAACAAAATGTAATTTTTAATGAAAATAATAAGAAATAAATTAATATTAACAGTTCCCAGTTAAATTAACTTACATGCTTAAGTTAAAATTTATCTCCAGTAAATATATTTCAAGAAACAGCGTCTATAAAACTAGTAAGGCGCTGGTTCCTCTTAGACAACACTCGTCTCGACGTAAGCCCAGAAATAATGAGGAATAATGGCGGACGTGCTTGTTTATTATATATATCTTATACTACATATATGTGTAACTATTAGTAATTATATATTTATATAATATCTAGAATTGGTTGATATTGCTATGTGGAACATTAGGTTGAAGGTAACAAAGAAATTCTATATTTGATTTGAATTAAAAAAAAATTGACTTATAACACATGTACCTACTTAATAATTGTGAAATCTTTTTTAATCTATAATGCTTTTGCTTCAGGGTAGGCACTGGGAAACTAGTGCTTAGACACTCCGCCCCCCACTCCGCCGAATTTAGAGACATTGCGTGTTGAGTGGCGGATATCATATCAAAGCGAAGAAATGACATATTTGTGGCCTCTGGAATTCCATACTTAAAAAAGAAAAACACTATTTACAAGTATTCTAAGAAATATATATATAATTTAAATAATACAAAACATATAATGGAAAATGTTCTTTTTTATAATAAATTCCACCAAGCGAAGCGAAGTGAAGAAGAGTATCAATAAAACATTGAAGCCATTCCTCGCACTGCGAGATCGTCTCGACGCTAGCGCGACGTAATGAGAAGTAACGGTGGACGTGGTAGCTCGTTTAATGTTTTGTATGGAGATAGATATTTTACTATATTATGATATGTGTATGGAAATGTATGATATATTTTATACTTTCAGAATTCGGCGGTAAATAGAAAACGGAGTGTCTTAACACCTGCGACTTCGCCCGCTTGTACTATACAATTGTAAATTTTAATAGCATTATCAATTTAAAGACTAATTACATTGGGAACTAAAATTTCCAAAAACCAAATATTTTATTTTGATATAACTTTTGTATTATTGGCTTATTTTAAAATAAACATTTAATATACGGGGAAGCTTGTTAAAATACAAAAGTGAAAATTACATTTACATCGGTAGAGCCGTTTATGAGATTAGCGTATAAAACAGACAAACAGATAAAAAAAATCTTTTGGATTCTATTACACTTAAATGCCTATTAATATACTTTCTCTAATAGTAGGTATTTTTTTTATAAAGTATGATTTTTTGAGGTCATCGGCAATAACAAGTACCTACAATATTTACGATCGTTTATAATATAAACATACGTAGATAATTAGTTACTTAAGATAAATTTGAGAAAACTTTTCTTGAATTATAAATAATTTATTGTAAAAACATAGGTCTAGGAATAGAAAGTAAGAAGTATTTCTCTCGTAATTTGACTCTCTCTGTTTGGCATTGCAGAGTCGAAGTATGAGATTTTAATCGTTTTTATAAGATTTTTTTGTATATTCTAATTATGAACATAATAAAGGGGAAAATATTAAAATGGAAGATATTTATTGTAGTTTTATATGTAATTTGCTGTAAAAAATGGATCTTTTAATAAGAATATTTATAAAATACATATTATAATTTTTTTTTATATAAAAAACGCAAAAAAAAGCAACAAAAAAAACGTTCACTCCAACGACTATCTTTATAGTAAAAAAGAAAAGCAATTATTTTTATATTTTTAATGAAACCATTAAATATTTAAAATAAAGTTAAATATGTTAAATAAATAAATTACTTAAATACTTATATAAAAAGTTTCTTTATAGTTAATTATCTTATATGTTTATTAAGAAAACACAATTGTACATTGTAATATGAACGTAAACATTAATTACAATTAGCATTTCATACCATATTTAGTTAACGCTCATAATTTCTTATACGATATATGGAAAAATATAATAAACATGAAAAATATTTATTTTTAGGTCATTATTTGAAAAAAGAATATGACATATAAAAAATGTATAGGTATTCCTCCTTAAAACGTTCAGGTTCACGCTGCATCCCGCTCAAAGCGGAGTAGGCAGAGGAAATCTGGAAACCTTGTATTAAGATACTCCGTTCCCATTATGACACTCCGCCAAATTCTGGAAGAAGAAGACGCCTAATTTATAGGCTTAATTAGTAAACCACTGGTCTGGACCAATAATAGATTTATTATATATTGAGATAATTTTCACGCTATTAAAGGAAAAATATTTAATTTGTTATATTCTTATTTCCCGATGTATTTCCACATTCAGCGGGATAGGCAGAGGGATCTTAGTAGAACACTCCGTTTTCTTCTATTGTTGATTTTTGACTTACCAGATGGTAAGGATGGTGATGATGGTAGGATTATGATAGGTACTAGGATAAGTGGGTGCAGAGATTGCTCAAAGGATGAACATGGAAGGATGGAAGTTACTGATATTTTACATTGTAAGCTAATAAAAGTAATAGTAGATATCTTATTTTCGTGTTGGTATTTTTACCCAAGAGTATGACGAATTTATTATAAATAGGTAATGGATGATACGGTGATCGATGATATGAAGCAATACCTTTGTATTTTATATAATGAAGTACAGACAGATATTGTGGTATTCTATTCTTAGTTTTAATTAAATTATATACACTGTCAATTTTTTTTAACTGCTATTATATTTGGCCCTAAAAAATATTTATTATTAGGTACTATCTATCTTTTTTTTGTACTATTTATGTAAATATGAATAGAAAATAATAAAAAAACATTATTGCTGTTGATATGTTTTATAATCTTTCAGTTCAAGAAAAAAAAACCTTACCAATCTACATATAGCTATATATATATGAATAAGAGAACCAAAACCTATCTAAAAAAAAATATCTCCACTACAAAATACAACTTATAAAGCACGTACTAATTAAGTAATTAAATCCTAAGAGAAAAAGACAGCGCGACATTTAACTGATACTAATAAGATCGTCAAACAATTACGGCTCATCCGAAGCAGAGAGAGAGAGCCGACCCCTCTCTTTCCTCCACACCGCACTCTCTATTTAACTTTTAATTTATACTCATTCCTTTATATCTTTTATTGCTTCGCCCATCGCAACTCCTAATGCGCCCGAGGTGCTCCTCACACTAATTAAATTCATGCAACACTAAGCTTTCCAAACACCCTCTATATAGCGTCCGCCCTCTCCCCCCCTAGCAGCGTGACTGACCAATCGCGGAGCGTGCCGCCGTGTGTACAGAATAAGGGGGGCGTGGGTAGAGTAGAGTCAGTGTGAGATTTCTGATAGAGCTGTCACGTCGCGTCCGGGCGGGTCGTTACGCAGTCTTGACATATTTTATTATTATTTATGTCAATTAGGTTATTACCTTTTTTGTTTAATGGAATAAGGAATCGGTTGTGAAATTGATTGCCTTTTGGTTGCTTAAGATTCATCAATGTCGGGAATATGTTTTGTAATGTGTTAATTTCTTATGATTGATGGATGTCGGTCTGTTGCAATCTAGTTTTACGCAACTTCTATTGTGCCGCCTTGATGATCTTGCTTTCTTCTTTTTTTGTTAGGTTTCTTCTTGATTACTTGTTGGAGATAGAGTAGAGGAAAATATAATAATAATTGTTTTGTTATTATCCTTTATACTTATACTTAGTATTGTATATATTTCAGTAAAATATACTGAAACATGAAACATTTATTTTGAAAATTAAATTCCCATTAAAAAATATAAAACAATTAAATTTATGTAGGTATAGATGTTATACAATACATTCATATGTCTATTGTCATCAACATCCATATACATTTCTATTTGGAAATGAATATTAAAATAATCATAATATATCTTAACTATATAAAAGATAACAATACTTGACTATTCTAATACAAAACATTGAAAATAAAACACCAGTATACGAAATAAAAGCGTTAGAGGCAATAATTTAGTAATAGAACGTCTTGCCGATTATCTATATGTCTTGTAGTAGAGGCGCGCCATGCGACTAAAAAAGATTATGACGAGCTCACAGCCCCGTAGAAACATACGACGACCTTATAAATCCTATGAACCCACAAAATAACCAACAACCAACTCTATTTCTCCCTCTCACAGAGTCCTCTTCACTCTACTCTCCTCCGTTGCTTGCGATATCGTTAATTCCACGTATGGCAAGCCCTAATTTACTACCTCCATTCAATACCCATCCGTAATTTAACTAGTATAAGGTTTATTATTGTTTAGCTGTGTCACGTTTGAATAAATCTATAATATGAAAGGGGCGTGGAATTAATTTGTACACAGAGTGGGGGTAGGGGGGCCTCGCTCCGCCCTGCGGCATCGCGCCATCTCAGTGCCGGGCGAACGAGCACACGAATCCAACGTGATATGTGGACAATAGTGGTATAAAATATAGTGTCAGAATGTTTGTTTTCGTATAGTGTAGAGAATATTAATAGTGAGATGGTTTTGGAGGGCGGGTTGCCGGCGCCGCTCCAGCTGTACGCGGCGGCGGCGGCGGGCCTGGCCCCGAGGCCGACGTGGCCCCCGTTCCTGCCTTTCTTTGGGGTGCCGCCGCCGTTCTTGGCGCGCCCGAGGCTCCCCCATCCGTTGCCGGCGAGGGCCCCCCATGGACCGCCGAGCGAAGATTCCAATGAAGACGGTGGAAGTAGTAAAGGTAGGTTTGATAAATTTAAAGATAACTTAATTTGAGTCCGATTTGCTATAATAATAATTAATGATTTTATATACAACTCTATAAGGAATAGAATACTCGTATATTGTTTATATATATATATATATATATATATATATAGCTCTGTTAATAATAGGTATAAATAACTATTAATAATTATTAATAGCTTTTTGTGATGAACAAGATAATTTTATAATTTATTTATTCAATGGTTTAACTTATTTGTGGATTAAAAAAATAAAATAAAATAAAACAAAGTTTTGTGCTTTTAAGCCTCAAACGTTTGAGTGTAAAAGATTTGTTATAAAAATGATATTTATTTGACATATTTATAATTTGTCTAATTTTTTATTAAATTTAGTTTTACAGTTAAATAACAATTTTAACCTTCAAGTAAATTTTATTATCCTTTTGTTGTTTATATATTTGGTTAAAATGTAGTTTAAAAAAATATTAAATCAAATTTTATTATGAAAATTATTCTAACTAGAATCCGTTGTAGGTATACAATATTATTGTTAATAAATGTTATAAGATTAATTTAAATAAATACCTAATAGATATTAAAAAGAAAACCTACAAAATGCTTTCGATTATTATATTCGAATAAGCTTTCTTAATTTCTTCATTTCACTTATTAGTAGAGATTTTTCCGTCGGAATGTAATGATTAATATATTAGGAAATTTAATATAAATAAATTTTAATTATAATATTGAGGCCATTTTACATATTGTTATTTTATATATTTTTAGGCAATATTCATTTAAATATTTAAAAAAAACCTACTAACTAATATTAATAATATATGTACCTATTACCGAGTTCTTCGAGGCTAGAATTAACCTTACCGAAGACTCTATCTTTGAATTTATGTACTCTTAAATAGATTTTGTGCATTGTTGAAAGTAAATTTATATAATACGGAAAATTAATTAAAGTTTTTTATACATTTATTTTATTATATAACATCTAATTACATATAGGTAGGTATATGAACATCTAATTTAGATATTTAGATACTTATATATATTTTCTGTGAGTAGTTTCAAAGATGTATTCCGTAGGTAGAGGGAACCTAGGGTTACGACATTTGTCACCCAGTTTTTTAAGAAATTGTATGTTGAGCGGCGGAACTTAACGTTGCGCTTTTTCTTATTACTAGAGCATTTAGTTCAACGTTAGTCAATAATTATTAATAATTTCCTTTAACGTAAATGTAACGTAAAAATAAATATAAAGACTTCCTGTACTAAATACAGTATCTATTTACAAGTGTATGCGAGTGCGCTATGTAGGTTATCTTAATGTTTTTTTTAAATATACGTATAGATTAAAAAAACGTATTTTTTAATTATTTTGCATTTTGATTTTAACTGAATTTTATGACATATGTATTTGTAATTTAATGCAGTATCTAATTCTTATTTAATATCATTATAATTGCTCTACAAAATAATTAATTGTTTAAATTTACTTGTAAAGCTTTTTATATGTAATAAAAAGTAAACTTTAATTTTAATTTTGTCTCAGTGTATGTGGAAGTTATAAAAATAAATAATTTTTATGATGCATTTTATGACGTGTTCATTGCTTAATGGGTGCATGTCTAGCTTACTATCAACTTTAAATGATCTTTAATTATTAATTATGAGAATGTCTATCTAATTAAAAGATAACAGATATAAAGAGAAAAGATTCCGTTGTATAAAATTGACAAAAATATATAAATAGAGAGAACCTAGTGTCAAAATATTCCGTTCTTCATTTTCCGATATTGTCAGTGTCAAAAATGTAATAAATCAAAGCTATTTTGGGAATTTAATACGAAAGCTTAGTAAAAATATCATTTAAATAGTATTTTAAAAATATGATTTTTTTAACATGTTATGAACTTGTCATCATTGAATATAAAGTAATCGTTTATTTTATATTATATTTAAATGACATTACAGAGTTAACCTCTGATTTCGAGATTTAGCTATTTGTTGGTAGGTATATTTAATTTGTGTTTATTAAAATCAGAATATAAATGTTGGAAGCGTCTGTCTGTTTGTTTGTTTTTATTAATAATTATACTTAGAGTGCCTGAAACTATCAATCTTAGTAATTGAAAATTTTTTTTTTTAAATATGACAATTTTTTTTATTTTGAATAATACTTTTTATACATATTATGGTAATTTATCCCCGTTAATCTACCTAGTTGGACGTAGTTCATTAAATTATTGTAGGTTTTATAAATAAAAAATGCATAGCTTCTATAAAATTATATATTTGCATAGGTACTTATTTATAATATTTATCTATATATACTTATTTATAATATGAATATCCCGCGTAGTTTTAATATTTAAATGTCACATCCATCATAATTAAATGTGATATTTCTGTTCTTGATGGACAAAATACAGTATAAAAATAATTAACTTTTTAAATTTTCTATAACACTTACACTTACAATGTAGACAAGTTCGTACTTTTATTTTTAAAAGTAGAAGATTTTATTTAGAAAAGCAGAACTTAGGAATAAGTTATTTTTACTGTGGAGAACTGTAATTGCGATGGTTACGGGTTCAATCCCCACTCGCCGATTTAAAAAAAATTCTATACAAATTTTCAACCCCTTATATGCACTCTTAGGGGGAGAATTCTAGAAAACGATGAATTACGTGTTCAATTAAATACTTTTAAAAATCTAAATTTTAAATTTTATGAAAATCGGTGCCGATTTCATTTTTTTTCCATACAAACTTTCAACCCCTATTTTAAGCCTTTAGGGTTAAAATTTTTCTAAATCCCTCCTTAGTGGATGTCCAGATTATGAAAGTAAACATCTGTCCAAATTCCACGTTTCTACGCACAGCGGTTACGGCTGTGCGTGCATCTTACCTCAGGCAGTGAGGACAAGTCCTTTTATATATGTATAGATAGGGTAGAAAATATTACTATGTGGTATATCTATAGAAAATTATAGTAAACCCAATCAATTACATATAGTATAATTCTCGGTGAAAATAAAATGGGATGAACTATCCTTACTGCATGAATCCAGTTACAAGTCACGCAAACTTACCAATTTTTACTTAACTATGACTCATTCGGCAGTTTATATTGAAATTTTATTAGATTTTCGATCGTTTTTTTATAATATTAAGTTAGAACTTTAATGTCGTTTATAAACAACAATTCAATTAATTGATTGTTGTATTTTTTGTTTGTATTTGTTGTTTCATTTGTTCAAAGAAAAATATAAAGAATAAATCAGCTTTACGCTGTATATCGCACATAGCAGGGTAGGCAGAGGGAATCTAGTATTAAGACACTTCGTTCCCCACATTCTGGCGAATTCTGGAGTGATTGCGTGTTGAATGGCAGAACTCAACGCCGCGCTTTTGCCTTGACATCAGAGCGAAGAAAATGGAAATATAAATTTAAATAAATATTTAATTTTAATACTAGGTTACCACTGCCTACCCTGCTGTGTGCGGGATACAGCGTGAAGCTGATTTATTTATTTTTTTTAAATATATTTTTGGTTGAATTTGTATTCATTTGAATTTTTTTTAGTAAAATGTTTAATTCGCAAGTATTTAATTTTATAACATAAAAGCTTAAAGAAAAAGTAGGTATACGTCCATTTACCTCGCTTGAAAGGATTCGAACTCCTAACCGGCTGACAAGGCCGCATTACTCACGCTTTAACGTCATTATTTAATCTCACCAAGCCGTGTGTTGATTTTAAGCGGTGTTGCCAGAATAAAAATAAAATCGGTAGATATAAATAACGCGGCCATCACACAATCTACTTAGAACGGCCATAACTTATAATTTTAATATAAACCCAATACATTTCCGAAATATAGTTGGGTTAGAAATATTATTTGAATAAACGCCGGCAAGGTGCGAAGAGGCTAACTAGCGTAATCTAAATGTAAGTTATTAGATGGTGGACGCGGCCGCCTGCTGCGCGTGCGCATCTCTCTCTCTCTCTCTCTATCTTGGGCCAGATTTTTATCGTCCCTTTTATCGTCCCTTTTGTCGGCGACTCGCTGAGGTGTTACTCAAGAAATTAGGATGTTAAATGTTTTGTGGATGACGCATGACCACCCCGCTTTGTGTCCTACAGTATTCATTTTTTATCTACCCACAATAGAAATATCAATATTTTTTTCCATTTGATTTATGTTATTCGATTGTTAACTAGGTTAGGTGTTTGATAAAATAGTTTATGTTAAATAAGTTTTTATGTTGTAGCCGTCGTGGCTTAGTGGTACAAGTGTGTGTGTGTGTAAGTGTAACGGTTGTGAGTTTGATTCTTACTCAGGGAAATAAATTATTATTTATTAAAATTTTCAGTTCTTTGCTCTGGTAATAAGGCAAAACGCTGCGTTGAGTACCGCCACTCAACACCTCGAATACGTAATACCTCGAAAATTCAGTGAAAAGTGTGGAACAGACTGCCTTAAAACTATGTTCCCTATATGTAGGACACAGTGTGTAGCTCAAAAAAAAAATTTCTAGGTTAGGTAAATTTTTTTGTGAATTGACTTTTACATTTTTCGCCGAAATCAAAAGTGCCGTACCATATTTTTCGTTATTGCGAAATACCGAAAGTTCAATTCGGCCAGTTCAATTACTTTCACACTCACAGCATCTCCATCTTCTCTCATTATCTCGAAAGTTTCACAAATAAAAAAACAATCACGAACAATAAGCTCTTAATTAAAGCTTCGTTTGAAAAAAAATGTAATAAATCAAATTGATATAATTAAATGTTTATTGATTAATACACATGTTTACACGATACAGAGTATCGCAACCATTTTATAATATCGTTCAGTAATTAGTTATCTTTATATAGGCTGTATTTTTGAGCGAAAATAATCTTTATTACAATTTCTATACGATCTAAATTGTTTTGTCAGGCCGTTCACCGCTAATTGCAAGTTGATATGTTAATGAACTCAAGCTTTTGAAGGGATGCTTCAATTATTTATAAAAAATTGTTTCGATTTATTTCTGTTTTTAAGTTAAATTTTCTATTTCTTGGTATTTTGCTAGTATATTTTTGCACGTTTTCTTTTTATTTATATAATTTATAATTAGAAATTATGAACACCTAATTGCTTCTTGTTAAATAATAAATATTAAGCAAGTAAATTAACCACAAGCTTTTAAATATTCGTCAAAAATTTCTTTCTATAGGAAGTTACTTGAAAGAACATAGACGTACTCTACAATATACACTTTAATTACAGTACACTTAGCTTTATTACAAGATAAGAAGTACCAAAGTAACTTTACTTTATTTTTTTTCAACATTTGATTTCATTTTAAAATTATATTTTTTTCTATTTTCATTTTATATAAGTACTATTACTACTTAATATATATATATATATATATATTTCTGTTGCGTTCCAAAACTCAATGCTAAAATTAAAAAAAAATACAAAACTACTCATTGAATTAAATGTTATGATAGTAAATTGTCATTAAGGCAAAAAAGATTGGAGAAAAAGTTCAACCTATTAACCTGTCTAAACTTTTAAATTGCTGACTTTCGAAACGCGTATCTGAAGTATACTTCAGTGAAATTATTATAATTAAACTTAATCTTACAAAATAATATTTGTGACTATTTCGTAATCAATTTTTCACAGTATTTTCCAATTTAATAAAAGTTTTTGTTATAAGTCAATGAATTAGCAAAAACTGTGAAAACGTTTAAAATATGAAATTACTATATAGAAAATACTGCGGAAGCTGTCTTATAAGTTGTTGTCATTTATTTACTAGAATTCATGTTGATTTCAATGTATTTTTATATTTTATTGCAAGTAAGTGGTGCATTTTGCAGCAAGTTTAAGCCGAGTTTCCATTGCTAAAGAGAAATGAGCGGGTAATGGTTAGCCGGAACGGCCTCTTTTTAAATAAAATAGATTTACAGCGAGTTCACTTCCACTCTTTCTCTTTCTATATTTATTGGTGGAATCACAAGTATGCAGTTTACTTGTGAGAGTTCAATGTCTTTAATGGTGTTTTCCACCACTCTAAATATAAGATCTCAAAAATTGTATGGAAACTGGGGTCTGGAATGTCTTCACACTTGGTTTTCTCTGCATTTATATACGATACCTATTTACTATACGAGAAAACGTGAAGATGCTTTCCTAATATTCTGATATGTGATAGATCTCAACACCGTGCTTTATTGTACATATTTTATTTCCATTATAAAATTTATTTCCAATATAAAAATACAGGTAAATTTCATTTTCAGTCATCTTCTTTCAACACCTAAGTAATTTCATTCACAAAATTCTCTAAATTATTAGTAAAACATATTAAAATCCTCTCAAAGTCAGTACTAATTCGATATATAATTTCAACGCACAAACAAACAAATCTCCCCCAACACAACAAGAACTCTCCAAGTAACAAGTAACAAAGCTAAATGGTCTAATAAACAGAAATCACAACTAGTCAAAAGCGCATCAATAAAGGGCCAGGCGTGGGGGAGCCGGCTGAAATGGAACAATATAAATTATGCTCCCCTGTCATTTAAAAGTCTATAGTTTGTGTGTATAAAAAGGAATGTGTTATTTCAAGTATTTTAAATATTATAATATAGAAAATTAAATTTATATTTTTGAATAGTTTATATTTATGTTAATTTTAAGCCAAATTAAAAAGGCATAGGTATGGCAAGGAAGACAGGTAATATGTTTTTCTTTTGTAACTTTTGTAGTCTTATGTTTTTCAGAATTTAACAATACATTTTGTTTCAATATTATGTTCAGAGAATAAAGACAGTATTTGAAATTTAAACAGTTATTCAGCATAAGACATAAAATCTAATTTTAATTTAAATAAAATTACATATATGTATCTGAATTGATTAATGGCTTTAGGTGCGGAAAGAAATCTGATTAGTTCAATTATATATTTATTTTCGAACAGTCATAATGAAAAAATGGGAAAAGCGGGATAACTAGAAACCCAAAAAACCAAAAAACCTTTTACACAATAAATTAATACCAAACAAAAATGACGATATCAAATAAACACATCGTACAAAAGGAAATTACTTTACAGCTACAAGTTCAATATCATTTACGCATTGATATAAAAACCTCGTTACGTAAGTGACAAAAGGCCAAAAATGTTCGTAATACGGCCTAATAAGGCCTATTAGTCAAGTCCTGGGGCAAGGTGCGCGAAATGTAACCGAAACGGGTGGGTACCAATTTCAAGGGCCATTTCCTTACACACCCCGCCAGGGGAGTGACGGCCTCGACTCTAAAATAAAACCAAAGACTACTTTTATTGCACAGCTGTTGTGGAAAATTAATAGGGACATGGCCTGTTCCGTCTAATATAAACTAAGCTAACGTTTTTTTCGGTTATGAACTAACAGAAGTTGTAATTTTTATTATAATATGTTTCGCTTCACAAATGTGTAGGTATTATCATTATACGTAGATATTTATATGGAGGCTCGTAAGTTAAATCAATAAGAGAAAAAATATAAAAATAATAACTGCTGAGGGAACCTGGGAACGTAATATTAAGACACTCCAATTCCATGAATACGCTTCTATTCCCAACTTTCCGCCAAATTCTGAAAGCATTTCGAGTTGTGTGGCGAAACACAACGCCGCAATTTACCTCGTTACCAGAGCGACGAAATGAGAAATCAAACCCACAAACTATCTTGTTCACAGTGGCACGCTTGTGATTCTACGTTTATAAAAGATCAAATACTAAAACAGATAATTATGAATAATATTAAAATCTACACCATTTTTCCGCTAAACACCACAAAATCCCATCTTACAGCACATTCCGTATCAAATTGGGCGTCGCGTGGCCCAAAACACGCATTTGTCTAATTCGATACGCTTTTTTACTATTTACACTGGGCCATTCGACCCCGCTCGCCCCTCGGCCTGATCGGTCACGGGAGATTGCCAATATGTGCTATACTTTGCGGTACTGGCGGTACTAAATTGATCTCGTGGGCTTTGACTTGTAAACTGTTTGTATTGGGCTTATCAAATATTTGTTTATTATAGATACCATTCTATTTTGTATGTATTATTTCGTTTGTACGGCGTTGAGTTCCGATACTCAACACGCAATGCCTCCGGTAATGGGCGGAAAGTGGGGAACGGAGTGTCTTAACACTAGGTTCCCTCTGCCTGCCCTGTTGTGTGCGGGATACAGCGTGAAGCTGATTATTTCGTTTGTTTGATAGGTATGAAGTATTTTTTTTTCTCTATTGCTATAATAATAATTTATGACTGAAATAAAAAGCTAGGTGAACTAAAGAGACATATTAAGTGCCATCAATGCGTAGTCGGGACGTTGATTGTGAAATAATATTATAAATAATTAAATTTTTATAGCTTGTTCAAATGAAGCACCTTGCGTTCTAACCGTTAATACGCAATGTATATTTTTTAACCTCACGTTGTATTCCACATATGGCAGGTTAGGCAGAGGATGCCTAGTGTTAAGACACTCCGTTCCCAGTTAATACACTTACAAAAAACTAATTATCACACTGAATTTGAAAACAAAAGCAAATGTTAATATTTGTTTTGCAATTAAGAAGTATAATATGCGTTTCATATTCATAGCAGGACTCATTGTTCCGCGTGGGATGCCTTACAAAAAATGTCACCCACAGTGGTACCAAAAAAAAAACACATTTCACAACTTCCGTGAATAATTTGCTTGATTAAAAAATATGAATTAAGTTTGCATTGTTTTTTTTTTGCTATTGAGGTTAAAAAAACGCGCCCCCGAATTTCTTATTCAGTGTAGCTAATAGAAAACAAATATTATTTGTGTGAGAATAGTCAGCAATTATAACAGATATATTTAAAAAAAAACAACTTAATGCTGTATCCAGCAGAGAAAACCTTATGTTGGGACACTCCGTTGTCCACTCTAATTTAAGTAAATATATGAATTATATTATTTTTTTCTCAAATTTAAATATTACCTAGGTAGTTCAAAAGGAGAAACATAAATGCCACAACTCATGTATTTAAGTATATTATGCAAAAAGTAATATTCATCATTATCTACTTCAACGAAAAGAAACTAGGTCATAATATACTCGTATAGTATTGTACGTGCATATACCAAGTTGAAAATTAAATAGAATAGAAGTTTTTATCATTTTACATTTTTGTTGTTCATTGATAAATATAACATTGTATCCCGCTTGTAGCAGGGTAGGCAGAGGGAGGTGTTAAGACACTCCACGCCCCACTTTCCGTTACTTTTTGACTTTTTTCCTTAAAAGGGAATCAAACCCACAATCAGTCGCATCTGGAGACATACAATAAAATATATACTAATATTACGAATAATATAAATAATATATTTTTTCCTTATCTAAGTAATCATGCTAATACTTCCAAGCACACAACGGTTAGTAGATCAAATACAATATCAAAGAATATATCTAAATAATCCGATTTAATTTATCGTCAACCCTGAGAACACGGCGAGGGTCTGAGACCATAACTAACCCTATTAAAAAGTCTACCCTCCATTATTAATGTAGCATAAAATTAACCCGTACGTCACGCCCGATGCGCACGGTGTTTAAGTACGTAAGTCTTGGGAGAATTAGGGGCTGGTCACTATTTTTACCTTAAATGTACCATAACTGGAGTAAACAAGGTGAAAGTTTAGAGGTTAGAATAAGGTCGAATAATGAATGCTACCTTTTCGTTTGTGAATATATTTGCTTGACAGTTTAGTAAAGATGTAGAGCTGTTTACAAATATAAACTATTTTTAATATTTTATTGATTTTATTACTAACTTTAATAAAATTGTAAACAATAATATTAAAAAGTTAGTTAGTTAAAAAAAAATAGTTAATAGTCCAGCAGGGTACGTAGATGGAACCTAATGTTAAGACACTTCATTCTCTATTTTCGACCGAATCCTGAAGGCATTGCGTGTTGAGTGAGCGGAATTCAACACCGCGTCAGAAATGAGAAGAAATGAATGAAATGAGATCGAAGTTATTTGCAGCCTCATTCATTAAAACTTACCTCTTAAAACTTAAGGACATTTTTCATCAAATTGACAGTACTAGCTCAAAATAACGTTTTACTATACATTTCATAAGAAACTAATTATACATGCAATCATTTCACTCGAAACAGATAGAGCTATCTTTGCTCTACGTCCACAATATTTCGTAACATAATGTCTCTAGTCACACCGATATCGAACGATATCTTTGAACTTAATTATTTAACGTGTCCCAAAGGGCATGCGATAATAAGTGTAATAAATCTGTAACGAGTGGTGTCATGATAATGGCCCTTGAGCGAGCCGACTGGGTAGAGAGTGCCGCTAGGGCCGGCGGAGGGTTAATTAATATGTATTGTTGTCTTGTTAACTAACTTCTTTGGAAGAGGAGGTCTTGAAAATAAAGTAAGTGCGTGTTTTTTTAGGCTTTGCTATATTTAGGTATATGGTAAACTTATGTACTTATATATAGTAGATTTAATAGATTTCTTTTATATAATAAGGAGCTGCTATGTCCAGCAGTGGACCTTAAAAGGCTGATGGATGGATGGAGGGATATAATAAGGAAGGAATATAACATGTTTAGTATTAGTTTTTAGAAATCATATAAAATTTTGAACATAATTTCCAAGACTAACAGTGACCAGAAGGTGAGGATTCAAATTCCGCTGCGTTAAAATAAAAAAGTTGTATAAAATAACTTTTTTTTTAGTGTGGAATAACACTTAAACAACGCATATATCATTAAAAGTTTTTAGATTGTTGTAAAAATATATAGACAAATATAATAATTGATTTGTTGATACCCTAACGTATTATACTTCTGATATGCCACATACATACATCTTATAACATAAGTCTCTATAACATTATTATAACTTGTACAATAAGAATAACTATACAATATAATTGCATAAAATTATTTATCAATTAATATTTAAAAAAAAACAAAAAGAAAGACTTCCACATCCACACTCTAAAAACTACAAAAATACCCACCAAAACCTACCTCCATATTCAAAACCTACCTAATACCTCCATATTTCTAATAACGTTCAATCACGACACCTCATCGTACGTTCTGTTAAGCTTTGCTCATGTTGCACAGCTAGCGTGATGGACGAGCCCCGGGGGAGCAGTGGCGTTGACTATAGATTACCGTCCGCCTGCGTCTAGTGTGGGTTCGTGTTGATGTGTCACTTGTTTTGATTGTAGTGATAAGAAAATCATGCGGTATCTGATAGCTGTAATCATTGAGATATTAAGGTCAGTCATGGCGATTTTCATTCGCTCTTATAACGAGGCAAAGCGCGGTGTTAAGTTCCGCCACTCAACACGCAATTCCTCCAGAATTTGGCGGAAACCAGGGGGGGGGGGTTTCTGCCTACCCCTGCGCATGTAGTTGGTTTGATTTACAATTAAATAATACTATGTTAAGAAAAACAAGAGCAACTGGTATTTTTTACTATTCTTTACATCGAAGCAACTAAAAATAGCTTGAAATCAAATACTGCAAAGTTTATATCTATTTATTAATTAATTTAAATATGAATTAAAATATTAAATAATTAAATTAAAATATGAAAAGTATTTATTTCCCTTGACTTGCCTCAAAATATTATTAATTAACAGTATTTACAATATAAAATATAATACATATTAAATACTATTTATAATACAATACTTCTAAGCTTGAACACACCAGACCACAAGTGAACAGATTGCTAACAAACACAACAGTGAGTTATGCGTCCCTCGAGGACCCTCACAACAGAAGATAATGTACCTACTGCAGCCATCACGAGCACTGCCGACTGTTGTACTTCTGTAATTATTTCTCTATTATTGTTTTAAAGTTAGATATTAACTATTAAGCTTATTAATTTAGGTAAGCTTAAAGACACATTGTGTTTTTTTACCTTCACTCTGTATATATAGCAAGGTAGGCAGAAAAAAAGCTAAAGATCTTGTTGCAAAGAAAAGACACTCCGTTCAGATTAAGACACTTCTGTTCTCTACTTTCCGTTGAATTCTGGAGGCATTGCTTTTATGTCTTCTAGTCAGAATCGAACCCGTTCCTTGGTCTCAACTGGCCTCTAATAACAAAATAAAAAATAGCGTTGCTAAATTATAATCATATATTATATATGTAAAATCCCATTTAATAATAGTGCTTGGTAAATACAAAGATAAAAGTGATTTTGAAATTAAATTTGTATAATTTGTTTATTGATTTCATCAGCTTTATAGTTAAAAGCATGTTTACAGTTAATAATGATGACTTAACACTTAATAAAATGTCGTCATCTCTTTAAACACTAATTCTATATATACATATGATATAATTGTAACTGATCGCCGTCTGTATATGGATGATATATATGAAAATTTATTGTTGAAAGCAATTAAATAAAACCTTAAATTCGTCGGTTTGTATGTGCGTTTGTGCACATTAATCTCAAAAAAAAACCATACATTTGAATGTTAATTTTTGAAGGCTTTAGCTATTATGTGTTATATAAGTATATAGCTAAAAACGTTAAATTATAATTATAATTTTTTAAATACTTCTAATGTTATGAAACATTCAACACATTTATTTTTTATATTAATGAAATTTACAAAATTAATAAAACATACCATTAATTTAGAAGTTATAATGCAACGGACAGATTAACTCTTGTCTGAAAATCTGAAATTAATAATTTAAAAAAAACCACATAAGCTCCTACTGGTTATACTTGCCATATAAAAAAAATTAAACAATATTCTATAGAACTCTCTCCAGGGCTCATCATCATCATCATCATCATCGATGTATGGATAAAATATTAAAATTTTATTACACTTCACTTTGACGTGCTTTAATGCCGCATGAGGTATAGTAGAGCTATTTATCATGTTTCAATCTCCCGCGCTGTGGCCGCGGGCGCTGCTAAAATACAGGTCAGGTACCGAAACTGCTTATTTCTTTGAATAAAACTTTAGAAACATGTTATTGTAACTTCATTTTTCATCTTCATTTAGCAGGGTGGGCAGAGGAAAATAGTGTTAACATACTCCGCTCTCTAGTTTCCGCCAATTTCTGGAGGCATTGTGTGTTGAGTTGCGGAATTCAATGTCGCGCGTTTGCTTCTACACCACAGTGAATAAATGAAAATATTAAATATTTAAAAAGGAATCGAACCTGTCGTATTTACCGTCGCACGCTTGTGTGCGTGCGCCACGACTAGCTTCAATTATCTGTTTATCTGGATGTGATATCTCTGTTGAAAATATCTTAAATTATATGTATATCCATATAGTCTCTTAAGAATTGCCACATTATTTATTATACTTCTTTAAAAAACAGTATAACGACAATAAACTTCTATGTTGTCTTATTTTAATGCAACTCACCCAATAACTTCATTAACTACTTTAGAATACACTAAATAAAACAGTTACTTCTAAAATTGGTTGTTATCATTTAATTGGCGCCATCTTTAAAAATTTTGTCTTAATTCTCCTTACTTTCCCGACCGTGATTTAATTCTATACAGCCAATAAAATTAAATATATTTATAATTGAATTTAAAAATAGATAAAAACTAACATAAAATTATTTAATGCAAGTTTTATTTTTAATACCTATCATTTTTTTTACATATTGATAAACTAATAATAACATTGAAATTATTAGATGTGCCACAAATTATACTATGAACGACGAATAGAAAAAAAAGTAAAGTAAAACACCACATCAAATAATTAAATAAAAAAAATATTTTAATTGATAATATAACATACTATTAAAAGTAAGAACTTAGGTTTTATATAAAAGTTATTTACGATGGAACTATAAGTGCTTATTATTTAATTAAATATATATTTATAATGTGTTACTGAGTTTTATAGCTTTAAGCTTATTTGAAGTTTATATTTATGATCTTTACACTTAATAAAAAGGTCATTATTCTTTTGAGACTATAAGACATTTATCTTATATATTTTTTAAAAGATTCAATTCTGTTCACAGATAACGGTATGAAATGAGACCGAAACTTTTTATGCATCCAGACTCCTTGTCTGATGTCTTCATTGTAGCAGGGACGGATTTATAAAAAAATATTATTTTCATATTCTGCAAATAGCGAATTGTATTGTAGAGTAAAAGCATATGGTAAATATTAATCTTAGGTAATCTGTAAAGTTTTACTAGAAGTACGTTTAAAGCTGGCGTTACTGATATCCACTAAGACATTAATAAAATGTATATATGTAGATAAAAAAATTTTACACAAACAATTTTAACTGCATTTTCATCATAAAATTAATCAATACCTACGACTACATGACAGATTTCTCTATATGTTATATTATATTAGATCTACTAATTGAATTCTTTATTCAGATTTTGAATGCGTGCCTGTTGAATGTGTCAGATATGTGATGTGCCATGTATTTAGGTTTAAAATTATTACTTTATTATTGGTGGTGATTTCGGAAATTAATTTCCCGGGATCGACACAAAATTATAGACGGGGACCGGCCCTCGTTGCCTCGAGCGTTCAACTTCTTGTAAGATATTTCAATAGCAAATATCTTTTGATACTAATTTAATTATAATATGAAAAATAAGTGCAATATGTTTATAAATTTAAATATGACAATAAATATTTAGGCTTTAAATGAAATCGTGAACAACATATATAGTAAAATTATATGGTGTGGAAATTATACAGTTTCATGACTTATACTTCATTAATTATATGTTTTATAAGTCTTAAAAATATTTTATACAAATCAAATTTAAAAAATCTGCAATCATGTGCCATATTGATTTATTAAAATTATTATTTAAAAAATCGATATTGCACATAATTATAGTGAAAATCGATTATACATTATCGATTCACTTTATCACTGAGCTTTTCGATTATCACCATAATGTCTTTATCAGAAATATGTATCGCGATTGAGACCTACAATCGCTTTCCAATTATCCAATTACTTGAACCCACACTGCACTTAACCACACAATTACGACACTCGAGAAAAATTGGATCGATTTAATTTGATTCTGGAAAACGTACTACCGATTCGATTATTATTAGTGTGAACATTATCGATAACGAAATTAAAGTCCAACAGTATTTGTTATACAGAACTGTCAGTTGTTGGCTTTAAATTTTATAATTTATTCAAGACTTCATGAGTATATATTTAAAATATATAATATTTGTATGTTAAGTAGGTAAATATATCTTGTAAGTTTTATTCATTTTTACTTTTAAAATTATTTATTGTTTATAATTACGATGAAAGTTCTGGCAAAACTTACAAGTAAATAATAAGATAAACCTTATACCTCGACAACAATTATAAAGTACAAATTAAAAATAAATATTTACATAAATTACTATTGCATTTCCCATATAATAAACCCGTAATAATCCAAAAGATTATGACATTTAATCGAGCTGTCAAAATTGGCGCTTTAATTTTGACGTGAACATAAAAACACTTTTTTTTTCATCCTACAAAATTACGGCAACGGTAAAGTAACCTTAAAGTTTAAACTACACGTTACACCCACACGGACGTCGGTAATTGATTCTCGGTATACGAAATTATGAAGACATGATTCGATTTTGTTGTATATTTTAAGAATTCATAAAGTGGGGCTTAACACGTATGTATTTGCGATTTTATTTATCTTTTGAAAGTGCTCCTTAATGTTTTATTTTTGGTATTTGTAATTCTTTTTGTTACACAAGACGGTAAAAAATGAAGAAAGATGTCAAATAATCCCACTCTATTATTTATTAACTTTTTATAATAAGAAACGCTTATAACTTTGCACCTTAGAGAAAATTTATACAAAAAAATAAAAGAGATCCTAAACCTCTTTAAGGTGTAAGCATATTTACAGAATTATCGATCAAGAAACTTTGAATATTGTTTGTTGTTTTGATATTACTATAATTTTACAGCAGGAGGAGCGTGCATTTTTTTTAATTGGCTTCATCTTACTACGTAGGTAATAATAGTTGAAATTGAGAGATGTACGTGTCTATCAGTTGTCTTAAATATTTTTAGGCGCTAATTCTATATAGTACATCAACATCTGTATAATCTAAAATCATCATCATATGAAGTATTACAATCTCGTGGCGCAGATTGTGGGTTCAATCCCCAGTCGAGGAAACAAAATATTTAATATTTTTAATTCTTAGCTCTGGTGTCGATTTCCACGTCTAAAAACGCAGAAAATTGGCAATGGAGGATCGTAACACTAGGTTCCCCCTGCCTACTATGGTGTGTGCGGTATAGAGCTTAAAGCTAAAAAATAATAAATAATCTATATAGTACTTAATATGACACATAAATGTTCTTGTTCTCTAAGTTGCCTTGTTACAATTCCAATATGAACCTCACCTGTAATTTAAACTGCATAAAGGTTAGTCCACTTTAGGCGTCTGATAATTTGATAGATATCTACTAAAACATTAATTATATTTGACAGAAATATCGAAATGAATGCTTACGTTTATTGCTGTAATTAGAGTAAACGGTTAAAATACTTAATGAATATAATTGAATTGAATAATTCTTAAATATTTTAGTATTTAATTAAAAATTAGTTTGTTTGTTATTGAGGCCCTCGTAGCGCAGCAGCAAAAGGGTGTGCCTGTAACGTGATGGTTGTGGGTTCCAGAATTCGACAGAAAGTGGGGAAAGTGGAGTGCCTTAACACTAGCCCCTTTGCCTACCCTGCTGTGTGCGGGATACAGCTTGAAGATGATAGAAAAAAGAAAAATTATATCGTTTAATAATTTACTTCAGCTAGTTAATAAACAAAGTGTATTTATAAATTCAATCTATGCTATTAAGTATTCTAAAAATGAAGAGTTTGTATGCTTGAACACGCTAAACTCAACAACTACTGGTTCAAATTGTTTTTTTCATGTTAGCCAATCATTTAGTGAGTCAGTCATACAAAATTATCTTCACCAGACTATACCGGCGAAGCCGCAGACAATGACTAGTATGCAATAAAATAAACTAGATTTCACTTTGCCATTCTCATACCAAATATATAATAACCACTCTACATTCTCGTAAGCTCGAAAATACTCTTAGCGACATAACGACCTAATATTTTTATTTTATTCATAGAAAAGATCAATATCGCAATCCAATGGTTTCTCGTAAAACTTTGTAAGTACAAGTGGTGGTATTATATTGATAGTAAAACGTATTACTGGGATCCTCTTTGTATTGCTTAAAATATATTATTTAGTAAATATATTAGTGAATGTTCTTAATGGTAGAAGATTTTGTGACGTAGTAGTAGTTAACCTTAATTTTAGCTTATTAGACTATGTGTGAGACCCAGTGAGAGAATATTCCTTTCCTAAAATGTTACAAGCACTTTTGTTATTTTCTTAGTTTCACGTTGTATTCACATATAGCTGTTTAGGCAGAAAAAAACATTATAAATACAAAATTCTACCATTTATAACATAATGCCTCTAACTCGAGTCAAAAGCGGATAAATAAGTGTCTTGAAACTAGATAATGCCTACATTATTATAAGGAAAAAAGGTTTAAAAAAAAAACCAAATTATGAAACAATTGTATTCTCAACTGAAGGAAGTAAATATTGATTATATTCTTAAGTCAATTTCAATTCAATAATTCGTTTCTATTATAGAAACAGTAAAAAGGGGAAATAATTTATCTTTTATTATATCTGGCTATTGTTTGATATGAATTTATTGCTTATTTGACGTGATGCTATCTTTACGAGCGCTGCCTGATGACGATATTTCCTATTATATTATAGATCTAACGTTACGCTGCTTTACGTTACATTTTATTTGATATTTTTATATTTTGACGTAAATGTACAATTTTTCTTTCCTTTATTTTAAAAATTAGGCTTCACGCTTTATCACGCAACAAGGTAGGCAGAGGGAACCTAGTGTTTAAACAGTCGGTTCGGCACTTTTCGCTTAATTCTGGAAACATTGCGTGATGAGTGGTTGAGTGGCGGAATACAACGCCGCGCTTTGCCTCGACACCAGAGCCAAGAAATATAAATGTTAATAAATATTCCATTTCTTTATATATTTATTCCTAGAATACATAACGTTTTCTTTACAGTGCTTTACAAACTTAACCAAAACAGACTTCCAAAGCATTATTAATAAACTACCCACTAATTACACAAACAATATACCCGTCACACACCAAAACAATCGCTATCTCCGCCATTATTTATAGCGAAACAGCTAACAAAGTAGAATTATTAACTGTACGAATTTATTAACAGAGTTATACAACCCTCAAAATAGATACTTAGTGGGACTCCCCCCTCCTCCCCATTAAAACATTGAACCAGACTAAATTAAAGCGCGCCAAAACTGTGCTCTTCGGGCCCAAGGCGGTCGTTTGTTTTAATACAATAAGTGTAGTCGTCTCTTTCAGTCCCCTCATTAGCTATATAAGCTTGTCCCTCTCTCACACATCTAAATTAGCTTTTCTCTAAGGCGACTATATGACTCATTGATCCACTTGGCAAGTAACACGCACGGTGAGTTGCCTGCAAGGATTATATTGTTTAAGGTAGAGATACCCTAGTGTTAAGACACTCCGTTTAACATGTTTCCGCCCAATTTACAGAAACGTGGTGAGTGGCGAAACTCAACGCCGCGCTTTGCTTTTGTAAGGCATAACAAACTGAAATTATTGTTCTCTCTAATTGGCTACCTTCCTGAAGTATTAAAAGAAGACCCAATAAATTAAAAGCAACAATATAACGTATTCAGTAACAGAAGCGTGTACCTCTTAATCACTTGTAATTTATTTAGATTTAAAGACAGAGCTGGTAATTTACGTCCGTCCCTTTCCAACCCCCGTGTAAACGTTGTGGCGTCTCCCTCGCGGGACCATTTTTAATTAAAATGGCCGGGAAAATTAGAAATTATATTCTATTTTCTGAAACTTGTTCTAACGCTTTGTTGGAGATTATCTCTTTTTTATGAGCCCCAGGCCGCGGCTTTATTTTAACGGCGTAAGGATTGTCCAAATGGACAAGCTTGAAACCTCTTTATTATTATGTCTTTTCATTTCAATCCTGCGCTCGCGATGATTGGAAACATTTAAGGCTATATCGCGCTAACTTCTTTATGCCTTTCAATGGAGGTGTGCACTTTATATTAAAGCCTCTAATAGTTTTACTTTTATAGGATAAATGGTTATATTTTTTTGTACTGTTTCATTATAAGAAATACAATATAATGACACGCGACGGTAGAGGAAATGAATTATTAGATATTTATTAATATTTTCCTTTCGTCGCTCTGGTAAGAACGCAAATCACGGCGTTAAGTTCCGTCACTCAACACGCGAATGCCTCGAAAATTCCGGTCGGGAGTGGATATATGCGGGATACAGCGTGAAGCTGAGAAAAAAATACAACAATTTAAAGTTTGAACTTTGGCCTTGTTTACGAAGGGTTGACCTTTTTGTGCAATTGTATAAATTTTATAAGAGATGATTCGTATCATCATGTCATACTCGATGATACTTGCTTCAATAATAGATCGGTTAGCCTTAAATTGCTACAATTTGGTTTATAACACTATTATTTACGTACATACAAGGGGGATCCTGGGGACTTAGTTTTAAGACACTCCGTTACCATTAAGACATTTTCGTTCTCCACTTTCCGCCAAACTCTGGAGACATTGCCTATTGAGTGGCGTAACTGAACGCTACACTGCCTCGACACCGGAGCAAAGTAATGAAAATATAAAACATTTCATTTTCTCAATTGGAAATTGAACCCATGACCAGTTGCCACAATAGAATTCAATGGATAAAATAAACATTAAGTAACTGTGTTGGCTCAAGCATAGAGTAATGGTAGAGCTCGTGCCTCGTAATTCGCCACACTCGTGCTTACCACGTCTTGGGTATAATGTACGGTGAACATACGAAAAGACAACAGCATATTGTACTGTTATTGATTTTTATATGAGTTTTGTAGGTTAGTATAAGGTTGAAATTTTATATATAAATCATAACTTCGAATTATGATTTTAAAATGTATTATTTTTTCGTTGAACATTTAATATGGAAAGGTTCTATTCCAGTGAATGAGCTTTATTACAGTATTCTATAATAAACAGAACAGAACATATTATAATATTCTTCGCTCTGGTACCAAGGCAAAAGCGCGGCGTTTAGTTTCGCCACTAAACATGCAATGCCTCGAAAATTCAGTAGAAAGTTGGGAGCGGAGTATCTTAATTCGAGGTTCCATCTAGCTACTATAAGCGACGTGAATACAACGTGAAACTTAAAAAAAACAGATTTTCAAGTAAAAAAAAAAATAACAAAAAAATTAATGAAAATCATATCATTGTTCTAGGTGGAATCGGCGATGACGACGGCGACAGTGGAAAACGACGACGTTCACGAACTAATTTCAATTCCTGGCAGCTGGAAGAGTTAGAGCGGGCATTCTTAGCATCGCATTACCCTGATGTGTTTATGAGGGAGGCTCTGGCGATGAGACTGGATCTGAAGGAAAGCAGAGTAGCGGTTAGTACTTTTTAACATTGAGCTTATAATTTTATTATTTATGAGCCAATATTGGTGTATGATGATTTGGCGGAATGTGGGAAACGGAGAGTCTTAAGTTTAGGTTCCGCTATCCTGATATATGCGTGAAACTTAAAAAAAATACTACTGGCCTCTATAATAAATCTTTATGTACATATTTTTGATTGATGTTTAAAATATAATTTTCATTTGTAAATTTGCTGTCTATATTATATACATTTTTCATTTTGTAAGGTAGAACATCCTGATTATATATATAAAAAATATTTAGTATATTATAATATTTGAACGCAGAACTATCTATAAAATTATTATCATTTTCTCGTTCTAGTTACAAGACAAAGCGCGATGTTGAGTTTCGCACTGTACACACAATATCTTGAAAATTATAAAGTAGAGAATGGAGTGTATTAACACTAGATTTTCCCGGCATATCCTGTTATATGCAAGATACAGAGTGGACCTATAAAAAAACAACTCAACAACCATCGGCAATGGCAATACTATACCAATTACGTCAAAAGTGTGAAAAAAAAAGATAAATCATAAAAAAAAACGCAATACAGACAACTAACTATTAAAAAGCAGTATTTAACTATACACAACTGTGTCTAAAGTTAAAGTTAACTATACAATAGTTAAAGATAACTTTACGACGCGACTAAAGCTGGTTATTAAATATTTTTAGTCTGTGACGAAAGTGGCAGTTGTCAGGGTTTACGCTTGACATCTTCATTCGTTTCACACATAGGGCTTGTGCTTACTGTTGACGCATGAAAATGAAAATTACAATATGGTGGCCAGGTTTATTTTCAGATTTATTTTGCTGCTTAGTTTAGTATATAAGGCCGACGTGGTGCACTATTCTATTCGAGGAAGTCAAATATTTATTTACGTTTATATTTCCATTTTTTTGCTCTGGTGTCGACGCAAAGCGCGGCGTTGAGTTCTGCCGCTCAACTCGCAATAGCCTCCAGAGTTCGGTAGAAAGTGGGGAACGGAGTGTCTTAACACTAGGTTACCTCTGCCTACCCTGCTATGTGCAAGAAGCAGAAGCTTGAAGATAAAAAAATAATATTTATACAATATAAATTTTCCAAAAAAAACTCTACCAAAATTTTATTCATATTCCAATTTAACAGTTCACTGAAGGGATCAATCTAAACGTTAGAAAGTCATATCGATTTAAGGTACCCTTTTTTGTGACAGTTGCAGGGAACCTTTGTAAAAAAAGATACAAATTTTTAACATATGGTTAACTCGAAATCTGGTTAAGACACTCCGTTCCCATTAAGACACTTACATTTCCCGTAGAGTGGGGAATTTTAACGCCACACTTAGCTTCTTTACCAGAACGAAGAAATGAAAATATTAAATATCTAGAGATATTGAAGTGGAAATCGAACCCACAGCCTGGGTATTCTTATTAAAATTAAAATCTCAATTAAAAGACATAATGAATGCATTTATTTCGAGTTTCAATTTACCTAGATTTATTGTTAAAATATATAAGTCCAAATTAAACATAATTAATTAGGTAAATCTATCACAAATTGTATTATACTATATCTAAAGAAATTATCATATAATTTGTCTGTCTGTCTTTATATAGTAAATATATTTATATTAAGAAGGCAAAAAATTCGCGACATCGTCTAAGCCTCCAAAATTGGCTCGATGAAAACAAAAATGATTTTTTTGATAGATATTAATTAAGTCTTTCGTTATTGTTAGTTTAAATCCTTCTTGAAATATGTTGTATCCATATTTTCAAAATGTTTTTCCGCTGATTGACTGAGGTCAATATAATAAAAATAATAGCGCAGCGGGATAGCTTTTGACTATAAATGCTTTGTGTGGGGTCAATCTCAACTCAGAAGAATGAATTATTCCATATACCTTTTCCCCACTCTGGTAAGCCAAGTACGGCGTTGAATTCCGCTATTCAACACACAGTGATTCAAATTCGAACTGAAAGCGAAATACGATGTGTAGAAGACTAAGCATGGAGCCAAAAAAAAAGATTTATTATACCTACTCCCTTCAACAAAAAATAGGGAAAAATAGACAAGAGGGAAATATAGATTCGCAAAATTGGTCGCCTTTAATCTTTTTCCCTTTCAAATACCTACTATTGATAAAATTGCTTCGGCAACGCATACAAGCCTTAGTTCCGTTCAATACAAATGAAGGGCTACTTTACCCAGAATACCGTATAAGCGGCCTTCAGGGACAAGGTTTTTACCTCGGCCTCTTCGAGTGGGATTGTAGACGAATTTCATATTATCCTTTAAATGTTTGGGGAGTAAAGATTTTAATGTAGTTTCGATTTTATATTACCACACATAGAACACACACACAGAAAGGTAGGCAGAGGGAACCTAGTGTCTAGTGTTAAGACACTCCGTTCCCCAACGTTCTCCGTTTCCGCCAAATTTAGTGGCTTTGCACGTTGAGTGACACATAATGTCGGGCTTTGCCTTGACAACACAGCGAAGAAAATTGAAATAAATATTAGATTGAGAATTTTCTTTTTGTTATTTTTGAATAAGAACTAAATGACCACGAGCTTTCTATATTTTTCTACATAAAATATATAGAAATAAGTAAAAATCTCGACATTTTACATTTACCTAAATAAATCTAGCTATAATATATAATGTCCAGGCTATTCAAAAGGTCAAAACATTACTAAACAAGCAAATTTCCCGAGAGGGCCTCGCACAAATCTATTTCTATAATCAGTACTAACATCGATTGTATCCAAAGACAGACTACCTCCTCCTAATAGTTGGTATAAATCAAAAGATTGCCATCGGCGGCACCCCTGGGACGCGAGCGAGACGGCAAGATTGAATAGCATAGATTTAAATGGTCGGGTCAGATAAGGATGGCTATATATCGCGAGCTACGGCCCCCGGCGCGGTGCAGGGACGTCACAATTCGATTACAGCTCAATAAAGTTTAAGTGAGTTGTTTTCGTCTGTAAAGTAGATTTTTTTTGGTCTTTGATTCCTCTATTTCCCTCTTCGTGTTGGCGGTGACATTTTGAATGGGGTTCAGTGGAAATGGGCTTTCTTATTTTGTTAACGTTTTCTTTATTTCCTACTTATAAGCGACATTATTTATTGTATTACAATGAAATATACACTTTTGAATGATATTATTTTAATATATTAGTAAAACTTCTAAGTATTTACAACTAAATGTAGCCGTCCACGACTTTTCTCCCCACATTTCAACGAAATAACGGTCTAACACCACAAAAGGGGTCTCGAAACCGTTAAAAGCCCATTCTTTACCAAAAATAGCAAATTCTAATCTAATTTTATCCCCGCAAACTTGCGGAAAGGGCGCGCCGGTATGCGAGGAAGTATCGACTTCATTTTAAAATTCATAGCATAAAATTTACATTTATATGCCAATTTCATTCCCTAACTGAGGCGGTACGCACACATCAGTATTCCGCATACATCCACGAGGGCCTAAAGTAAAAAGAAAAAGAGAAAAGTAAAAGAAAAATAAGATAGAAAATCACGTTACAACCTCCGGTTGGCTGACAAGAAAAGGAAAAAACGTGGTTTAAATATGGCACACTAAATGGAACGCTTAGGCGACAAAATGTGGATAGAATATAAAATTTAAGGAGGTCTCTTCATCCCTATCCCTCATCCTTGCTTGGAAGCGCTTTCTCTCTTTCTTGCGTATCTTACGTGACGCCGCCACCGCCCTAGGCTTAGTAAAGATAGACCTGAGATCTCAGGGTTCGATGGCGAGGTGGAAAATATTCTGTGTTTATATCATTTTATACGATAAACAAGATGGATTTAGAAAATGATTTAGTGCAATTATAATTTCTAACGGATAAATAATTCGTTTTAATTGTTTAAATTATGTTAAAAATGCGGAAATTCTTTTGGAGGCTGAAACTAATATAAATAATTATTCTTCCACTGTCCACTGAAATATATAGTTTTGTTATTGATAATTCATATGAAACTGAAATTAATTTTAAATTATTTTTTTAAATAAGGCCATTCGCGGCAGGTGTATTAGCATGTATGTGAAAGGAAGAAATATTTAATATGTTCGTTTTTTCGCTCTGGTACGAGGCAAAGCATGACGTTGGTTTTTTTATTCATAATTTGACAACCTTTAAAAACGACCAAAATCTATAAAAAAACATTAATAACCAACAATACAAAACTCAATAAAAACATAACAATTATTTTCATAAAAGGGAAATCCCCAAAAAATTACATCACAAAATCGCAACGTGACGAAATTATACGCATCAAGAGAAGACATTTTCATTGCTCCAACCGCGAGAGGGGAAAAGGGGACTTCCCCCAAAACACACCAGATACAAGTAAATGTATCGATACTCTTATTTACAAGTTGGGGTGAAACCGCCAATTGGAGACAATACGATTTTCACGTGTGTCGTACAGATGGATGGTAGTGAGTTCTATAAGTAGGTGATGCTCTGGGGACGCTTTCACGATTGGGCTGCTGCGTGATTGTGCGATTTCTTTCTTATTTGCTGACGGTATATGTTTGTTTAACAGCTTATTTACGTGAAACTTGTATGTTTTTGTAAAATATATAATATTGGTGGTGTAAAAGACTATATTTTATGTTAGTATGCTGCTTTTCGCTGATTATGGGAAATATCTCATAATAATAGAGCTAGTCGTCGGTTATGGGCACAAGTATGCGAAATAGACGTGATAGATTGTGGGTTTAATTCCTACTCGAGGAAATAAAACATTTAAGATTTTCTTCTCCTCACTCTGGTAAAGAGGCAAATCACTGTGTTAAGTTCCGCCACACAACAAGCCACAGAATTTGGCGAAAAATAGGAAACGGAAGTGTCTTAATGGGAACGGAGTTTCTGTGTGATTCCAGGTTCCCACTGTCCATCGTGCTATGTACGGGTTAGCAGGTAACGCTAAAAAAATAATAGGTACTGTACATAAGATAGCAAAACTAAGTGCTAATTAATATTTAAAAAAAAATTAATTATAATCTCATTTCTCCTGTAATTTAAATACATATTAGAAAAAATATTAATTAAAGACAACGATTAAGTATGAAATATAATACATAGATTGCTTTGTTACTTTAATTTCAAAATAAACCTTCCTTTACTGAGGATGGATGAACGTTTGCTCTAACGCAAAAACTCCTAAACGGATTTAGATAACAAATAGGTACAATTTATACATAATTTAACAATTTACTTAAGCGGACGAAGCCACGTTTGGGTCGTAATTATATATAGGTAGTCTAAAGGAGAGTTTGGGGGGGGGGAGCACCCGTTGGGAGGAGTAGGAGGAGGAGGTGGTCATTATCGGAACGAGCGAACCCATTACCGCCGACCGTTCGGATTCTATTCCGTAATCAATGTATTTCGATTAGGTCCCGACTTCGAAGTTAATTAAAAAGTTACCTTATATACCTATATGCTATGTGCTGCTATTAATTTCTTGTCCGGGTTCGATAATTCAGTATGTATTTGTGTTACATAATATATAGAAACTTTCTTTTATTGATTATTCATTGTGATTAAATTGACAATTGTTTTATGGAAATCGAATGAATTCTCCCCGGTACCAAGGCATAGTGCGGCGTAGAGTTCCGCCATTTAACACGAAATGCTTCCAGAATTCGGCGAGAAATGCGAAACTAAGTGTTTTAGCACTAGGTTCCCCCTTCTTACTCGGTTGAGTGCAGGAAACATCGTGAAGTTAAGAAAAAAAGAGTTTTTTTTTACCTAATTCAACATACAGAGCTTAACCCTTAACAGCGATTATACTTTATTTAAAAAAATACAGTTATACAAAATGACAGATAAATCCCAATTTACTGTATAAACATGTATTTCTTAAAAAAGAAATAAAAATTATATTAAATTTAAGATTTTATGCCTTATAAATAAAACAATGCCATAAAAATATATAAGACTAGATAAAAAAAACAATAATTTAATTTATATAATATAATTATTTTTCCTATAATTGACTTCTACTTATTTTAAAAAGCAATATCGAGTTATTCGATTTATTCCATTGTTAATTCGATAGGGCTATTGTTTTCAATAGTGTGTAATGCTAATGGCTCCTGGAGCGTGACTACTCGTGGAAGAAAACGTACCGTATATACGAGTATATTTTATAACGTTCCGTATACATATTTAAATATATAAATTACTAAGGCCAGTGGTTACGCAGGGGCACAAGTGTGCTTGTAAAAGCGAGTGGTAGTGGGTTCGATCCCCACTCGAAAAAATCAAATATTGGTTTGAAATTTATAATTATATGTATTCGCTCTGGTGTCGAGGTTAAACGCGGTGTTGGTTCCCTCTGCCTACTCTGCTATGCAGGATATATGCAGGATACAGCGTAAGCTGATTATTTAGTCAAATGATATATGCATTTTTTTTTATTTTATTTTAGCTTCACGCTGTATAGGCTGGGCAGTCTGTATAGGCCGCACATACTAGACTGGGCACAGAGCACCTAGTGCTAAGACACTCCGTTCCCTACATTTTTCTTTTGACAATAAACTTTTCTATGTTTAGAAACATAGAAAAGCTCATAATAATTGACTTGTCAGACATTGAGTGCCGGACATTGTCTCGTAACCAAAACGTGAAAATGACTAATTATTCCCCCAACTAGGAATCGAACCCACGCTGCACGACTGAACCACGGTGGTACAAGGGGGTGACTCAAGATATGATACATATTTATTTTATTAAATTATAACACCCAACCCTTCGGGCATCGTTAACTTGTGTCCGGGCATAGACGCGGCTTGGTCGTAAAGTCCACCGTTTGTCATCTAACCTCCAATATGTTTACAGCAAAATATTATAATAGCGCTTAATTCTACAGCATATGTTAATATGAGGCCGTCTTGGCTCAGCGGCGCAAGGGTGTGTCTGTAACGCGACGGTTGAGGGTTCGATCCCCACTCGAGGTAGTGAAATATTTATTTATGTTTATATTTTCTTTTATTCGCTCTAGTATCGAGACAAAGCACGGCTTTGAATTCTGCCACTCAACACGCAATGCTTCCAGAATTCGGCAGAAAGTGGAACGGAATATCTTAACACTAAGTTCCCTCTGCCTATCCTGCTGTGTGCGGGATACAGCGTGAAGCTGATTTTCTTATATGTTAATATAATATTTTAATACCGTTATTTATTATTTTTTTCTAACCTTTATACTATTTATTACGTTGTTATATTCTTCAAAGGCCAGTTGTGGCGATCATGTACAAGAGGGTGACTGTAAGCGCGACAGGTTGTGCGTTCAAATCCCATTCGAGACCATTAAATACTTATTTTATATTTTTATTCCTTCGCTCTGGTGTCGAGACTAGCGCGGCGTAAGGTTTTTCCACTCAACACGTGATGATCTACTAGACTAGATCTTTCGGAAAATGGGGAACGGAGTATCTTCACTAGATTTCCTCTGCCTACCCTGCTACATGCAGGAAAAAAGTATTAAATTTTTCATATAACTCCTAATAAATGAAGACTACTTGTATATTCATAACTGACAAAGGCCTGACATTGCATATGCCGACATCATTATTGTACAAAGCAAGTTTTACTGCAGAACAATATATTCAATGAATTATTACAATTAATGTCTAAAGGAAGACTGAGATCAATTTGTAAATGCAAAAAAAATCAGCTTCACGCTGTTTGCCGCATGTAACAGGCAAGGCAGCGGGAGCCTAGTGTTAAGACACTCCGCTTACCACTTTCCATCGTTTTCTGCGAACGTCCGTCCGTTCCGTCGAGCGAAGAAGAAATAAAAAAATATTAAATATTTCTTATATGGGAATCAAACGCACAACCTGTCGCGTTTACACGTTTGTGGTACACCACGTCTGGCCTCATAAAAAAAATATCTATAAATATCCCTAATGATGTTCTTATATGAACAGAAATTATACTATTGACCTTTAATATATATTTTTATATATTTTTTACAATATTATAAGCGGATTAGGTTACACTGTAGGTACTAAAGGGTTAAATGCTAATTAACTTTTATTGTTGCAACATTACATGTTTTTTCTCTAGTAATTGTCTGTATTTCTTAATAAAAATTAATTGTCATTTAGATATCTAAATGCTCCAATAATATAACAGTATTTAAGACTTATTTATTCTTACTTTGCCAACAGGTATGGTTTCAAAACCGCCGCGCAAAATGGCGTAAAAAGGAGCACACAAAGAAAGGTCCTGGGCGACCAGCTCACAACGCTCACCCGCAGTCCTGCTCTGGAGAACCAATACCTCCTCATGAGCTGAGGGCACGCGAGAGGTGAGGAGATTACAGGACAAACCGATTTCGGTTTTTTATTCAAAAAAATAAACTTTTTATTTCCTACATAAAATATAATTCGCTCATATCTCATTACTATTAGGTTCTATACTAATTTGGCCCTACAATTTTCTACAGGGCGAGAAGAAGAAAGAAGTTGGCAAAAGCATTAGAGAGACAAGCAAGAAAGCTACGCGCGAAGGGCATCGCAGTGGACCTGGAGGCGCTCAAAGCGGAATATTTAGCGCAACATAGAAATAGTGGACTATACTCTGATTCTGATGGAGAAATTGACGGAGAAGAATGTATGATAGATGTGGTTGGTGGAGACTCTTGCCACGATTCGGGACCTGAAGACTTTTCACTATCAGGAAGGCTCCGAGCACCTTCTGGCGCTGATGCAATAAATAATTCAGATAGCTCAACATCAGATGGTCACTCTGCAAGAAATTTCAGTCCACTCCCTGATCCTCAGACCTCTTTCTTCAAACAGTTCAGCACAGCAGCTGCAAATTTCGACAAATTCGACTTCGATTCGGGACGGGCAGTGTCTTTAGATTTAAGCGGCAGTTCTACCACTGAGCAGGACCTGTCCAAAAATGGGGGAACAAGGAAACACAATCCATTCAGTATAGAATCACTTCTTAACACGTGAAAATGACTTTCTTAGTTTTAAACTTGCCTAGAGGCTTCGAACTAGTTTTCCCTACACAGTGTAAAACCGACCGGCATTTTGAAATGTTCCTTTGCTTTAATATTAATGAATTATCATTAGTTAAGTCTTAATAGGTACCAGACTACATATCCCTTTGTGAATATTAGGTAGGATTGTATTATATAGTTAGCTGTGTAAATAGTTATGTATTTATTTTCCTCTTGTTATTATATGGGGCAATAACATAAAATTTTAAAAATTGTTGATTTTTTTTACTATTTTTATTTCTTTTGTATATTATTATTGTGTGAATGAACGTACAATAATAATTAGGGCAGCGCTACAGATGGCATTGTAGCGTCGAATATATTCAATTAATAGATATTTATAATATTTTTTAATAATATCGCTATATAATTTATTTGAATCCAAAGTAAATGAGTTAAGCTTCAAATTTTGCATATAGCAAAGGTAGGCAGAGAGTACCAAGTACATTAACACTCCGTTCTCCTCACTTTCCGCCACATATTTGGACTTTTACTTTATTTAACAGATACTATTGACTGAAAATATTTTAAATGAAACAGTGTACAGACCATTGTCATGAACTGAAGGTACCTTCTCTCTAAACGTATTTCCAAATTTTACCTAGATCTCAAAACATGTGAATTATTATTATATCTAGTTGGTTTCTGTACTTAATTTATTATTTGTATATTTTTTTTGATTTTATATAATAATGGACAGTTTTTGTCATGTTAACTTTATATGTTTTTCTAGACATAAATCAAATTAGGTTTTTTTAACGAGTTACTAAGTAACAAGTATAATTTACTAACCAAATTGGGTATAAAAATTAATTATTTAAAAAAAAAGGCAACAAAAGCTAAAACTAGAAGCAATAAAATTATTTTTTATCACCAGTAACTTAAGTTAAAGTTTATTCTAAAACTAAGTAAAACTCCACCGTAAACACGAAGCAAAGCGAGCAATTAGGCTAATTGTCGCCATTACGTTATAATTTCTCACACGCCCCGCTTTACCACTTTACCAACTCCATAAATTGTCGTTTTATTACACTAAATAATGTTTTTGCTACTGCTCTTTATCATGTCGACAGACACCTGCTGTCCACGTTATATAAATTCCAAGCAAATTAAACTGGTTTTGAATTCAAAATTGCATATCGATTTTTTTCTTTATAAATAATAATCGATTTAAATGAAATGTAAATCAATTTTGCGCTAATGCTCGTCAAACTAGGATGCGAATGAAGATTTATTGCCATAACAAAAAATGTGTTTGATAACGTCATTATTGGTTTCGATTTAAATATTATTAAGTTATATGGCAACACCAGCGCAACGATCGTAGCTGAAAGAAGTCTTGAGTCGTAAAAGAGTAATTAATGTGTAACGCGGTACCTCCGATAAGAACGCCAATTAGCGCAACAATATGGCTGACTGCCGCCTTTATCGCCATTTTTACTTACAAAACTTACTTGAAAATATGGCAAAAAAGAATCGTTTCATTTATTTTAAGCAATTAAAGATTCCTCCAGTAAGTCAAATAAAAAATCTGTGAAATGATTTATATATACTTTTAATTTTCCCGAATAATATAATTATTTAAATTTAATTTATATAAAAAATATAAGTTAAATATTCCATTCTTATTCGTCGTACTAAAAAAAACACAAAATATTTTTTCATTGAAGCCTTTCAAACGTTTATAGCTCCGAATGCAGCTTTTACCAACATGTAACGTTACCTTCGAGAAGTCAACCATTAAATTTTATGTTTACAATTCGATTCGCATATTTTTTGCCTTTTTAAGTATAGTCGACGGTATACAATTATGGTCCACATAATCCCTTTTATATTTAACTTGAAAATATAAATTTTGTATTAAAACATATGTAGGTATTTAACTCTTAGAAGTCAGCAGTGGATTTGGATGTCAATTATATTATTAAATTATTTTGCCAGTGCTTTCAATTCAGTTCTTCAGAAATTATTTTTTTATAAATATTTGTTAATTGCCAATAGCCCTTTATAATATATTAATAATACTAATTATATTATTTTCTTTGTGCATTCCAAAAATTATTAATAAATTTCAGCTAGATAAGTAATACTGTTTTTTTAGTACAGTTTTTGATGATTCCATAAATGTATCCAAATTACAAGGTCAACAGGCTAACAACGTTTTCTTTTCCTCTATTAGGAAAATTAGGAATCGCGGCCTTTACATTGTCGGTTTTAAAATATTATTTAAAAAAATAAATTCTACTACAACTCAGCACATTTCACTGAGATATGCTTAATAAAGCTATATCATTTATATTTATAATTTAGTACAGATAATATGGTCAACTAAAAATCAATTTAAAACAAGATATTTTCAAGGTGAGGAAAATTCAATTTCGTTCTCGTTTTTTAATAGAAATAATATATATAATAAATTATATTTTTATGTTTTAATTTATATGGCTGATATTTTACAATATATTTATATTTTAATTTATAATTATAGGTCGGTTGTATTATTTTATTCCACAAGTACACAGACTAGTCAAAATACGTCAATCACAAGTAAAATATTTGTCCTGGAGCAATAACTTGGGTTCTTTTTTTAAATTGAAGTACTCTTTCTTCTTCTCTACTTTGTTTTTTTTATTAAACTTCTCTTTGATCTTTTGAAAACAATCTAATAATAGTCTAAAAAGGAATATATAATATTGTTTAATTAATATTTTTTGTAATGGTATAGTCTCAGAAATAATTCTGATAAAAAAATCGGTTATTTTAATTTTATTATGTTGTCATATAAATTTCCTTAAAAGATGATGCGACTATATACTCGTATCTATTAGTAATTATATATTTCAAGTTAAATAACCGCAACGTTTTTTAATTTAATTATATTGACGCCAAAAATAATAATCGATTCAATAGTTAATTTGCAAGAATGTAATTAAAATTCAAACATTGCTCTTCAGAGAACTATTTCACAAGCTGTACTAAATTTGCAAACTTGGAGAAATTTTGACTAGTGAGTGTTGAAAACCTATTTTTTATATTATGTAAAATAAGAAATCTTTGTATGCATTTTGGTAATGGATTATTATAATAGAAATAGGCGTAGACCGCACTAATGTATATTTTGTAGGAGAATCAATATATTATGTACAAAAATAATTAAGTTAATTTATATTTGTATCAATGAAATTTGTATAGGACTTTAATAAAATTTAAAATAGCAAATTATTAATTATTAAAGAGAAAAAGAGAATTTGAAATTTATCTTTTCAAATAAAATTCAAATTGAAGTTTTGTATTAATTTCATTGAATATTGAATACATAGAGGATACTTGAATATTTGTAAATTCATTACATTGCGAAAGATGTAAAAAGTACGTTATGTGAGTAACTTATTGAATCAAAATATAACATTATCAAAATCAAGCTTTCTTTTAATAAAATAACCTGTTTATTGAAATCGTATAGTGTAATTATTTGTTAATTAATATAGGTGTGGGTTCGATCCCCATTCGAGGGAATGATTATTTATTTTCACTTGCCCGTTTAAAGTACACCGTGTTGTTCCATCACTCACTGCTATCTACGGGTTAAAATGTGAAGCTTATTTGAGCTATAGTAAATTAATTTTTCTTCAGGGACAGAGTTCCACTTCCCTACCCAACCAACTCTAAACATAAAAAGACTGCCAACCATATAATAAGGATTGCAATTTTTGTCCTCTTAAATAACCTAATAAAATTATACAGAACAAAATGCACAAGTAAAAATAATATCGCACAGTTTATAGCTGCACTTAATGTTTCAAAAGTCAACTGAAACCATAACGTTTATTTATATTTCGTTTAAATAATAAATATAATTGTATAATTTGTCCAAATTACACGGCAAATGGTGACCACCGGAGAGAAAGGCCGCTTTGACACCCGACACCCGCGACGGCGACGTTAAGAATATGACGAAAAAAAACCAAAAAGTTTTTAGCTTTTAGCTGTAACAGCGCAGTCGTCATTTTTAAAACATCAAAATGTGTGAGCGAGTTAGCTTATTAACTCTTGGCTTTACTCGGTGAAATATAAATTAAATGAAATGAATTAATATTTTTAGCTGTTTCTTTGCTGCACTGCAATATGTGAGCGCAACGTGAAAGAGAAAAAATATATTTATATAGATTTACAATTCGAATTCGCATATTTTTTGCCTGGAAAAGCCTCATTAACGCAACGGTTGTAAGTTCGATTCCCACTCTAGAGAATGAATTATTTTCATTTTCTCATTCTGGTAACGGGATAAAGCTTGTGCATTCCACCACTCAATACACACCTTCAATGAACATTAAAAATAGATTAAAAATAGATACCTACAGAATTTTGCAGCGGAATCTCACGCCATATCCATATTTACTTTCATTCCACATAAATAAAATGTATTTATCATTTATTTTTAATTGGTAAAACTAGCATAAACAAGCAAACTAATCAGAAACACCAATAAATAACACTCCCACGTAGAGATAATCACTTATGAATTATGTGCAAAATATAATATTTATGAGGTCAGATGTTACTGCGTTAATTCTTAGCTTTTACTTGTTCGTAGGCGTTAAATACTTTTTGTGGGCGTGGATTATTTTTTAAAATAAATAAATAAATCAGCTTCACGCTGTATCCTGCACACAACAGGGTAGGCAAAGGGAGCCCTGTGTTAAGACACTTCGTTTTCCACTTTCCGCCGAATTTAACTTAACGCCGCGCTGTGCCTCGACACTAGAGAAATGAAATTGAAATATAAAAGTAAATAAAAATTTCTCTTCCTCGAGTGGGGATTGAACCCACAACCGTCGTGTTACAATCACACCCTTGCACCTCTGCACCACCATGGCCTTATTTCTTAATTTTACATTATTTATTTTTACAGAAGGCTGAATATAATGATTTTCTAATATATCACAAAAAAACTGAATATACTTTTATTAAGCTAGTGAATTAATTTTACATTTTTAAATATAAAATATTATATAAAAAAAATACATTTAAAAATATAAAAAACCACTCTTCCGAGGGCGGGACAAGGGTCCAAGCCATCGGTGGCTAGGGCTCCAGAGTCCAAGCCATCGGTGGCTAGGGCTCCAGAGAGAGAAACCTCCGCACAATACGCGCCGTCTCAAGTACCATATTACTAAAATACCACATATTATTAAAATAATTTCTTACTAACAGATTCTATTCTAATAGATCTTTGGATTTGTACCGTCTCCTTGAAATAACAGCCGCTATGGCTAATGAAGCAAGATCGATGTTTTCATATAAAGATAATTTCTCAACGACAAACGTACGCACTAAGATTGTTAATTTACATAGACATATATGTATGTATAACATACATGTAAGTCCCGCCTCGAGGATCCATTATTAATTATGCAAATCATATTATGAATTATTCAGATGTTACAAGATACATCTAAATTCTAATATTATTGAAATATGTCGTTGTATATTATGTATGTAAACGTAGGTTCAAAGCGCTCTATAATTGTAGGAAGAATATATAGGTCTCAATAAATATTAAAAAATGTATATAAGTTAAACCTATTTAATTCTCCTTTTTTTGCTTCACGCGTAGGCATGGCATAGGGAATTTGTAAATCTAATATTAAGACACTGTTTCCATTGAGACGCCTCCATTCCCTACTTGACATCGAATTCTGGAGGCATTACGAGTTGAGTGGCGAAATTGAACCAACAATTTGTCGCGTTTACAGTCCCACGCTTGTGTCCCTGCTTCCACGAAATCAAAAAATTGAAGGTAATTTTGTAATCGATGATTAATTAGAGAAGTTTATGCAATACCAGTATTGCTGCAGTATTCTATTGCTTAATATTAACAGAAACAAAATACAAATAACGCAATCATTAAAAATCACGTATGGTGGTAGATGCGTGTAGTGTAGAAAAAGATTTTAAAAAATTTAGTCCTCTACTAAAAAATGCCTTAAAAATCTATTGCTTTTATAAAAATATAAAACTAATGACGTGAACACTGATGGATATTGTACTGGTGACGGCACTGTTGGGTTCTGGTGGTTTCTGGTGACGGCACTGTTCTCTAAGAAAATAAAATTAAATAAAAATCTAAGACTAATTTAAATAAACAAATAATGTATATTATTATCGTTGTTATATCCTATAGTAGGTACAGTACCAACTTTCACAACATATGAATAATGTGTTTTACTTAAATGTTCGCTCGTCATCATCATTAGATACATCCTCTAATGTATGTCATTTGTTTAACCGAACAGCGGTTAGTAAAATTAATGAAAAATCATATCCTAAAAACTTTTTAGCTTAAGTCTATACCCGCACAAGAATAGGCAGAGGGAACTTGGGACCTAGTGGTAAGACATTCTGAGGAACGGAGTGTCTTAACACTAAATTTCCTCTGCCTTCCTTACTACATGCGGGATAGGGCGTAACGATGAAAAAATCTATAATTTTGTAGTAATATGTGGATATGTATAATAATATGTCATAAAATGATTGATTGATTGATTTCTCGATATATGGCGTTTCGAGCGTGCCAGTTGAGCACAATTCATTTCGCCAATGTCACGTTGTATGGAAAACACACGAAGGAAATTGACCGGTAATAAAAAAGATAAATATACACAACTATAAAATACATCCTGTGTAAGTACAGCCTTCACTTAAAACAAAACAAATACAAATTTACAATATATACACAACACATTAGACTAGTAATAAATAATATTTTACATGGGTGTTAATGTCATAAAATGTGGTATGTATTTTGGTATGTCAATTAACAACTTAGAACTGAAATGTTTATAAAAATCATTTGTGTTTTTGTTACTGAGTTTTTTCTAGAAAGAGTACCTAATATAAAAAAAAAGTTATATTTCTTTTTTTTAAGGAATATTAATGTAACAGCCCATTTATATTAATTTTTCTATTTCTAATGAACTCGTAGATTATGTAGATTCTTTTCCAAGATTTCAAGTAAAAAATCAACAAGATCTAATTTGTTAACAGACAATGAAATATAATTATCTTCACGGACCAAAGAATAAAGGCAGTTAAACGATTAAGTCTGAGTTTCTGATTCTAGTGAATAGGAGTTTTATATATATTTTAATATAAAAATATACTACGTAGCCATTAATTTTGGTAATTAATGACTTAACCGGGTGTAAATGTGAGAGGTTGTGGTTTCGATTCCTTGTCGAGGAAATGAAATATTTCATATTTTCATTTCTTCGCTTTCAAAGCTCGCAAAGGAAGCTTTGAGTTAACACGCAATGCCACTAGAATTCAGCGGACAATGGCAAATAGAGTGTCAAAATACTAGATTCCCTCTGCCTACCCTGCTATATATCCGATACGTAAATAAAATAAATAAAAAACGACGGTCAAAATTATATGAAATTTCTATTCAATTAGTACATTAATAATCTAAGTTTATATAACATGTTTTTTTTTCTTAACACAACTGACGTGCGTGTGTGGCTACCTTTAAAAACTAATTATAGTTTATGCAAATGAAGAGCATTCATTTCCAAATGATTCAATTCAGTGCGGCCGACTTTTTCATTTAGCCGGGTTATCGCTATACATTAATCTCCTCAGCGACTCCGGGTGATATAAATATACGTCCATTTTGTACTATACTGTCAATTAACTATGATTTTCCTACAAAATAAAATACAGTAAAGGTTTTTGAGTATTTCTTAATTATATATTGGTTGTTGGAGCCCTTTGTAAAATGTGTAATTCAGATTACAGATTAAATCTGATTATTTATTTGATTCTAGAAGATATTTCGCTTTAAGAACTTAGAAGTTTTACTTAATTGTATATTGTACGGTCTGGAAATTAAGAATTTATGATGTGAGCTATATTTAAATAATTTGAATATTGTGTAATTTTGAAAACTGTCAGAATTTAGAATTATTTTCTTTTAATATATTCACATAGTTTTTGTTTTTTTTCTATCTCTTTCTGTTTCTTTGCTTAATAAAATAGAGAAAAAGAAGGTGCTGTTAGCAGCCTATTAAGCAAATACTACAAAGGCGCAAAGAGTCTTTAAAAAACTATGAGTATGAGATTCGTATATTATAATGGAAAATTATCAAAATTTCCTACATTGATTTACATTCTTCTTTAGTATACGAAATAAAGTAAAGGGCAATTTTGTATATTTTTAATACATCACTTATAAAATGTAACAAAAAACATAAAACGTATTTTACATTGTAAACCTACGATATATTTTTTGTAACATTGCGAAAAATAAAAAAATAATTTGGAAATTAAATCTATTGCGATCTTGAAATAAATGAACAAAATCGAATAACACAACGTACACAAAAGCATTTTTTAAATGTAAAAAAAGATATTTTAATGTTACGAACGCTATTAATCAAATATATTAACCTTCATAAGCATAACTTAGCTATATAGAGATATTATTACAATAATTATTATGATAAATTATCTATCTATCTTTTTTGTAATAAACATATGTATTTAGTGGTATAAGGCCAGTCGTAGTGCAGCGGCACAAGTGTGTGACTGTAAACGCGACTGGTCGTGGTTTCGATCCCCACTCGAGGAAGTGAAATATGTATTTAAATTTATATTTCCACTTCATCGTTTTGGTGTCGAAGCAAAGCTCCGCGTTGAGTCCCGTCACTAACAACGCAATGCTTCCAGAATTCGGTGGAAAAGGGGGAACGGGAGTGTCTTAACACTAGGTTCCCTCTGCCAGCTGCCTACCCTGCTGTGTGCGGGATACATCGTCAAGCTGATGTCATTTTTTATTTTTAACATATGTATAATATATTCATTTTGTAATCCTCAAATTTAAGTATTATTAAGTTGTAAAAACTAACTTTCGAATATTTAAATGAGACGTAAATAACTTTCAATTAGATTGCGGCGGATTTTTTAAATTCCTGTGAATATTCAACATCGATTTATCTGCGATCAGAAATTAATGATTGAAATGCCCAATTAGTTATTTAATTAAGATTTATTGTGTTTATAATCATATTTTGTACGGTAATATTAAGTAGTGTTTTTCTTTCTATAGTGTTTGAGAGACAAAGAGTGTATAATTCATTTCTTTTTTTCTGTTCATTTCAAAATTGTGCTTATCGAATATGAACTCACTTTGTTTAACTAATGCGGAAATTAAATTAAAATATTCAAATATAATGTAAGATATGTGATTTGAAGTCATTATCTCATGAACAGGTAGGCTTAAAATATTGCGTATTATAAGCCTACCTGTTCAAGGTAACAATATGTTTTTTTTAACGTATATATTATGCAAGGTAGGCAGAGGGAACCTTGTGTTAAGATACCCTGTCATCCATTTTTTTCCGCCAAATTTTCGATTGCCTGTTGTGGCGGAAAGTAGGGACGGAATAAAAATGTATATTTAGTACTATTTATAAACTATTTATTACGCGAAATTAAGAAGTGATGTCTATCATTTAACTTATACTAACTTTAAAAACAAATATATATTTTGTAAACTATATAATTAATATATCATATTAATGTCTTATTCTATAGTAAAAGGTAGTTTTTTTGTAAAAATATTGATATAGTAACATTAGGGTAGTTCCTTAAAACGATAATGATTGCCGTAGTGACCGAATACTGATATAAATCGTACACGCGGCCTCATTTAATCACTTCACTATTGGGCGACACCTTTATTAAAGTAGGGATGACAAGTCCAAAAAAAAATATATTAAAAATACATCTCATCATCTTTCACGTTATATCCCGCATATAGCAGGGTAGGCAAAGGGAACCTAAACTACTTTCACTAGGTTGTGAAACACTCGTATTTTCGAAGCATTGCGCGGCGGAACTTAATGCCGCAAATAAATAAAAATATTGACAATACTGGCTCAAAATGTCTCATGTCTAAGAAACACTATTTATTATTTATTCGATAAGCATAGATTTATGTGTTTAATATTATTTGAGTGGAAATGGGTTGGTTTTCTTACAGCCTACTTTAAAGTAAAAAAAAACATAAAGTTTTTAACTTTATTGAAATATTCCTTTAGGTAGCTTATATTATGGACAATATCTAATTCTTCAAACGACATCGGCTTTACTATGTACAATTTTTTTATTTATTATAGAAAGCAAATCCGTTTAATATTCCTTTCTTCAAATGGGAATCGAACAACACACTACAGTCACACGCTTCTGCCCCTGGGTCACAACTTGCCTCATAAGTAATTTCCATGACATGATTTTTTACATAAAATATTAGAAAACAGCCCTATTCTATACGCCCACCCCATTTTATTATATCAATTTGTGCCCATTGAAGGCATTATTTTTGATCTAATTCGTTTATAATTGCAGGATTGGGACGTTCACATCATATGGAAATCTTATCTGATCTTCGTAATATGGTAAGCATTAAATAAATGAAATAACTTTATTTGTGATGTGTATTGTTGGAATGTAGTTTTACCGACTTTGAAAATATGTAACTATGATATTATTATTTTGAAAATTCAGAGGAATAGAATTATTATAGTTTAAAGGTATTAGAAAGGACATAGGATACTTTTCATTTAAACATAATATTATGCTTTGGTTATAATTCAAAAAGTTTAAGCGAGTGACGTCGTGTCTCTAGTTATTTATAAGAAATAGTAAATACTGGCATTCTTTATTTAAAATCGTTTAGTACCCAATTAGTTTTTTTTCATACGCAAAGGTTAAAGAAAAGGAATATAATAAAGTAAACGTTGTCGTGTAAAACTGTCATAACTCACGTCACTAAGACTTTTGCAGGAAATTAAAAGTCGAAAAGTTGAATTAAATAATTAATTACGCTATTATATGCACGTTTTTTTTATTTTTTCAGTTTCACGTTGTATCCCGCATGTAGCAGGGTAAGCAGAGAGATGTAGTGTTAAGACACCCCCTCATCACTCATCACTTTCCGCCGAAACAGGATGCATTGCTTGTTGAGTAGCGGAACTCAACGTCGCACTTTTGCCTCGACAACAGAGTCCGTATAAATGTAATACTCTATAAGCTGTAATACAATAAAGGTTTGAGAAATTTAGTTTTGCTTGTTTACATTATGTCTCAAGTCCAAATGAATAGGTATATTAGAATAGTGTGATTTTCAATATGATTTATATATTTTTAAATATGATATATCAAACGGGGGCAGGGTGTCCACGGGGAACAATTACTCACCTCGCCTGCCTCTAAATAAGTTAATCCTAATAATATTTTAAAAATCTTGAGAAATATTATACGACTAATGGTTACATTACCTACTCCTATTGCTATATAATTTTGACAAAACATAAAGCACCTACAGCGGTAATGAAATGGTTATACTCGGCTGAAATAATATCAGATTGTCACGTGAACTTCAACTATTTTAGATTAATCTTTTCGGCCATTTAAGTTTTTCCGCTCAACTTTTAAATACAAAAAAGACGTAAGTATATAATTAATATATTAGATTTTTACGATTTCATAAAATTTTAAATGAAATATTTTAACTGGATTTATGATTACTTAGCAATTGTAGTAGTTCGACGGAATTCCACAGTAAGTGGACATTTAAAGTGTCTTAACACCAGCAGAGGGAACCTAGGATAGGTTCCCTCTGCTTACCCCTCTAAGTAAGATAGATATACGGCGTGAAGGTAAAAAATATTTTTAATGCTCAGTTATCTAAAAAGTCTTATCCCCTACCGTATTACTGAATCTTATTTAAATGAAATCTTCCAGCACACTTTTCGCTGTATCCCGCATACAGTAGGGTACACAGAGGGAACCTAGTGTTAAGACACTCCATTCTTCATTTTCCGCCGATTTTATTTTTAACTTTGCTTTATTACCAGAGAGCAGGAAATAAAAATACCTATTAATAAACAGCTCATTGGCTCGAGTACGGCTCGAACCTACATACAATCATTTTTTACAATTCACACACAGTGCAACTGTGCCATGAAGGCCTCCTGAGTAAGTAATTATCTTTCAATAGAACTCAAATCTACAATCATCACACCAGGCAAATTAACGTTATAAGCAAAAACTTGGCGCCATAACTTAAATAAAACACTTGTTATTCTCAATCCCAACAAAAAGCATAGTTAAAAATATCTAAAATCAATCTTCCATAGCATAGCTAATACACAAGTATAATAACTTTGTATAATCTAATACTCTGTAACCAGTAATTGTATCTAACGACCGCCAGCCTATAATCAAATTCATATCAGGCAAAATCAATTTTTCATCGGTCGATTTGAAAATTATCATACAAAACCTCGTATGTATTTAATCGGCTTTTGTGAGGAGACTTCTCATTTATCTTCCTTTATAAATGTACCATTTTTTACTTTTTTTAACGAGAATGAAGGTTTAGACATATTAGCTACATTTTTCAAAATTTTCAGTAAGTTAAGCCACTCAACACGTAATGCCGGATAAAAAAAATGAAAAAATCGGCGAAAAATGGAGAACGGACTATTTTAACAATAGGTTCCTGCTTACTCTACTATATGCGGGATACAGCGCGAAGCTAGTTTTTGATTAATTATGTATCAATATATATACATGTCAGTACACATACATTGTGTCTTTATCTAAAAAACAAAACTAAAGTAAAGACTATTTAAAATTATTTATCATGCTGCATATAAAAATTATTAAAACAATAAAAATCGATTATAATTAATCGGAATGTCTATATAGAACATTGTGATTTATGTAACAGATTATAAAATGACTTCTAGCAATGGCAAGTAGGTGGACAGTGTTAATAATATTTATTTTATTTCTAAGTCTGATAATTACTTATAATAAAATAGTGTTGTTCTTTTTGAATGTAATAAATAACATTCAAGTTTTATATGTCATGCATTCGCCACACCTAGTAGCCAATATATAAAATCTCATAAAGACATATTAATTATCTGTGATGATTAATTATTAATTGTTTAACAAATTTATTTTTTATCTGTGTCTATGACATACTTTTATTGTTTTACCCGCTAGCTATTCTCTTAGGTGGATTTATATTTTTTTTTGGTTTACGTATATAACATTATTTTATTTATCATACGAAATAAAATGATTTTTAATAAAATATACATACTCTTTAATCCATATTATTATATAACAATATTGTTAGCGTAAATGTAAAAGAGATATATGTAGGTAAAAAAGACTATAAAAGCAGTGGAATTGTGTCAATCGTGGGTGACGCTGCGAGCTGCTTTCCTAAAACTTCATTCCCTCGAGTGTGTTGAGTTAAGCATTACAATATATGTCATCAAATAAGCCAACAACTATTAGTATGACATTCCAAAATACCACATAAATATTTTAATGTCGATCTTGAAATGAACCTATTACTTATTACACTACTTATAACAGCTTCGTTGTTAAAAAAAGTTAATTAATTTTTAAAACAACCGTTTCTAATTAAGAATTTAAAACAAATGCTCCTCATACATTAATATCTCGCCTTTCATTTTTTGCTTTATTCCGCAGTTCATAGCAACTATGTTTAAGTAATAATTAAGTTTTTTGTTGACGGCAACTCTTTTAAGCTTATAATAATCATTATTAATGGAAATTTCAAAGTAAATAAATAATTCTATAATAGTACACATAAGTATAAGGCTTTACTAGCAAATTAACTTAAAATAACTTTTAAATATTTTTATGTTTTCGATTAGTTAAAAAAATATATTAATTGAGGTAATCAATTTTAGCGCGCTTAACATTAATACGACTAAGAATGTATAAAATATTAAGAATGTGTGAGGCCGTCGACGGGAGTCTGGGAGACGGGACTCGGGGAGTCCTGTAGTACTGAGGCAAAACGCGGCGTTGAGTTCCGCCACTAACACGCAATGCCACGAAAATTTGGCGGAAAGTGAAAAACGGAAGTGTTTTAATTGTAATCGAGTCTTAACCCCAGTTTCCCTCTGCCTTCCTCGCTATGTGTGGGAAACGTCATGACATGAAAAAAAATTTCAATTTTTTTCAAAAGTTGAAAATAACATAATCTAAAATATTTAAATTCGATCCCGTTACATCCTCAGTACACCGTAGGGCAGCGACACTACGCGGCGCTCGCTCTCGCTTGGTGTCGGCGTGCCGTGCCGGCAATTTTCACGTCACCTCGACGATCGTTCAATTTACTTGTCAAACCAGCCCGCTCGAACAGCCAAGACTTTCGGCCCTAACGCCAGACGCTATACTAATTAATTTACACTTTGCAAAGTTACGTGAAATGGAACGCGATATACCACAGAAAAATAATAAATATAAAAATATCAGCTTGACGCCGTATCCCGCGCAAAGCAGCGTAGGTAGAGGGAACCTAGGGTTAAGACACTCTCCACTTTCCGCTGAATTCAGGAGGCGTTGCGTGTTAAATGGCCAAACTCATCGCGCTTTGCCTAGAGCCTACCAGAGCGGAGGAATGAAAAAAATAAGTTTATTCAAATATTTTACTTCTCCCAGTGGGGATTCCAACGAACAATTACATTCCAATTTACGAACAAAATCTACACTTGGATTCGAACCCGATACATTGGGTTATTGAATCCTGCATCCATACCCGACAATTTACCTACCATCACATTCAATCATCTCCAACTAACGACCGACAACAAAAAACGGAGAACACTCGACAGACGCTCCGAGGAAGTTGAACAACAATAAAAAACAAATAAGTAACTCGAGCAAATTAAGTTATAACCTAAGACACGTATGAAGCCATCATCTCAACGGTGTAATCATATTAACGACTAAAAAAGGAGACACAAAAAACAGAGAAATTAGAGGATAGAGAAATGTGGGCCAAACAAAAACGTAACGTATCGCCTAATTATAGCTGTTGGTCGAAAAAAACAATTTTATGTTCCGAGCTCGTGGGCACACGGTGGGGTTTTTTTTAGTTTTGGATTTTTGCTTGTGATGTCTTCTTGTTGAGGCCAAACAAGGCTCAAGCGTGAGATTGTAAATGCGACAGGTTCTAAATTCGATTTCAATCCGAGGAAATGAAATATTTTAATATTTTTATTTCTTAGCTCTAGTGACCAGCAATCAATACGCAGTGCCTCTAGAATTCAGCGGGAAGTGGAGTGTCTTAACATTACTTGCGGAATACGGTGTGTAAATGAAAAAAATAGGAAATTAGACACTTAGTAGATAAACAAGTATTACCAATGTTTTAAAGTTAAATATTTTTTTAACAGTTACTTTGGCTCTACATAACGTTATTTTCTACAATTAGAATAACTTTTTGCTATACCTACATAAACAAAACTATACCAGCTAACTAAACTAAAATTATAACACCATTCTACTAAAACTCACCTAATGTGAACCACCTGAACCGAATCCTTCATTATTTCGATATTTTTATTTTGGTCCCAACACGATTATTATATATGAATTATTATTATTTGAGAATTTATTATTAGCTTGGAGAGCAAGCGCGTCCTTTTCAATTTGCCACAAGGTGCGGGGCCTGGCAGGTATGCTCGTAGGAGGATTCTTGTAATGGCCTTAGTTTCCTTTTTTCTTGACGTCTTTTTGACATTTGTTTTCTTGACGTCTTTTTCGGTTTGGTTAATTAAATTCCGTTTTAGGTTCCCAGACGCCGCAAATTGATTCGGATTGTAATTGAATCATTCCGAAATCCGAATTTTCGGCTTCTGGAAAGCGATTTTGTAATTGAAGATATTATTTAAGATGGTGCTTAATTATAAGTTTTAATATACATAAGTATTTTAAAATATTATTTTTATATTTTTACATTTTCGATGTATTTAAAAAAATATTTGATAGCTATGATTCATTCTGTTTTAAGATAAGATAAGATAAAAAGTCTTTATTGCACATTTACAAGAATTACAATGATTTTTTGTTTTTATTAAATTGTTCACTTTGAATTAACATACTTACTCGTAATTTGTATTCGATGTCATATTTTTATTTCGGTTTTACGCCTTATATAGTTATTATAGTTAGTATAGAGCAGGCTATATAGCAGGGTAGGCAAAGGGACCCTAGTATTAGGACACTCCGTTCCCAACTATCCGCCGAATTTTCGAGCTATTGTTTGTTATAAGTGACGGAACTCAGCCAGCCAGAGTGAATCGAACCCACAAACGTCATATGTCCATACTGCGCCATGAAGGCCTCTTCTTTAAATACATATAAATTTCAAAATACACGAAATTCTATGATGTAATGTAGGCAAGCTGAAAACAAGATGCTATGTGAACAGCTCGCCAGCTTCTCTACCTGAACTCACTGGAGTACCTACGTACTTACTAGCGCAACCTTCGGCAGTAAACAACATGACGACGAGAGCCTTTAATGGTGGGAGATTTTTTTGTAAAAAAAAAAAAAATTAAGAGGAATTTTTTTGTAAAAAAAAAATACAATTTGTGCTATATGTTAATAATATAGTTTTTTTGTTATATTTACCTTCTACAAAAAAAACAACTAATTTCCGTCTTAATTTTTATTTTAGCAAACTTGCGCCAGTTGTACGACTATAATAAAATTTAATCGATTTCATTTTATTAGTATTTAATATCAATAAATTTAACTTTTTTAAAATATAACATCAAAAAAGTCCTTTAATTTGACCATCTGTTCTAGTGAGCCTTGAAATTAAATGAGAGCATGTCATTCAGTTGTCAGAAATAAATATAAACATTATTATACGCTTTCAAACATCCTGAGACTGACATCGTTCGTTTAAAATAAAATAAAAAAAATAATTATGTTTTATAACGTTTTTTTCAGCTTCACGCTGTATCTCTCACAAAGTAGAGACAGTGGGAATCTAGGAATCTACCGTTAAGACATGCCGTTCCCATTAAAACACTTCCGTTCCTCACTTTCTGCAAAATTCTTTGATAACTCAAAGATAATAAATCAAAACTCAATAAAGGTCTCAGCAAATTCCAACCCAGCGAAAAGTGAATAACGAAATACAACCTTTTCTATTTTTTTAATAATTTATTTATTTATTTTCATTCATTAAATATTTTGGTAACAAGAAAATATTAACTAATAGCATACATTTATCTATTTAATTTAAAAAAAGGTACAGTGCTTAACGCAGCATTTGTAAACGCGTTTTGGTGATTTGATTAGGGAACTAGGGGAATAAAAAATTGTATTTTCTTGCCCTGTAAGACTAAGCGCTGGGTTGAACTCCGTCAAATGTCATTCCATGCAGGATAAAGCGTGACGTATAAAAAAAAAGAAGATAGAAGAAATGTTTCTAATCTTTTTTATTATTTTTATTTTTTTTTGTATTAATAAAAATTTAATAATGTTAGACCTAAATAGAGTTCAAAGTAGATTACTTGCATATTATATATTGCTAGAGAGTTGCATACATTATACAGTATAAATACCCTGCGGTTCTATTGAATCTATTGATACCAAGTTTATATTATTTATATAATAAATATAAAATAATATACAAACTGGTATATGACAGCGTTATGTTCCGCAAACCAACACGAAGAAAACGGAAAATAATTGCAAAATGGAAAGAGTGTTTGGACACTAAGTATGCAAATACAAGATAATATCATAATACGTTACCTACAACATACTTTTTTTACAGCTTCACGATGTATCCTGCATACAGCAGGGTAGGCAGAGTTCCCTCTGTTACAACACTCCGTTCCCCACCTTCCATCGACTTTTTGAGAATATTAATAAACAATAATCATTCTCCCGAACGGAAATAGACGACTTCAATAAACACATGTATGATATTACATATATAAAAAACAATTTCCCCACAAAACTTAAAAACCACCACATAACCGAACATTTCTCCAATATAAAACGATCCCAATAATATATCTAGTAAATTATAAATCACATTATGAATAGCTTGTAATACATTTAAGTCTCGGTTAACACTCCCGCGCCGGCTATCGGGCATCTCTTGCACGCTCGCCACACCCAGCCATTTATATTAAGGATTGTATACTGTTTTATATTTGCGCTTAAATGATTTTGTTTTTAATTTTTTTTTATTATTGGCACTGACAAATTGATAAAGGAGAACGGAGTGTCTTATCATTAGGTTTCGACGTGGTGTAGATTGTCGCTTTCGAGATTTTACATGGGTATTGAGAGTCATTTGAAATTTTTTTTTTTAATTGAGTGTGCGATAATATTAAATAGAAATTATTATTTATATATAGCAATAAATTTTTGAATGTTATCTGGTTGTATTGGTGTCTTAATGATTTTTGATTACTCATCGGAAAACAAATCTAGTAAACGTATATCATATGACTTAAATACGCATTTAATATGAATTGTATGTATGAATCGTGTAAGATTTGACATAGTAACAATATTTTTCATCTCTCCTTTCTCCAAAATAATTTCCTCAGCGAAAAAAAAACAATAAACGAAGATGTTAGTAAATTTAAAAAAAAAATTACTTAACATTTAATAAAACCGTAAGAAATCTCGGCTAAGTGGTGCGCGCGACCCTATCGCGGTGTCTGTCGGGTTATTATTTTTCATGTTATTGTTATTGCGGGCAGCGCTTATTATACCGACGTTACGGCGCTTAACAAACTATTAAAGGTATCTTCTTAACGCCTTATTATTTTGATATACCTTCCGATTGTTCGAAAAAGCCTTTTTTTAAATAGGAAAGGAATACCGTTTTTGTAACAATATCTTTTTTTATTATTATTATGTTTGTCGTTGCGCAGGGCATAAGTGACTGTAAATGCGACTGATTGAGGATTCAATCCCCACTATTATTTATAGTATTTCTTAATATTTTCATTTTCTGCCACCACTGCAAAAGCTCTGTGTTCAGTTGAGCCACTCACAATGCAATTGGCGGAAAGTGGGGAACGGAGTGTTTGAACACTAAGTTCCCTCTGCCTATCCTACTGTATGCGGGATAAAGCGTGAAGCTGATATAATTTTATTTGTTTTTATTTTGTTTCTTAGAAAGTACCGTTTTATAACAATATCTTTCTTTATATTGTGTAAACGCTCTTCACAAAAACAGCGGCGGATATCGATCAGTGACTGGACTGTTTTAAGTATACAATTAAAATGTTAGCGTTTCTATTATATTATGATACCATGTTCTATTTAATAATGTAAATATATAATTATATATAGTTTTTTTTTATTATTTGGTAAAAGAAACATTTTTTTGTAGTTATGCTAATTATAATGGAACTTTATAATGCTGACATCGATTAAATCCAGGTTGAAAGCGTAGTTAGTGTAGAGCTATTTAGTTCTTTCAAAGAATCAATATAAAGTCAATAGAAAAAGGCGAATAACCTACCCAATGAAAATTATCATATTATATTGTGAAAAGTTATTAAAGATATTGAAAGTAAAATATAGTTTCACTTGCAACGGATTTTACTTGAACGAAATTAAATAAATATTATACGTCTTGGAGGCCATGGGAGCGCAGTGGGAGAGTCTCTGGCTATAAGTTCGATGATTGTGGGTTCGATCCCCACTTGAGGGAAGGGTTGTATTGATCATTCATTAATTTTCACTCTCTAATAGATAAAGTGCCTCGTTGAGCTCCACCACTCAATCCGAAAATTGAGTGATGCGTGGGGAACGGAGTGTTTTAACACAAAGTTTCCTATCAATCAAAAAAATCTAGAATCTACATAGCTTTTACAACAAAAACTCTTATCTATTATCTCAACTCAATTCGATACATAAAATGATGACATAATAAAGAAGAAAATTAAGAACTTATTTGCCATATAAAACATATAAACATATAATTTTCCCAACAATTTCACATAAAGAATGGACGACGTTAAGCACGAAGTACAAATCTTAAAGAGACTGCGGCGAGGCGTGGTCGCAGATACAATCCCAGTATTACGTCAGTAATAAAGATTGGCATACAGCATTGGCCTGTAATTGTTAAATCATTTATAGTGAAAGATTTCTCAATTCGCAGGTTCGAATGCCAGAAATGGGTAGTAATTATCATTCGGCATCTCTGCGTCGATTCGTGCTTGATTGCGGATCTTATGGCTTCTTAACTTTCTCTTGTAAGGTTAATGTTTATTGCGATATGGAAAAAAATATGTATATGCTTTCCTGTTTTGTGAAGTTGTAATATTTCTTATCAGCTGCATACTGTTTCCCGTTTGTAGTGGGGTAGGCAGAGGGAGCGTAGTGTTAAGACACTCCGATGCCCACTTATCGTAGATTCCCACTCGAGGAAATGAATAACATATTTTGATTTCTAGTTCTAGTAACTACGCAAAACGCGGCGTTGAATTCCACCACTCGTTACGCAATATCTCCGTGTGGAGAATGGAAGTGTCTTAAAAGGAAAGGAGTGTCTTAACACTACTTTCCCAGGTTACCCTTGCCTACCGTGCTACGTACATGATACAGCTTGAAGATAAAAAAAACGTAGTCTCGTTCTCTCGTTTTTGTTGAAATTACGGTAAATTCGCTCTTAACACTCCCGAGATATCTACATACAAAATTTCACCTTTTTACGCTGCGTAGTTTCGAATATACATTGTCTGTATGTCAGTCAGTTATTAATAGAAGTGTTTATATAGTTAATAAGATGCGTATGAATAAATACACTGTTTTGAAGATGCAACACTGATTAAATTAATAGAACATTATATTTTCAGCTGTAGTTATTCATTTTAGCCTCAAGAATTCGGCGGGAATGGAGGCGGATGAGGAATGGAGTGTCTTAACACTAGTTTCCCTGTGTCTACCGTGCTATGTGCGGGATATATCTTAATATTCATTTTTAAGGTTTCGTACCTTTTAAGGAAAAAAAAGGAACCCTCCGTCTGTATGTCTGTCTGTCTGGTAAGAGCCTTTATCTCCATATACTCAGATCTACTGTCTCTTAATTTCCCGAAAAAATATATATTTGTACATTTACTTCAAAAAAGATACGGCCATTTACATTCACCCTTACTGAGCTCGCCTCGCGCTTATCCAGTTTTTAGTAAGTATTTTAATATCAAAATGTATAAAATAAGACGGTATTTGCAATTTAAACTCTTATTCATATCGCCCGCAAGCAGTCGAGCAAGTCGCGCCCAGGCGACTGACAGATATTATAATTAAATTAGCTTTACAACAACCGACAACTTAATTAACTTGAACTAGTAATTGAATATTTTATTTATTGCTAATAACTTGGATTTTTGACATAGGTACAGTCATACAGAAATATGAGACTAGTCGGGGCGCAGGGGCATTGTGGGTTCGAGTCGAATTCGACGAAATGAAATATTAATTTGTTTTTCCTTCTCTTTGTGGTGTCAGGGCACTAAAAGCACGGCGTTGAGTTCTGCCACTTAACACGCTATGCTTCTGGTATTCGGCGGCGCGTATGTCCATTGGAAGTACTCTATATTTGGCTAATTTCATATAAAATCCCGCAAAAACGATAGTAATGCGCTGTTCAATTAATTTTGTTGACTCAGAAGCTTAAATTTTTACTGTACTTCAATAAACTTAACTCGTAACTTAAAATATTTTATATTAACTTCATCTAGGGGCCTCTAAGCGATCTTAAAATACGAACTGACGGACGAAGAAATGATGCTATAAAGGTTCGTTCGTTTTACGTTTGAAAGTACGCAACGATACAAATAGGAAAACCTTAAACCACACAGGCAAAACCAAAAGCACAAAGCTAGTAATATTATAAAAGACTACGTATTTACGGCCACGCCTGTACATTTTTAAAGCTTTGCGGATTATATGCGGTAACATTATGGGCAGTTGGATTATACTCTAGACTTAAGAACGTATGTTAAGATAACATTATAACACAGAACTTGTTTTACAAACAGCCACTTCTGTATGTATTTTATTTTCGTATTTAATCCTTTAAGGTATCCTTTATTGAATGTAAAGCAACTTGTATTTTCCATGTAGATAAATTTTTTTTGCAATTTTATCCTCAACATAGCAGGTTAGGCAACGGAACCTTATTAGTGTTAAAAAAATGCGTTTCTTATTAAAATACTTCCGTTCCCCACTTGGACGAATTCTTGAGGCATTCAGTGTTGAAGGGCGGGACTTAACGCCAAAAACATGTGAATTATTATATATATATATAGTATATTTTATATTAATGTTATATTTTAGAAAAGTTTGCATTAAGAGAAGAGGTCTGATATCTGTATAACGCGTTGATGTCTTTTACACACGCGTCTGGTTCTATGTTTTTTAATGAATTATGATTTGTTAAAATAGAATTATGTATCTAAATAATACCATATTATCTTATATTTTGTAACCTAACACTACACCTAACTATTAAGCTCGATGAGCTCGATGAGAAATTCGATTGATTTTTTTTTTACGTTACTATACAGGTGCTGCTTGTACTGGCAGTAGGTGCTGGGTAGACACAGGAAACCTACATTTTCTATTTTCCTTCCAATTTTCGAGACATTATGTGTTAAATGTGTTTAATGGTGGCAACAGCAAACTTTATCTTCCAGAGCGGAGAAATGAAAATAATTAAAATATAATCATTTCCACGAACGAGTATCGAATCCAAGACGCTGTTCCACAATGGAGTCAATTGATAACTTTAAGCACTTTACCAGTAAATATTCCATATTTATAACAGAATATAATAAAAAAATATAAATATAAAAAATCTACACTGGCAGCTTTGACTTTTTACCACGACCTAACAAAGCGGTCGTTTGTCGACAACACAATGGTTTGAGCCGCGATCGTCACTTTTATTGATTTAACAATCGTATCGATTAGCCGTCTCTCTCTCTCTCTCTTTCTTTTTAAAATACAATCTGTAAATCTTTGTTAAGTGGGATATAATACAATTGGATTATATTTTTTTTGTTTTCTTCATAGTACTCTTTCACAAGCATATTTTGAATACATTATGGTGCAGGTGATTCATGTTTATCTGAACTCAATGGTAACTAACATATTCTAAAACCAATCGGTGGACGATTTGAGCGGTTATTTCGCGCAAAAAGGAGAGTTAAGACACTCCGTTCGTCACTTTTTGCCCAATTTTTTCGAGCGTGTTCGTATTGTTATTATAAGTTGTTGAGTGTTGATATTTAATCACAAAGCAACGTTTGATGTACCAAAATGGGAATTAAAATAAATTTAAATAAAATCTTTACCCGAGTAATAGAACCAACAACCTCCGTTCACAGTCTACATCTCACTGTACCACGACAGTGCTTTTGGCGGTGGAGTCAACACCCCAGGACATATTGAATACAATACAAACAACATAATAAGAGTGATTGGATATGCCATATCATGTAATAGAACCTTTAACAACTTTAAACATCTAAACAAAATTATAATAAATAAATAGCTTACTATATGACACCGAAATAAACTTTCCTTAAAAGGAATATTTAATAAATATTCCTTAAAAGTTAATAAGAAAATATCATCTATACTTTTTACTGACTGACTCTTTATATTTAATGTTTAATTAAATAAATAAATAACTATCTGATCTCTTTTCGCATTAAAATCGTCTACGAAAATCGATATTCACCTTATTTGGTAGGATAATTACGTATCCATTATTTATATTTAGTAGCTTCGTGTATGTACTTTTAAAAATACAATTAGTAGATTATATTTTTATTTACAAGAAAAGGGCAAATAAATTAAATAGAAAAAAAACAAAGCAGGTAGCCAGAGCTTAAAACCTGGTAAACAGACACTCCGTTTTTCACTTTTAGATGTTATTTCGAGAGATTGCGTATTGAGAATCGAAACTAACCCCACACTGGGTCTACTAGAGCAAAAAAAAATTAAATTAATTTAATATAATCATATCCCACTGTGGATTTGATCCAAAAACGTCTCGGTTCATTGCGACACTACGAGCTCTATATAATTATATTGAAAATTAAATAAGCTGTATCCCGCACACAGAAGTGTAGGCAGAGGGATCCTAGTGTTAAGACACTACCCCATTTTCCACCGAATACTGAGGACATTCCGTGTTGAGTGGAAATATAAATTTTAATAAATATTTCATTTTCTACTGATTGGATGGAACCTACAACCGGTCGTGTTTACAGTCACACTTGTGCTCCTATGCCAAGACTGGCAAACAAAATTAAATTACACAAAATGTCTCAAAGCACAATGCCAATCAATTCAATAATTAGTCAGTTCCAGGCGTTTTACACTGCGATAATATCTTAATAACGTTCGAGTTCAATTTATTAAGCGCAAGTGTACGTTATCTCGTGCCTGGTTAACACCTCACGACGTTCGGGCGCGGCAGGCGGTCAAGTACATTTGCTGACTACAATCTTAAATATAATAATATATAATTATTATTAATTATTAAACGCGACGGTTGTGTGTTCGATTCTCGAGAGAATCAATTGTTTACCATTTCCTTTCCTTTCGCTCCTTTTTTGAACCATTTCCTTCGCTCTGGTGTCGGGAAAAGCGCAGCGCTGAGTTCTGCTATTCAGCACGCAAAGCCTCCAGAATTCGGTGGTTCATGGGGAACGGAGTGTCTTAACACTACAATGCGCAGGATACAGCGTGACGCTAAAAACCCTTTTATTGTATATCTATACGTGTATTATAATATATTGTTGAGAAATTAATAAAATAATAATTAGATATTATTTTATACTGTTTATATCCAAAGCAAATAGGAGTATAATTATTCCAAAAATACAACCAATACAAACAAGTATATTATAATATTTACAATAAAAAAAAAATATAAACTTGAAATATAATTCTCAAAGCCATTATGCCTTTACGCGTCCCGCGGCCGACAAAGCCACATCGCGAGCGAAGATGAAAATAAAAATAAAAGGGAACCCGTAATAACCTCCGTCTCGAGGTGTGAAACTGTCACAAGTGATGACTCCATTATTAGCCGGCTAAATTATATTGGAAAGATATAAACCAGACAATTATATATGTAATATATTCACCTGTTGTTTTTTTTTTTGTTGGTTGGAATAGTTCTTGTATAATTGTTCTTAAATACCATCAGGTATTGGTGTTTAATTTGTGGGTGGGTGATTTGGTGACTGTCAAAATGTTTTTAAGTAATAGTTTTTATATTTTATTTTAATATAAATAGTATTGTAAAATTAATAAATTATCCTTTAATAACAAATATTTTTTTTTACTTTATAAAAAAAAATTATATAGATTTAAAATATTCTCTCCTGCCAAGTAGGTAATATGAATGTGCAGCGGAACGGAAAGTTGTAAAAATCTCCCCACAGAGATGTTAAGAACATAAATTAGTTGTAACAAGCTATATAATTTTTTCTAGGTACCTTGTACGTTTTTAACATATGGCTTCGTGGTCGTAAGGCGCAGATTCGTGTCCTCCTATAGGCACTAGTTTTCTATTATATATGAAATATATTACTTTCTACGTTTCTTCAATTGAATATAAAAGAAATATTAATAAATTCTTAAAGATGGATCGTGTGTGAATAAATCCGATATATATATATATATATATATATTTAAATTTTATATTATTATTTATATATATTTAAATATATAAATATCTAATGGACAAAGTTAAATATCTTTTAGTTAAGCCGAAATGTCATAAATTAAGCAAAACATATGGACCATACAAATATTCATAAGTTATAAAACATTAATTTTTCAAATGAAAAAATTCAAGATGAGTTTTTAAATATGTTATTATTAAAATTATTTACAATTTATAACAAACGTGCACCTGCGCCTGCGCATGTGTCATCTTCTACATATAATATTCATAATACCATAAATATTTTACCTTCTAAAGAATAAAAGATTATAGCAATTATTACTACAATGTTTCTATGAAATAATTAAAAAAATACAATTTCAAACTTTCACATATATTTTTATGTATATCTTGAATGGATATTAGTTAAATATTTAAGTTTAATTACTATTGACGTTTAAATATAATGAAACATTAAATTTCTAATTAATATATTTTGTTAAGGCCAGTCGTGGCGCAGAGACACAATAGAGTGACTATAAACGCGACAGGTTGTAGGTTCAATCCCATTCCGGAAGAAATTACAATCCCGCGGATAATGGGGAACGGTGTGTCTTAACACTAGGTTCCCTCGGCCTACCCCGCTACTTGCAGGATACAGCGTTAAACTAAAAGAAAGTTAGAATATTCATATCTCATGAATATTAAGTGAGTATTGAAATCAAATTAACAGCAATTGTATTTCCACAATTTGTGAGCTTAAAATAGGTGTTAATTTTTAGCTTCCATAACACAAATACTTTAATTATAAGCACGAATCTTCCATTAGTTGTTTAATTGCGTGAAATTAAATCTGCTCATTGTTTTGGCTGCGCACACGCACGCCCCCCCAGGGGCGGGCGCCGCCGGCCAATCAGAGCAATTCTAGAGACATTATGGTTATAATATTAGATTAGAAATGGATGAACGAGATTAAAAGATTTTCTTGTGAACAATCACCAAAATCTAATATATTTTTTCTTTTGTTATTTGAAGTAAGTAATATATAAATTAGGGATACCAGGAGAGGGCAGATAATTTTAGGCTTATAATATATCATTTTTATTAGAGACTTGGTACTAGAAAAACAATGCTAATGGGAAACTTGCTTTGTATATTCTCCACCTAAACACCGCATAGCATCAAAGATAAAATCCAGGCTTCATACAAGCACTATGAGCTTGATGCCGTATCCTACTTATAACGGAATAGCCAGAGGGAGCCTAGTGTTAAACCAAACTAGCTAGAACCCAACGCCGCGCTTTGAACCTACTACATTCACATCAAGCACTATGATCAATGCTTGAACTAAGCCCATGTAACACCCTGAGAGCATCAAACCGTCCCGATCTTTGATCATAATTAAAATAATTTCACTTACCTAATTCAACCTGACAGACTGACAGATTGCGTGTGGAAGGGGGAGGAGAAAAGGGAAAAGAGGGGGGAGGGCAGGACGGCGGCGCTTTGAACCGCGAGGTGCTAATAACGAGGCGTCCCGCTGCGCGCGCGCCCCGCTGCGACGGGAATGCCGTGAAAGATACCATTGATGATATTATACACTGATTTTAGATATTTTTTAACATATTAATTATGACTATTTCGAATATATATCTATGTAGGGTGGAAGTTATCATCAATATTCGGTTTTTCTTCTTCACATAAATAGGAAAGGACAGGATAGGCAGAGGGAACCTATCCGTTCCCCATTGTCCTCCGAATTCTGGAGGCGTTGAGAGTTGAGTGGAACTCAACGCGCCTTGGTACCAGAGCGAAGAAATAAAAATAAAATGGGTTTTATTTTCCAGAAGCCATTTTATATTGGCCAGAAGTCACGTTTACAGTCCCACGCCCTGTGCCACGACTACTTCAACTCAACATAATTTAATAATACATAAAAAATGTTTAATTAATTATAAAATTTATAATAAAATATCAAATATGATATATTTTAATTAATTTTACTTCTGTTCGTAGCAGTTAACTATTTTATTACAGCGGTGGCTTCCGGTCCTTTTTAATTATTATCAATATCAAACTAGGCTGTTAACTTAAACAACATATTATAACGTATTAGTTACCTGACTTCTCATAGAATATACCTAGTGATAGTTCACTCCGTTTTTATTGTTTTCACTTACTGCCCTTTGTAAAAGATTTATAAATAAATAAGGATAATTAAAAGAGTTCACTGGCGTTCACAATCATCGTTTATATCGGAAACCATGGCTCATATTGGCCATTGTCCACGCTGTATCCCACATATGGTACAGTACGCAGAGGGATACTAGTGTTAAAAAACCTAGGTTCCCATTTTCTGTCCAATTTTTACTCATAACTCAACTGTATCTTGTTCCTAGTGCGGGGACATGCAACTTAATTAATAATTGACCCGAGTGAGAATCGAATCCAAAACGATCACGTTTACAAACGCTACGCCGCCGACCCACGATTCCTTGAATTTTAATTAAATCCTACTTATAGCTATTTAATTAAACATAACTTAAAGAAATAACAATCGATAATACCAATGTCTTAAACAATAAAATTAAAAAGCAACCTGCACCTACCTACTAAAACTTTAATGTTTCCACAAACCATACAAGTAATAAAGTATGAAAGGCATGAGAACAGAACTCACAGTACATTGTAAAGTAAATTGTTTTCCCGACGACACCATCGACAAACCCCCATTGATTGAGCCATCACTAGTGATGGGCTTCTACACACCATATTCTTATTATTATTATAGAAAACATAGAAAAAAAACATATATCTCTATGCTATCAGTAATAGGGTTTAATTTGCAGTAAATATTAATATTTTAAACGTTATTTAGAAATGGTATTCTCGTAACGTCGTAAGTCAGTTTCGGTCGGAACTTATTATTTGTTGCGGTCCGAATACAATGTAGGTTAAAGGCTTTTGGTTTTTCTGTAGAATAGCGTGTTGGAGAGTTATTGAAGTAACCAAAGCATTTGTTATTATATCATTGTTATTTAACATTCGCTTAGTTCTATTATAGCCGAAGATCCCAGGCCGGCCAGACCTACGTTAATTTAGCAAAGCTAAAATTTTGGGGACTATTAGTCTAATATGTAGTAAACAGTATGGTTAATCACTAACTTGAAAGTTTTCCTTTCAGTGGTAGCGCCAAACGGTATATCTCTGTCTGGCAAGATGATGGAGCTATCGGATTGGTCTGGGTGCTTATGAGGGATCACGTAAAAGTCCGTAAATAATATATTTAAAATGAAAGCTGATAGTTTAACTAAGCTGCGTAAGCGTTTTTATACTCTTATTATTGTGTAATTGTGCACAATAAATTGTAAATAAATAAATAAATAAATAATAAAATAAGCTGGGGGCCCTGGGATCTCAGTCTATTAGTGTATAGACCTAGAATAGATGTGGTGAGTGAGAAAGTTGAAATTAAGTTTGATTTTTTAGGTTCCCGCTGTATACCGTATACAGTATGGTACTAAAGGGAACCTAGTGTTACACTTTTTTATTTTCCGCCAAATTTTGGAAGCATTGCCTGTTGAGCGGCAGAACTCAACCTTTCGTTTTGAGCGGTTTTCAAAATAAATAAAAAAAATATTAAATATTCCATTTCCTCGAATGGTAATCGAATTCACAACCTACCGCGTTTACCATGCCCTGTTAATGTAATATAGATAATAGAAATTAATATACCGAGTGCGTAGTCAACAGCTTAATCCACTTTATTGCAATTTTCTCTGAAACATCCTGTGTCGAGGTCTCTCTGTATTAAATTTTACCTCATTACAGTGCTTTTTGCGATCATTAAAAAGGCGACGAAAGTCAATCACTCAGGAAACATCAGCATAATTGACATTAATGACTACATCGTTATGTTACAGATATGGAGAATATTTATTACAGTTTTATCATTTTAAATATTATTTGTTGAAAGCTGAAACACTATAGCTTGGAAGGAAAGTTCTTTTTTTGTGGCTACGGCACTTGACAAGTGGTTTACTTTTGAGGAAGTGAATTCTTAGTAAAATGGCAGCCCGAGCATGTGTGACAAGTAGTTTCTTATTTTTTTTAAATGTTATTCCACACTTAGGAAAGAAAAATACTCATTACTCAAATACTCACTTTTTAGAAAACATATAAAAATTGGAACGTAGGGGGATTTGAAATCGGGCCTCTTGGAAACCGTCCTCTGACCAACTAAGCTAAAGGTCTCATCGAGCTACGTTTATATGTTTTCGAAAAAGTAATTTCTTCTCTGAATTTTATAGTTAATGATATATATATATAACTGATATTCTAATTTCCTTTAGAAATTACATCTCATCATTTATGTAAATGTACGTACGTACGTACATACATACAAACAAACATACATACACACGCACTCTAAGTAAAATGTGATAATAATAACCTTCTTAGCTGTCAATCCCATTCGCCACACCAGAATCACGTGGAAACTCCGAATAGAATCCACCTTTTACGTTAAAAACTACACATTTGAAAATAAAACCTATACATGAGACATTAAAATTCAATTTCTAACGTATCCCATATGATAATATTTATCGAATAATAGCCATTATATCTATACGAATAAGGTTGTAAATAGCATGTTGAGTTTAAAGTGAAGTAAGATAGGAATCTGCCCGTGCAAGCCTTCGACCGCGCGCTATAATGACGATGTCGGCAAAGAAGTCATTATTCATTTTTTTTAATACAATGTTTTGTTGAAACGACATTTTCACTAGCGCAATAACGATTTGAACAGGCAATATATCAAAGTAATAAAAGCCAACTTATTATGGAGCGGTAACTCGCTGATGATTTTCAATTTGATGTCTTCATCGCGATGTTTTACTTTAAAATAGATTCGACGTATTATATTTATCGTATAGTTATATTTTATGTTATTAATTCGTTTCGAGACAAAACGCGGCGTTGTGTTCCGCTACTCATCACACAATGCTTCCAGAATTCGGCGGAAAGTAGGCGGAAAGCTTAGTGTCTTCAGACTATGCTCCCTCCGCATACTCTACTATTTACGGAACAAAGAACAAAACATTTATATTCATTATTCTCGTGATATTATTTTCAATTTAAAAAAAATATACAGAGCAAAAGACAATCGACAGCATAAAAGTCACAGTAGTTATGCCAGTCTAGACGAAGACAGCCCAACCATCAGCCATTGTTCGTTAAGCCCCATATATAATTAAGGAGGTGAACTCGTCCGCTTCACTAAAACACATAAATCATAATAATTTAATGGCCGAGCGTCGGACCAGTCGAATACGTTTCTACCCTAAGTTACGATCCCGCATCTGCGCTCCTTTCCACTTTAACCCGAAAAGCATTTCAAATTGACAGCTTTATAAATAAAACAAAGAAAAATAAAGAAGAAAGGACTCATTGCAATGCAATTTGTGTGAAAATGGCCGTAAATAACGTCCACCGCGCCGCAAACAGCGCCGCGCTCCTCCGATCTCATATAACTTGACGTCTGTTATATTTGAAAGCAATTATTGTTGCTTCGTCCAGGATTTACGTGGCATTCATAAATATTATTTTTTTTTCTTTTTTAGGTTCACGCTGTATCCCGCACAGAGCAGACTATGCGTGGGAAACCTAGTGTTAAGACACTCCATTCCCCATTTTCTACTGAATTCTGGATCGTGTGTTGAGTAGCGGCATTCAATATCGCGCTTTACCTCGATACCAGCGAAGAAATAAAATATTAAATACATTTTTCTTTTCTTCGAATAGGGATCGAACCCACAGCATGTAGGGCTTACAGTTCCACACTAGTGCGCCACATATGGTTTTCATTTTTTTCAGGCTATCATTGTTTTCAAATAAAAATAAAATATTGTCGGTTCTAGTGTTCGCATTTTTAAAGTAAAAGTTGCTAAATATTGTATAAATATAATTAATCCCACATATTAATTCAAACAACATTGATGAATGTTAATTTTTAAACTATTCATATAAAGATTAGAGGACAGAAGGCGTGATTTATGAGTTATGAGTGGACGGTGGCCCGACACCGAATTGATAATACGAATCTATCCATGCCTCTACGAGAACAATTTATTACGTTCCTACTTATACAAATAATCCAATAAACACTTTTTAGCGACTGGTCCTTTGGATTTTAAATAAAAATTTAATTAGTTAATAAACAGCTTCTCGCTGCATCCCGCACACGGCTAAGGGAACCTAGTTTTAAGACCCTTCGTTCCGACCAATTCTGGAGGAATTGCGTGATGAGTAGCGGAATTCGCACGCTTTGTCTTGACACCAGAGCCAAGAAGTGATAATAAAAATTTAAATAAATATTCTCAGAGTGGGGATCGAACCCACAGCCAGTCGCGTTTTCAGTCACTTTTGTGCCTAACTGGCCTCTTATTTTGTTTGTTGTTTTATTTTATTAATATATGACCATGAATATTTAATTAAATTAACATTCTAAGATTTTTTATTTACGACACTTAATACTATAATTTATTACGCTATAATTAGAAATGTGACAACCTAATTTTTTATAATAGAATCCTTCGTGGACGTGAGTTTGCTTTTTTTTCGTGACTTAATGTGTTAGCTAATAAAAACACATCAATAAATATATACGCAATAAAATGAAAAACAATTTAGTTATTATCTATTTATATTAAAAGGACTTGTCCTCACTGACTGAGGTAAGACGCACGATGGTAGAAACGTGAAATTTAGACAGATGTTTACTTTCGTAATCTGGACATCCACTAAGAAGGGATTTTGAAAAATTTTAACCCTAAAGGGGTGAAACGGGGTTGAAAGTTTGTATGGAAAAATCTTTAAACCGCCACTGATTTTTATTAAATTTTAAATTGAGACTCTTAAAAATATTTCACTGAACACGTGTTTCATGGTTTATTAGAATTCTAAGGGTGCAAATAAGCAGGCGAAGCTGCGCGCGTCCTTTAGTCTATTTATATTATTGTATTTATATATTAAGAGATACCGAAGTAACATACGATATTTATACTCAATTTTATGCCCTAGGTAGTGAATACTGCCTCTCCAGAGCAAAAGCAATAAGAAATTCTACATAACATATGAAAGCTAATCGAAACTAACATATTTTACACCCATATTAACAGCTCGAACAGTTTCAAATTTAAATAAATAACAATCGGGGCTTAGTCTTATTAATATATCATTCCCAATATAAATGCAGCGTACAAAGTGATTGTGGAAGTAATTGCGGCCCAAGTCGGGTAATAAATCATAGCTATATGTTCAATTTACATGATATTTAATATAATTTATGCTTCCACTGCACCTTACTTGATACGATTAAAAACAATAACTACTTTGTATTTAGTTATTGCAAATCGTATAAATTATACCTCTTTATATAAATCGACTTCGAATGTCGACTTCAATTTTAGTTCAGTTTAATTTTCTGAGAGTTTATTTTTAAATATAGGTTTACAGAAATAAATTAAAGTTCAGTTCTAATTAATTATTACTAAAAATATTGCAGTAATATATGTATATATATTATACTCCTTACAGAACATATAGAACAGCGTTGAATTCCGCCACTCAACAAGCGAAGCCTCCAGAATTCGGTGTAAAATGCAGCACATAGTGTCTTATCACTAGGTTCCTGCTATTTGAGAGATAAGCTACTTGACGGGAAGCTACTTTAATAAAAAAACGTAAAACCTTTCTCAGTCCAATCCATTTAATTTGTATCCATATATTTATATTTTATTGTTAATATTTTCTTTATAGAAAGGTAACCTACGAATACCAACATAAATATTTTTGTTATACAATATTTTGCCCAAATCTCGATGTGTGTCTAAAACCGTTTAGAAATAACATGTTATTATGATTTTATATTGCTTAATCAAGTCCAAAGGTAAAGAATATTTTAATTTTCCAAGCGTGGTTGTACTAACGAAGACATATCGACGGACGTTAAATCTCATTACTGAACGTGTTAAAATTCGTAACGACATTATATCGTTGAAATCGATTAATTAATACCCTTTTCGACAGATCGTTGTAGTTTTTAGTTGATTTGAGAATAGACTGAGGACCGGCTGCTAGTTAAATTCATTTATTCCATTTTACTCTATTGTTTTTTATATGTTTAGTTTTTACAATTTGCTAATTGGACGAGAACACATGTGTACTTGCATCTTTCCTATCTATTCGGAGAAGTCACTTCAGGAATCATCGGTCTTACTAATATCAATCTTCAATTAGCAGAAGAGACAAGCGCCACCTGTTAATCCATTGCGTTTATTACGGGAATGGTTTACATTGGAAGTCAATTTTTAAAAAAATTTTTTAGGTTAGGCAAAGGAATCCTACTTTCAAGACACTTTTTTTTCTTCACTTTCCACCCAATTTTTGAGGCATTGTGTGATGAGTGCCGTAATTCAAAGCTGCGTTTTGTCTTGTCACCTGAGCGAGAAAATGAATAATTTATTCCCCAACTGAGAATTCAACCCACAACTGTCGTGTTTATATAACCATGCAATGACGGCCCGTATGTACCTACTATATTTTTTCTTTTTTTATCAATGTGACATTTTTTTTGGTCCAATCATTTTACATTATTCAATGTTTTAATTATTTTTTTTTCATTTTCTAGGTTGCTAAAATGAATCAACTTATTAATACTTCAACTTTTAATACTTCTTATAATATTTACTTGATTCCACTAAATCACAGCTAGATCTTAGACTATAACGGCCCTCAGCTTATGAATAAATATTGTCGTGACACTATGACAGTTGGATAAATTGAGAAAAAGATTATGAATAAATAAGACCTCAGTTATGAAAATAATAATTTAATTCTAATTTTCTCTATATTCTATTTTAAATATGTGTCACATAAATATGTTATTCTTGAAATTTATTTTATTTCTTATTGTATGATTTGCATTTCAAAAATGAGGAGGAAGCTTGGAATTTTGTCTATAATAATATCTATTTTGTCTATAGATCCAAAATATTTTATATTCGTTATATTTAATTAAGAATAATTAAATTAAAATTTCTAAAAATTATGAAAATAAACAACTAGCGGCGGATGGATGTGAACTACGCAATAGTGAAACGCTCTATGAGAAAGGCCTACCAACGTTCATGCGGCCATTGACGAATAATCCAAAACACTACATATTTTAAAATATAATTTATTAACGCAAAATAAATATAATGAAAATAATAACTACACAAATATTATCAGTTTCCCGTTAACTTTACAGGTGAAAAAATAAACCTATAAGCTTACCTTACTTATAAGTAATATTTGCTTTATTAAATTTCCTGTTCTAGCTAATACAAGAAACAGTTTTTAACAGTAATGCTTACCGTAAATCATTATCATATTAAAAATATTGCAAAAAAAAAATAAATTAAATATATTTTAAAAGCTTAGTAGCGAATCACTATCTTCTATTCCTGTATATTTTTTTTAAATTCACGCTATCTCTAATATACTCATAGTAGCCAGAGATAACGAAACTCTAACTGCTGCTACTACTACGGTAAAGAGTACGGAATCATACCTTTGCATTTTTTATTACATATATCGAAATTCAATATTATTTTAATTTTAATCTTCTTGTAATCTCCTATACTCAATCCGGCACTTTGCTTCTATACCAGAGCCAGGATATGAAAAAGAAACGAATTATTTGATTTCTTCGAATGTGAATCGAGCCCACAACGCGCTTACAGTCTCACGCCACTGCGCCACGAGTGGCTTCGACTAGACTGGCATTAAATGAATTAATTGTAATTTTCTCATTTAAATGCACGATTAAACCTTAACATGAATATAAATCTTAAAAACGTGTAAACTATTCGCCGGTCCACACACGTATATTTACAAATCAATTAAAATTCTATGACTTAATTGAAAAATTTAAATAATATCAAATGATGGTCTGTTTAAGGAGAAGCTCTATAGATATTTACTTACTATAAAAGCTACAATTATGAAATTTCTATGTTATTATGTTATGATTATTTTTTTATTCTTTTTGGATCTAAAGATAATGTGTCATTAGCTTATAATGTCACATGCTTAAAAATACAAAAAAAATAACTCCAGAAATTGCTTCCATATTTAACCTAAGTAAAACTAAAATAGAAAACATTTAGTTACGTTTTTAATTATAAATATTTATAGACTATAAATATTTTTTTTTATTAATAAATCCTCCCCTTAAAACACAAAAACAGTTTGATTATATCAATTTGCTGTTAATTTGTGATTTCACAATCTGAGCAAAAAGTTAATTTTCGTAACCAAAATAAACGATACGTTAACACGCAAAACTGCCATGAAAACTATCCGACATTAAAATTTATAGTCATTTAAAATATTAATCAATAAATATTTAATAAATGACCTTATTATCTCGTTAGCGAGTTAACAGAATAAATTATGCATAAAATTATATTAAAAATTACAAATGAGTATTTACACACAACTGGTAAAAGAACGTATACGATATTTGTAAATGTCAAAAAGTAACGTTCTCTGGATTGTAAGAATATTCTCGATTAAATATATTTTTTTTGTTATTTTCGCAATGATTTTCAAATAAACTTAATTTGTATAACGAACTTAATTCAATAATAAGTTTTTATGGGAGCGGTTTTTTTATGAGACATACCAAGATATTAGAGCGCGATGCCGAAAACGGTAGCTTTTATTGTTAAAGAAATAAAATTAATATCCTGTCAGACTCACCTTGCCTTAATTCGTTACCGAAGTGAAATAATTTCCACACTAATCCCAAAAATATATCGGCCATAAATAATCACTTGTATTGCCGGACTGTCCAAACGATGCGAGTGAATTTAGTGATGTATCATCGGTTTTAGCATCGATATTTTATTTATTATAGAAATTAGGCCCGTCACTTTAGGTCGGGGTACGGCGTTCAGTTCCGTCACTCTTCTTGCAATGCCTCCAGAATGTAGCAGAAAGTTGGGAGCGATATGTCTTAACACTAAGCTCCCTCTGTCTACCCTGCTAAAAATGGTATATGTAGAAGATACTTTATTTTACACCTAGTATTGTTGAAGTTACATACACAATTAAAAAAGTTGATATATAAATGCATGTCCGCGTATTTAACTACTGTATAGCCTATACTTTAATTAATGTCATATTGATTTTAAGCTTTTTAATTGCCAAATTCTTGTTCTATTTTTATTAATTGATTTTCTTTGCAAAGTTAAACTTGTAGAGTATGTCGTGGCTATGTTTATGCCAATATTTAATACCATAAAAATACAAATTATCAATACACTTACAAATATTTCCTTTTATCGATAATAATCCATACAAAACTAAATATAAAAATGACATCACTAATCAACAAATAAAGTTAAAAATATCACTGAATTAAAGACATTTGTGTAGATTAAAATACGTATGCTTAATAAAGTATTAGTTGTTATTAAAATTTACTTCTTTTTCTTGTTCGGCCAACACTTTCTCGCGTTAACATTTAAACGGTTTTATGTCTCTATCAACGTTAAATTCTTTCCTCACGCCTTTTTCAATTTAAATTTTAATACTGGTTGTAAAGTTGTCTTTGTACTATTGAAAATAGTAATACGAGAGCAAAACACTTTGATTTTCTTAATTTAGTTTTTGTGCTATAACGATTTCACTTTAAGAGAGCTTATTAATTTTTTTTCTTCATGATGTATCTCGCACTAAGCAAGGCAGGCGGAGGTAACCTAGTGTTATGACACTAAGCGTCCCGCGACTTTTCGTGGCATTGCGTGTTGTGTGGCGAAACTCAACGCCGTGCTTTTGCCTTGATACCAGAGTCAAGAAATTAAAATATTAAATATTTCATTTTCCCGAGTGAGGATCGAACCGACAACCAGACTCATTAACAATCATACACTTGTGCCTCTGCGCCATGACTGGCATGAGAGCTTATTTTAGGTTTTTAATATATATATAACTAAAATAAGCTAATATGGCTAGCATACTTATCCAATTTTATACTCTACGAATTCTTTATTTATTATTAGCCTTGACTATTTAACTTATTCAATTATCTATAAAAATAAGTATTTAACTAGATACATTATTAGATTAAAATTATTTTAATTAAACAACCTTGGATTATTTAAATTAATACGTAATAATAATTACAGTTATTAACAAAAATATTTAAATGAAAAAAAATATCAATTCAACAAAACGTTATTGCAATATTTATTTAAGTTTCCAAACCTCAAGGTGAATAATGAAAATAAAAAATAATAAATAAACAAAAAATCTATTCTCAGTTACAACGGTAATAAATTAACACTGGCAGGAGAGACTCATTCCAACCAATATAAAGCGGAAAGGTTCAGAAAAAAATGAAGCGTTCGAAATTTAATTTATTCAAAATTGAAACGTCACGGCGCACAAAAGCGGCGCGGACAATGGCGGCCGGCGAGTGTTAACACGAAAATTAAATGCTGATATCACAATTAATCAAGGGCCCATATTAATAATTGGCTATTCACTGGCGAGGTGTCAAATTATATAGCTCAATTAACCCGTAGAATAGAATGAGGCGTGTTTGGCGTGTTTGCCGTGTTTATAAATACGGGACTTGGCTTTGTTAACGTTTTCTCTAACAGTTATATTATTAAGTATGATGTGAAGTGGTGTTTAAATAGGTATTATTTTAATATTTAATTTTTTTTTGGTATTAGAACACCTGTTTATTTATAATTGACTAATTAAAAATGAGCTTCACCTTGTATTCCACATGCAGCAGAGTAGGTAATAGAAGCCAAGTGTTAAGACACTCCCTTCCCCAATATGCGCCGATTTCTGGAGGCATTGCGTGTTGATTAGATGTGCATGTGAGGATTGAACCCTCAACCGTCACGTTACAGTCACACGCTTGTGCCACTACGCCAAAATGGCCTCAAATAATAATTATATTAATAAAATAAATAATTTGTTATTTTAACACCTGCTTATAATTGACTTATTGAATAGTACATTTCAACCAAAACCATGAAAATAAATACCGAACCAGAGCCAAAAATAATGAATAAAATCATATTGAAAACTAAATAAATTAAGATATTAATAAAGCTATCACAAACTCGATACACAATAGTAGCCAATAATAAACACAAATTCAGATGTGAAACTAAGAACACATTCTTACAATCTACCCCATACTTATATAAACGTTAAATTGATTTACAACTTTATAATCTGTACAGATAATAAATAAAAAGAATATAACAATTTAAAATGAATAGTAAAATCGGTTTCAGTTAGCTACTAGCCAATGAGATTAACCAATTATCGCGTTTATGGCGGCAATTTGGAAGATGGCCGCGGCCGCTCCTGAAAATTTAGAGCTAGCATTCGAATCAATGGCTTTATTCTAATTTTATTATCCAATTGTTTGGAATTGTATTTGTGAAAGGAAATGAAATTGAAAGAATTAAATATTATTACGAATTGTGAATCCGAATGTGGTTACGTTTTATGTTGTTGTTTTTAGTTGTGTGCGAATATACCTATAAAACTCTTTATATAATATATTACTATTATTAAAGTAAAATGACTACTAATGGGTAGTAGGTATTAGGATGAAAGGAAGTAAAATTTAATTTTAAAGAATTAAAGTGTTTTCTTGAACGGCCTCAACAAAACAAGAAACAATTCTTTATATATAGCGCGGCGGCACAGCATCTGACAGTAAACGAGATGATTGTAAATTCTCATTCGGGAGATAAAAATATTTCCATTTCCTCGATCTGATAACATGATAAAGCTCGGGATTGAATTTTTACACTCAACACGCAATCTTTCCCAAATTCTTCAAAAAGTAGGAACGGATTGCATTAACTTTAGGTTCCCTCCTCCCGTTCACCTGGTAAGCTATTTTTTTCTACATTTTCTTAAAAATAAACCACAGCCAGGCTTTTTTGATACTATATTGGGAGAGAGCAAAAGAAAAACAATTATCAGCACCTCAGAGCCCTACTATTGCATTTTTAACCACTTGACGCCGCGAGTAATTACACACCAGCGCTCACCTGCGTGAAGATTGAGCCATTTCCTCACAAAACTCTAATGATACCATTTCTTAATTACTTTATTTTATGACCAACGGATAAGTTTTTTTTATGAAAAGGGGAATATAATTTAAAGTAGATGACACTTTTATATGTAACGACGTACTGGTTAAGGTTTTTTTTTTTATATTTCTACGTGAGAGATTGATAGAGAAATCTTATGGTGTCAATGTGGAATTTAATTTACTTGAAACAATTATAAGTATATATTAGAATAATAAATTCTTATGAAATATTTAATATCCTTATGTCTTCGTTTTGTCGTCGAGGCAATGTGCGGTGTTGAGTTCCGTATCAAAGTATGAAACAGAAGTCTCTTAATGGTAATGGAGTGTTCAAGCAGATTTTTTTTAGCTTTTCCTTTTATATTTTCTTCCTAACTCCAGTACGAGTATATATATCTCGGCTTTCATAAATAGTTTTTTAAATAAAAAAAGAACAAATTTAGAAAGTAAATGCTTAATATCATAATTAAGTCACAATAAACACTGCTATTAGCATATTTCTTTTTAAAATACAGCCTTAAAGTTCTCTTTTTATATACCAATTATAATATAAAAGATGTCATCAGTGTCTCGTATAGCGTCGTTTATACTAAAGAGTCAAAACAGCCGTCGAATCAATTTCATTCACGCGAACGAGTTATTATACTCTAATCAAAGATGAGCCGTTCGTGAGAATATTCGCTCATTCGTTCGTTCACTCACAATAATGGTTAGGGTATGCAAAATTACTAACGTTTAAGGATATTTTTCTTATTTTAGGAGAAATTTTAAAATAAAAAAAACCGCATATATACATTGTGACCAGATATGTATGTCAGCATAAATAGGTAGGTAAATATCTGGTCAAATAGCGTTAAGTCACTCCGTCCTTTTTTCCTTCCTTCAGACTTTTGGCTTCTGTATGACGAAACCTACTAAATTGCTACAGTTATCTTATCAGGCCGCTAAAATGAAAATAACTAGTTTTAAAATAGGAATGAGCATCCGATTAGGAATCGACTCCATAACTAATCCAAAGTAACTTTTGTCAATAAAAATAACAATACTTCCATAATAAAAAGTAATAAAAACGTTTCTCTTTTGTTTTTTTTTTACTTTTAGTTTTTCCATTTTCTGTTCCACCGACGGTGCAGCAAAAGCTCAACATCGTAAAAATGCAGTCACTGTGGTACAAATTTTATTTCGCCCGACAAGTTTCATTTTATTATACGTACAGGTTTTATCCCAGCTTATTTAAATACACACTATCCTAAACTCAAATGGGGACTATTTTTTTTTCATATCAAAAATTAAGACCACGAGAAAAGGCCAGTCATGGCGCTGGGAGCGCAATAGGTACTGCAAGCGTGACAGGTCGTGGGTCGTCGTTACGTCACTCATCACGCCATGCCTCCAGCATCCGGCGGTGAGTGGTTTTCCCTACCACTGTTTCTGCGTATCCTGCTACAATAGGCGGGATACAGCGTGAAGCTGGAAAAAATATTTATTACCCAGTTCATTAATTTTTACAATATTATATATATTGTACGTCATATTAAAAAAAAACTATAATATAATATTAAATTAACGGCGCCTTGCAAGTGTGACAACTTAAATACATAATTTATGGCCAGAGCAATTTGCCTAAAGTGACCTATAAAATATAGTCCAATACTAATAATAGCTACTGTAGCAATTTACATGTAAGTAACAACTGCGGTAATTAAAACTAATCTTAACTTGGATTTAGGAATTGTACATATTATCAATACTTATTAAGAAAACGTATAATAAATTGAACGGGATTTGAACCCGTGCCTCTTTGAAAAACGTCTAAGTGCTCTTACCAAATACGTCATACGTTCTCATAGAGCTACATCGAAATTCTGTAATGTCATTAGCATCTCTAGCGCCCAAAGATAATTACTTAGAAGACGTATCGTTGCCTTTGTTCCAGAGAGACGAAATTATTAATATTTTTTTTTTATTAATAAATAATGAATTCCCCCAAATACCGATTGAACCCACAACCAGTGACGTTTACCCTCACACTGCCACTGCCACGCAACGACGACCGCATAAAATTATTCACAATAACGATTTAAAAAGGAAATCTCAATTCCATCATGGTTTCCCTACACTATTCTTCCGAATGTCGATCGGCCAAGTTCCCATATTAATTTAGCGTGACACCTCTGACAGTCGGTAATGGCGTACAATTTGTTTGTCACTGTTTCCAGCACAATGGACGCCGAAATAGAGACGCAACTATTATGAAAATGTATATATCGTGAACTCTGGATGGTAGTGATATTGATATTTAATATATAACTATATTCTCAAGTAGTCTCCTGTCTCAGTTTTCTTATTATGGAGAAAATTGTCCCTTTAATTGTTACATATGTCTTATACTGTAGCTATCTTAACGCTGTTTGTATGAGTCTTAATAAATAGTTGAAGATTCAAATTTTATTTGTAAGATTGCTTTACCTTTTATATTTTTTATTTACGGTCATGTCAAACAACACGATGATGACAAACGCTGTATTCAATATCTCTACTAAACAAAAAAAATAAAAAAACGGAGAGTTTTATCACTAAACTCTCCACCATTAATCACACAAGTTACACAAAAAAAACAAAACAACTCTATTATTCCAAAACTCCCTAAACTTTAGAATCTTTACCATATAAGGACATAAAGTACGAGCGCAGACGGGGCGTGGCGGTGCGCGTTTATTAACATGTCATTGGCAAGCATAAACATGACACGAGCTACAACCGGTCCGCGCTCCTGCGAAGCCTCTTTGTTCCCTTCGCACTTCTTGTCTATGGTCGATGTGGATTTTTGTTTAATAATATTCTTTATTGCACAAAATATTCATAAGTTTATTGTGGAATGGACATTTTATTATTTATTATAAAAGCTATGGATTTTTGCTTTTATAATAAATTATAAAATGTGCGATTGTGAATGAAAGTTATTTTAATTTGCTAGACGAATATGTATTCTTGTTTTTTTTTCATAAAGTACTGTAACCTTTTTCTTTTTCAAATAATTTTAAATTGAGTCTTTGATGGCAATCCTGTCGTTATAATGATTTTATTGCGAGTGTACATGGATTTATTATAATTTCATATGAATATCAATATGAATGAAACTTTCCTTGATTTCAATATCAAATATGGAAAGAACAATAATAATTACATAAGAAAGTCAACATGTCAACTATTTCGGCCGTGTGTAGCAAGGTAAGCAGAAAGAACTTAGTGTTAAGACACTCTGCTTCCCACTTTTCGCTGATTTCGAGTGGTGATCGAACCTACAACTTATCACTCTTGTGCCCCTGCGCCACGGCTGGCCTGATATGTAGGTTTTCTCTTTCATATTATTAATTCGCTTACCACTCACCTGGCTATGCCTGTACATGAAAGATGTTACCCATTAAGCGGGGCGTTTTATAAACGCGATAATACGTTGTTCTTTATTAATGTAATCAAGTGTTACATTTCTATTAAGACATTAATCTGAGGCGTCCGTTGCTCTAACTATGTTTTAATTACGGGCCACGGGCGAAACAGCTGGATACTGGTAATAATTATAGGCTAAGAGCCGACTGTGTTGCGTTCTACTTGCTTCATGTATAAGAAAATAAATTAAAATGATCTTTTTTTGTTTCGAATGTCAATATGTTTTTATATGTATTATTGTAGGATGTCATTACGGAACTTGGTTGAATGGATGCTAAAAATGCCCATATACGAATAGCTATTGTGGATATTTTTGTTTCATAGTCAATGATAAATTAATTTTTAACAAAAACAAAAACCGACTTCTAACAACGAACTAAAAAGTGAAAAATAATTATACAAAGATTTTATAATTATGAAGTAGGTGCCAAGTCAAACAAACAGACTTAGTAATTAGATATTGTAGTAAAGGTGTTGTAGCATTAGGTTGACACCGACTTCATAATTATAAAATCTTTGTATAATTATTTTTCACTTTTTAGTTCGTTGTTAGAAGTCGGTTTTTGTTTTTGTTAAAAATNGTTTTTATATGTATTATTATAGGATGTCATTACGGAACCTGGTCGAATGGATGCTAAATATGCCCATATACGAATAGATTATTGTCGATATTTTTGTTTCATAGTCAATGAAAATATGTTCTCGGGTAATAAAAGAAATAAATTATAAGTTTTTTTCACTTTGTCCATTTTGAGTGTCTACTTGAAAAGTAAACCAGATCGACTCTGGTAGCAAAATATATACCAATATTTCATTAATTATTATTTTAAGCATTTCAATCGATATTTAGACATATAAAAAACATTCTTTGCACTAGTACAAATGCATTTTAGACATGATATTATCAATATAGATAAACAACTAGACAATAAATCATTTATTAATAAGAAATATATTATTTATAATAAGTAATATATTATTAATAAATTAAGGCGAGTCTCTCACCAGTATCGAACGCACCTCGGGGCGGATTGACGCCTTCGACCCGCTAACGCTTACGACTCCTAGCTGTTGTAACCGTAATTAGCCACGAAATTAGACCTCCAGTAATAATCTATTTAATTATATATATACTCGTATATATTAAATACAAGTGAAGCAATTAAAAACCTTGCCTACTTGGAATCTCCAATATCTATAGCATAGTGGTAAGAGTTCATCATTTGGAATTACATTTAGATCATTAATTTTAAATGTACAGAATATTTATATTTACGTCGTATATAGAATATATATAACAAATAGTTATAATATATATATAGTAATGAGTTTACGTGGACTCTTACTTGTAAAAGTGGCCTAGTAGCGACTGGCGAGCGACGAGTTATGAGTAAATCTCACCAAAACTATTAACAGCCGCGAGTCAAGGTTCGAATCTCGCAGGAAACTCCCTTCCTGCCGTAGACATCCTCTCAAGTCATCAGTCATCATCCTTCAATCACGTAGCTCTACAGTAATAGTAGTACCTTCTTTCTCACTCACCCGGTGTCAATGTTTTCTTTTCTTAGTTTTGTAATGTTAAATAAATAGAAAACGAAAAGTATATTAATTAAAATATTGAAATTTCACTTATTAAAATTAAACATAACATGTTTATATAAAAACATATACTACTTATCATACAAAATAAATGTAACCATAGAACCAAATCGTTCCGTTCCATACAAACCCATATCATTACCAACCGTATGACATCCATTCTCTTTGTAAAAGACGCCTAACTCAAAACGCATAACAACCAGCAATTTGAAGATCACGAGAGCGTGAAATGGAGATATTAGCGCAATTTACGAGGGCTAACCACCACCACCAGTAAACTATAACATCTAGGATATATCAATAAACGCCATTAGCATCGATCAACATAAGTATCTGTCCTAGGGTATTACTTCAAATTAAGTTAAACGCGCCGGCTCAGTGGTAATGATAGCGCACCGCCGCCCCGAGCGCGGGTTCTCGTTCTCGAGTGGAATGATAGAAATGGCCGGTAGTCGGTAAACGCCCATGAGAAATAATCATCGATGCGCGTTCTTAGCTCGCTCATGTACGGCGCTTGAAACGGATAATATTCATATGCGTGCTTCCGTTTTAGCTTTTATTTTTATCTGCTCTCCGCTGTCTGTATTTTTGTAAGGACTTTTCGTAGGTAATGCGAAAACATGTGTAATTTTATTTAAATTAAGTATATGTAACATATTTAAATTAGTATTTGTTAAAGTATAATTTATATAAGTAGAAGTAATAAATCTAGTGATAAATAAGAATATTCCAGATTTAAGCCCAAGAGGGTTGCCTAGAGGAGGGTAGGTATGGGCAGTCTAAAACACAAGTTTCATTAGTTAAATATTAAATATCATAGCAAATTTAATGAATTAATTATTACTTACAAAAAATATCGACTACAGACACATATTTTTTTTATCAGCATATGCTAGAGACAAAGATATCAATAGCGTCAATTAAAAAAAATGGAAAGAAAATGAAATCTTTTTAAATATCTACTTCTTCATCAGTTCGTGTAAACTGTTGGACATAATAATAACTTAACACCATCCATCCATACATCCCGCGGTCTTGTAGATCTCTCTTCGTTACGAACACTCACGTTTAATATAGATATATCATAGAGTGAGTGTACTGTCTCTCTCTCTCTCTCATTAGAGTAATAAATTTGCTTTCATTTCTAATACTACTTCTAGGACTAGAAAATTGTTGGTATAATGGAGCTTCGGTATTGTAATCTTCGGTATAATAATACTAGAAACAAACGAGGCTTCGCACGCTTAAACTTAATTTCATATTATAGCCAAAAAATATTATTTTTACATAATTTTTAACCAAAATATACGTATCCAATGTACTTTCTAATTCCTCTAAAAATATGTGTACACACAAAGTTTCATGATAATCGGTTCAGTAGCTTTGGTAATATGCTATACTATATAGGTATACTAATAGTAAATATTTATAATTTTATTTTATTCTTTTAAAAGCAAGATGAATCTTTATTCTATTCTCCCGTAAATTATATGCTTTGAGATTTTCGTGTCCGTGTACCTATATTACCTATATTAAAATTTTCATAATCTATTTTTAACTTTTTAAATTTTTTAACAGAAATATTTTGTTGATTTTTACGATAACATTTTCGATTTTATTTTAAGTTTTAAGAAATAAAGTCTTTTAAAAAAAACATTAAATAAAGTTGGAAAAACATTTACTTAACTTTTTGTGCCAGAGTGAAGAAACGGAAATATTAATAAATAATCATCAATTCCCCCGTACGGGAATCGAACCCATCACCGTCGCGCTATAGTCACGGCTTCAAACATTCCGCAACATAGGAAACTTATTGAAAGGAAATATACACATTACGTTCAAACACTTATTACAACTTATTACTAAAACGGAGATTCACTAGTTACCGGTTGCCATACATACATACATGCATCTCCCCCACTAATTGGTTGCTCGGGCCCCTGAATCCAATTAGAATCGCGCGAAACAGGCCTCCCTGAATTTATTATGCAGCTCTTGTTTAGCTTGCTGGCCACATTAATTGAAACGTGTGCGTAACTTGGCTGTCTCACTAATGATCACCTTCGTATATTACTATCGTTATGAGATTGTTTTAATTAACTTTTTTGTGGTAGCTTCTATTAACATATAATATGGATTGAGAGGTGTTAGATTTGGTTGGTTCAGCTATTTTCTATGTTATCTGTTGTCGTGTTACTGTGCTTATTTCAGTGATTTGTAAATTATTATTATGTTCTTTTATGAAAAGAAATATTAAATGTTTCAATGAATTTCTATAGAATTTTCTTAATTTGTTAAAAATTAGTTTAAAAGATGTAATGTTTTGTTTTTCTAAATAAAGCAATGGTAAAGATGTTATATTATTATAAATAAAATTTATTAATAATAAATTTAAACAAATATTGCATATGTAAGTTCAATAAAAAAATTGACCTCGCACTTTTAAAAATAAAGAAAACCCTGCGTTATAACTATTTGGTTTTGCTTTCTTATAAAATCGCCTACTAGCATTTTTTTACTTAACCGAACGAAAATATATCTGACGATAATAATATATCACTCGTAATTGTAATTGTCACATGCTTAGAAATACTTCTTCTATAAATTTAATTGTATTGTATTTTAGTTTGTAAGAACATAAAATATTTTAAGCTTTAAGCTTTCCAGCCATATGAGCCCATGTATCGCCATCTATTGCTGAAAAGCAAAACCAATTTATTACAAAATTGTGACACTAGTGCACATTTTAACTACTTGCCGGTAGATGCTGTTAACGAGATTTTAATATTTATTTACTATTGTAAAAAATATATAAGTGCCAATTTTTAATACAACAAAATCATGAAATATTCACAAGCTAAATACATTTAAAAAAAAACAAACGTTGATGACATCCAAAATAAAATAACAGTACACCTTAAAAAATCGAAAGCGCTCATTTAAAACCAAAATATGGTACAGTAAAATTTAATAAAAGAAATATGCAAATATTATTTCTTCGGTGGAAATGCTCCTTTTTGAGCTGTCTGGTGATATTTTACTATTTGCCTCTGGCAACACTGCATTCTTCCCTTGAATAAAGTGAATAAACGTGCTCCAATGTTTTGATCTGTCAAATCTGTCATTCTGTAATCTGTTTTGGAAAGGTTCAAACTGAAGTTAGAACTTAAAAAATCATTTAATATTTGTATTTAGTACTAAGCTGTACTAAATTATAGACTTTTATTTTCTTTATTTTTTACGTCAAACAAAATTAAAGACTGTTCAATCAACAGAATCAAACAAAATGTATACAACGCAACTTTCTCAATACCTAACTTATTTATTACTTACGTTTTAGTTTAATTTGTCGGTGTTATATTTCAGGAGTTTTGTAGACCTCGCTAGTTTAGCCTGTTATCGCCGGAATGAAATTACTGCTAGGGTTAGCGCATTCTTAGAAAAGTGCGACCAAGCCAGTCGTAATGTAAATAAATTGAAAATGCGGGTAGGTACCTATAAACTTCGTTTCTTATTTTTGGATATAAAAAACATAATAGACAACGCGGAAAATAAATATAACAGAAAGGGTTTTAAGTTTTACTGTACAGGCAAACAAAGTTGCGTGCACCAACTAGTACAAAATAAATATTTTTAATAATAGTTTATTTTAATATATAAGTTTACCTTATAAATTGAAAATATTCAGTGTCAAGTATTCAGTACCAAGGAAAATTCTATGTCATTTATCTTTTCAGGCACAAGGCTTTACAGACAATTTTAATTATAGTGTGTCTTCTGAATCTGAACTTAAAGAAAGATTTCTTAGCAGTCTGAAACAGCTGGATGAATTTACATATTTTATAACTGATTTCAACCTTGCTATGAGCAAGTTTGGTAAGTATAATTACAAGTTAGTTATTCTGTTTATATTGAATTGTGAAATCACAATTCAATATTCATGGATGATTCAATTATGAAGTGAACATAATTTATTGGAATGTTTATATTTATAGTATTTTCATTTCTCTGGTCTGGATAGCTAAAGTGCAAATTTCTATCACCTAATGCCTCACCACCCATGACTTTACTGGCCTTCATGGCACATTTGTTGATTCCCATTCTAGTAGAGAAAGATGCACTGGTGATCTCCGCTATTCAATAGTGAATGTTGAGAATTTGGGCAAAAAGCAGAGGCCATAGTGTTTCAACACTTGCTCCTCTGCCCACACTACCTTATATGAAATAAAGTGTGAAGCAAAATAATCACCTAAGTTATATTTCCTAATTTTAAAGAAATATAAGTTAGGTCATTGTTCTGCTCAATCAATAAACATGTAACGCAAAATCAAAAATTTTCAGAATTTTTAATTATGTGATGACAATAAAATATTGAATTCTTTTATTTTAGATTCAAATACCAGTATTGAATATACTCCCGTCCAAGACACATCGAGTATTCCTATACAATCTCAGTGGGACACTTATACTAACTTGATAGACACACTTAGTGAACCCATTCCATCAACCTCTAAAGAACATTCCAAATGTCAAGAAAAATCTATTCCTAAAAAACGGAAAATTCCAAAAAACAACCAATTATTGATAGAATTTTCTAGTACTTCTTGTTCGTCTGAAAGTGTTCCTACAACTAGAAGTGAAAAAGAAGTACAATGTCAAATAATGGAGGAACTTAAAGACCTGACTTTAGACAGTAAGTCTTTGAAATTATATTTTAAAATTAACTTTTGATACTTTGGTATGATAATAATGATTGAACCCATTGATATAAAAAAGTATCTAGTAAGCCTTTGTGATATGCCAGAGTAGATTCTGTCTGTAAACACGACAGCTCAACATCTGTATGCGCTACGGTTCTGGGTTCAATTCTCAATTGGGAAAATTTATTATTCTCAGTCATTCAATTTGGTAACAAGACAAAATGCGGCGTAGAATGCGCAGTATCTAGGTTCCCTCTGCCTACCCAGCTATATGCAGGATATGATATTAAGCTTTTTTTCCTGAGTCTTCTTTATAAAATAGCACCAAACCTAATGACAGAGAATGATAATACGGAGTTCCTACTCAGGCGCCTGCCCCAACTTAACACAAAAATCGGACCCGTGAAGCTACCCGTGATATATTCATTATTTATTTTTAACATAATTAAAGTATTGTTCCACATTTCCATAAAAAAAAAATATTTGATAATTTGAAAGTGTTCATAACTCGAGTCCCACTACATTCAGATTTTAAAAGAATTGCTATAAATAAATTATAATTATTAATTCTTATAGATTCCCATACATTAGAAGAATGTAAATTGCCCGCACAAACAATATTGGAAATCGACCACGTCTACGCGGCAACAATTATGAATACGGATGGAATATCATTTTGGGTTATTACTGAGGATGTGAGCGAAGTATTAAAGTGAGTTGGTTCAATTTCCCATTTTTATATATTTAGTTATATTTTGTGTTTTTTTTTTTTGAGATTCACCCGGTAGATCGATGAAAGTGTTAAGACACTATGTTTCCCAGTTACCGCAAAATTTTTGAAGCATTGTGTGTTGAATTGCAGAACTCATCGTCTCGCTTCTATCTATTTTTTTTCTTGGAAAATAAACATTATTGTAAACAGAGTAGAATATAACGTAGACTTATCACTCTAAAAACGTAAAAACAAATGCGAGAGATTAACACTATCATATTTTGTACACCAATATTACACATTCGTTTTACCTACGACTTTGCCCACGTGGTCTAATGGTATTATCCAACGGTTTTTTTTAAATTGAACCAGTAGTCTTTATGATTGGCGCGGTCATCCGAATAAACATTTAAGACTTTATGATTTCAGTATAGATTTAATTAAAACATTCCTCATTGTGGTTTTAATACGTGTTTTCTTAACATTATTGTATGTATGTAATCGGACATTGTGCTACAACCCTATAATTAGTAAATTAATTTAAAAAAAAATAAAAAATAAGACCATTGTGGCACAATATGGGCGATGTCTAACTGTAAAGACGATTGTGGGTTCGATGATAGATGTAAAAGGCTATTTTTAAAAATATTTATAAAATATTTGATATATGTCATTATTTAATTGTTTCATTTTGTCCCAAATATTGTCTGACAAATTAAAACTATATTACTTAAATAAACATTTACTTCAGCTTTATGACATCCATGACGAGCTACTATAAAGATAATATAGTAGAAATGAGTGAGGAAGAATTGAAAATGCTCACATACTGTGCGATGTATGATGACAACACTAACTGCTTTTACAGAGGATTCTTAGTAAATCTTAAGGTATGCATAATCTATATATTGGAATGGAGAATTACATTGAAACTATGCAAAATTAAAAAGAATTTTACAATTCGATTAGAAGTTTCTAATATTATTGTGTTCAAACTAACAAACAACTTGCGGCGTTGAGTTCCGCCACTCAACACGCAATACCTCATAAGTTTGGTGGTAAAGGGGGCATGGAATGTCTTAACACTAGGTTCTCTCTGCCTACCCATATATATGCGGGATACAGCGTGAAGCTACGTATGTATTTAACAAATAAACTGTTAAGTTTTATAATATGAACATTTTTATATAATATATGCATGTTATGTAAATAATTATGGTATTAAACTGAGTTATATTTAATTTATTATTGAAGTTTCTAAATGCCTAAGACAAAATTAGTTTCTCTTTCTGTACTGATGAAAGTGAAAGTTTAGAATTAAAATTATTCATATATTTTTTTATCTTAGTATTTGAATTACAAATTATGATATTTATATATTTTGAAATTAATAAAAAAAGTTACTTATTTATTATTTAATTGCATAATTTTACATATGTTGCACAAAAATAATGTAAAATAGAAGGTATGAGAAACTAAAAGGTATAGCAAATTAGAAATTATATAAATAGTCATTAACAACAAAATAAAAATATTGTTGTTAAATAACTAAATAGAACTGGCAGCACTTATTAGTACTTCAAAATATTTTTTTACTAGATAATAATTATCGTCCATAAATATCGATAGTATAGTTAAATCCGAATCCTCTGGCGGACTGTAGTCTTAAAGTAATGTTGTTTTGTCCGATGCCACCGCCTATGACGTAGGCTCTCCCGTGTTGAGTCCAGCCATTCTCGTAAGCACTTACTGCTGAAATATAGGTGCCGTAGTAGCCACGGTACACGTAGTCTTGGTATTGGATACTATTTGCTATAGCTTGTTGCGAAACGATTGCCCTGAAATTAAATAATAAATATTTTTTATAGATAAAAAAACCAGCTTCACTCTGTATCCCCCACACAGCAGGTTAGAGAGAACCTAGTGTTTACATTCACTGCGTTTCCCACTTTTCGACGTATTTTGGAAGCATTGCGTGTTGAGTGGCGGAGCTCAACGCCACGCTTCGCCTCGACACCCAGGGTAAATAAATAAAAATATAAATTTAAATAAATATTTCATTTCCTCTAGGGGGAATCTAACCTCAAGTGAGATACTTTTTATAAAGCGTGCAAAAATATGCACGTAACGGCACTCGAATTTGTGCCTTTGGAAACTGAAGCCGTACAATTTCATATTTAATTTCACAGTTCTTATCAACAAGCTTTTTTTTTTTTTTTGAAAGCTACATCCACGGGCGCATGCCTTTTTTTATTTTAAGAAAGTTCTTTTATTGTGGCGTACTTAATTTTGGGACAATTTAAATTGTACTTATATCTAGAGCTTATACTAGAGGGGTTGGGTGAGACCCCTACCGACAGTCTTTTTTTTTAAACATATATTATTATAGAACATTACATATATAATTGCCTTTTATATAATTATTTTATACATGTATATAGGTGTGGAATTTTAGATTTGGCCTGGCTTATGCAGAGCGCCTTATCAACAAGCTATCTTGAGGTTTTTATAATTATGTCACAATTTATTATTTTACCAATTTCCGTTACCACGTTGCTCAGTGTTGACAGTGATGAAAATTTTTGAAATTGTTGACTGTTTGTCTGTGCGCATATTCTCGGTACTCTCAGAATCGGCTTAACGGATTTAAATGCAGTTTTGACTGCTGCATTTTGCCAAACTTTCCTTAACATTTAATATTTGTTTTATTTCAATCAAATTATAAATAAAAAAGTTATACCATTTTAAACTATTTATTCGGCAAAAGTACTGTTTTCTTGAATTGACCCCACATAACTTATATATAGATACTGAATTGATATTACTATTAGAAAATGAAAGTAATGCAGATTAGTAAATTAATAATTTGGTCAAATCAAGAAGCCGCGAGCGGGTCGTCAGTTCTTAATAAAATTAAATTAGATTTACGCTGTATCCCGCACACTACAGGGTAGGCAGAGGGAATATAATGTTAAATAGTTTCACTTATTTAGAAAACGTATAAAAATTGGATCCCGTCAAGTTTAGCGGCTTTCAAGAAGCGTGGGTTCAAATCCTACGCTACGTTAATTTTTTAATACTTTTTCTAAATAAGTATCTTTCTGTCCTAAGTATGGAAAAACACTTTAAATATACTAAAACTAAAATAGTCTTACCTCCGTAACAATACGTCTCCCGGTCGTATCCAGCCGAAACTCAGGTTAGCACTGCTGGACTTTTGCAGGGAAGCTGAATTACATACTGTTGCCACAACGGCTAACGTAAAGAGAGAGATACACCACTTCATCTGAAATAAGAGAAAAAAATCTTTTTTAAAATATTTGTTTTGAGTTTTTTAAACACAACCGTAATAATTAAATTAAATAAATCGCCATAGATATAAAATTATGAGTAATATTTTTTTGGTCTAAAGTTAAAAAAAAACAACTGCCCTTTTTTCTTTGACCTTGGAAATGTTAATATAACCTTTTTGTAAGTAGGTAAATATTTATGCTCTTATATACTCAATTATAAAAATATACCAAATCTAACTTATAGTAAATAAAAATTACCATATTTCTTTAATAGGACCTTTAGGACGTATTGCGTTAAAAAAGTACTTCTTGAACTAAATAATCATGAGAACTATTATTACTTATATACAGATGTATCTATAAATTTATCAGATATTGTCAGATTGTCGCTATCTTATTTGAATCATACATCCACTTAACTTTTCAGAACAATTTTCAGACATGAGAATGCTCATCTCTTACGTATTCTTAGATCATTATTTAAAAATAAATGGATAAGATCGGAAAATTCCGGTCGATTTCTAATGATTTATATACTTTATTATTTTATGTTAAAAGTAAAAGAAAAAATGTTTTTGGAATTAATTTTCACATACATATGTATGTCAGATTAACGTTAATTGTGGTTTCTGAGTCTTATTTATAATATTGTTAGAAATAATAACAATAGAGGATTATAAGAACGACTCTAATTACTGGCGGGCACTTTTTAAGGCTGTCTACGGCGACCGAAAGAAGAAGATCGCTAACGTCACTCTGCCCGATGAATTCTTTAGAATCGGATATTGTTATTAGACTGCTAGATTCCCTTTAGTTGCTTAATAATTATTCGAAGCCTTGTTTTAATTCATTACCGTTCTTTAATATTTCCAATAGTTTCTTAGAATATATATACATTTGAACGTAGCGGGACTTGAATCCTCGTCTCTTGGAAACCATTCAAACGCTGTAACCACTATGGTATACGTTCTTATTATATCGAAGTTGTTATAAGTGCGTATACTTTCATGCAGCTTAATAGCGATGGACCTATCACTTTAAAGTATTTTTTATTGTTTTCAAGGACATGAGCCAAGCAGAAGTGTTTCTAGTGGACACAGGGGAAACGAGACAAACCTCGCCGTCGAACCTGCAACCATTGTATCCTAGGTTCTGTAAGAAACCGCCCTACGCGCGATGCTGTCATCTTGCTGGGGTAAATGTCAAAATTATTAAAAATGTATTTTGAACGTGAAAAAGAGTTCATATTTAACTTTTTTTTAAAGCTTACAGTGGATCACCTCGAACCTAATAATATCTATTGATACATTCTTTATGAGATAAACATAAAACAAATAGTATTTTAATTTATTATGTTTTGTTCATTTCTTACAAAATTCTCATTTTCTTATCTTAAATCTGGTTTATTTTCTTATTATGTTATTTATTACAGATAGATGTTCTGGATCCCCTGAACAAGGATTTAATTGAAGAGCAAGAGACGCTGCTGAAAGGGTTAATGGGTGATCCGTGTCACATCAAGATCGACGATAAGTAAGTAACGTTTGTATATTGAATATAAATATTGACATATTTTTGAGTTTGTAATGACTACCTTCTTATTGTAGTTAGCTTAACTTTTATGGTTAAATTAACCTTTTTCATTATAACCGCGTCACCGCGATTTTATACTGGAGGCTGAATTAAAATAATGTTGTATAATTTTAAATTATTTTTTGTTAATTTAATACTTAATATATAATAAATAAAAGAAAAGTATGCTGTAAATCCGGCCTTATCACCACAGATGAAACCACAAATGATCTCTTCGAGATGATCTCTTCGAAACAACTTATTACAAATAAATAAAAAAGATAAAAGGATGTAAGGATAGAAGATTAAAACACTATATTAATTAATTAACTTACACATATTAATATTTTTATATATAGGCTTAAATTAGGTGAGGTAACGGAATGTCTTAAGACCAGGCTCCCTCTACCTATCCTACTATATGCGGGATACAGCGTGTCAGTGAGACGAAATCACTAGATTTCACCCATCTATAAACTGTTCAACGCGATTGTTTCACTTCAATAAATAAAGGACACAAATGGTTAATATTCTATTTCTTAGTCATTAAGTTATTTTTCTTATCATATTTTCATAATATTTCCAGCTCATCTGAATCTCTCGACGTGTATTTGACATATTCTTCTGGAGAAGTGCTCAACGAATTCTTAGTTCAAAGAGAACAATCATTATCAGGTATACATACATACATACACAACTTCACGCTTTATCCCTAGCGAGGTAGTCAGAGAGAACGGAACGCTAAACGCTACGGTCTCTACATACCTCTTTCGCCTCGACGAGGCGAAAGGCATGCCATTATCAGGTATATATTTCTTTAAATACTTAACAATAAAAAGTTATACCAAGATTATGGTATAGTAGAGGCGAGTCGTGGCTCAGAGGCACAAGCGTATGATTGTAAACGTGACAGGTTTGGGTTCCATCCCCACTCGAGAAAATAATATTAATATTTATATAATTTTATATTTTTAAATTTTTTCGCTCTGGTGTCGAGGCAAAGCGCGCCGTTGAGTTCCGCCACGCAATACACAATGCTTTCAGTTTGGCGGAAGCTGTGTAGTGACTCCACTAACTTAACTTAACACTAGGCTCCTTCTGCCTATCCTGCTACTTGCGGTATACAGCGGGAAGCTGAAAAAAATATAATTCCATACTTCACTTACATAACATGTATATTCAAGGTCTGAGAGCCATCTTGTCTTGGGTCCACTGAAATGGATTTGATATATAATTATAGCACAGCGGTACCGCGTCTGATTGTAACGACGGTTCTGGGTTTGATAAATCAAGTAAATATGTGTTTTTTTATTACATTCTAGCTTCTGAACCGTCGGAAGCAGCTAAAGGACTTCCGGAATTAAACGAAGAAAATCTAAATATAACAGAAAATCCAGAATACGACGACCCCGTGGAAGCTGTTACGGTATATTTTTTTTACTATTCTTTTTAAGGCCCGACATGTCGCGAGCATTAGTTATAAGTTTGACGTGTGTGTTTATGTGTGTATATTTACGTCTGTATGTCTATCTGTGGCATCATAGTTCCCAAATGGATAAATCGATTTTTATTAAATTTTGAAAGTTTTTTGCAATCAGTTAAGAAAATATGATATGATCTGTTTTCTCTTTTTTAATTAGTAAAAGTTTTTTTTTAAGTATAGTAGCGAGATTAGAGAGAGAGAACCAACGTCTTTTGATCAGAGGTTATTCCAAGACCTGAATAGCCCTTGCTGGTTCCCCTTTCCCCCCCTTAGCGTGTGAAGAATACTTAAAAGATGTTAAAATACAAAAATGATCTCTCAATCAAATTAAGAAAGCTACTGAGGGTGCATGGGGAACGGAATGTATTAACACTAGGTTATACTAGGCCTATTCTGTTATATGTGGGATACGGCGTAAAGTAGAGAATTCAATAATATATTTCCCCCTTTCCAGGGTTACCGATACCGAGACGAGATTGACATATGCAAGCATTATAAAGGTGGACCAAATAAAACATGTTTCAAAGGTTCTCGATGTACCAAGAGACACGTTAGGAAACACCCAGGTAATTAATATATTTGATTTCCTTTTTTTACATATCTATATTTTCTATCCTATTTGTTATATCCTATTCGTAGGCCCTTAATTTATATGAAGTTTTAGCCTTTACTTTTTTTCTCTGATATGCTTATATTTATTTATTTATATTTTTATGAGGGAAATACACAGAATACAAAATACACAAACATTACAAATTTAAAAGTTGACACACAATCCAATTAAGTTTCCACATAAAATTTATAGATACAATAAACACAAGATAAAATATACTACTAAATTACAAGTTATATTAAGAAAAAAAAATAATTCGATTTATTAATTCAATACACACACACACACACATATTGTAAGTTTCTTAATTTTTGTCAAATTTCAAAGCTTCTAGAAATCTTGAAATAAATAGTATTGACTGACGGTCAGACACATAGACAGATTCAAAACAAAGTGATGTTATATGAAATCATCAAAAGATATTTGTCTAATAATGCTATTTTTGCATTGAAACCCAGACGGTTGGACGTTGGACCGCGTATCAGTGACCGTAAAGTGCCGCGCGCGTCCCCTGCCTGCGCCGGGCACCTGGCTCCGCGTGCACGTTACTTACGTGGCACACTTCGATAGGTTCTACGTGCACCTCGTAGACGACAAAAGAGGTGAGCCACGCCTCTTAGATACTGTTAACTATCTCTCTGATTAGGATTACTAATCTCTATCTCTATATATAATAAAAGGATAGAAAAGTCGATACTGTATATGACAGATATAAAGGAAATAAAAATTATCTCGATTAACATATCGATTATAGAAGCTAAAACGCACTTAGCAGATTTTTTGTCTGTATTATCTGTTTGTTCGCCAATCACGCAAAAACTACCAAACAGAAATGGATGAATTGTTGTATGGTGATACTAGGGTCTGAAGGTACATGTTTTTTTTGGTTTCATTCTGGTATTTAATAAACGCCATCGTCTCTTGCATCAAATAAGAACCCTACATATGTATTTTATCACAATTATTGCAATTTTAAACTTAATACTTAAAAGTCTGGATAAGAATAAAATTCAACTGGTAGAATTTAAAAAATCTATTTTGCAAAAAAAAATGATTTATTTAAGATTATCTATTAAAGAACAATTACAATAGTACATAATTGTAAACAAAATTCTTAATGAATTAAGATAAATCGATTGATTTAAGAATCGTCAAAATCAACCCGTTTGGCATATAAACAAACATAAATTATTAAACACAATATCCTCCTTTTCCTCACCCAATCAAGTAAAAAACGGTATATATTCGCCTTATTTTCTCAATTTATAATATATGGAATTAATGTAAAATTTCGATTTACAATAGAAGAAACAATACCAAAGTTTGGTGTGGTACTGCCCCCGACGACGCTTGACGCTCTCATACTGGATATGAACTCAGAGGCGACGCGAGCGGCTTACAAACGTCTACAGGTAAAGTTTTAGTATTTTAGAAACAAATGTATTGAAACGCTATTCTAGAAATAATGACAGTATAAAACAAATAAAATATTGCTTTTTGTATTTTTCCAGTTGGTCCCGGCCCCAGGTGAACTGGTGGCGGCGTTGTACTCCGACGAGAACTGGTACCGGGCCAGGGTCATATCTTCCACACGCGCTGACCAGAACGTTGAGGTATTATTTTAAACAATAAATAGTATAATTGTAGTTCTTATAGCAAAGTGGGATGGTCTGACTGTAAACGCCGATGGTTTGATTGTTTGATTCCCACTCAGGGTAGCGGTGTTGATTCCGGCTTCTTGAAACGTAATGTTTCGAACTTTTGGCGGAAAGTGGAGAAACTACTATGCAGTAAAGTGCGTGAAGCTGTGAATACGAAAATAAATAGTATGTAGTATGTAGAAGCTTTAAAAAGTTTTTTAGTCTGGCAAACAAAAAGTTTGCCACTTTTCTTATTTTTTTGTTATTTAGAATGTTTCATGTGTCATACATAAATGGTTTAAACCGGAAATAAGACCTAGTATAATTCTTACAGGTAATGTACATAGATTACGGCCAAGTGTTTTGGGTGAGAGAGGACGCCATAGCCGAATTGGAACCTCGTTTCTGCGTCCTCGAAGCCCAAGCCATACGGTGTGTCCTCGCGGGAGTCGAACCCAGGACACAGGACATGAATCAGTGGGCCGAGGCTAAAATGGCGCTCACAAGTCTCATACATGAGCAGACCTTGAATATGCATGTTATGTAAGTGAAGTAGAGAATTGTTATTATTTTAGCTTTACGCAGTGTTAAAACACTCTGCTCCGCCCGTTCCGCCGAATTCTGGAGGCATTGGCTTTTGTTGGCGAAACTCAACGCCGCGCCTTTTCTTGACACCAGAGCGAAGAAATGAAAATATTAAATAGATCTAATAGAATTGTCAATTAAAATTTTTTGACATGGGCTCTTGGGCAGGTTGTTTTTTAACTGTATCGTTTACATATCCGATACGAAGTTATATTATATCGATATGAAAAACTGTGTTCAGATATTGATATGGTGAATGTGAAGAACAACATTGCTTTACGCTGTAATATTAGTAGGTAACAGTCTGTTGTAGAAATACGTCGTTTTAGCTTCACGCTGTATCCCGCATTTAGCACGGCATTATAATTATTACAGATACCAGGAGTACGACGAAGTTGTAGTAGAACTATCTGACGACGGTGAATACAGCATATCTGAACAATTGGCAGCCGGAGAGTATATTACACTCGTGCCATATTCCTCTGTTCAAGAGAGAAGTGCTAATACAAAGATTGTTGTACCCTAAATATACTCCACATGTAGCCTATTTATTATATTTGATGTATGTGTATAGTACGGATGACGAGTTATGGCCGCCGTTAAATTTTGTTTAGTTGATTCGTTAAGAAAGTAATGAAGAGTGAGAAAAAAAATGTGATTCTCAGAGTTTTTTTGTAAGAAAAAATTTTCGTCCGTTTATATAATATTACACTCGCCACAACTCACGCTACATGGGTAATACAGTGATAAAAAAGTGTTTATTATAAGTATTACTGTAGTAATAACTATTACTATTGTAATCATTGTAATATTATGTAAGTGACGTTGTTAGTAAGTATAACTATTATTAAAATAAAAATGTTAAAGGAATAAGATTTATTATTATATTTATAGTTAAAGGAACTGAATGTTAAAGTATTTTTTAAGGAAAACGCACATTCTTGTCTATAATATATTGTGTATATATAGGTGCTTATAGTTTGTGACGTCACAACTCTTTAAAGATAATTTAAAAAATTAATAAATAAAAAAATCTGATATAATATTTATATCTGAGAGCTTCACGCTGTATCCCGCACATAGCGTATGCAGAGGGACATTTCTTTTCCATTCCCAATGACACAATCCTGGGTTTGATTTCCACTTGGATGATTGATGTATTTAATATTTTCATTTCCTCGGGAATGGAGTGTCTTATCACTACGTTCCTTCAACTTTTCCTGCCTGCCAGAAGCGTAAAGCTAAATTTATAAAAAAAATCCGTCTTTACATGTAAAATTACATATTTTGTCACTATGATTGCTTTAAAGGAATCCTTCATTTAATTTTAGTAATTCTCAATAATTACAGAATAGATCGACTTTAGTATCAAATAATTTAAAAAACATACCATGTTTAAACAATTAAATAAAAACATTTTTTTTAAAACTTTTTTTAACTTTTTTTTTTAAACCATATTTTTTTGTATATGGAAATTTATAATATTTAAGAAACAGTTTCAGTTTTATTTGATCATAAATTAATTGCTTTAAATTATTGAATTTAAAAGTTAAATCTTATCCATAAAGTTGTATGTTGTAAATTTACTTCATTTAAATTTCAGTTGCTCTTTCTTTAATACTATTGATATTTAATATTTTTTTCTTTTTTTTTTAAGCTGATATAATTTGTTAAGAGTAACAGATTAGGTATAAGAATATTGTTTTTTTCTTTTCTTGTTATAATCAGTAAATTAAAAATATGAACCGGTTTTTCTTTTCAAAAGGTTGTTGTAAAATAGTAAGCAATTCTGAAATTTAAAATACTTTACTCGATTGCTTTTAAATTTATTTTACCGTTACCAGCAAACAAATAAAAAAAATGCCGTTTTATAATCTTTAATTTTATTTACCCAATATTCATTATCTACCCAAATCAAATTAAGGGGAAGTAAATCTATATTAATAAACAATTCAAATCAAATCAGTTTCACGCTTTACCGCGCACACATCAGGGTAGGCAGAGGGAACCTAATATTAAGACACGGCGTTTCTCAGTTTCCGCTGGACTCTGGAGGCATTATGTGTTGAGTGGCGAAACTCAACATCGCACTTTGCCTCGAAAACCAGGGCGAAGAAATGGAAATGTAAATTGAAATAAATATTTCATTACCGAGAGGGGGAAGCGAACCCATAATTAGTTTACAGTAACACTTTGTGCCCCTGCGCCATGACGCTATAATCTATATTTAGAACAAAATCGATAGAAAAGTATACATAAGTAAAAAATGTATTTACTTAATCACTGTGGCTGTGGAACAGCTATTGACTGTAATCACAATGGTTACAAATTCAAGGATATGACAATTAATAATTTTTAAATAAAAATATCATCAAAATTTCGACTATTTATTACTCCATAAATATTATCTGTATTGGAAATAACAAATCATGGAAACCACAATTTATATAGCGGAAATACAAATGTTCTAACAGTTAATATAAGATTCAAATTCAATTATAACAATAATATGATTAATTTTTCATGATATCAACATTGAACACAGATGTTTTAGAATGACAGATAGCAAAAACTACAAGTTAATTTTAAAACAACAGCAGAACTAGGATTAAAATATTTTTTATAATAAATGTTGATTATTATTGATTGAGTTATATTTTTTATAAAATATCCAATATAATTTATAAAGTTCATCAAAAGTTTATTAATGTGCTAAATATTACTTTTATGAAATGTAGAAACAATTATGATACAAAGATTAGATTTTTTTTTAAGTTAACAATACTATTACTATTATATATTTGTAAATACATGAGATAAGTGAATTTATAAAACTATTTACACATATTGTGATTAAAATGTTTGTAATTAATTTGGATGACTAGATAATGAAATTTTAAGCCAAAACACAAGAAGCCCGGCAACACTTGCAAAATTATTTTTTAAAGCATTATACTTTAACATAGATTATTAATTATCTGATACAAATAACTTTGGTAATTCAGATTCCAGTCTAATTACTCTCACAATTGAAGTCAACCTCCAATTATCGTAGGGATTTGTTTTCTTTGGAGAATATGATTCAGGGGGCAAAAATGTACTATAGTAAGAGATTAGTTCATGAGATTGATCTCCATCCAAATCGGCAATTACCAAGGAGTTCTCTTGATATTCAAGATCTGGTTGACAAGTTGGTACAGGAACACCAGCATCAATGGATCCTCTAACACATATTTGCACTATATCTGTTTGACTCACATTAACATGTACATATGTTTGTAAATTATCAAATGACACCAAAACAATTCTCTCAGAAATATCATGAGCTGTGAAATTTGCGTATTTAATGAAAGATGATATAGACGCGACATTTATAGTTGGTCTATAATAGAAGATGTCATTTGTGTTCTTGGGACTCTGATTCTGTACATTATATCGAACTTCATCAATTTTAAGTGCACCCTTTGCCAGGTGTGCACTGTTCCACTGTCATAATTTTAATACAAACCCTCTAATAGAGTTTGCAAAAGCAAATTTACTAGGCTTCATTGCATATACATGATTTGCAGAATATTCCCAGCTAACGTTGGTAGTGCCATTTTTTGCTAGCAATAATTTCAAATTCACTCTACATGAATTTGGGCATTCGCCAGAGTTCTCCACAATAAGTTTTCCTGGACCATTTGTATATATTTCCCAGTTATTTGTGCTGCTTGTTGTCTTCTTCAAGCTTAGGTTCACTCTTTTAGAAACAGATGATATTGATACAGAATGATTTACTAATTGATCTAGTTTAAGTAATTTTCTATATAATACATTATATTTTATCTCCCTAAAAGCTTCATAGGTATCATTTTTGCAGATGTAAGTAATGGGGTCGGACTCAGACAACAATTTGACTATTGGACAGTCATCTATAGTCATTGGATCACCAATAATATTTCCAGTAGCTCCAGATATTATAAGCAATGAATTGTGATTAGAATTGTGATACATAGTTGCCACCGTCATCAGGTCATTCACATTATCCTTATCCACATCTCTTATAACTATAGGAAAATCAATCGCTGCAATATCACTAAAGATTTTTCCTTGTTTGAGAATATACCAGTAGTAAGTTCCTGATAAGGGGTTCAGAGCTGCGAGTAGGCCTTCAGAACCAGACACTATACAATCTTTTTGCCTGTCTCTATTCACATCAATGAGATGGCAGTTAATTTCTGTGGGTATTCTGGCTTCCCTTGTATACCAACCAACTTTTCCTGTGTTGCCAACAATTAACAAAACTCCATTCACATTATCATTATTATTTTTTTCCTCCTTCATATGATTGCCACGATATATAAATATAAGATTCTTCGTATTGGGTATAGCACCATCAACTACTTGTACTGCACCAGACAGTTCAATTTCATCATATGGGATCTCCCAACTGGTTGTTTTATCTTGCCACTCATTGTTGGCGCAGCTACCAACATCCGAGCAAGGTATTCCCCATAAAAATATACTTACAGTAAAAATACAAACAAATATTGACGCAATTAACGCACATCGACGTGGAAACGACATCTTATTAGAGATATCCGACTGCAAAAAGCTTACATTATCCATTGTGCTTTCAACAGTTTTTTCATTGGTATTATAATCATCCATGTCACTCATGCTGTAATTCTTTGAAGATTGTAGTCCACTATTGTAGTCCAAATTGTTGCAGCTATCGGAAGCCTTAATGTGGACAGCATTTTCTAGTTTCTGATCGTCCTCTGATTCGGAGTCGGTCAGTGCTTGCTTCAGGGGTGCATAGTTGCCGCCGTTACCATTAGATGACATGGCTTAGTAGTTACTAGCTTATTTAAATGTGCGCCTTACATTTCTTGCTTTAAAGAAAATTATTCAAAAATACATCGAGATATAAATAAAATCAATAACAAGTTACGCCGGTTGACGTTTAAAATATAGATTAAAAATAAATCATATCATATGTCGCATAGATAGAGGTCATTAATGCAACTTTAATTACATTTTACAGTTATACTTGAGAATTGCAATGTGACATTATGATTGATATAAATGTAATCTTGTTTTTGGAGCTCATGATTTTATATCTATTATTATCTATTGAAGGATATATTTCGTAAAACATGCTAATCTCAAGTATTTACTGAATTGGTTTGAAAAATCAATGTGTTAGATAGTCCATTTATCAAGAATATTGCTATGTAGAGTCAAAGTTTTTTCTTTGTATATTCTGATAACTTTTTACCCCTGCCGTGTTAACAAACACCAAAATTTTTTTGATAATTATTCTCGTATTATACACTAAGAATTTTAGTGTATCAACACAACTCAAAACTCCTAATATAAAATTTTATAAATGATAAAATAAAATGTTTTATTAACTTCATGTTGTATCCCGCACATAGCAGGATAAGCAGAGGGAACCTAGTATAGACACATTTCGAATTCCTATTAAGGAACTTCTATGCCGTTTTCCGCCGAATACTACAGGCATTGTTGCTAGAGCAAGGAAATGTAAATGTTAAATATTTCATCTCTTTAGGTGAGGATCGAACCCACAGCCTGTTGCATTTAATCATTGCACTAAAAAGATAATGGTAATAAAACAACAGATTATAGGCTGAATGTATATTTTTTGTATATAAATTATTTGCAGTTCTTTTCATACATTAAACTAGAAACACATCTATATTATGTCACTTACGTAATTGGTGTCTTATCTTACAGAATTTATATACAAATAAATTTTATTTTATAATTATATCTGTTAAGTTATAAAGAAATACATATTCAGACACCAATTTTTTCTTGTAATTTTGCTAATATTTGTGAAGCCTACAATTAATATAATCGAGATTATTTAGGTACATATTTTATTCTAAATTAGTGAACATCACTAGCCAAATCCCTAGATGCACTTTACTATACTAAACTACCATTACATGGTATAAGAACTTGAAATATTAAGATTTTTCATATTTTCTAATTATAATTAATAATAAATAAGAAAACAAAACAATAACTATATACATACTCAGCCTCAAAACATTTTGTGTACATTAAATAACATGCTACATCAAATGTATATGAAATTTTAATATCATTCAAACTTTTCAATATAAATTATTTCCTTAATATGAGAAACTTGATAGACGTTGCGTGTCGAGCGGCGGAACTTTCCACCGCGCTTTGGCTAGTTGCCAGAGCGAAGAAATTAAGCTAATTCGTTCCCCCGCTTGGGAATCGAACTCACGGCCACGACGGCCTCGTGATATTCTCGAAAATAAATTTGATATGCATGTATTCAAATGTAATTGCCAGTATCCATATTTTTTACAGTCCGATGGCACATCTTATTTCTCAAAGTGATGAATCATACATACAAACATTTTTATCAGCAAATAAATAATTACATAGCAATTTTTCATTACATATTTCTAATAACTAATTAAATATACGTGTTTTTAATAAATTATTTTTTCGAAACTGAAGCTTCTAGATTCAATATATTCCTTATTTTTATTTTAACATTTAAGGTTACATAAGATAGGAACAAAACAAAAATTGTAAGTTTCAGCGTTTAACCTATTTTATTAGTTGAGAAATAAATAAATAAAAAATATATTCTAGATTATATAGTGTGATGATTTCTTAACAATATAATGGACAAGATGGGCATTAAGAATATCTGTCATTTTAGTTTTTTGTATCATTTCTATAGAAATCTTTTTGATAGTTTCTTTTTTAGAACATTTAATAAACTGATACAAGTATTATATTTTAAGGAGAAAATAAAATCCACCAAAAAAATAACAAGTAAAGACCTAGCCGTGTCTAAGGTTTTGTAAAGTGTTGATGATGTTTCGTTAATGATTAAGAAATTCAGTCTTGCATCAAAATTCAAAACTTTATATACAAACAGTAAGATTCTACTAAATACAAATAGTTGAGTCCCATAATATTAAATACTTAAAAATAATACAGATGTTACAATTTACCTAATAATAAAATTAAATAATTATTATTAATGAAAAGGAGCCCGCCCCTTTTATCTAGCATCCTGTGCTATAATAATATGCACACACATTTGTACGCCAAGGATATAATATAATTATATTATAGTCATAAATTATATTATTTAGTATGTTTATATATTTTTCTAGTAACCTAATATCTTCACTAGGCATCGTTAGACGCGATTTGACTATAACTAAAGTACAGATTCGTATTATTAGATCGAGTAGGGGTATTCCCCGAGATAGTCTATTAAAGTTGACGGTAGGGGCAGGAGCCTGTGTTTAGGGGCAGTCCAGAGTTTTGGAGTGAGGGGGTTTGAATCTATGGACTTATGTATGGCTAGGCGCGCGGAGTGTAAGAGCGTTGGAGGGGATTTCCTGAGGGGTGATTTGAGGAGGACGGGGGAATGAGGGCATCCTTCTCGGTCCACCCAGACTGTCCCGGCTGGCCCTCTTTGCCCTACTCGTGTGTAATGTTGTACTAACTCCACTACGCAGCGAAACCGAGGCATGTACCTTGCAAGTGGTCTATCGCAATCTAACCTGGAAAGAAGAAAATATTTGGTTAGAATAAATCATCCATAGGTTTAGTTTTTTAATGGTTACTAAAAAAATGTTTTATTATACCTAAATAAACTTATTGTATTTATAAAAAAAGAGGCAAATGTGGCGCAGTGGCAGTGACTGTAAGCGCGAGATTTATAAATTCGATTCCTGCTCGGGGAAACGAATTTATTAATATTTCCTTTTTCTCTCTGTGGTAACAAGACAAAGCGCAGCATTAAGTTCCTGCACTTAACACGAAGTACCTCGAAAATTCGTCAGGAATCGGGGGAGTATCTTTATAATTTCCCAATACTTCCTTTGCTATACGTAGACAATGTATACCGAAACATCTAACAAATTAAACTTGTATATTTTGGGATAACAAATATATCCTATCTTCCTCTATATTTCAAATTTAAATATCAAAAGCAAAACGAGTGGACATCGCATTAAAATTTTCAACGCACACATTTAGATAGTTACGTCAGTACAAAACAAGATGACGCGTACTGTGAGGTCAACTAACATAAACCCAGAAAGTACAATTATATTATAATAACACGTTTTCCTTTCTCATTGAATAGACGAAAATATATGAATCAATGTAAATAATAACGGCACAAGGTGTGACTGTAAACGCGACCGGTTGTAGGTTCGATGCTGGAGGAAATTCATATTTTCAATTCTTCGCTCCGGTTTAGAGGCAAAGCGCGGCGTTGAGTTTCGCCACTCAACACGCAATGCTTCAGAATTCGGCGGAAAGTTGGGAACGGAGTGTCTTAACACTAGGTTTTCTCTGCCTATGCTGTATGCGGGATACAGCGTGATGTTTGTGTATTATTGCATTAATTTCGTAAACAGTTCTAATGAATGGTAAACCAACAAGTATTTACCTCCAATTTCGTTATACAGTGATTCATTTATTGTGTAAGCATTTAGCGGAAATCAATTTATTGATTTCCTACTAAAATACATACCGAATACCTATAGTGGTTATAACATCATTTATATAGAAAAAAGTTAATATTTTTTTAACAAACAATATATGAGGAAATAAAAATGGCTGAGAATGGGATTATACAATAAACGTCCCAATTTTATTTTAGAATATATAAAAGTAGCTTAAAAAACTACGAAACTTTTGTTTAAGATTCACGCTGTATCACGCATATAGCGGTGTAGACTGAGGGAACCTGGGAATCTAGTGTTAACACTTCCGTTTCCCACATACCACCGTATTCTGGAGGCATTACATGTTGAGTGGCGGAACTCAACCATTATATCATTTCCTGGAGGGGGAATCGAACCCATGACCTTTAGAGTCGCGTTATTTCCATTTATTATAAAGACATCAATGTAATTAATGGACACGCATAAACCATCCGAGTTCGCGCAAGTAGCAAAAACAACAGCGGGGCGCTAAGATAGCGTTACATTATTAAATGCGATAAGATAGGACTCAAGTTCATCATACATATTTTATAATATGTTGTATAGTGCGGTTAACGAGTCGTGGGCGCCGTGAAGTTAGCATAGGTGGATGGCAGATGAAGCGCAGATTTGATTTTAGGATTTTTATAACATTTAATTCTTTTTCTGAAAGAACAATGCTCGACAGTTCAGGCAATCTAACTTTATGGCGTCCACGACTCGTTGACCGTTCTGTACCTACATAATGACAGTTTGTAATATGCCTTGTCTTTAAATCTTGATTGATTACTAAAAAGTTGAGAAAGGTTAAACATATAAATTTAGGTCAATGCTTATCGCTTTAAATAACTAATTGGCAAAATAAAAGTTGAAATAATAAAGAAAGTGGTAAATTGTAAAATTACAGTGTATGTGTTCTATAAGTGATTTCTCAACACATGTTATTTTTGACAATAACTTGATTATGAACAAAACTAGATTATATTTATATACATTTTTATGGTATATATAGCCATTTATTATTACAAAGATATAATGAGTAAGGACACTATCAATACATCCACATCCATAAAAAACATAAGCACAAAGATTTGATATCAGGAAGTGGTTTTGTCTTTGTATTGACTTTGAAAATTTCAAAATTCTACTATCATCACTCAATAAAATATCAAATATTTCATTTCCTTGAGTGGCAATGGAACCCACAACCTGTTGCATGCTTCTACCTCTGTGCCATAACTAGCCTCAATAAACATATATTATTAATAGGATTAATTATTAATATATTAAGATATATTATTAATAGGATTAATAGGTAAGCACACAAATATATGTGCATAAGCATTAAATATTCACTTCTTAACAAAAAAAAATGCTTTACTCTTTATGTCACATAAGCTGGGTGGCAGAGAGTAATGACACTACTTTACAGACAGTTCAAAAAGCAACCATTTGTTGTAACGGAGCAAGTAAATAAAAAAATCTGTTCTTAGCCTCAAAATAAAAATCTAACTGAAACAACTATATGAAATATCATTTAATGCTTACCTAAAGCAGCCTTGTTCATAATGTAATCTCACAGAAGTTGGTCCCCTCTCTGTTTGTACTGACAGGGAAAATATGAAGTTCCTATCTCCTGAATCTCTGATCACAAATGCACCAACACTTGCATCTTTCAATAAATTCCGAGCACCCTAAAAAAAAGTTAAAGGTCAGTTAGTACATCAGATAAACATATATATTATATTATATTTATTTAGCTTCACACTGTATCATGCATATAGCAAGGTAGGCAGTGGAAAACTTATACTTCATAATATGCTCATTTTTTGAGACATTGCATGCTGTATAGTGAGAGACTCAATGTTGCATTTAATATTTTTACCAGAGCTGAGAAATACAAATAATTCATTTCCCCGAGTAGGAATTGAATCCACAATTGTAGTACTTTCAAGCAGACTTTATTGCACTTATTATTTTTAAATAAAATTAGAATTTTAAATTCTTTTTAAAATTTAAAATTTATACCATTACAATGAGTTTAATTTAACTTTTATTGACCTTTTTAAATTATTGAAAAATGTCCCTACTTAATTTTTAAACTTTTTCGATTGTTTATATTCAAAAATACTGACCTGCCAATCTAAATTTCCATAGTACCAGCCAGATAACCTTAATGCTCTAAGAGTTTCAGCTAACCGTTTCAACTCATCATTTAAAGGAGATGTAATAAATTGTGATGAAGGTGTATTATATAAAGGAATCTGTGGCAAGTATGTTGGCTGGACTGTAAAAGTAGGTGTGAGTGGTGTCACAGGAACATGATGGTTCTTGGGACATGCCAGGGACACCCGGAGTTCATGCCTGCAGTTTGGACAGCAAGCAACTCCCGCTGACCAACTGTTGAGTGGAACCCCCACTTCAAGGCATGCATCTGTAATAGAAATTTTAGTTGTAATTATTATGTCAAGACAGCATCTGACTGTCTGTTTGATGTCCACTCAGGGGAACAAATAGATTTCATTTTCTTGCTCTTGTGAGAAGACATTGAATGGTATTTAGTTTTACAGCTCAATCTCTCCAAGATAGGCATAGGTATGCCCACTTTCTGCCTAATCTTGGATGTCTTAACATTAGGTCCCGTTTGCCTACCCTGCTGTATGCAGCATACAGTGTGAAGCTAAAAAATGTTGATAATACTTCATCAGGAATTTATTTATTTATTACTTATATACTGACAGATGTATACATATCAGTTAATGTGATCTATTAAACTGCAAAATAGTAAACCAGCTTGTAATAAATTAGACATTAAATTGGTAATATGCATAATAAAAGTTGTGCAAAGAATGTTTATCGTTCAATAGAATAGGAGAAGTTAATGAAACCATAACATACTGCATGGCTTAAAAGGCCAGTAGTATAAAATTGTATATTTTTTAAATTGAAAGTTCTAAGCAACTAATAGTCACATAAATATTAACGATTATTAGTTAATTAATATATATAAGCTACTACACAGCAGTTTACAGCTTAATATATAGGCAGAATGTTTATAATAATCATACTGAAGTTACATATTTTTAGCTTTATCTGGGGAGAACGTGTTATTAATAGAGTTAAGTCAATATCGAATGTGATAACAATTCTGCAATAATTTGCTAAGAAAGACATATACGCATAATTCGTAGAAACTATTTGTTGAATATAAAATTTGGCGTAATTCTGTCACTACTCACTTTGCGTCGGTAACCTCGTTGCTATCGTCATGTTTAAAGGACTCAGTTTTGTGTCTCGTCTTTCAACCAAGCACATTTGGCGTTCACTTATCGGTGGACTATTACTTGTCCCACCTGCCTCGTCTCCAGAGGCCACGATTTGGTTAATTTCTTAAAACTCTACACAACACAAAATTTCTTATCCTTTTTTTGCACTTTGTTTTAATAACGAATTAATATTATATAATTATACGTTCTTAAAAACACTATTACAGCACTGTTGTATTTCTAATTTAGTAGAAAATACAAAAATAGTAAAAACTAAAATCAGTCTTCACAATTCACAGAGCGTCACAAGCATTCCACAGTTCCCAACTGCCAAAAATTCCTCAATAATAGTGTTGTCCGCGACGCCATAGACAACAAAATCGCACTGAATAATTTATTCTGAATATTAATTTATTTTATTTTAAAATATTGTTCGCTCTAAAATAAGTAGAAGTGTTAACGCAACAACGCACTGCAACGGTATGATAAATTACACGAGCGGCCTCGTGAATGTAAAGTGGGGATCTGACGAGAGCGACCGTCGAGCGCGGCACCCGAGTGATACGAAACTCGAACGTTCACTACTTCCGAGAATTCATTCACCAACGAACAACAATTATCCAGTTATCTAGTCGTTTGCTATCTTCATTGTATTGTATTATTTGTACGTAGCGCACGATTCTGCGTAATCTTACATTCATGTCTATTCTACTGTTTTCATTCTGGTTAATAATGAATAATTATTATATGTAAAAAGGCAATTGCAATGAATTATAGGTTTATCATAAAATTAAACAGTAACATTTTGAAAATCAATTTTGATATATTTTGCAATGAGACAATGTCATTTTATGTACATTTATGACAATATCTTGTATAAGTACGCAGAATAGTATGGGAAAAAAGGATATAAAAACAAAATGACCAAAAGTGACAGTAGAGGCCGACAAAAAAGAGCGGCTTCGACCGAAATACGTTAAGTAACGCGTGACCCGGTTACCAGAGTAGATTCACTCCAAAGTAACTGTGCGTGCAGCGTCTATAGTCACGAATATTTCCTTGAACCAAGGCTTTTATGATTTCTTATATAAGGTACACACTACACATGTTCATGTATTGATACTGAATATTAAGCACACTTAAATAATACTATTTGTCTTTTATATAACAAAATAGACTATTTAGAATAGCAACATATGAAATTCATTAATGATGGCTACTTCATAAATTTATTTTGATTCACAAATAATAAAGTGTTTGTAAACAACATGTTTAATTATACCAATTCGATTCTTTTGATTTATTGTAACGATTGAACAAATACGCAGGTGTTCAATTCGCATTCGAACATGCCATAGAGAGCGAGTTCCCCGTAGCGATTATATTTGGCGTTCTCAGAAACCCCTACCTGCGGAGCTTTCACAAGCATGAGCCATCTGCCGCTTGTAGAGTTGCACACATTTGATCCAGCTGCCTAATCTTTTATATAGATTTATTCTAAACTCAATCACAATGTATGTTTAAGTATTGCATTGAAAAATTCCCCTCGAAAATAGGTATGAAAAGCAGATGTTATTTGTAATTGCGCCCACTGGTTTTATTATTTCTACGTATAGAATTTCGCATGTAGCCACGATGAGGTCATGCGTGTTTTTAATGCTATCTGGATAATTAAGATAATTTTACTATCATGGATTAATTTTAAATAACACGTATTAAATCGATCTTAGAAATTTGATTATATTATCGGCCTTATCGGGTACATCACTAACAAGAAAGTTTTAAAGTATTTTATAGGATGATAAGGATTTTTTATAGGTATATAACAACAATCTAAATAATTATAAAAATTATATAATTACCAATTATTTTTATTATATTCTAAATAGTTAGAATCAGTATACGTAGAAATAATTAAAGGCTTATTTTAATATACTTATCTAATCTAAAAGCTTTTTACTCTGAAAGTAATCATGTATGGATAATATTTTACAATGCTAACTACTAAAAAGGCTTTAAATGTGTACCTTTGGCTAATTAGCGTTGTCAAACACGACAAATTGCTTTATTTAGTTAACAAAATTTCTCCATTTTCTCGGTACAAGACACAGGTTTTGAAATTTAGGAGGTCAGTACAGTTCACAGAAGTCCGCACTCCGCACCGATTTCTCAGATCATACCGTTGTTCTCGGTACCTTTATTTAACTGAAGGACTGGCGATGAGTATACATTCTCAGAAGTCAGAACTCATTCCGATAATGGTTTCTAAGTCCGCTTTGAGACGGAACTGGTGTACCGAGTATTGTTTCAAAGGCATTTCCTTACAGAGCCTCGATGATTTGACTGAACGTATAGGGCAAGGTGCTTCTGGATTTTCTAGAATCGTCTAGAACTCTTCAAATTGGTAATACTATCCATTTACATTATCGAATGCATTAATTAAGAAATATCATAATAAATATAAAATATATTAATTAATAACGCGCGAAACGATTTCCCGCCAAATTTCGCGTCGTACGTCAACTCTGAAGCCACGCATTTATAGTACACAAATGGAACCATGTATGGCGGTGACTAATTAAATTAAAGTTACAAAATTATATGTATATTAAGGCATTACACAATAGATGTTGATTCAATAAGCACTTGAGTACGCCCGTCTGTGTCCATAGTCACGATGGTTTCATGCCATAATGAGTACTTCTAAGAACCTTGTGTTCATGCCGTAAACAAGACAAGGTGGTTGAACCGGTTGGAAAATACAAATAAACATGATATATTTGTGTTTAATACATTATATTTAATTTCTAAATAACTATAGCGCTTATGATCTATAAAAAGCAGGTATTCGGCGTCGCGTCGTCTTGAAATATTGACCTACGTAATACTTATTCACAGATACTATTGAATGGCGTATTAAACTATTATTTCATACATTAAATAAGTATACATCTAAAACTATTTTTAATGTAAATTTAACGTATATATACTATACAACACGATGACATAGTTTATTTAATTTATAACATTTTGCCAAATAAGTTAACACTATATACGCTAGCGACTTGTGTTTCTCATAGATTGAGATCTTGAACTATATTTCCCTTCATATTTTAGTAATTACTATTGACTAGAGCTTAGAGTTACAATTTTCATCCGAAATTATTTGTTGATCATTCATTCAGTCTTAGAAATAAATATACGTGTATATTGTGTGGTACATACCTTAATAAAATTATAGAATAAAATATAACATATTATTTAAAAAATATCACAATTATTAAAATTCGCCGTATTAATAAGCCTATATTTAAATATTTAATAATTACTTACAACGTTGACAACATTTAAAATAATCTCTTTAAATTATCAGTACCCCGATAAAGAATCGTAGTAAGTAGCTTTTTACGTCACTATCAATTCTTGCATAACTTTTTTTTATGATATAGCTTATAAAATATTGTAAAGACTGAATAAATTATTTTTTTTGCTTAGAAACGTTCTATTAACACATCAGTATAATCTGTACAATAAGAAGAAAAAAATAATAAAAAACGTCACAACAACGGCCACATTTTACATGCATATAAAAGGATACGCCCACACTGTCCGTCTCTTTGTATTGTTACTAAGACGTTTTCTTAAAATTCTCTTTCGAATGACGGTATCTTTCTAAGAATAACTTTTGTTGCTATTTTCTGTTTCAAAAATGGATAAAATAAAGGTGTTAATTTTAGTACTCGGAAAAATGATTAATAATGAACTTCGGCTATGACAAATGGCACCAGGAATCGATAAGAACGACTTAAGTGTCGCGAGTGCCTTTATATTAAAATAATTCTATGAAATTTCATAACTGACTTTTAATTAGTCACCAAATGACGTTAACAATAGGTATTTGTGGTAAGGTACTAAAACATTATTTGATGTGGGGCAATACTTTTATTTATATAACAATTTATTTTTTTAATTTAGACGTCCACAAATTTGTTCAATATTTAGACAGACATATCCCTGGTGCAAGATTTAAATCTATTTTACGTACTTTAAATAAATATTTTCATTTAATATGTAATGTAGATTGTAGTAAAAGTAGTTAATACTGTCTTTTTCAAACAAAATTACGTACCTAATGCCAGAATTCAATTAACTGAACACGAAATATTTTTATTATAATTTGTTCAGTTTTCCGATAAATTTAAACTTTAAATTGCTATTAAAAAACCCAACCACAAAAACCATACAAGTTATTTTATACTGAAAATGTATATACTCTTGTTATTTACAAGCCTTACATCCAGACTAAAAGGGAAGTAAAGTAAACAATGTACGTATCACATTACGCTGACCACAGTGTCAATTCGATTAATCTTATGACGATAGCTAGTGTTTACTTTTCAGTTATGATTAATTTCTCTAGACTCAAGCGATAACACGGTTATGGAGTTATAATTAAATTTACATTTAACTCTATTGCTGCATAGAGACGTTTGTAGTTGCCTTTTATAGGCAAAAAGGGTGCGAGTTCGTATCAAGAAAGCTGTTTTTTTTTCATGTAAACGCTTTATTTCGCATAGGTTTGTAATGTCTTCGTCTCGAATTTGAGACATTACGTAGAGTAGCAGAACTTAATGAAGCTCAAGTATAGTAAATAAGTAAGCACTTATTGGTACGTACAAAAAAATATTATTAATAATAAGAAAGAGGAAAAATAGAGATATAAAAAAACAATAGTGACTTAAAATCGCTACTTGGATTATGTAAGAACCAGGACAATAATTATAAAAAAAACCCAGTCAAATTGATAACCTCCTTTTCTTACAGAAGTCGGTTAAAAAATAGTATTAGATAACCAACAAAACCTTTTGCATTCCAATAAGAATTATAAAAAACAAAACTAGACGGTCACGAGGCGAGGTGATTTCATCGCAGTAACATAAATATGCATATATCCTAATTGTGATTTATATGCATCAAGTGCCGTATAATATATGTTACTAGAATATATTATCATTATTTTTATGCACAAGTATTTAATAATTATATTTATGTAATAAGTATAAATATCTCAAGTAGAAGGTCAATCGTGGGAGGGCACGAATGCGTGACTGTAAACGCGACAAGTGTGGGGTGTGGGTTCAATTTCCACTCGAGGAAATGTATTTTTAATATTTTCATTTCTTCGCCCTGGTTTGGAACTGAACACGCAATGCCTTCGGAATTCGACGGAAAACGGGGAACTGAGTGTCTTAACACTAGGTTTCCTCTGCCTACTACTACTAAAAAAGTAATGTCAAGAAAAAAATGTCAAGTCAGGAAAAGACCTTCAGCTCATTTCGCGCAACGCAGCCTTAAAAATAAGAATTGCTTAATCAATCAAAAGTTTTTTTTTATTATTAAAATTGCTTACAACTGTAATAGCTGTGACTTAAAAGTTGTTTTTATAAATATTAGTTGTATGTAATAAAGTCATGCCTTCTTTGATCTTTTAGTAACAAGAGTTGTATGGAAGGGATCGTCGTTATGCTTTTTACGTGACTTTCCTAGTATTTTTGATTTGTATCGATATTCAGATAGCAATTCATATATTAAATAAATACTAATGGATAAATAATAATAATTGTTATGTATATTTTTGTCTTAAAAGTTTTAGTTTTGACAGGCATTTAAATAAAATAATTACAAAGGCTTACTTCAACAAAAAAATTATAATAGGTATTAAAGGGGCAGCGATTATAACACAGTAAAAATTAAACATTACAATATATTCTAGTTGCAAAGTATATTGAATTGAAAAGAAATGCAACAAACGGGCCGCAGTACCAGGAACGCTCGCGTCATGCTCATGCCGCACGAGCACGACTCTCGTAGAGTGCCTATATGTGTAAATCTGAGTCACATTGTAGGGCTAAGGTCGCCTTTGTTCAATTTATTATTAGCATTTCTAATAACAGCGACAAGAACTTACGTTTAAAAATACTTAAGTCACTTTCAATATAAAATTACGATTGCGATAATATGAAACTGTTTATGAATCGGTCTGTCCATCTGTATCGTATATTAGTGCGGAATGGCGAGTTATAAATTTGTTTTTTCTATATTTATTGATACGTAGAAAAAAAGATTATTATTATTTTGAATTTGTAAATTATATTATTAAAATTGTTATTCCTGTTACTTATATTTTTTTCCATGTCACTCTATTGACGAAAGAATCCCACTTTTTTATTTAAAACGTTTAAAGATCCCACTTTTCCCCAAAACCTGGCAACCCTGCTGTCTACATACATATGTATATCCAATTTATACACTTCCATTTCCCTGTAATCTACACAAAAAAAAGTTTAAACCAATGACATCATTCCTCCGATTCGCAGATACGTTTATCGCTCGTGATTATATCTTATTTGATCTTAATTAATTATTTTATCGTTTCTTTTTTCTTTGATAGCCAGTCAACGGCGCCAGCTCATGGTGGTTTTATATGATTATCAGTTAACACAAATACTTTCACATATGAAAGGAAGGTTAACTGTGAATATTTTTAGGTGTATTTCAGGTAATTTCAGGTCACTTATTAAAGTGATTGAGGCATTATGCCAATCTTGAGGTGTCTTTTTTACTCAGTAGATTAATAAAACAGCATCTCAAGATAGATTGACATGGACAGCAAATTGATAAATATGGACCTAAATTTGGTTTCTTGTTATATATTTTTTCACTGGGGAAAACTTTAATGGGAAATAGAACTTCCAGTCCAGAAATGTGTACCTACACACCAAGAAAGTAAAAATAAATTTTCATTTTATATTCAAAGTATAAAATTCGTTACTTAAAGGGTACAAAGTCGGCTTATATTCCTTTTATATTTCTAAGAAGACGACCCTGCGGTATAAGTATTAAACTGCCAGAGCGTGTAAAAGAATTGACTTTACACACAGCTGTTTTATGATAGAATATTTAAATGCTTTTGTCATTTATAGTGTTGATAGTAATATGACCAATATAAAACGTAAATAAACATTTTAATTAAAATTGGCATTTATAAAATCGATTTTTTTTAATTATTTCAATTTAATAAGAACAAATCTAATGTCTTCCCAAATCGTCCACAGATAAATAACCGCATTAGACAAAGAATTGGTTTTTTTAAACGACCTAGACACATGAAAAAAATCTTACTATACAAAGATATAGTTGTCATACAACTGTGATGGTAAAATAAAAATTAGCTATAATAATATTTTAATTTGTAAAGTGAATTATTATTTTTATGAGAAATTGACAATCAAATCTAAGTATATATTTTTTTGTAGTGTTACCGTTTCAAATTCGTTAATTATCTAGAGACTAGGTTAATTCATGCTTAGTTCGTAGTATTAAATTTAAATAACGCCAGGCTAGTTGAGCCAAAGTTAATTCCATTAATTACTTTAGTTTACAAGTAATTAAGGCAGATGAAAAAATTTCAATGATAACTTTTTACTATCATATAACAATTTTAAGGCAAATTAACGCTGCAGAATAGCTTGTTAATATAAATAATTCACATTAATGACGAATAATTAACAATATTATATTTCTTTTCTTTCAATTATAATGAAATAATAGATAGGCATACGTAAATTCAAAGCAAATTGAAATAAATGAATTCACGGTGTATCCAACATATAGCAATGTAGGCAGAGGATACCTACTGTTAAGACACTTCGTTTCCCACTTTCAAGGCATTGTGAGCTGATTGGCAGACGCTTTGTCTTGGTAGCGGAGCAAAGAAATGAAAATATAAATAAAATAAAAATTTAATTTATATTTTCATTTCTTTGCTCCGATTAAGAATCGAACCCGCAAGCGTTACACTGACACGCTTCTACCCACACCACGACAGTGTCTCAACTACACATTAAGTAAAGATTACTATAAATATAAACGAGTTTCTTTTGAGAAACTAAAGTTGCCAATCGATCGTTCGTAGAAGCAAATTCAGATGTTCGGCGAATAATCATGTCGATATAAAAGCCACGTTGGGGCTATAAAAAAATCAACGTTTTTATGACCGCTGCGAAAGGATTTCGTGGAAGGACGCCTAATAAAAATTTGATCATCTTTTAATAAAATTGTAATTAGTTATTGGAAACCATCGACATATTTGATGTAATTATTTCGGTTTTCGTTGTTAGACTATATTATTATAATTGCTGTTATTTGTAAGCCTCTTGAGTCTTGAGAATAAGATGAAAATTGCAATTATGAAATATTTTGAATCGATATCGATTTAAGTGCTTTTATATAGTCGTACAACAATAAAATACTTCAATGTAAATTTTATTTGCTTTGAAAGTTAACAGTTTTAATACAAAAACAGGAAGATTTTTAATAAAAATAAAATTTTATGTTTCCAATTTTAATACAACGAAACATATATAATAATAACATTGCCAAACACCTTTTTATTTTACTGTTGTTTTAAAAATAAAAAAAAAAGATATTTTCAAAGTTCTTAGGACTCTACTTTCGAAGTTGATTGACTCTAAAAGTAGGTACCTCCTAGGTGCACGCGAGACTTGCATGTTTCGTAAAATACTTGACTTCTTTCAATAGTCACTTTTAGTACCTATTACATATATAATTTATATATTATAACAAAATTTTATTTTTATAATTAATCGAACAAAATTATGGGAAGAAAGATATTTGTATATTAGAAACCTAAACAAACATGGTCTATTGTTTTTGCGCTGGAGCAAATACCAAGAAAATGTATAAAGTAATAAAAAACCTTCATAAGAAGTACAACATATTAATTGTATTATAATTTTGATGTAAAAACATTTATTGTTTCTTTTTTTTTCTGTTTATAATTAAGTATTAAAATCATATAAAAAATTGGATTATTTAAAAAGGCATAAAACTAACCATATACCTATGCCATTATGAATATTTCCAAGTATCTACAAAAATCAGTTGCACGCTGTATCCCGCACATAGCGGGGTACGCATAGGAAATCTAGTGTTAAGACACTCCGTTCCCCACTTCAAATATCCCGTTATCTACAAAAATAAATACAAAAATAATTGATTATTTCAATATTGCATATTCGCAAGGCCGTGACCGATATAATTTGATACTACAAGTCGCCATGTCTGCAATCACTGAGCTTGAAGAGAATCACGCTTGAAGTGTATTTTACTTATAATTTACGAGTAGATTGATAGATTGATTATTGATAATTTTAAATAATGAGGCCGTAGCCGCAGCGGTACTGTAAATTCAAAGGTTGAGGGTTCGATTCTCAGCCAAGGGAATTAATTATTATTTGCTACGCTCTGGTAATAACGCATTACGGCATTGCGTTCCACCACTCTATATGCAATGCTTTCAGAATTTGGCTGAAAATGGGGAACAGAGTGTATTAACACTAGGTTCCCTATGCCCAGGAAGCAGCGTGAAGCTAATAAAATAAAAAAAATATACATTTTAAGTAATATTAAAACCCGTTTGCATTTAATAACCAAAAAGTAATTAAGAGTTGGATTTTATGACAAATTGAACCAACTAAGGAAGCGGAACTGTCGTGTTCACGCCAATTACGGAGATATTTTAACGTATAAAGTGTGTTTGTTATTTATTTGCGTTTTAACAAAAAAATTATATAATTTTCTTTAAGAAAATAAAATTGTCATATCGTCAGCTTACATTAGTGTAAACTTGCTAAATCAGTTTTTGAAGATATTATATAAGGAGGAAAAAAATCGAAAATCGATCTTCTTTAATTATTGTTTTCTTTAAAAATAGAACCCAAAACTATCGCTTCCACAGTTAAAATCTATTCTATTGAGCCACAACAGACGATCTCTGATAATTTTGAACTTAAAATAATTTTTAAACATTCTTTTCCATATTACAGTTAGACTGCGATACATTTATAAACCAATGGTTAGTAAAAATAAAATTTAAAACATTGTATTTTTTCGAATACAGCAAAACAGTTTAAACAGATAAACATGACAAAGCGACAAAAATACTTTTGCCGGAAGTAATATGAGAAAAATGAGCCGTTTTGCCACGGGGAATAAAAATGGAATGGTAAAGCATGTATAAATTAAACAAATAATCAAATTAAATAAGCTTCACTTTCCGCTGAGTTCTCGGAACGGAACTCAACGCCGAGCATTGTCTCGACACCAGAGCGAAGAAACGAAAATATAAATTTAAATAAATATTTCATTTCCTCCATATCCACGTTAGCCATACCTACTCTGTTCTTTTAAAGACAATTCTAGGTAGATCACGGTACCCAAAGCCCTATTTTGCCCACACAAAACCAGATGAAACGCCTATAGTATAAAATGGTATAATATCTTGAATTTGAAGTTGTGATTACATTCAACCTGGCACATTCCACATGTTTTCCAATGATATCTTTTGTAGTTTTGAGTTCTTGGTTGGTCATCGATAAAAATATTCCTACCGGTTATATAAATTATTCCTACCAGTTATATAAATTAATGTCAATATTCTGACAAAATAATACTAGCTGACCTTAAGACGCCGCAAGGTTGACCGTCGCTTTTATAAGAAAAACATTATGTATAATAAAAATTATATATATCGAGGTACGTATTTTATTGTTATCATGCCATACATATTCATAACCCTGACTTTACTCGAGTTGTTAAGAGAATCGAAACGTGATTCGATGATAGCCAATTCAAGATTTATTCGAATAAATACCAAAATCCGTCCTTTTAGTAAAATGCAGAATATCGTCGGCTTAGGCTTAGGCTTATATTATATAAAATAAAGGTCAATTTTGTAATTTTTGGACGTACCTATTTTAGTTTTAGGAAATATTAAGAAAAATACAAAAGCATAATATAAACTTCTCATCCTCTTCATCCCAAATATTACACTTCGTTTAATTTCTACTTTTACATAAAAACTTCGAAACACGGGTTTTGTAGAGCCGTTGCTCGTATATTCAAAATCGTTTATTCAGTACCAATTTGTAAATTGTTTGAACATTTAATTTTCTTGGAACAGATAAATTGAATTTTCATGGCGGAATATTTTCGTACTAATGTACCTATTACAAATTTATTAATATCTCTGCGCGATAACCTCTTTGTGCTTACATGTTAGGTTAAAGACAATATAAAATGATATTTATGATATTAGAAACAATCGTCGTCAGTCGTTATGTCAAATTTTTCCTAATGCCGAATTCTGGATGCATATCGTACTAAACGGCGGATCTCAATACCGCGGCGCCTTTGCTTCCACACAGAGCCAAACAGTGTATTAAATATGTAATTTCTTCGAGTAGGAATCGAACCCACAATCTCTTACGTTTAAATTCACACGCTTGTGATCTTACACCTCAAATTATTACAATAATCTAAGCTTAACTAGCTAATCTTAACGAAATCCTATTTTTGATTTTTAGTAAAGAATGTATGACTGACTATTCCAATAATTACAGGTAATTTAATTGTCACAATATCTACCTACCATAAACTGTGAAATAAATAAGTATATAAATAATATTTTATGCATAAAAGGAATAATGAAATACATTCATTGAAAACGCTATACATTAACAGGCAGAAGTTTCCTAGAAGCGTCGTAATTGCTGTTACCAACACTGCTGTTCACCACTCTAAAACGAATGAGAATTCGCTCTTAGTAATATTTAAAGTTAGATTGCTTCTCGTAGAAAGTTGTATGTTTTCTAAATAGCAACTTTCATTTTAATGTTTATAATCTTATATATATATGTCTTATACTATGTGAATGCCTTATTCGCTGCTTATGTCGCTGAATACATATAATTATATACTTTAAAGAAAAGAAAATGATAATGCATAATTGTAATTACCCTCCCTGGCGTGCGACTGTTAACGCGACAGATTGGATTCGATTCCTACTTGAGGAAATGTTACATTTGATTGATTGATTTAATTTCATTCCCTAACTCGCTTTGAGTTCCGCTATGTAATACCCAATGATCGCAAAATTCTGTGGGAAACTGAAGCGAAGTGGGGACGGAGTGACTTAACACTAAGTTCCCAGGTTACCCCTCAACCTACCCAGCTAAAAAAAATAAAATTTGAGCTGATCATCGACGACGTAGTGACGTAGTTATGATATAAATAACTAGAGGCAATAATTCTGATATCAAATCCTACATATATTAAGGCAAAATTTAGTAAAAGTTTCCGCCAACGTAATACTTTAAAATTGGTCGTCAAAATTATTATTTAATTCTCACATTTCTCCTTCCTGTGTAAACCGCGGAGAATGACGCACAAATTTACAGAGATGACTTATTAAATTACGTTAATGAAAAGCAACAATAATAGTATCTAAATTTAGAAACACCCCTATATAGTGGGTGTTGGCCGCGCATACAAACAAACGTCAGCGTGACATTGGCCAGTGATTACTCTCGATTTTTTATTAGCTTCATGCTGTGAGCAGAGGGAACCTAAGAACCTGTTAACATCAGCCGAATATTCGAAGCATTGCGTGTTAAGTTGCTAACTCAATGAAGCAATGAAAATATTAATAAATAATAATTTATTCCCCCGATCGCGAATTGAACCTATAACCGTCGCGTTTACAATCACACGCTTGAGCTACTGTGCAAAAATTTTAACTGTTCTTACGTAATCAACTAGATATTAATTGAAATGGTGAATTAGCGTACATATAATTTTATTTATTGTTATTAAAAAAACATTATGGATACTTATTATATGAAAATTCAAAAGCGTTACGTAGCAAAAATATATTTAAGTTTTTTTTTTTTCAAATAATTATATTTCAATATTGTTATTTGTTTCCACAGATACCAGTTTAATACAACTACAAGTATAATTAAATAACTTAATAGGTTTGACATTTTATCGAATAAGAAAATCGTTCGTAGCGCTTTCTGAGAAACGTTCATTAATTAAAAGTAATTTTAAGAAATAAAACAGGATATATTAATTGAAATGTACAGCTAATTTCATTGAATTTAAAATTATATGAATGGCTTGAGATGAAGTTTCTAGGAAATTATTCACTTAGCCTAAGCACAAGTTTCGGAAATCCTTGGCTTTCTAATAATATGAAGTACGAAACCTGTATTAGGTTCCTCAAGTTAATTCGAAGTTGCCTGTATTTATATGCTTCACGCTTTATCCGCATACAGCAGGCAGAGGGAAACTAGTGTTAAAACACTCTGTTTCCCATTTTCCGCCGAATTCTGGCGGCTTTGAGTGTTGAGTGGCTGAACTCGTTTTTCCTGACACCAGAGCGAACGAAAATATAAATTTAAATAAATATTTCATTTCCTCGAGTGGGGATCGAACCCCACAACCAGTCGCGTTTACCGGTACCCCTGCGCGACGACTGGACCTTATAATATGAATTTAGTCCTTACTGTATGTGACATAAAGCTTACAACTGTTTAATAATTATATTACATAGAATCTTATTTGGCATCAATCCTCCATGGCCTTTGACACCAATAACGCGGTCAAAGATTCCATTACAAAACTTTATAGCTTTGTGAATCTCTTTGGTATAAAGTTACCTTAGGTACCTAGATTGTAGGTCGGTATTTTTATAGACTATACATTTTTAAATATAACATTATTAATACATAACATTCGACATGCTATGGGTTCGATTCCCACTCAAAGAAAGAAAATATTTCATATGTTCATTTTTTTCGTTCTGCAATTCTTTCACAATTGGATGGAAAATAGCGATCGGAATTGTCCTAATGGAAACGGAGTGTCTTAACACTAGGTTGCCCGGTTCACTCTACCTACCCTGCAATATACAGCGTGAAACTAAAAAAAAGAATAATATAACTAAAACATGTTTCAGACATCCAAGCTACCTAATTGCTAATATAACGACCGCCGTTTAACAATTTTCGCAGAAATGTATCTTAAAACTGATGTAGGTTGTTTATACAAGTGTACAAAACACCGAAGTAATTTTCTTAACATTTTTTACCACGCAATACGTGTTCGATCTTAGCGTTTTCGATCATATTTAATTGCTATCTCATTTTTTATATCGGCTTTCAACACATTAATTAACCGACTAAGTAACGGATGTGTGTTGAAATTATTAAGACTGACCTGAATCCGCAACCCACTAACTTAACTTAGTCTCACGCTGTATCCCCCTACCTAGGGGTAGTGAGAGAGAGAACGGAGCGCTAAACTCTGCGGTCTCTACATACCTCTTTCGCCTCGTTCACTATCATCCACCTCTTCATACATGCTACCCGGGGATCCTCATGCTCTTTACGTGACCTATCTGTAGTATCTTCGATACTGTGTTTTCGAAAATCAATCGAGATATCTGTCTTACAACCCACTACTTGGCAATAAAAACACAGTACAGTGCAGTGCAGTGCAGTACCAGTACAGTATAGTACCAATATAGTGCAGTACCAGTACAGTGCAGTGCAGTGCAGTACCAGTACAATATAGTACCAATATAGTGCAGTACCAGTACAGTGCAGTGCAGTGCAGTACCAGTACAATATAGTACCAATATAGTGCAGTACAAGTACAGTGCAGTGCAGTGCAGTACCAGTACAGTATAGTACCAATATAGTGCAGTACCAGTACAGTGCAGTGCAGTGCAGTACCAGTACAGTATAGTACCAATATAGTGCAGTACCAGTACAGTGCATAAAGAGTTCAGCAATAAACATTCTGTTCAAATGTAAGAGCTAAGCCGAGCAACCTTCGCTTGTTCCAAGAACTGCCGGCGGTTCGCGTTGAACGTTGCGCCGCGTTTCCGAGAACGCCGCCCCGATACCCATTCGATTTTAAATAAAACACCCCGTTACACTTTTACTGGTCACAGGTTCGATTTATTGGTCAATTAGATATCGCAATCTGTAAATAAGAATGACTATTTATATCTCACCGCAGCTTCTGAGGGAAAGGGGTTTCCTACTAAAACTGGTTGTACAGGTTATTGCAGTACAAATTTGATCGATTTACGTTTTTTTTTTCTTCTTGTCAAATATTCGTTATCGTTGTACGTAAGCGATTTATTTGCGATGGCATTTACGTATATTTACACCGGCTACGTAGTGGTGACGTCACCGTCGAGTACGAAATATGCAGACGGATTGGCTGGTACAGGTGATCTAATGGCCTTCGTCGCGTGTTAATATATCTGTACGGTAATTTTAATTTAAACAACCACATAATAAATTATAATTTCGCTTGTACTAGTAAATCTTTATTAATATAACGTGAGACCATATGGGGTACAAGGGTTCAAGCGTAAGACTATAAACGCGACATGTTGTGGGTTCCATTACCTCTCGAAATGAAATATTTCATGTTTTATTTTTTTAGCTCCGGTGTCGAGGGAGCGTTTATTTCCGCTTCTCAACACGCAATCTCTCTTAGACTTAGACTGAAAGTGGGGAGCGGAGTGTCCTAAAGATTTCTTTTTTACTTTTTAGCTGTATTTACATTTATATAAGTTATAAACACAACTATAAATAAGATCCACCCACGAAGTTCTTATTCAAGAGAACGATAGTTACATTTAAAATAGCTAAAGGATTATACCTAGTTTTGAAATATCAGACAGGCGAACGAGTTCGGGGAGGAAAATCTCTACGCAATCAACCAAAACTGAACCTTATTACACCAAAACAGAGTCTCAATTTGCAAATAAAACCACATCAAAGCAGTATTTCAATCAGTTCATTAGGCGAAACCGCCGACCGACTTCGCAGTACGCCGCCATTGAAATTTAAACTAGTCTGGTTTCTGGGAAACGAGATATCTTTTTGCTTCCCGCTCCCGGCCTAGGCCAATGATATTTGTAGCGTCCAACCGCGGAAATAATCGGCCAGTTTACGTTTAGATAGAATTGCTTATTCTATTTTTTCTATTGTCTACATCGGCGAGAGAAAAAAGCGAGACAAAATCGCCTACACAATGCTGTTTGAGTCAAATGAATTTGCATGCTGCGAAGCTGTTAATAGAATTGGAGATAATTTTTATAATGGCTGCCGACTGGAGGTATACGCGCGCCGTGACGAAATGATGCAAACTGATTAAGCGTTTCTAATGATAGGTAGGTTCTTTTATTTTTTTAAATTCCCACACGCAGCGTGTTAGTTAGGAACTTGGGAACCTTTTGTAGGAACACTATGTTCTCATTAAAACACTTCCATTCAACACTCTCCGCCGAGACTGGCGCCACTGCCTTTTCGAGGCAGAATTAAGAAATGAAAATATTGAATAGTTCATTCCTGCGAATGAGAATCGATCCTACAACCATTGCGTTTGCAATCTGACGCATGTTCCCGATGTTCTGTGATACGATGGTCTCAATTAGTTTTTCTTCACCTACACAATTCTAAATGTAGATATTGAAAAATATACATTTTTTTATTATTTAAATTATCGTCGTATCGTTCCTCTGTTTTTCCTTTTAAAAATGAAAATTTATAACCTATTTTTTTATTTAGAGCGTTCATACATTTCCCCATATAAATTGTTTATACATAACAGGATTAGAACTTCCACTTAACTCGAGACCGACTTATGTTTCAGTTAATAGAGTAAAGTCATATTTGTATGGTTTCTTATGCAATTGTATCGCAGATTATGTTAGACTTTGTAGACTATTGTCGTTTCAATGTCGGTTATTTATTTAACCAATAGTTGTTTATTTTCACTTTTCTCTATGTCATTTTTCTCTCTCTCGTGCTCAAGCTTTACTAGTGTACTATTGATTAAAGTTATATTACTTTCTGCTCATTTCTAAAATATAAGCAACGGTAACGAAGCGCGCCATTGAGTTCCGTCACTCAACACGCAATACCCTCAGATTCCAGGAATGGAAATCTATTAATGAGGACGGAGTGTCATATCACTAGGTTCCCAGGTTCCCTTTGCCTACCCTGCTATGTGTGGATTAAAAAAAAATGAACCAAAAAGGGAGATGTTTATGGGATAGAGTAAGTAGAGGGAAACAAAAAAATTGCAAAGATATCTTACATAAAGTATAAACCAAATTAACGTAATAAAACAATATACAATAAATAAATTTACAATATACAAATTATGAATCACACATTGTTCTGCATCACGTCAAATCACGATTCAAAGTCAAAATTTCATTCTGAATATCAAAAAGGGGGTAAGAATACGATTTCCCATAACATTCACAGGGTTGTGAAGGCTTCCGAGGATTAATTACGGGTTCCCGGTAGACCCGCCACCGGGCCGGGCTGTTCTTGGTAAGCTTGTATCGAAAAAGGAGCAAAAACGTCGTTCCGGGAACGAGTGTACCTGCGCACGCCCATCCCGGTTTGCTGCTCGATCCACCATTTTCCTGGTATAGCGTTTTGATTTCTATTATGATTGAACAGCATATTGTTTAATACAGGTTTATGTTGTGTTTTATATATTTTTTTAAAATAAAAAATAATTAAGATATAAAATATAAGGTATAAAATATACGATAAATAAATTTAATTTAAAATATTCGATAAATAAATACAATTTAATTTATATTTGTTTTTTATGGCAATATTTGACATAACAGTCATACGATTTGTAATAAAAAAAATACAAAAAAATAAAAAAATATATTTGACAGGTAATTTATGTGTCTATGTCAATATTAAATTAAGAAAAAAAAACAAAATATTATAAGAATTTAACCATTCAAAAGGCGGCATAAAAAGTATTATTACCTACTATATTATAAATTTATGAGTGTTTTGTAAACATCGTATTTTTTAAAAATGTTTATGCCTGCTATTTACTGCACATAAAGAATTACTTGAAAATGCCAAAAAACAGGAAATTATAAATTATATATTAAAATAAGTTTCCCACGCATCTTGCATCTTGCCTCGCCTGGTTCATTGACCCAGTAAGTCAGCGGTCACGCAACAATATCCCTTACAGCAATCGTATCAGTAAATAGAAATATAAATCGTGTTTTTAATGGATTTTTACAAATACAATGAAATATAGATTATAGCTAGTTAAAAAGGAAAATTTAAACTTATTATATAAAGGAAGGTAAGTTACACTTAGTATTGTTTTCAGCTCACTCTCGCATATCGCAAGTATGCAATGAAAAATTTCTATCGAGGCTGTTCTCCATTTTTTTCCCAATTCGAGACTCGAGTAATCAAAATAATCCATTGGACTATGTTAGTATGAATACACAACCATGGTTACAGTCATTCATTATGCTACTGTGCCAATGGCCTCAAGAAAAAAACTATAGATTTAATTTTTTTTTTTACTTCAAAGGCGTAAATAAAATGTTGAAGCCTAGTATGGCTTCAACATTTTACATTCAATTAATTTTATTAAAAACTGAAAATAACAGAGCCAAAAGGTTTAAAAGCAATAAAAATATAGAACTTAAAGAATCTATAGTTTATAAGTATTCTATTCTTACAAAGTAAATCTTCTATTTTCTTACAAAGTTAAGCCTTTGTGAATAACTTTTATAGTAGATTACAAAGCCGGTCCAATTACGCAATAAAGCTTACATTTCAAAACGTACACAATATATTGCACGATTGTACATTAAAAGGTTCCCAGGGTCCCTCTACCTTCCCTGCTGTACAGTGAATCTAAAAAACTATATTAAAATTAATTTCCAATTCGATTATCTCTCAGGCAAACGAGATTGAATATTAATTTCATTGCTTTCATTATTTTATGTAGTAGATTAGTAGTTATCTGTGTTCGACCGACACTCAATTAATTTTGCGTAACAAAATAGCAGTTTACTGGAATGTAGGTTGTGTTGACATAATTACATATGATTTCTGCGAATGTTTAATAAATATTATTATTTGTGGGGGAAACACTATAATAGCTTACAAAAGTACCTAATGTTAATTTAAATGGTTTTTTTGCGGGGATTGTGGAAAAAGTAGGAAAATATGGACATATTGTAACTTAGATATATTTATATATTCCATTTATAGATGTCATGTCAGTGTGCCACAACGTTAAATCGATGAGGTGTCCGTTACGTTCAGGATATTTTTTTCTATTTTAAGTATTGACCGACGTGACCCCCAAGCTCTGTAAGCCATATCAATCAACCAACCAAAACTTCAATCGATTTGATAGAAATGGAAGTCACAAAAAATATTTTGATACGTTAACCCGTTAAACGTGAACGAAATGTATATTTTTAAATTTATTTATTTTTACATTTAATTTAATTATAGTTTAAATAATAGTCATTGAAATGTATAGATCTAGAATGTACAGATAATTATTATTAATATTTCTTACATTATGTTATAAAAAGCTAATTTTAATTATTGTTAGTCACACACAGGCAATTTTATTGGCACAAGCGTGTAACCGTAAACGTGACGGTTGTCAGTTCAACTGAGGGTTAGATCCACACTCAGGAGAATTAATTATTATTTATTAATATTTTCATTTATTCGTGCAGGTAAAGCGCGGCAGAAAGCGAGGAACGGAAGGTTTAAACTCTAGGTTCCCTGCTATATGCAGGATGAAAGAGAAATTGAAAAAAATATATTTTATACTATCTCTTGATCTACTCATTTATATTGTATACATTTCTTTTAAAGGCATTTTGTACGTTTTATAGCTTAGCATATCTTGTGTTGAGCATCTATTCAGCTAGTTGCTAAGGCAACTACCAAACACTTCACTGGGACACAGACTCAGTAAGAGGAAATTGTGGTAATATTTTCCCTTCATTAGTCCTCTTGCTTCAAACTTCAAAGAGCTGATGACGGGACGTATCAATCTTGCAAAGTCTTGGCAACCAGTATTTGTTATCTTACACTTAGGAATTCTTTACATGTGAGGTGGGGGTACTCTAATATTTGTATTTGGTTGTGTAATATTGGTTTTTACTGGCGCCCCGTTTTCTTCTAGCTTTACGCTGAATTCCGCACTCAGCAGGATAGGCAAAGGGAACAAGATGTTAAGACACTCCGTTCCCCACTTTCCGCCGAATTCTGGAGACATTGCCTCATAAATATCAGAAGAAAAACCTTAAAATTAAAATAATTGCAAGCTATTCGCATTAAAGCAAGTACGAGATAAACTTAGCATAGCTAGCTAGGTACAATGCCGATAACAGCTTCTAGGAATATACCTACATTATGCAAGTGCTATAAAAGCATGGTGGCGTGGAGTTATGACGGATAAATACGTTTTTTATTAGAATTTAAACCCGTAAATGTATGTATTTTTATCTTTTCATATTTACCGACATCTTTATTTCCTTATCTTTGTTTCCTTTTTGTTTCAACTTTGAGGCAGGGGGAGCCGAGAGTTAAGTCACTCCGTTTCTCACTTTCCATCGAGTTTTTCGTGGCATTGCCTGTTAAGTGGCAGAACTTAGAGCCACGCTTTTGTATTAGAGCCAGAGTGAAATAATAATTCATTTCTCCGAGTGGGAATCGAACCACCAACCGCCTTCTATGCTCTCGTTGTTATTATTTAAGAATAAACCCATCCATTTTTCTGGCGATAAAACAGCTTTCTACAGATCAATTTATAATGCCAAGGTGTCCTTTGCAGCTGTGGACAACATTCAAGGCGGCGTGCTTAAAAGTATATTATAGGAACTTCAACCAAAAATATAAGGTTTTCATTGAAACTCTCATTTAAATATTATTTTTAGGGTTCCGCACCTTAAAAGGTAAAACAGAACCCATATACGATCACTTTGACCATTTGTCTACCTGTCTCCAGATCACTTATACTTAATTTTCTGCTTATTTAGAACCACTATTTTGAGTAGCCAAAACTATTCTAAAGTATATATTGAAATTCGACGAAATAATTTTTGTATAAGCGGAAAATGAAGAACGGAGTATCTTAACACTAGACTAACCTTCAAAAATATATTTTTAAAATACGCAATAATAATAATTACATGTTTACATACATATCACGAGCACAGATAATAAATGCAGTCCAAATGGGCGGAAGTCACAAAAGTTTTGCAATAAAGTCACCCATTGAGCGATTTAAATGTGTCTCGTAATCGCGCGATACGCAGAATTCATTAAAATATATCAAAGAATATATTACAGTATGTCTTATCGTATAGTATATATTTAATGCGAAAATAAATATATAAATTAACTTCACGCTGTATTCCGCGCAGGTAGCAGGGTGGGCAGAGGAACCTAGTGTTAAAACACTCCGTTCCCCACTTTCTGTTGAAATCTGCGTGCGATGTGGCTCATTCGGCCGCGCTTTGCCTCAATATCAGAGAAATGGAAATATAAATTTTAATTAATATTTCATTTCCTCTAGTGGAGATCGAACCCACAGCCTGTCGCGTTCACAGTCACACTTTGTGCCTGCGAAACGACTGGCTGCAAATAACTTAGATACGTAGAATCCATTAATATATCACACAGAATATATTACAGTCCGTCTCATCGTATTTATTGCTGCAATTATTTTTGCTTTTTAACCGCGTTTTAGTTTAAAAAAAAAAACAACGTCGTTTTGATAAAGTGACAATGACATTTACTCATAAAGTTTTTGGAATAAATGAAATTATCTTTTACGGAAATCGAGGTGTCCATTTATCTGTATGGGTTTCCCACCATTTTGGTAATATGACTTTTGATTTATTTTTTTCAGCTTTACTCTGTATTCCGCATATAACTGTGTAGGCAGAGGAGCATAGTGATAAGACACTCCGTTAACCACTTTCTGCTAAATCCTGGTAGCGTTGCGTGTTAAGTGGCAGAACTCAATTCAGCATTTTGACCTCAACACCAGAAGCAACAAATGAAAATTTTAAATATTTCATATCCTCAAATGGGAATCGAACCCAGAACCCATCCCGTTTACTCACACACCTGTGCCATCTGGAACTGGAACCTGGAACACAACCAACGCGAATCAACTTCCATGACACAATTATAAGAATAAAATTGTCAGATTTTCTATGAAGCGACTACAATAAACAAGACGTAGAATAATGATGGCTAACAATAGAATGGACGGAGAGGCACTTAGGCGCTTAAAAATAGCTGGTAAAAAACGCCATTGTCTCTGATGATATAAATGCATGGTTCCCGGTATTCGGTTTACCTGTTCCCGGTAAAGAACAATGTGCGATTGTTCGAGGCCGGTCGGGTGGGGCGGTGGTCGCCGATTTGAATATCGACAGCTAGTGAAGTCAGTTCCAATTCTTGTCATGGAATAAATCGATTAGCGAATGTCCAAAATTTACATGGATAATTTTCTAACTGTATTATATATGTTTTCAGCTATACGTTATTGTAGGGTAGGCTGAGGGTACCTGGGAACCTAGTATTAAGACACTCCGTTACCATTACGTTATTAAACTTCCGTTTTCCAAGTTTTAGAAGCACTACCAAAGTGAGGAAAATTAATATAAAACTATTAAACGTTTCATTTTCGCGGGTAAGAATCGAACCCGTCGCGTCGTATTTACAGTCGCACGCTTGTGTTCCTACGCGCCACGATTGCCCTCAATCGGCCTGGATAATATAACGATCGGTCCACGCTTCCCTTTTCAATTTTCCTATCAGCTTTAACAAAATATTTTTGATTAAAGCTCTTTTCTTTATATAACGTGAAGATAAGTAATTTGGCATAGCTTATCAAAAATACGAAGTATTTTCGCAATTATCTAGCAGTGGTTGGAGGTTTGATTTCCACTCGAGGTAATTGTTTTTTTTTTATTTCTTGTTTCTGGTAGACGAGGTGAGGTATTTATTTCAACAGTGACTAAACGGCGTGAAATAACGGCGAAAAAGAAGAATGTAGTAACAATAGGTTCTCCCTAACTAACTATACACATATAATAAATATGATAATAAAAAGTGCTTATTTGCGAATAATAAAAAGATATGAGGTTATTAGTTTATTAAAGTTAATTTAATTAAATATATGATGTGTATTAAACAAATAATCGATCAAAACAAAGGCTATCAAATGTCTAATATATAGAGGAATTTAAGCGTTTGTTTGTATGTAAATTAAGTGCTATTGTATTGAATTGCTATTCTAATTATAATCGAATATGAACAGAATAGTTAAATATAGGATTATCAATGAGGAAACTATTTAGTTGTATATTAAAACCAGAAAACGTAGTTATAGCATATTATTTTATATTGTCAGTAGAGTGTCTTTACATTAGACCCTCTGCTTACCCTGCCATATGCGGGATACAGGATCGGAATAGAAAAAAAGCAATTATTGACAGAGCAGAATCAAATAAAAGTTTATTATACTGGTAGATATATTTTCCTAAATGTAATCTAATATAAGATATTTAAGGAAATTAATCAACTGCATTACATAATAATTTAAACATGTTTATATTATTAAATTTCGTAAAAAAAAACAGCTATTATACATTTATAATTATTGGCAATCAATAATAAATAATGCAAAAAGATTAAAGAAATAAATAAAGTGAAATATTGCTTCATAAAACAATTTGCGTAACAGTTTACCTTCTACGTATAATTAAATAAATAATAAATGAAGGTTGATGCCTTTTTATTTATTATAGTGAAAGTGTATGAAACACTCTTTTTTCTGTCCATTCGCGAGTAACCGTGAGAAAATTTAAATAAAGTAAAAGAAAATTTAAATATAAATTTTAGAGAAAACATTATTTTTTTTTTCAAGTAGCCTTTTATAGCTTTACACTTTCTCCTTGAGGCTACCGTGACGTTTTTGGCAGCGACAGTTGTAGGTACGATCCCTACTAACGGCAATGATTATAATTGTATTTACTTTTATTTCCTCGCTGTGATAGACAAAAGGCGGCGTTGAGTTCCGCCATTCAACACGCATTGTCTCGACGATTCGACTCTCCTACACATAACAGGATATGGAGAGAATCTAATGTACCTACATTTTTATTGCTCCAATGTATCTGCAGCAAGAAGTAGAGCTGATCTCTACTATTTCATAGACACAGATAATACGTAGACGAAATATTTGTATCAGAAATAAAATAATCTATTTATAATCTATATTATGTTAGGAATCTCAAATTTTGCATAGGAGTTATTTATAGGACGTACGTGCTCGCTAAGACTGAATTTGCAATATTCGACTTCTAAGGGGTTGTTTTTGGGGTTGAAAGTTTGTATGAAACTTCGTTACTACAAATGCTAGGGAGTCTCAAATTTTGCATGGACGTCACTTATAGGACGTAGGTACTCATGGAGACAGAAATTAATAATAAGTAGTTAACGCGGGCGAAGCCGTGGGCGGGCCGCTAGTTCAATATATAGCAACATTGACAGACTTATTTCATTCACATGTTCAATACACTATAAAATTCTTAGTAGCTAGTTTCAAGTTCAGTGAAATATTTGCAGATATGAAATTATTATCGATAACATTTCGATTTGTGTACGACAGACAGACAAGGCAAAACAAGCTGTCTGGATACGGAGGTGTCTACAAACGCAATATAATATGTTTTTACAGTACACCAAAGTTGATACTTCAATATGTATTAGGTTACTTTAGAAATGAGATTTCCATACCTATATTATAAATTTGATCGATCTCTGTCTGTATGTCTGTCTGTCTTTTACGCAATCAGGACCAAACCGCTAATTTAATTGTGATAAAATACTCATATAGAGATATATAAGAAAGGACATCGAATATTTGTTTTTATAAAAAACATTATAATTTTTTTATTATTATTATTCTTTGGCTGTAATATAAAAATAAGTTTAAGCGGACGAAGCTGTGTTTGAATTTCCAGTAGATAACATTTTTAAACAAGATCAAGTTATTATATGTATATTTTAATCTTTTAATATTCTTTACAATAAGCTGTATCTGCTAAGACTAAATTTTTCTCTTCAACGGTTGTCTGTAAGAGATCGCTATTAACAATGCCCGCCTTTCTATACTATTTTTTTTAAATCACTGAATTTTGTTATATTGATTTTCTGAGCAATAATGTCTATCTGTCTATCTATTTTAAAAATATAGTCTACTTATTGATTTTCATTTAAACATGAAGAATATTCCGTCGGTCTTATTTTCAAACCAAAATATAAGTTTCGGTCTATTCTGGACTATGCCGACACTACTTCTAAAAAAATAATAGAGATGGGACCCAGCGTGAGTTGGATAAATAATAATAATAATGGAACTAAAAATAACATTGCGTGTTTACGTTCATTGCTTATCAGCCTTGTGTCGTTACATTTTCTTTAACAAATACTAACGTTTACAGAATTATTATTTATTTACTTTTGAATTAGCACAGCATAAATGACGTCACTATTTCCGATAACATTCCTTATCATCAATCTCTTATGTTTATTCCTTATCAATACAAAAAACAATATATACGGTGTGATATTAAATAAATAAATTCAGCTTCATGCTATATTTCTCGCAGAGCAGTTTAGGCAGAAGGAAATTTAGTTTGGAAATTTAAAGGTAGTTAAGACACTCTGTTCCTTCTTTCCGCCGAATTTGTCGAGGTGTAGCGTGTTTAAATAAATATATCATTTCCTCGAGTGGATATCGAACCTTCAACCAGTCTCAGACACTTGTAGCTCCGCGCCACGTGGCCTCAACTGATATAAAATACTTATATAAAATTATAGTCTAACTTTAATAGGAAAACACAGGTTGGTAGCCATTTGCAACGGATAGCACAGTAAGTACTAGGAAAAGATAATAATACTTCCGCCTCTATAATACTAAGAAGCGATTAAGTGAAATAACTGTAAGTTACTAGTACTTACGCCCAACTCATATTAATGGAGGCAATTTGTATGAAAAATAGTATTTTAAGTATATTTTCTATACATATATTTTTTTTTATGTATGTTTTTTTTAATAATTCACACCCCCAAGTAGGAATCGAACTTACGCCTAGTATTATTTAGTTAAAATTAGATAGGCAGTTAACTTTATTCGTACACATTCTTATTAAAAAACATAAAGAACTAAATAATAAAAATGAATTGTAAAAATAAAATTTGTTTATTCTGTAAAAATACTCGTAATTATCGTTATTATCTGATAATAATTATTATAATTCCATAGAAACGTGCATAATTTGTTTTAAACGGCGATTATTATTATAATACATACTCAAGTACCTCCATATGTTATTACTAATAATTTCTGTAAACAAGAAAAACATGTTGCTTGCCTACTTTTTAAAAAGATTCGCGCCAAGGTGAGCCAGTCGTTAACCTTTTTAAGATATCTCAGATACTAAGAATGAAATTTCTGAATGAAAGTTTACTTTGAGGCCAGTAATATTTATTTAAATTTATATTTCCATTTTCGCTCTGGTGTCGAAGCAAAGCGTTGAATTCCGCCACTCAACACGCAATGCCTGCAGAATTTGGCGTATAGTAAGTATCCTGGTATGTTCGGGATTGTCATAAAATCATATAATAAGAATGATTGAACTGTCCGTCCGTAAAACCAGCAAACGAACGATAGTGTAGATGACCTAAAGACCTTTCTGATATCATTTGGCGCCACATTCAAGTGGATACAGTATTCACGTTCTTATTTAAACAAGATGACTTTTATTTGACACAATTTAAAATATTTTTTTTTTTTTTTCTTTTTATTTAAGAGCTTTGTCGTGACAACGACCATGCTGCCCTGTTTGGTTAACATTCTAATTAATATTAGTCACAATCAATTATTTTTATTCTGAACTATATACAATATTTTTTTTCCTAACACAGAGTCTGGTACTGCTAAAGCACTATTACATGCTCCTATATCATTGTAGAAATCTCTGCAAATTAACCGACGTCTCAGAGGCTCATTCTGGACACATTCCATCGTAACATGATATATGTCATCTATGGTGTTGCATGTACAACAATTAGGAGAATCAATTTTTTTCATTAGAAATGCGAATTTGTTTGATGGAATGTGTCCCGACCTAAGTCTTAAACACGTCACACAATCTTTTCTATTTAGGCAAACAGAGTCAATCCACGATTTTATTGAAGGTTCTGCTTGAATAGTTCTGTACCAAATACCCTTAGTTAGAGATCGTTGGTCGAAATATTCCTTCCAAAACGAGTAACACAAATTCCTAATTAAATAAACACAATCAGAAGATACCGGTTCGATAGTCATTGGGACACCATCCGTAATTCCCTCCTTGGCCAGTGTATCGGCAATTTCATTACCTAAAATATGAACGTGTGAAGGGATCCATTGTAAGACTACTAATTTATTCTGTTGATCATACTCATGAATTAATTTTAAAATATTAAATGCTACGGGAATACCTTTAGGATTAGAGGTACATCGAGCAATGTGTTGAAGAGAACTCTTAAATTAGAGAACTTAAATTTAAAATATTCATTTATTTATAAATAGTATTCCGCACACAGCAGGGTAGGAAGAGGGAACCTAATGTTAAACACTTTCTTCCTCACTTTTATTTCCCCCCATATATTATTTATTATTCTTAGTTCTTACCTGGTAGTTTAACCACCATTGGAGGTGCTATCTGGTTGGGATCCAATGTAAACGCCTTAAATAACAACTGAACACGGAAACACAGTTCACTTATAATTACTATTAAATCATCAAATCCACTTTATCGCTTCGCTTCTCGGTAAAACTCTTTACAAGCTGTTTCGTGGAAGCGAATACGAATGCACGGGAGAAATTAATTTGCAGAAATCGACTTCGCCGGCGGCCGGTCCGCGTGCCGTCGCAGAAACCTCTTCTAGGAACGCACATTCAATTTCACTTGACGTTTATCACAGAGGGAGATATCGCGGGAGGTGAAAGTTCGAGAGGGCCGGAGAGCCGTAGTGCCTCCGTCGTGGGTGATAGTCGACTGGTGGCGACTGGCGAGCGGCTGGCAGCGAGGCCCGCTCCGCTTCACGCTCACCGCTCAACGCTCGCTCGACACTCGCCCGCACTTCCCAGAACAGCCAACCTTGGTGCTTCTGAGAAGTAACTCAAGGCATTGTCGTTAATTTATATAAAATATATTCTTTACAGCCAGCTATCACCGGCTTGTGGGTTACGCCATCCACAGTCACACACAGAGATCCAGATTAGTTAGTTAACTCTCATTTGGGGCTATCAATCATTTCGGTCCCTATTTCTATCCGACCTGCCGCCATAAACGGGGGTTCATTCACTTCGTGGTCTATTTTGTACTGATGCGCCCAGCGTAGATCGCCCACAACTTAGTAGGTACCTACAGTACAATTGACGAGACGTGGCCGTTGAAAATTAGGTTTTTGAACGTTTGTGCATTGTACAATTGGTAAGAAAATAATAAAAAGTATTAAAAAATCTAAAATGAAACCTATGTATCCTATCTATAGTTAACTTCAAGGCGGCCACGACTGGTCGACCCTACTATACCTACACAGCTACAGAGTACAGACACGTTAATGGATTAAGCTCACCGAGGCGCCCTTTTGTTAGATATATAGAGAAAGTTATTTTAACGAGTTTTCGTCTGGTACTTTAATAGCACACGCATTGCTTAGTGGTATTTTTATTTACTATGTGCATTACGTACTATACTGTACTGTTAAATACACCACAAAGTACGATAATGAAAGATTTGTAAATTATATACATACATTAATAAAGAAAAAAACATTATTAAAGTATAATAATGAGTAACAATCTTTTTATCCGCTTCACGCATATTTTAGCTGGCATATAGGCAGAAGGAACCTAATGCTAAGACACTTGGTTCCCCCTTCCCAATAAATAATTAAAAACTCACCGCACTTTGTCTTGACCACAGAGCGAACAAAATGGAAATATTCACTATTTAATTTCCTCAAGTGGGAATCGTACCCACGACCTGTCGCATTTGAAGTCATACTGTGCCAACATTGCAGATTTCATAATCCAAACATACTCGAAGAGTCAGCTGCCGTCTGTGTTGTTTACATGTTATATATAAGGAGACTGCATCACTGCGATATACTCGTACATAGGAATTATATATATATATATATCTAAATATTCAAATGTGAATCAAAAATTTTGTCTGCTTTTAGGAATATAAAATTTGGCCCAGTTATAGTTAACTAGCGACTAGCCTACTACAAGTAGACTAGACATAGTAGCCTATGTGTTATTCTAATGTATGTACTATATTACTGTAAACTTACATCCAAATCCGTTCAGTAAGTTTTGCGTGAAAGTGGAAGAAATAGCCATCCACGCAAAAATTAACATTTATAATATTAGTAAGGTACTTTATATAGAGAAAGGGGCAAGAAATTTTAAATAATGTATTCATATCTAAAATAAATATAGCACTCACTCTAACAGCAAAATATGGATGTTCCACAATATCCACTTTAGTATAGACATACACGTTGCTATGGCAACGCGTATTGTACGCATCAGTAGTTTATCTATTATCTACAGATACGACAGGAAATAATAATATGAAAGTAGAAAAAAACTATCCACCCCTCGAATCCACACTTCCGAACATCTGCCAATTGAGCTGTTACCTTTGTCCCTCTAAATTCCATTTAAGTATTTCAAACATAAAAAAAAACAATTTTATTTGAACACGATGTTCGTTGATAAACGATTGTAACCGTTGAATTAATGCTATAGTTTTTTTTACTGTAAAAAAGTAAAAGTGGTACTATACGCTTACTATAAATTATATTTAATTAAATGTCTTTTTTTCAGCTGCACGTTGTATCCGACATATAGTAGAGTAGGCAAAGGAAACTTAGTGTTAAGACACTGTTGCCCACTACCCGCAAAATTTTCGAGGCATTGCGCGTTGAGTGAGAGAACTCAATGCCAGGCCATGCCAGACCATGCCAACCATGACCATGCCAACCATGCCTTCATCTACCAGTGCTTGCAAATTAAAACAAATTAATATAATCCTTCCCCTGAATGAAACTCGAACATTTCAGTTGATCGCTTTTCATTTCACTACAATAGCCTCAATTTAATCCTCAATATTTATCAATATTGAACGATACATTTTAAAGAATGAAATAAAAAAAATTAAATGAACAAATATCCTTGTATTAACAGTTTTTCTGGGAAATGTGAAAATATTAATAATTATAAAATGTTATATTTCTACAATATAAATGAATAGGTACTTTCAATTGTCCTATATTTTATTTAATAAAAAAAGTATTAAACTATTAAGAGAGGGCAATCGTATGACTGCAAAAGCGTCTGGATGTGGATTCAACTCTCGCTCGAGGAAATTAAATATTTAATATTTTCATTTCTTCGCTCTGGTGTTGAGGCAACTCAAGGACACTCAACACGCAATTCGTCCAGAACTCAGCGGAAAATGTGTTAACACTAGTTCCCAGGTTCCCAGGTTCCGTCTGCCTACACACATATTATGTACATAGCAGGTATGTGTGGGATACAGCGTGAAATTTAATGAGAAACACTTTTAAACATGTTCTATTTTGTTTAATTTTTTAAATACTTTACTTTTAACAATAAATGCTTTATTTTCTATATAAAATAGTTATATTATTAAACCTAATAATTATAAGTACAATAAAAGTAGAATGATATTCCGCGAACGACGCGTGTGACGTGCGCCACCGCGCCGCGCCGGCCCGCGTTTTTTTATATCTGTGTACGGATGAGCAGAAAAGTACAAAACATAAAAATATTCAAAATTCCTTTGTAGCACTTCAACAAAGCTTTGAAAGAAAAGAAAGAAATTATTTTTTTGTATATACTACATATGTGAATAGGTAGATAAGAGAACTTAGTGAGCCATTTTTCTATTCTTTGCATTTAAATTGTAGCTCCGCTTTGGGTGTCGATCTTTCGATGAAAGTTTTTAAAAATCGATCGAATCGAAGTCAACGTGAGGTTTGCCGGTTCTATTCCTATTGGGGTTAATGAATAGTTTCCATTTCCTCTCGTCATATTTTATTTCGTTTCATCAGTGATAAGATAAAGAGTATAAAAAATATAGTAGAAGGATTATGTTAGGACAGGTCGGTTGTTCTTAGAAGGACTAATTTTAAATTATAATATCAATACCACTAATATACTTACATATTTATACGAAACACGAAAAGGTCCAACCAATTCATTAGTCTAACCAATTCACTTCTCTTTTTATAAGCTGCGACTATAATAAAGAACGTAAAACCAAATACAACATAAAACATATAAAATACGAGCACGGAATAAAAAAGAGAATTTCATAAAAATGCTCGTTATATTTTCAGACTAATATTTCAGGTTTCCGTCGATCTATTACTTCTGGTTCGTCGAGTGAACTAATAACATATTTTTTTTGCTTCAATTCACTCCAAATGGTGTTTTTTTGTTTGAAATTTTTGATGAATTTGATTCAAAAGCATAAAAATCGCTATAATAACATTGAAATTATTCAAAAATTGCCGATACTAGTTGAAAAGACAATCTAAAAAAGCTATAATTGATTTCAAAAAATCCCACCGTAGTAAAAGTAACGATAAAAAAAAATACAACATCTTGTTATAATAAAATCCACGAAGCAAGAGATTTCTTTTTATTAATAACGTTTAACTTTAAATTTATATTATTTAACACTAAAAAGTGGGGACTAACACTAGCTTTTACTTTTCCGCAATCACTTTTGACACCAATGATCCGCAACTGCAGCTGGCCTCCACGTGTACGGCCGCCATATTTCGACAGCCGTAAAATAGAGAGCTGCTATGTGGTTACTTAACACTCGAGTATTTGGCGCCATATTACATAATTTTAGTTCCTTTCACTTATAAAAAAAAAAAATAAAGCAAAGATTTTTGTTTATTAATTTTATAAATTAAGTAAAGTTGTTTTTGGTTAATATTTATGTGTTTTATGTTTATTATTGATAAAAAAAACTTGAAGATTTGTATTTTTTTTTTATTGTATATTTGCTACATTTAAGGATGGTTAAGTAATCGAATAATTCATAATATTACCGACTATAGAGTCGAAATGATTAAACGTATTGTATGTCAATAAAAAATACCATGGAAAAAAATATTTAGGTGTCAATTTTAAAATTAATTCACAGCTTCGCCAGGATGTAATCTACAATGATTTATTTTCTCGTCTCTATTACTTTCGTGTATGTATGACATTATTATTTTACAAACAATCTCCATACATTGATAGCCTAAAGTTTCAGATAAGTTAGTAAAAAATAAGTTTAGTTAGTTTGTAGCAATATTATAGCATACAATTTTTTATATTGACATAACTTTCTTATTTATAAACTGATTGAAAAAAAAACAAACACTAATAACTGTTAAGAGAAGTTGAGAGCAATGAAAATTGCTTTTAAATCGGTAAAGCCATACCTCAAATTAACTAGAATCCACAGTCAAAAAGACAAAAATAAAAGAAAACATTGGGGCAACTAATAAAAGTTTTTCTTATATATCTTCCACGTACAGACAACCAATGACTTACAGTTTAATTATACAGATAATAAAACATTATTTAAACTAAAAAAAACTAAAAAAAACATAAATACACACATGAAGAGAGCTTGACACGCTGAATCACTTTGTATTGCGCTCGGAAAATTACTATTGTGTGTACAAATTTCCAGGTACGGCTCACAATCCGTTTACTAGAAATGTTACATGATATTACTATAGTTTCCTTGAATTATTTATTTTTTCAATTAGCAAGTTTCTGTTCGTGACATCGTCCATGTGCCTGGTGGACATCGGCACGTGTTTTGGAAAATTGATTTCTATTGTTTGTTTTTATTTAAAATAAATCCATGATTTACTATTGATAATACAGGTGTAGAGAACTGTTCTGTTTATACCTATTTAAATTTTTATCTATATGGTCTTGATGGGTGACTACTTCGAAAAAAAAAGACTGTATAGTTCAAAAATCCATCAAAATCAAAAATGAAATGTAAATACAAAATTTGTATTATACTTTACTAAATAAAAAATAAAACGGCGTTCAGTTCCGCCACTAAGCACGCGCGGAAAGTGGGTAACGTGTCTGGATGGAAAAGGAATGTCTTAACACCAGGTTGCCTCCGTCTTCTCTTCAATGTGAGGGATACAGCGTAAAGCTAAAAAATATATACATAATTTGCGTTTTATCCATAATTAAAATAATGAATAAAGCGGAGAAAAAATTTACAACAAAATATACCCAGCTTGTTTAAAATTAATTTCTAATATAAAATATCCACCAATTAATAACCGGTGAAACTTAAATAAGCTTCTACTCATTTATGAAACGTATAAATAGTTTCACGTAGCGGGATTAGAACCCGCGCCTTGAAACCATCCAGCCATCCAAGACAAAAAAGAAGTTTCATACGTTACCGAAATAAATATTTATCTTTCCTAAATGTGTACAATTATTAAATAACCACTGTTTATTTCTTTAAAAGTCCGATAATAAATTAAAAGGAGCTTTGTACGTTTTACAAGAACATTAATTACGAGATCAACGTTTCGCAGTTCCTGAGAGGAATTCGTCCGACGCGCGAAAGTCTAAAGATAAATCGGATTCTTCGGAGAAAAGTAACATTTGTTTACAAGTGCCCAATTGAATGTTTGAGTTGCGTTATAGTTTAGGAGAAAAACCCATCGTTGTTTGTTTGCCCTGTTTCTTTCTATGGGATTTTAAAAGTTATATATTGTGAAATATTTGTATAATTTATAGGTGCTTCGTTTTTTTGTATGTAGATTAACTTTTAATTTTTTTCCAAAAGGTTTTTTTATTCTTTTGTTAAAATCAATTTAATGCTAGATTGAATAATTAAATAATTTAATGCTAGTTAGAATATATGCTTTAAAGACATTATATAATATTAAGGAAATGCGAATTTAATGCACAAGTTTAATAATAAACAAGCTAGAGGCCATTCGTGGCGCAGAAGCACAAGCCTGTCAACGCGTGGCCAGGATGTGGGTTCGATTCCCATTCGAGGCAATGAAATATTTAATATTTTCGTATACTTCGCTCTGGTGTCGAGGCAAAGCGCCTCTTTGAATTCCGCCACTCAACACGCAATTCCTCGAGAATTCTACGAAATGTGGAGAGCGGAGTCTTGACACTAGTCTCCCTCTGCCTACCATACATTTACCTGCAGGATACATTTCTGAAATTCCATACATTTCATAAAAAAAAATATTCCTGAGAAATAGCGTTATTAATACCTATTCGATAAAACTTATAAATTCCAACATGAAAATTAGACGAGTGTGTTTCGCAGAAATACTGTTATAATAAATTATCTAGTATTGCAGCAATGATGGCTTTCAAACTATTTCTTTGAATTTGCGACTTTATCCTACTTTTAGTTTTCGCAGCAATTTCTTTTAGTTATTTAGTTACTTTTAGTTTTTTGATAGAAAATATTCATGTTTTAGAATCGTTATAGAAGTTTCCCAATAGAAATAGTACTTTTTATATCACATTGGCAGTTTATCTATAGTCAAAATGTTAATTTTACCTCTAATATTAAAGAAATAATTATAAAAGTTGTTTACATTAACTCTTCTTTCCGTGTGCTATATATAGAATTTGTGTGTAGTGAATGAAAAAGATTAGAAATGTTAAATATTTTCTTTAGTTTTTTGTAGATTTTATTAAATTTACATTATCAGTAAAAGTCGGATCGCCTTATTACCAAACCGACCCAAATGAAAACATTAAATAATTTAATCCCCCAAATGGGATTTATTTTCAACTTATATTAGTGTTGCAAGTTTTCATTTCATGCCAAATTTCATAATACATCCATGGAAATACTTTATAGGTTTTCATTACGAAAATTTGTTTCAAAAGTTTGAAAGTCTGAAGTCACGGCCCCAAACGACGGACAGATAAAAGATAGATGGACAACAAAGCGACCCTTAAGGGTTCCTCTTTTCTTTTAAGGTACGGAACCTTAAAAACACGTGATCGTGCACTGTCTTAATTAAAAATAACCACTGAACACGAATCCAATCCCTTTAGGATTACATGATATGCTCTTGACCCAAATCGTTTAAGCACTTTGCTACCGGCTGTGAATAGAATACACGTGTCGGCATTTAGGTATTGTTATATGAATTTTTTTTTAGTTTCACGCTGTATCCCGCATGTGGCAGGGAAGGCAGAGGAAGCCTAGTGTTATGATATTCCATCCCTCACTTCCCGCCGAGTTCTGGAGGCATTGCGTGTTGGGTTGCGAAACTCAACGTCAAGCTTTTGCTTTGCTATCAGAGAAGAAATGAAAATATTAATACATAATAATTTATTCCTCCAACTGGGAATCGAACCTACAATCATCGCATTACAGTCACACACTTGTGCCCCTCGGCCCTCGGCGTCACAATGCCTCGTGTGGTTATTTTTTCTATAATCAGTCGATATATGAATTTCGATATACGTTTATTTCGATAAGCTTTGTTGATAAGAGCTGAAATAAAGCTTTAAATTTTCTCATTTCAAATACATTTTCATAATCGTATTTTTTATCTACTAAATTATTTATATTGTAAACTAATAGTATTTTCAATTGATTTATTTTATAAAAGCGATTACCTTATAGAAATATATTGCATTTCTGGTATTTAATATCATATGTACTAATAATCGGTAACAATGGAATTGACGATTTACTTCCGCTCATTGTAATGGTGATGGTGAGTGGCCCCAGATAATGGACCGCCATCAAAACCGTTGATCAACTATTTTATCTAGCACTGGACAGAGACTTTGGGAAGCTAGCGGCCAACCTTCAGCGTTGAAGAGGCCACCCAAAGAAGAAGGTCAATGGAATTTGAATCTACACTAATTTTGTCTCAAACTACGCCACGAAGGCACTACTGCGTAACAGAAATTCAACAAAATAAAACGAACATTGAGATCTACCACGCGTATAAATATTTGTTTTATAGGGTAATTTAATTTACGCAGAAGATAATTAATTATCATTTATAATGAATCGACAGTAGGTAGCATTTTCCAATTATATTTTACTTAGAATTTTTTTAATGTCACTATAATTACACAAACACGTTTATATAAGGTCTACCGCTAAATGAATTATAATTAAATTTTCATAGATTGACATCTGGTTCTTGCTTAATACATGCACTTCTTAGAAACATTTTAATTTAGCATTAAAAAGGAATTCTTTAATTAAATAAAAATATAATCTTATCTTCATCAAAAATCTAGGATGCCTGTAGCATTTAAATAAAACTAAAAACTCACCAAAGCACTTTCCATTTTTATTTTGTTATGTAAATAAATGATAATATCTTTGTTATTAACATACTTAGTTGTACCTATGTATTTATAAGTATATCATAATAACCACTAACTTTCAGATGAAATTAAGATTCCGAAATTTTCTTTGAAGCTGATTTTTTTTCTGGTCGTTTTAAGGATATTCGGGAGGATTCGGTTGAAATTATAACACCATTTTTTAATCCTGGAGGTATTGCGTGTTGAATAGCGGAACTTAACGCCGCGTTTTGCCTCGACAGCCCGCAACCTGTCGCGTTCACAGTCACATTTTCTGCTCCTGCACCACGAACGCCTCATATCGTTTCTACGTACTGGTTAACGCTTTTCCTGCAACCTGCCCCCAATAGCTATAATTATATATATTAAATTGCATTATCTTAGGGCCAGCTGTGTCCGTACTTTAACATTACAACGCGTATCTAAAATATTTTGTTCAACCGAAGCCGACAACATGTGTAGCATTTTTCATATGACAAAAAAATGGCTAAGTGCGAGTTGGACTAGCGCACGAAGTGTTTCGTTCCATAATTTATAAAGGCAATCACGTTTGTTGTAAGGGAGCCAGCCTCCTTAAAAAAATATTAAATTCTATTTTTTAATATCTTTTGTTATAATGGCTTAAGAAATACATACACAGAAATACAAATCTGTGAAAATTTCAACTGTGTAACTATTACGATTCTTGACACAGTATATCAATGATACCTGGTGATAGACGAACAGACAGACAGCGGTGTCTTAGTTATAGGGTCCCGTTTTACCCTTTCGATAAGGAACCTTAACAATTATATTTTAAAACAATGATAAATACATAATGTCAATAATGTCAAGTTATAGTTCTTTTAAGGAGGTTTTTAACCGACTTGTTTTTTTCAAAACCTCCCCCGTTCTATATTTGTTAACTATATTTTTATAATGTTTTTTCGTCGATTTCTCCCTAATTTATCCACATATATGGATTAATGAGGAAAAATGCAGTACATAGCAGGGTAGACAGAGAGAACCTAGTGTTAAAACACTCCAATCCCCACTTTCTGCCGAATTCTGGAGGTATTGCGTGTTGAGTGGCAGAACCCAACGCCGCGCTTTGCCTCGACGCCAGAGCGAAGAAATGGAAATATAAACATAAATAAATATTTCACTTCCTCGAGTGGAGTCACACCTTTGTGCCGCTGCGCTGCTATAAAGTATGTAAATTACGAAGATATTGTTTTTAAATATTACAGTGGATCTACTGTTTACAGTAAACAGCTTAAAAAGGTTTCCAGGGGTTAGAAATTCGTAGAATTCGCGTATCTCCTTGTATTTTCTGAAGGTGTTTTTTTATTTATGTCTGAGTTTGCATAACTCATGTTATTATTCAACCCAATTTACATGATTTAAATTCTTATTTTTATTTATATCAGTATTTTTGGAATTGGTCTCAGGTTAGATTGGCACTCATATTTATTTATTAAAAGTAACTACGATAATATTAACTAGAGGCCAGTAATGGCGCAGTGGCACAAGCGTGTAAACGCAACAGGCTTTGGGTTCGATTCCTAGTCGAGGAAATTAACTATTTAATATTTTTATTTCTTTTCGGAAGCAAAACGCCACTCAGCACGCAACCCCTACATAATTTGGCGAAAGCGATTCGTGAAGTGTCACAACACTAGTTTCCCTCTGCCTACTCAACTACAAGCGGGATACAGCGTGCAATTAAAAGAAAATGATAATTTCAGTATTCAATTAATTGAAAACTAGTGCGCATACTACGCATGTCACTTACGAATTTTTACCCGTACATATAACTGTTCGGCGAACCACATTCGAATGTGTACGCAATTAGTGACAGACAGACGGGCCGCGTCTTTACCGCGAAACGTAATTAACCGCCGCCGCTCTACTCAGAAGTATGATGGTCTCATAAAAAAAAGCGACATTACAACTTGTATATACCTGTAAATTTCCTTTTATGACATAACAATTAGCCCTAATTATTCTACGGCGGTCTTACTATGGTGTATAGCATACTACGAAAGAATCAACTATTTTAGTCATCTTTTTTGTTTAGACTTTAGACTAGAATAGCAATGAGTTTTTTTCTGGTAGCGTAATTTCAAGTTATTCACTTTGTAATGCCGGACTGAAAGGTTTCTGTGTAATTGTCGATATGAATATTGTTATTAACCTGTGGAATTCAACTTGCCATTTCACACGAATTTTTAAGTGAAAACAACGGTTATAAAATTGAAATAGTTGCTGAATTTTTTTTTGCTGAATGTAGTAGGGAAGGTAGAGGGAGCCTAGTGTTAAGACACTCCACTCCCCAACTTCCGCCGAATTTTAGACACACAATATATTTTGTTTATTAGTTTTTTATTTATCAATTTTATTATATAAATTTAATTTAGATAATGAAATGTTTCATATTTTCATTTCATCGCTCTGGTAAGGGAGCAAACCGCTCTGAGTTCCGCTACTCAACACGCAATGCCTCAAGAATTCGATGGAAAGTGGAAAACGAAAGTGACTTCATGACACCGGAGTATCTTAACACTAGGCTCCCAAGTTCCCTCTGCCTACGTTGTTATACACGAGATACAGCGTAAATCTAAAAGTAAATACAACGCAAAAATCCAACAAAAGATAAAATCGTTTAATAGAACATATTTACTAGAGATTGCGTATAAATACTTTAAGATTCACTTAATTCTTTTGAGTTACCGAGTGGAGGAACCGAGTGTCTTAAACCTAGCTTCCCAGGTTCCCTCTGCCTACCTTGCTATGGACGGGATATATCTAAGGACAAATACAAAACAAAACCGAAGAAAAGCAACGTCGTTAACACTAGGGATTGCGTGTGTATGCTTTTTTTAAGACAGACAGATTCACTTCTTCTTACTATCGAGTTAATCGACATACAAAGAGATAACAATTAGATCTTCCGGCGATGATGACTCTGTATTTTTTAACTGATGATAATAATGATTTCAATATAAAACGCTGGAACAAATCAGTCTTCCACGAATTGTAATAGCCTTGGCAGGTTTAATGAAATAAATTTTGTTTTGCTGTCTTCATTTTTTATTTTATTATAATAAGTTGTTAGAAAACAAATTGAGGCCAAATGGGTGTGCCGTTTGACTGTAAGCGTGGTAGGTTCTGGGTTCGATTTGCACTCGATGAAATGAAATATTTAATATTTTAATTTGTTCGCACTGGTGTCGAAGCAAAGCGTGGCGTTGAGTTTCGCCAATCAGGTCCTAGTGTGAAGGCACTTCCGTTCCTCCTTTTCCACCGGATTCTAGAGGATATGCGTGCTGAGTGGAGGAACTTGTCGCCAGGCTTTTGCCGTTACGTTACGGTCACACCCTTGTGCCCCCACGCCACGACGGTCTCATTCAAAGTTATTCAAAAAATCAGAAGCTGCTTTAGGGGAAGGAAAGTGTTTTAATTTACAAATTCTAAGGATTACGTAGAGCCTACGGTTGGGGCAGACGTATACAAAACGAGGATACGATGACGAACGACGAAAACGAGTGGAGACCCCGTACAAAACGACCGGTGGGACGACCCCATGCCAGATGGGCCGACGACATAAAGAGATTGGCGGGAAGCGGATAGGTCCGAAAAGCTAAGGATCGATTGTGGTGGCGAGAATTGGGGAAAGCCTATGTCCAACAGTGGACAAAAGATGTCTATTGATGATGATGATGAAGGATTTCTATGAAGCTGTTCATAATATTTCGCATTGACAGCTGCCATAAGAACTCTATAGATTAATCTTTCTCGCTACCCAGTATCGAACGTTGTACCATTGATAACACCAATTCATGGAACCAATCCCACCCCATTTTGGTATACGAGTAAATTGTTATCACATTCTAAGAATAAAAGATAAAAATTCCAAGAACGAATACAATTGATAAGTGAAATAATTGAATAGCAACCTTATCACCCTTTATCTAGTGTCGTATAACTTCTTGTTATTTCAATCACTGGACGGGGTCAATGACTCGTTTATGGTTTAGAAACATATGACCTTGTGTGGACCTTAGTGTAACCTATATTAGGAACGTGAAGGTTACGAATTTAAATCTTAGTCGTGATTTCTTATATAATAGTGAATTTTTCCTATTCTGATAACAAATAAAAAATTGGTAAAATGCGAGTCTGACTCGCATACCAAGGGTTCCGTATCAATATCATGATTATATGTCAACGGATAGTACAATTTATAACGTTGATAAACTTAAGTTTGCGGACGCATACACTCGTTTTGTATGATGTAAACTACAATTATGAGTTTGTATTTTTTTTTCAAAAAATATCTATTAATTTAGACGTTTTGGATTTTTTACTTTATTTATATTGCACGTTCTTACTGCCAATTTCATACAAAATGCAGCAAAGACGAAGCATAATCGCTCATATATTTTGATAGCTTTGACTTAGAAGTTTGATATTTTCTGTGCTCCAAGGTACCGCAGATCTGAATATTTAAAATTAGATTTCAGCTACCTATACGCGAGCTCTAGATAAATACTCAGACGGACAACAAGGGTTCTTTTCTTTTGAGGTACGGAACCCTGAAAATAATGAATGAAGTTATAGTAATTAACATCATGAACTAACAGAGTGAAAACTAATACCAAATGCTTATTCTGTTATTACAAGCTCATTTGGTATCACCTGAGTTATATTCGCACATGTAGATAAGCACCAATATTTTTTCCAAGAAGGATCAAATTGATATGGAGCACGTTTTCCTTAACAAAATAATGTGGATAATTTGATTTGAAATCATATTTTTTTATCTTCTCGCTGCTTCCACTTATCATAAGTATATTTTTTTTATTTACATAATCTGTTGTGCATAGATTAATCCTACCAACCTCATGTTTACAGTTAAATCATTTCAAGCTTTAGAAAGAAAGAAACTGTTAAAATACAACGATATATTTAAAAAAATATGTAAATAATACAAAGCCCGATCGCCGTGGAGATCCTTGGGGGAGACCAACAGTGGACGAAACAATGGCTGTAATAATGAAGATGTTGATGATGATAATGATGATGCCAGGACCCCTATCCTAGCTGTCACAAAAAATGTAAAATTTAACACTAAAGATAACATAATAAAAATGTGGTAAATTTTATATAAGTGATGAAGGACAGATAGAATAGTGGTATAAATTTACTTATGTATCATTTGAGTGTTTGTAAATACTTTTACCGTTAAAGTACTTAGTGACGTCATACCCCACAAAGCAAATTTGAAAGTAAATATTATATAATTTGTTTTAAATATCATTTTAGGTTAGTTTACTTACATTTGTTAATTTCTTATATATTATTATATGAATACCTTTAATAAACTTTTGATGCTATTTATCTAAGCTTTTATAATTAATTGAAAGTTTAAGTTACATTTAAAGTGCACTGTTTTTATATTATTTTTAATATTTTCTTTGTATCACGCACATCTTGTAAGGTAAACAGATTACAGAACACTACGATTCTGCTTCTACTTTTGCATATGTAATGCAGAAAATAAATGTTCCAGATTTGTTGAGTTTGAATGTTTTCATTTCCTCGCTCTGGTAACGAGGCAAAGAGGAGCGTTGAATTCTGCTACTCAACATGCAATACCTCCAAAATTCGGCAGAAAGTTGGGAACGGAAATTTCTTAATGAGAACGAAGCCTCTTAACACTGGATCGCCAGGTTCCCCTTGCTTACCCTGATATGTGCAATACACAGCGGGAAGGTATACATTACATACAGATATATACTTTGATTATATACAAGATAATAAATTATACATTTTTAAATAACAATTGTTATAAAAAATATATTTAAAAATATAAAGAAACACTCTTCTAAGGGCTCGGGCGAGGGCTAATACTCTCGAGCCATATCACCTACTACGACCAAATCGCTAGTTTAATGCAAACATACGTTTCGGAGAAATTTCCATTTAGATGCGTATTAGGTTTAATAACACAATTAGAGGAGATTAGATAAACTGTATAAAATTACGAAGCCACATAAAATATTTTTGATTCAAATGTAAACACTTTTCTTTGGAAATTTTCTCGATTCGATTCTGTTTATATTGAAGATTATTTTTGGCGACGCTGGGTTTTGCCACCTCTAAAGCTGGACGGAAAATGGAAAATCCAGTGATATATAACTGGATTCTTCGTATGCAGCCCACATGATGCGAAAGATATTTGAAAAATTTTAAATAGAAAATATTACCATGAAAGAATTGGCAAGTTGATTGTAGAGTTTTTATATAAAATAGTCGTTGATTGTATTTGAAACAATGCCCATTAAATTATATTTCAGTTAAAAATATTAATTACATATCGAGAAGCATCCAGTGGCACAAGGTGTGTAAACGCGACAGCTTGTGATTTGTATTGAGACTTTAGCATTTGATATTTTTATTTCTTCGCTGTGGTGCCGAGGCAAAGATCGGCGTTGAGTTCGGAAACTCTGCTTTTAAACTTCGGCGAAAAGTGCAGAACGGAGTGTCTTAACACTAGTAGCCTAGTGTTAAGACACTCCTCTGCCTACTCTGTTACAGACAGGATACGGCGTGAAGCTGAAAAACATCGAGATATAATCGGCTTAGAGTGTCAAACAAACGAAAACCTCACTCCTCAGATACTGGTCAGTTCCATCACCCATGCCACCAAGCATCTTCTGTTTATCAAACGCAAACAAAGTCCATGGCCATTGCATTTCTCCTTACGATAGTTTACACGACATTTCGAAGAAAACACGCCTATATGGGTAAACATAAGGCCATATGATAATCAATTCTAAGAATGGAGAATAGCTAGTAGAAGCCCTTCGCGACATTTTCAATAATTTTACCTTGAAATGATAAGAATAGTATGATTAGAGGTTTTTTTCCCGCTTCACGCTGCATCACTCACACAGAAGCATAGGCAGAGGGAAGTTCGCATGTTGTTCCCCATTTCCACAGGTTTCTGGACGCATTGCTTCAACGTCAAGTTTTGCCTCAACGAAGAAATACAAATATAAATTAAAATAAATATTCTATTTGTTCCAGTAGAGATCGAACCCCCAGCCAGTACGGTTGACAGTCACACACTTGTGCCCTAACGCCGCGACTGGCTTTAAAGATATTACCATGAAGCGATAAAAACTATCGAGCGATAGACATCTAGTCTCCATGTTAAAGTAGTACTTTATATGTTAGCTATATTCTTATTTTTAAGGAAGTTATTATTTGAAGGGTTCCGTAACTAAAACAATTTCGCTGTCTGTCTGTATGTCTGTATATCACCTGGTCGTATATCGTGAACCGATAGTTAGACGGTTCATATATACCGCTATAACAACAAATGCTATAAACAAAATAAAATAAATACATTCAATAAACCTGATTTATTGCTGCAACTGCTGCCAGAGTACAATTCGCACTTGGCCGGTTTTAAAGATAAGGAAGGTCGTCTTGAAGTGTATTGTGAAAAATTAGGATTTATTTTTAAATCATATAAAAACTATATCTATAATAACTAACGTCATTAAATATTTAATATGATTGAAGTTTAAATTGCTAGTAAAAATTATAAAGTAAAAAAAAAACATTGTTTTTAATATACTTTTCGCCAAAAATTCAACGAATCTGATTTTAAGAGTCGATTACTTAGGTCTATTACGTATTTTACGGTAAGAAGTTCGTAGTATTACATACTAATGTATTTTACGTTTGATATTTCGAAGAAATTGTTCCACGTGGTCAAATAATATCGATCCCGATGATAGCGTCTTTCTGTGAAGTTATGGGGAACGAACGCAGCCAAGGCCGTTTAGGATTATGTTTGTTGCTTTAATAGTTTCGGAGATTTTGTGTGTTTTACATATAAAAAAAAATAAGAATTATATTTAAGTAATGTATCGATTTTTAAAACATAAATTGTATTATGTAGCTTTAATAATATTGTGTAGGAATAGCCTCTACATCTTTCAAAGGACAAGGGAGGGCTTTGAGTTCCGCCAGTCAACAAAATTCGGTGGAGAATGGTGAATGGAGTGTCTTAACCCTAGGTTCCCTCCGCCTAGCCTGCTGTGTGCGGGATACAGCGTGAACCTTAAAAAAAACAAACATAATTTTTGGTACGACAGTATTATTGCAATTCATGTTTTCTGTGTTTATCGTGTTCATCGATAATAATTCGCGTACTTACTGTTTTGATATTTGTAAGACAAGATTATTTAAGTTTTATCAGATATCTTTGATGATATTGGTGAAAACAGATTCTTCGAAACACTCCTCAATTATTTTTTTCACCTGTTGATTTACAGCTGGGTTTTTTGACGCTTAATATTTGTTAAGTTTTACACTTTAATTATTATAATATGCTATGTTTTTTATAATTATAAAATACGAATGTAGATGCTACAGGTTGAGGGTTCAATTTTCGCTTGAGATAATGAAATGTTAAATATTTTCATTACTTCTGGTAAAGAACAAAAACGCCACTCAACTCGCAATACCTCCAGCTCCAGCCTCCCTATACCTACCCCGCTATGTGCGTGATATAGCGTGAAACATACCAACTGTGTAAAATTCGTTTAATACAGAATATATAAGCTAAATACGAGTATATAATGGCAACTAACGATTTGCGTTATATAACGTCAATAGCCACTACCAACGTCAATAATAACAATAAATGTTATTTAAGAGACAACGATGATTTATATACTATTGTATTAGTCCAACCTCATCTGTAGAAGCTGATATTAGAAATGGTTCTAAGAACCGATCACTACATATTATCAGATTCACACAGCACGGTCGGCAAAGGGAACCTAGTGTTAAGACACTTCGTTCCCCACTTTCCGCCCAATTCTGCTGGCATAGCGTGTTGAGTGGCGGAACTCAAAGCCGCGTTTTGCCTCGATACTAAAGCGTAGAAATGATAATATATAATACATTTAAATAAATATTTCATTTCCTCCAGTGGGGATCGACGAATCGAACTTCACGTGATAACAGTCATTAATCCCTATTTTCCTCAATTCGATTATTTATTAAATCCAAATTGTAATCACTTATTGTCTGTTTTTGTTATCTGTAGGTATTGTAGATATTTAAATTTAATAGTATAGTACACCGGCCAGGGGCACAAGCGTGCGATTCTAAATGCGATATGTTCGATCTCAACTCAAGGAAATAAACGGTTGAGTAGTTTTGGCGGGAAAGCCTAACAAACAAACTTACATGTACATTTATAATCTCGCTTATATCCATATATTTAAAAAAGGTATGTAGAATTAATAGTAGAAACGTGAAATTTGGACACATGTTTACTTTCGTAATCAGGACATCCCCTAGAAAGGGATTTTGAAAAGTTTTAACCCTAAAGGGGTGAAAAAAAAAAATCGCCACCGATTTTTATAAAATTGTAAATTCAGACTCTTAAAAATATTTTATTGAACACGTGTTTCACGGTTTTTTAGAATTCACCCCTAAGGGTGCAAATAAGCAGGCGAAGCGGCGCGCGTCCGCTATATATACTTTAATCAATTTAATAATCTGTAACGGATATTACGGATCGGAAATGAACAGAAGGGTAGGTATTAGCGATATAAATCAGAAGATAATACTTTAACTTTCGCAATTTGTTATATGTACATACGGATCCAATTTAAATGTTTTGAAATAGTCTCGAAGCGCGGCGTTGATTTCCGCCACACATTCGAAGTCAGAACGCGTTTTATGTATGACTTTAGAACCACTAGCAATTGGTCTAACACCAACCAGATATATTATTACACAGTTAAAAAACAAAATCTTGGAAATGAAAAAAATAAACATGATATATTAAATTAAATGTTTCATTCAAATTCAAAAGCACCGAAACTTGAAAGGAGATGTAATCTCTATAGCGAGTTCAAAAACATTTTTGTGAATGAGACGTACGTGAGATTGTTAAGAAAAAAAATGTTAAAAAGTCATTCAAAACAAGGAAAAGAAGATTTTCTTGTTTTGGAACGATCAAATTACATATAAACAAATGATGAATGGGCTAGTGGTGGCGTTAGGGCATGTGATTGTAAACGAGGAAGGTCGTGGATTCGATTTCCAAATGAGGAGCGGAGTGCCTTAACACTAGATTCCCTCCGTCTCCCACTGCCTTCTTAATGTATTGAAATTAAAAATACATTTTGCGCTTACTTAACATACTTACATTGAATATTATAGCGCAAAAAATATGAAATTTTTCAAATAAAAAAATTTACAAATGTCACTATTTAAATAAACGTTTACTAGCTTATTATTTATATTTCGTTAAAGGTGTTGTTTCAATTGTTTTTTTCTATGGCGTTCCGAGCGTGTCACTCCAGTTCGTTGAAGGCGTATTTTGCTAGCTGGTATCAAATATAGACATAAAATGCCATAAATATTTCCATATATACCATCTAGGCATTTAATTGAAAAATTCTTCAACAATCAGACTTTATAACGTCATTGATTATTTTTAATAATGTGCCTTTTTAATAAGTACTTAAGTATAGTGTGCCATGGTAATTAATTAAAATATTAGTATATTATCGGACGCGCGCAGCTTCGCTTGCTCAGGGTGAATTCTAATAAACAATGAAAAACGTGTTAAATTAAATATTTTAAGAGTCTGAATTTAAAATTTTATAAAAATCGGTGGCGATTTAAAGATTTTTCCATACAAACTTTCAACCCCTTATTTGCACGCTTAGGGGGTGAATTCTAGAAAACCATGAAATACATGTTCAATTAAATATTTGTAAGAGTCTAAATTTCAAATTTTATAAAAATCGGTGGCAATTTAAGATTTTTTCCATATAAACGTTCAACCCCTTATGGGAAGAATTCTAGAAAACTATGAAACATGTCTTCAATTTAATACTTTTAAAGGTCTGAATTTCAAATTCACTACAAATTGGTGCCGATTTAAAAAAAAACTATACAATCTTTCAAGCCTTTATTTGCTCCTTTAGGGGGAGAATACTAGAAAACGATGAAACATGGCTTAATTAAATACTTTTAAAAATCAAAATTTCAAATTTTAAAGAAACGGCGCCGATTTTTTTTTTCAATACCAACTTTCAACCCCTATTTCACCCCTTTAGGTTTAAAATTTTTCAAAAGTCCTTCTTAGTGGATGTCCAGATTACGAAAGTAAACATCTGTCCAAATTCCACGTTTCTACCATCAGCGGTAACGGCTGTGCGCGCGTGTTACCTCAGTCAGTGAGGACAAGTCCTTTTAGATAGATTATCATAATAAATCATATAAATATAAAACGAAATAATAACTTTATATATGTACACACAGGGATATTTTAAACACAGAGTATTTAGACACTCCGATCATTACTTTCCGTCCAACTAATAAATTAACTAATGTATTTGATTAAAAAATCTAGAAATTTCCCGACCTTTATATATTTTAAATTAAACTATTTCACTGGGATTTATATTTTAACAATTGGGAAATCCCCTGGTGTGAGCTCTGAGCACGTCTGTTTTGAACGATTTTTGAATATCAAAACAATTATATATTTTTTTTTTCAGTTTTACCTGTATACCGCATATAGCAGGGTAGGCAGAGGGAACCTAGTGTTAAGTCATTTCGTTGCCCACTTTCCAACGAATTTAAGAGATACGGCGTGTCGAGTGGCGAAACTTAGAGCCACGATTTTACCAGAGAGAAAAAATGAGAATATTAATAACTGGGAATCGAACTCACAACCGTCGCGTTACTTTCCTTTTGCCCCTATACATATATACCTATAGACACGAAAACCTTATTATATTATATCTAATCTAATCCAATGAAAACAATTTAATTAAAAAAATACAATGTTAATAACAATGGCAGGCAAAATAGAATTATATATAATGTTTACAAGCTAATTACACAACTTTGCTAATTATACTTACATAGCAATGAATCATCGATATCTGTTAATATAATTAAAGCGGGTATGTTCGTAGAAATACCCGAGGATCTTAATACTTCTACCTATTTACTCTTAATACCTCTATTTATTCGTATAAATGAAAACAGGATTAGCTTTTCCTGTGTTTGTTATTTACTTTGAAATTCTATAATAACAATTGTAGTAACAGATTACTTCTGCGAAATCGTTTTATTGTTTTGTTTTTTTTTTTATTGTAATTTATTATTATTGAACTATACTTTACTGTTTTTATTATAATAACAATAAATTTGTGTCTTAGAATTGGAATGTATATCTGTTATGTTTGTTCTGGCAACTCAATGTAGTAGATATAGCGGGTTCAATTTAGGCACATAGTAATTTAAATATAATATTAAATAAATTGTGCCAACATAAAAAGATTGAAATAAAAATGAAAAACAGAAACACTTCAGGCTTAAGGAAACATCTATTATCTTTCCACAAAAAGGAATCAGAAATATTTCTTCCTGTTAAACCAAAATTAAGTGGAGATATCACAAGCTTTTTAGTAACCGCTGGAAGAAGTGGACAGGTAAGAATATTTTTTTAACAGTTAAAAGAATTATANGTAGTAGATATAGCGGGTTCAATTTAGGCACATAGTAATTATTTTTCCCGCCTATTGCAGGGTAGGAGAGGCTCCCTGATTTTCTGGTCTTGTTTTCAAAACATTGCATTTTGATTGGCGGAACTCAACGCCGCTATTCGTCTAGCATAGCGGTGAAACGGAAATAAAAATAATAATTTCCAAGAATAAAAATCGAACCCGCAACACCACGGTTCACGATGATTATAGGTTCTGTCACGCTGTATCCCGCACACAGCAGGGTAGGCAGAGGGAACCTAATATAGAGGCACTCCGTTCCCTCTTTTCCGTTGAATTTTTCAAGTCTTGTTGAGGAGTGGAACTCAACGCCCAGCTCTTGCCTTGGTGCCAGAGCGAAGAAATGATAATATAAGTGATCGATCATTCCCTCGAGTGGTGATCGGATCCACAGCCATCGCGTAACTGTCACACCTTTGTGCCCCTACGCCAGGACGGCTTCGACCTTTGTTAATTGTTTAAAAACATATTTATTATCCAATTGAGAGACAAAGGTTGATATTCATAACAAGTTATGCTTACAAACGTATATGTCTCCCAGCAGACCCGCTGTCTGCATGTTTGGGTATTTCTATATTACCTCATCCATTTTACGATTACGTAACTACATCTAAAGGAAAACCTGGTCTTCCCATGAGTAATATTACAAAACATGATGATGTCAATGAATTCCATATAAAGTAGGGATTGGAGTGACGTATAGGTAGACGTAGGTTCAAGGTTCATTCTATCTATACTGTAATACGTAGAAGACAATGAAAATAATATATTTTCATAATTGTATATTAATTAAAAATATATAACTATAAGCCTTCTGTTGTGGCGTTGAGTTCCGCCACTTAATAGGCAGTGCATCCAGAATTCGGCGGTTTAGCGGTTTCGGTGGTTTTTTTCGGAGGTTTACAGTGTCTTATCACTAGGCTCCCTTTGCCCACACTTCTACATGCGGGATAAAACGTGAAGCTGAAAAAAATAACTCTTTCGTTACAAAATGACTGAAAAACAACGTATAGCTGAAATTGTGCGACGTAAAAAGCTGAATATTGCCAGGTTTTTCATTTATTTTTTAATTTGTACAGGCACAGAACGGAATAAAATAGAATGTCATACTATCCACGTAATCAAAACGCAAAGAACTACCATTCTGTCTTTTAGCCGTTATATTATAGAAAAGCTCAACCCCGATTGTAGAGTTTCGTTGAAAAACTAAATATAAATTTAAAAAATAGCAAAAACAAAAGAAGAATGAAACATGGTAAGATTACTTTAAAATGTAAACTTAGAGTTAACTTCTACTACTACTGTTGGAACGAGACATGGTTCTTTGTCTTACTGGATCACTTACAATAAACAAATATTCGCTTTGCATTGTCAGATACGGGAAATATGCAATTATATTATTATAATGATATTTATATAATGCAATTATATTAGTAAAAATTTTACTATATACATACAACTAGCGAGCCTCTTGCGGCTTCGCCCGCTTTTTCTACAGGATTTTTCATATAATGTATGTTTGCAAAGCACTTAAAATAATGTGAAAACTAATTAAACCCTAATGCAACCCGCATTTTCGTAGTTTCAATAAGGATTTTCCAATTGTTTTACACAGCAAGGATTTTTTAGTAGGTACCGTAATCTTAAATCTGTGCTACTAATCTTTTCAAGCACTTATTAAAACATATTTAAACTAGCGGACGCGCGCAGCTTGCCTTGCGTAATTAGGCGTGAATTCTAATAAGCCACGAAACATGTGTTCAATGAAATATTTTTAAGAGTCTAAATTTCAAATTTTATAAAAATCGGTGGCGATTTAAAGATTTTTCCATACAAACTTTCAACCCTTTTTTTGCACCCTTAGGGGAAGAATTCTAGAAAACATGAGTAAACATGAGTTCAATTAAATACTTTTAAAACTCTGAATTTCAAATTTTATAAAAATTGGTGCCGATTTCAAAAAATTCTATACAAACTTTCAACTCCTTATTTGCACCCTTAGGGGGAGAATTCTGGAAAACAATGAAATACGTATTCAATTAAATACTATTAAAAATCTAAATTTCAAATTTTATGAAAATCTTGAAAATCGGTGCCGATTTAATTATTTTTCTATACAAACTTTGAACAAAAGCCTACCTACTAATAACTACTACAAAAAATATGAAACCAAATATATCGCGCCGAAATAATACATTCAATTCCAATTATCCAATAAATCTTCGTTGCTATAAAGGCAGGCGGGTTTTTTTTTCGAGCTTGTGGTTAATGCTGAAGAGGGTATTCTGTCCCTGATGAAAAGCAAGCACTACGTGGCTGCCTGTGATGAAAATTAAATAGAATGCATCGGCCGGGAATCGAACCCGGTCCGCCCGCGTGGCAGGCGAGCATTCTACCACTGAACCACCGATGAGTGTAAGGCAAGCGGGCGCGGCGCGGACGCGCTTGTATAAGACGTTTCGCAGCAAGGATTTTTTGATATTGTAACAACTTCTAAAGTACTTATTAAAATGAAAAACAGTAAAAGACAGTTTTGATCTACATTAAATGGCCAACGTAACTAATATACTTATTTATATGCTGAGAGTAAGGGATAAGTGAAACTTGAGTCGATACAGCTGATGTGTCAACGGCGTGATGTGTCAACAATTAAATGCGTTTTTCTCTAAAACTATTCGCAATTTCGAAATAGTGTAAAAAGCAAATTTTATCTTCGCTTAACGTAGAAAATTAATAAAGTATTTTAAAGGATAAGGATTAATACCATTATAGAAAAACATCCCTCACAATAAAAAATATATTAAAATTATTTTTAGACAGAAAAATGATCACTACACGTTATTCTTAAAAGATACGAATATGCCGTCGCTGACTTTTTTGTAGATCTCATTAAAAGGAACAATACTCCAGTACATTTTTTTCATGTAGTTCTTACCATTAAAGCAGCGCATGCGCGAAAATGTCTCAACGGGTAGGACTTTATACACATTTATCTTATTTATGTTTATTTACATACGAATGTACAAATAATAAACTATATATAAACCTTCCTTGAAAAATACTCGACCTAATGGTGAAAACCACATCAAAATTCGTTGGGAGGATTAGGTATCCTAGCCAAGAATAGATTTATAAAAAACTTCCCCATTCAGACATTTTTTTGGAAAACAGCCTAAAAATGTCTCAATTAAACAAGAACCGTTGCGTTTGGTGCTCCGTTACCTCCGACTATCCCGCTAGGGATAAAGCATGAAGCTATCTCTTATCTCTTTAAATGAACCAAAATTATTAAAATTGTATTACATTATAAATTAAATAAAAATTTCACAAGAACGTAATGATTAAATATAATTAGAGTGAAGCAGGTAAAACATATAAACCATTACAGAAACCCATATATTTGTTCTAAATAAAATAACGTAATTGATACAAAATTACACAATGTAAAACGAGACCGATGAGGAAGTGTTATATAACACCTCGGAATTAGATTCTCTATTAATTTATGAGGAAAAATTACTGTATAATTCAATCATTAAGCAATTACCAGTTTAAAAGATGATTATTGGGCTTTTGTCCATTCCGTTGTGGTTTATTCTATAGCTGACTCAGTCATAACTGGGCGGGATCTCTATTCGAATATTTTTCTATTAGGAAATGAATGAGGAAAAAGATAGACGAAGGAAATTGTGCTCAAATTAAACTTTTTTAAACCATTTTAATCTGCGAAAACGGAGTAAATAGTACTGATTCTAAATAAGGGGTTTAAGTGTTTTTTTAATATAATAAATTGTAATTATTTGAAGGTTTTTAGTTTTTTTTTTTCATGCCATCTTTAAGACATCTTTTCTTTTTTGTATATAGCAGGTGACAGAGCTAACTTAGCATTCATTCATTTCTCCGAGCACCGCCGAATTTTTAACACATTGTGTGTGGAGTGGCGGAACTTAACGTCGTATTTCTTGTCTTACCACCAAAATGAGAAAATAATAATAACTCATTTTCCTGAGTAGAAATCGAATCCACTTTGACGGCCTCAATTCATACAGAAAAATTTGATAGCGGTTGACTGATTTTGTAGAAAAGAATTTTCATATAGTATGTTGATAATATAATAGGTATACGTAAGTATATAAAAAGTCTATGAAATTTCGTGTAATATATATAATTCGACAAATGATATAAGCTTATTAATTACTTATTCATTTTAAAAAGACGTATTACTTATTCTTTTTAAAAAAAAATATATATTCAATTTGTTTTTTCCATACTACGACTTATCGGTAGTATTATCATTATCTTCTAAGAAATAATGATTATTATAACAGTAATTGACATAGCTTTACATAATTATGTAAAAGATACGTGACATTGGCGAAGTGGTTTTGTGCTCAGCCGGCACGCTCGAAATGCCATAATTAAAGAAGTAAACTGTAAAATAATTAAACGAAATAAAATATTCAACTTTAGCATATATGCTACTATTTTTAATTCAGTATACTGAATTAAAAATAGAGCCATCCAGTCTTTCTTTTTTGTATATATGTGGAATATATATTTTTTATTTAGCCTAGTGTTAAAACACCCCCATCCCCACTTTCAATTTCTGGAGGCATTGCGTGTTTGGGTGGAGATAGACGCTCTTAATAATAAAATGATGAATTTTAAAGGTTAAATATTCTAACTTTATAATTTTGATGAAAATTTTAAATCGAAATAATAAATCTTCAGAAAGTGGGGAACAAAATCTTACTGGTAACAGAATGTCTTGACACTAAATTCCCTGGTTTTTATCCTACCCTGCTTTTCGGAATACAATGTGAACCTAAAAACATAACCATTCAATAGAAAAAACCATACAAAATATTAACCCGTCAAATTACAGTTAACTTATTTAGTTCATTGCTAGCCTCAAAAATTACAATTCAAGGTTTAAACTACACCTTCATTTTAGTACTTATATCGTAATAATATGTAAATGTAGATACTATGTTACAGGGCCGCGTGCGTTTTCTTTAGAAATGGCGATTGTCGGTTCACATTTCCTTATATTCAATGACACAATCTGACTTCCTCCTTTATCATCGTTACCATATTTGTATGGGATATGTAGATATTATTTTTTATAAGTTTCACGATATAGCAGGGGAAATTATCTTTTTACCAGAGAATTAATTCCCCCAAATGGTAATCTAAGCCACAAGCGTCGCGTTTATAGTTAAATGCTATGCCGTTGTACCACGAAGACCTCTTAAGCCAAATCTCATCATAATTAGACCTATATAATAATTTTCTAATTTACAACAAAAATTTAATTAACAATCACCTCTATTAACTACAAAACACTAAATAAACCTCTTAATTAACAGTCCCCTTTTCAAAGAGCACGTCCAACTAGAAAGTTATTCGGAAATTCGAACGGTCCACCAAGATGCCATTTCACAGTAATCCGTTTATAGAAAGCCGATACATTCGCAGAATATCGCACAATACTGCGACTTGCTGGAATTACTGCGTTCTCAGTAGCGGCCGAGTACACAACTGCGTGGCAGCTGGGTCATGTAACTGACATATATAAGCTTTATAATTATTATAACTTAGCTTTTTTGGTAAACGCAACTGATTGTGGGTTCGATCCCCACTCGAGGAAATGAAATATTTATTTAAATTTATATTTCCATTTCTTCGCTCTGATGTCGAGGCAAAGGGCAGCGTTGAGTTCCGCCACTCAACTCACACACTCGTTGCCTCCAGAATTTGGCGGAAAGTGGGGAACGGAGTGTCTTAACTTAACAGCGTGAAGCTGATTAAATTTTTAATATTTTTTATTGATATATTCATGACGTATGCCGCACATAGCAGGGTAGGCACATGGAACCTGGTAACCTAGTGTTAATTCAATTTGTTTCCATTAAGACGCCTCTGTTTCCGCCGAATTCTGGTTGTTAATGTGAAACTGCGAGTTGAGTGGCGGAACTTAATGCCAGGCTTTACCTCGTTACTAGAGCAAGGAAATGAGAATATTGATCATTTCATTTCGTTGAGTAGAAATCGAACGCACAAGCTGTTGCATTTACCTATGTATGTAGCGCCTTAGTTATATTATACATTATCCCTATAATATAGTTTCACCCTGTTTTCCTTATACCAAATTCGGAATTCTGAATTGAATATCGCAAAACAGTTACTAGGAATAGTACGCAATGTGCGTACGTAAATTTAAATAAATATTAGTAGATAATTTCCAAACCCCATTTCAAAATTTACAACAAAAGGCAATATATTTATCCTTTACAATAACATATATAAGTGATAATATGAATTATATAAAAACCTTACTAGGTTGTGTAGTCCAAAATGTAGCCCAAAAAAAGAATTTGCGAGCAGGTACTCCTGCTCGCAAATTCTTTTTTTGGGCTACAAAATGAAAAATTTTAATATTTTCATTTTCTTAGGTCTGATCTCGAGGCAAAGCCTCGTTGAATTTTTACACTCAACTCGCAATGTTTGCAGAAATCGACGGAAAGTGGGAAGCGGAGTGTCTTAACACTAGGCTCCCTTTGCCCTACGGGATACAGCGCGAAGCTAATTATTACTTTCATATGCTTATAATAACAACTTCAAGAGATTTTCTTCGCAAAAAAAATTAAGTAAGATTGTCGATTACAAGATTCCATTTAAGTTAAAATGTACTTTTAAATAAATAAACGTTCTTTTCTTATGTTTATATTTACTTAAAATTGTATTGGAAGTTAAAAATAACATCTCCAGAGCACTTACTTAAATAAATTTATATATATTATTATTCTATTCTATTCTGTTTTGACTGTAAAGGCGACTTGTTGTGGTGTGAGTGTCGGAAGAATGACTCCATCCAACATACAGCGCCTCAAAATTCAACGGAGGACCGGGGAACGGAGTGTCTTAACTTAACACTAGGTGGCTCGCCGCCTACCCTACTGTATACGTAATACAGATAAAGCTAATTATTTGATTTAGCTAAAATTGTGTATAAGTTATGGCGCACCTATTTTTTAACAAAATATATAGCAAACGTCGACTTAGTGCGTTATTAAAAATATTTTGCAACGTATATTGAACGATATCTATCTGTCATATTTATACCGAGCACGTCTCATATGGCCTCCAGCACTCGCAGGCAGCCAGCCTTATTGGCCTCTATTTATATAAAATATATTGGAAAACTCTTTTCAGTTTTCCAGGAAAAGAGAGTATAGTAGAATAGAGATATTGTCATAATTCATAAAAATATTATAATAAATAAATAAATATAAATTTTAATAATCATAAATTTTATTTATAAATACAATAAATAAAATTAAATTTTTATATTGGAATACAAAGTTGACACTATCACCATACAAGAATGGAAAAATGCATGTGACCAAGCAGTAAAAAACGAAAAACAAGAAAGCTATGGCTACCAAAATGAAAATAAAGAGGGTATTTAAGCTTATTTTGAGTACCTATATAGGTACGTTAGTAATCTTTTTAGATATGAAGTATGACATCTCATATGTCTAATATGTAAATACATGTATGGTTGTGAAACCGAGTACTGAAATGTGATACTTATTTATGATACTTACCATGCATATCAATGATGCATATTATAGAAGCAATCAGTAATATTTCTCAATTACCTACTTGAAGCAGGTCGTGGCGCAGCAGCACAGAATGTGACTGTAAACGGGACAGGTTTTGGGTTCGATTTCCACTCGAGGTAATAAAAAAAATATTTTTATTTCTTCGCTCTGTTGTCGACGCAAGAATTGGTCGAAGTTGCTACACAAGAAAAGTAGAAAGTTTTTAATTCAATTCAATGTGATCATATTTTTATAAGATACAAGCAACCGCCAGCGGCTTCGCCCGCTCGAACTACACGATTTACAATTGCGTAAACAGACTTAAAGATTTAATAACTGGCTTTGATAAAGATTCATTCCTAAAAGAAGTTAAACATACACTATTTACCCCAAAGCTACATCCTTACATATCGAAATTAGTAAAATTCCATCTTAACGCACATGCACAATTGTAAACTGCTGGCACTTATAGTAACTAAGTTTCATACATACTATCAACCGCAAAACAACCCCTTAGTGGACAAATATCGAAATATCAAAAAATACCTATTACTAGCTCCTATTACTTAGAATAACGAAATTTAATATTCATTATCATCTCAAAATCAACCCCTTAGTAGTCGAATATCGGAAATATCCGTCTAAAGGAGCATATAAACAACGCTAATGCAAACTTCGCAACTCCTAACACTTATAGTAACAAAGAATCATAAAAATTATCAACCCCAATAACAATTCCTTAGGGGTCGAATATTACGATCTTAGTGATCACTTAAGTCCTCTAAATAACGTCCATACAAAATTTGAGACTCCGAGCATTTGTAGTAACGAAGTTTCCTACAAATTATCAACTTTAAAATCAACTCCTTAGGGGTTGAATATTGTAAATTCCCGTCTAGTAAAGCACGTGCGTCTTATCAGTAACGCCCATGGTAAATTTGAGACTCCTGGCACTTGTAATAACGAAATTTCATATAAACTATTAACCCTAGAAGCACACATTTAGGGGTTGAATTTAGCAAGATCAAATTTTAATTAACATTTACGCCCTAAAAAGTACCCCTGTGCAAAATTTGAGACTCCTAGAACTTGTAGTAACGAAGTTTCATACAAACTATCAACCCCGAAAACTTCCCCTTAGAATTCGAATATTGCAAATTCCCGTCTTAGCGAGCACCTATGTCCTATAAATAACCTCCGTGCAAAATTTGAAACTCCTAGCTCTGGTAGGTTCTGGGATTTCGTGATGAGTGAGTGAGTGACCTTTCGATTTTATATATATAGATAAGAATAGTCAGACAACATTAGACGTAGGTATTATAATAAATAATAAATATTTTATTCAAATCCACTTAAATTTTACAAATTGCCTCTTGAGTGAAGAGGAGTGCGTTGGTAGCCGTACTAGTCACAGCCACCAACGTCTTTGCCCCTTAAACATTTTTCAATGACGTTTTAGACATTTGAAGCATTAATTATCAGTTAAATATTATAAATATAAAGTGCAAAACTATAAAGTGGAAAACAAGAAACACTATATAATCTTTCAAAATCGTCAAAACAAAAAAAGAAAAAACTAACTAGAATTATAAAATTATTAATCAATGAACAAAGCGTAATTATCACGTCGAGAGTAACATCGAGTATGTGTGAGTATGTGTATGTGTGATTATGCGTATGAGAGAGTATGTGTGTGTCTGTGTGTGTATGTGTATGCGTGCATGCGCGGGTATGTGCTTTTCGATATGTAAGTGTGTATTTATTTAGTTGAGAAGAAAATTCTTTCAGAGAAGTGAAGAAGAGAGAAGTTTCAATGTAGGACAGTTTGTGAATCCGAGTTCTAATTATTTTTTTGCATTTAATAAAAGGTAGTGGATATATATATTTATGTTTGTTAATTTTATTATAAATGTGGCCGCTTATAATGTAAAAGTGCGTGCGAGCAGATCTCGTTCTGGAATACAAAGTTTCACAGACCCTGGACTTATTACGTTTGCAATTAGACCTGAAAACAATATTTCTATGCTTGCGGACTGATAGAACAGAGGTGTCACGGTAGAGTAGATCCGTTATACATTTGTATTGCGTACTATTTTATCAAAGATTAAAAAATAAATAAATCCACAACAATTCATAAAGATAATAAGTATAACACAAACAAATGAAGTAATTTGACATACATTTACAATATTTTCCTAGTAGGTAATAAAAAGAAAAGTACCCAAGAAAACAATTTCCATTTCAACTCAAGCATAATCTATTTACAAATACCTATATGTTATAAACAGGCTGTTCTAAGAAATAATTATAGTTTATTTTGGTCACGAGTGTGCGCCGGCGCCGCGACGCGCGACACCGACGCAGTTGCGCGCACTTCGTTTTGCGTAACTATTTACTTCTGATCGCTGATTCACTATTGTACAATATGAATTATAATTGTGTAGACTAGAAAGTGATGCATGAATTAAGATATGTTTATATTGTTGTACAACTATTACTAATGTTATGAAACTGAATAGTTTGTTTGGTTGAATGCACTAATCTCGGGAACTAGTGGTACGAATAAACAAAATTAGAGATTTTGTTTATTCGTGCCACACTAGTTCCATTTGGCCATTCGTGGCGCAGGCGCACAAAGTCCGGGATATCGATCCCCAACTCTACAGCTTTTGTCGGTGGTTTCGTCAGCATGGCCAAATGAAGATAAGAGTTGTATGTACTATAACTAATTATGATACACAGCATATTCTAATACCTGAGGCAACTCTGACCGCAAGTACAGCGGGTTACATCCAAACGTTTGATATTATATTATAGCCTTTTCAAATTATATTTCGTCGCTAAATGCAATTTCCTGACATTAACCTTTTCTACCAGCTTGCTTCAGTTCTCAAATATTAGCTATTACAATTTTGTCAGTTGCTTTGTTTATCTGCTTAAATACATACATACCTATAGGGAAGAGCCTGTAGCAGCTCGTTATTTTATAAATCCTCAAATTAACAGATAAATAAAGCGCATAAAATAATACCTTACTTTTATTAAAGTATAAAGCTCAATTTTTTTACATTTTTTTGGGAATAATATCAGAAATGATGTTATCAATTGCGATATTTGCTATTTACTGCTAAAGTAACTAGTATTGGATATATGACCAGAGAAGCTACATTTTATAAAATAAAGATGGTCTGTCTACAGGCTCTTATGCTACTATAAGGAAGATGAACATCTTATGTTCCTGCCTTTACCTTGCGGTTAGTCGAATAGATATGGTTAATTATGAAGTTATTATACTTTTATTTCTTATTTTTATTTAATAACACTTTTTACCTAATATTTAGTATATACAATGTTGCACTTTTAACTCAAAAACTGTATGTAAAAAAATCTCTAGATTACATTATTATATACCCATTTTAAATGCAGCTTATTAATTTTTTTTGTTACATTAAAACAAGAACGAGACAGTAAAAAGAGCAACGAATACTCAAAAACTTAATTATTACTTTAAGTTGTGGTAGGAACGTGAGAATTTACGAAACACGAATTTCTTTTAAAAGTACGTAAGTAAGTCACGACTTGAGCGCCATATAATTAGCTCTCATTGCACACTCGGCATAAACTATACTAGCTTTCACATGGGTCTCCCTATAGTCAAAAGATTATATATATATTTTTAATTAATAATAAATACATTTTTTAAAGTAACTCTTCAATATGTTAATGCGATTATAGTTTAATACTCTCAAATGGTAGAGTTAAGTCTACTATTTTTTTCATGTGTACCTGACGTTTTATATTAGACATTAAAAATACTGTTTGCTCCACTTACATGGCCTTGTAATTTGATCGATTGAAATGATTTTCTACGATCATTTCAAATCTATTTTTCAATATAGATCCTCTATTTAAAATATTAGTGCGAAGTAGTTATCTTAAAACATTCCATTAACGAACGTATATAAGATATTTTCCTGGAAATCTATAAGCAAACGTATTATTGAAATCAGTCCAAGAATCTCAAATAAAATAGGCAGATAATTTTAAACTCTGCTTAATATGTTTTTGCAAGCAAATTGTTTAAATTATTGTTTCGAAAAAATAACAGTGTCTATTTAAAAATGAATGATACATTGTAAGTCGTGTTATTATAATATTTCGGTTTGTTCGTCACAAACTTGGTGGCTATTCTCGAAGATATGCGTCGTGACGTCAAGACTTGGAGACGAAGGTCGGCGGAAGCCAGTCACGAGGTCAGATCTGGAGACATGTCTGGTATGTGGAAGACTATGCAAAATCAGTCTTATATATTTTTTGGAATTTCCCAAGTATAAAGAAATCTATGTGATTAAATAGAAGAAATTATCTATGCAATCATTTGTTTTTTTCACGCTGTATAATGAATTTAGCAGAGTAGCCTAAGCTAAGGTCACATTTTTGGCTTCTGTTCTATAAAAACCTTTAGAAGGAGTTCTACCACTCAACACGCAATATCTCCGGAGAACTGGGAAACGGAGTGTCTTAATAGTAGATTCTCTCTGCCTATCCTGCAGTGTGCGGGATACAGCGTGAAGCTGATATGATACTTACATTTATAGTTTCTGAACACCAATTTCAATAACCAGTCAACAATATAATTAATACTTCGAACTACATACAAATGTGTTTCTACATATGTTATGATACTTAGAAATAGCGACGTTCCAACCCAGTACCCCTGTATAGGGGAGCAATTTTACAATTCGTAGAAGCATGGCGACAGTCAATTGGATATTTAGAACACTTCCTATAATTCGTCGTGGGAAGCTCTGACGGATGTCAGCGTTCCAGGGGCGAGGCACATTTCCGAGGAAATCATTTTATTGTTTTGAACCTATTACCGTGAAGCTATTAAATATGATGACATTTTCTTCAAAGGTAAATGTTGTTATTTTTTATTGCTTATCGCTTGTAATGCGTCGTTGGTTTATAATATTGAAGAATTCCATTATATGTCATTAAGTATTCTTCCATACAAACAAACAATTATTATAACCGTCTTCATATTAAGATTTGTTCTAATATAATAGCTTTTCGGCACTAAACAACGTCTGTCGACGTTAGTACAAGGTCGCATACTAAAATTCTTTGGACATGTCTCCCGAAGAGGAAGTGGCTCCATCGACCGCCTAGTCGTACAGGGCAGAGTGGAAGGCACTAGAGGGCGAGTAAGATCTCCTATGCGTTAGACCGACCAGATTAAGGCTGCAGTAGGGGAACCCTTCCATGAGTGTACCAGACTCTCAGCCAGTAGAGATAAGTGGCGAATGCTCGTGAGGCGTGTAACATCTGCCGCTAAAGTCACTTTGTGATGACCACGACCGCTCTGACAAGAGTGTTACGACAGAGAAGAAGAAGAATAGCTTTTACCTGCGGCTTCGTTTCAAGAACAAGAGCTGAAGTTGACAGGACTGTAGACAACGACTCGGACTCTAGAGCGATTAGCAAAATCGTCGAACTTTGTCGAATTTAGAACTACATATACCAATCCACGTGAGATCCAAGAACGTCTAATGTATCCCGTAAAAGTCACTATTTGATGTGGATTTTGTGTGGGCAGCATCATCACTCCATATTTCTTTGAACTGTCAATGGCGATCACTGTAACTATTACTTTAAAAAATGTATCTCATATAGCATTAAGAACATTAATTATAAAATTTAATATAATCTAGTTATTAGTCATAAGTAAATATCAGTATAGGTAAAGTAAAAACGACTGCGCTTAGGTATTTAGTATACATGATTGCAGCTTAAAAAGAATATAGCAATGATAAACATTCACAGAAATATAATTTTCAAGAATTTAATATTGCTGCAATATTCCGAGAAGATGATTAATAACACCCGTTGGTTAAATCAGATACTTCAAGTCCATGAGTATATGCGTATCGACTTTCAATAATTTAGCTATTTACTTAATTTTATTATTTTACGAGGCCATTCGTGGCGCTGGGGCAAAACTGTGCTGGATCCCCACTAGGAGAAATGAATTACTAAAAAGTAAATCAGCTTCATACTGTATCCCGCACACAGCAGGGTAGGCAGAGGGATAGTGACTAGTGTAAAGACACTCTGACACTGTGCCTACCCTGCTACAAGTATATAGATAAATCTTTTCGATTCTTAGTTTTTCGTAATATCAAAACTTGTATAAATATAATATATTTGTACAGAAGGAAAATAACAATCTACTTACTACATAATCGCCATCATAATTATGTAATAGAGTAAAATATAGTTTCATAAAAATTGGATTTGTCCACAAAGAAGAGAGGCCTCGTTTAATTTCACCACTCAACACACAATGATTCAAGTGGGAAATAGAGATCGAAGTATAACCCTAGGGTCCCTATCTACCCTGCTATATCCAAATAAAGTATGACCCTAAAAAAAGGAAACAAAAAATACTTCCCAATATAAAAAATATATATATTCACTTTTGATACAAAAAAATTAAAATGTTTCACTGCAATGAAAATGTACGGTGAACGCTTTGTGCTCAGTTCCGTGGAAGAGCACCGGAAACACTGTAATTTACCCGCCTTCCAACCACACCACCAACATTCACGTAATTATTCACGCCATTTTAGACACAAAATTAATGGCATAAAGGACAGATTTGTATGAAAATATTTTAACAATTTTTTACAAGTTACTTGATATGTATACTGTACATTTAAGTATTTACTAAGAAAAAAGGCAACATTGGTTCTTATTCTAAAGAAATACATATATAATATATATTTATTGAACAATAATAAAAGGCATTATGATTTTTTACAGTTAATATTTTATTGAAACAGAATTTTTATTCTTCTCTGTGCAGGTCTTCGAAGAATGTTTTTTTTGAAAAATAACAGTACGCCTCGCCTGTTCTGTTCTGTAAATCTGTAAAAAAATAAAATTGCAAAATATGAAGTAAGATTTGTAAAAAAACTAATCTATTAAATTTTTAAGCACGTTATGAATTTCGTTTATTTTCGATTCGGTGGACGTTTATCTCCTATGTCAAAGAAAAAATTACATGAAAAACTGTTTTAAAAATATTTGAATAGAAAACCAAGTGTTAAGACACTTCGTCCCCCGTTAAGACATTGCCGTTCTCCACTTTCCGCAGATTTTTTGAGGTACTGCGCATGAGGGCGGAACTCTACACCGCTGTTTGCCTTGGTGCATATTATAATTTGTAACTAATAAATAATTTAATTACCGCATACCTAATTAACAAGGATAACTGCAGCATGGCCCTGGACATGGCTCGCAACATCCGCTAGGGCCACAAGGCGGAGAAAACAAGCAGTAGCCGCCTCCTTGGGGTCCTCCCACGTAACCACCATAGTAAACAGGCATTTTAAAATTTAGATTTTTTTCTGGAAAATACTGTTGAAATTTCTATTTTGGATATTTTATAAACGAAATTTAAATAATATAGATGATTGACAATAAAAATTTAATATTTTCTATGCTTCTATTTTTATTATGTAATATAATTTCTGCTCTTTTCTATTATTTTTCATTTGACAGACAGTTGTAACTGCCAGCATTTTTAAAATGAAAGTATCCAGTAGAAAATGTTTTCTATTTATTATAAGTATGTCTCATATGTCATCAACAAGAATTGCAATTTTTTTTTTAGTTTCACGACGAATGACGAAACTTAACACCGCGCTTCGCTACCAGAGCGAAGAAATGAAAACATTAATAAGCAATAATACTTCCATCCTAGTGCACATTGAACCAATAACCGTCGCGTTTACAGTCACATGCTTGTACCACTGCGCGACAAAGACCTGGAAGAAATTGTTAGTAAATCGCATAAAATACTTTTTCCTTATAAAGCGACTAAAATAAAAGTCAAACATGGGAAGTCTAGAGCATAGTGGCGTCAAATATTGGTTTTTATGATTTATGAGTATACCAAAAGGAATTTGTCGTCATTAAATAGTTACTCTAACCATATAGGATAAGTTAACTAAGCAATTAGCAAATACCAGGACCAGCTAAAATATATATAGAGCATATAGCCAAATATAAATGGTTAATTGAAACATATTTAATTTATATATTACGTATACGGATCCGGTACTTGAAATTCAAATGTTTATTCCTCATGTATGTAATGTTGCCACTACTGTATTGAAATTCCAATGAATGAGTAAGCAAATACAAAGTTTTCTTATATTTCGTTTTCTTTTTGTTTTCATTTTTTTTTTTTCTTCTGTGTAAATTTTATATATATATATATATTTTTATGTGCAATAAAGTATTATTATTATTATTATTATTATTATTATTCTTTTAAAAAAAGATTCACAATACGAATAATATAATGATTACTAACTCTCCGTTCTCTCTCCGCAGAATTGGCAAAAAAAAACACTTTCAAACATGATCCAATCTATACATCACTAAACATAATAATATGAAATACCATAACGGAACAAGCAGATATTCCGTTATTCCGTAAAATATAACGAATTTGGAACACACGAGGGACCTCAAGTAAACATTGTTATTGTGAGAGCTTTCGTAGAAGACCGACCCTATATTGGAGGATTCTATGAAATATACTCAAGGAATACTTAAAAGCACGTAGCTGGCGCTGGAGATGTAGTGCCTATATATAGCTAAGGGTTCGTAATTGGCAAAACAATGTATTTGAGTTCAGTCATAGCGCAGGGTCACAAGTCGGCGGTGGGCGTGAGACGGTAGCGGCCGCGTGGTCTGCGCCCACCCCAAAATATTCTAGTACCCACCCCAGAACAAAAAAAAACAACATTTATATCAGTTTCAAGCTAAAGTCCAGCAAACATCCACCCCCGAACAAAATATGTATACGCTTCTTGATACGATGAACGTAAACACGTTTGGCGACTAATACGTCGCGTCTACAGTCGCACACGCTTATGCTACTACGCCAAGACTGATATAAAAAATAACTTAATAATAAAAAAAACCGATGGCTTGTACCCTTGTCCCGCCCTCGAAAAATATTGATTCACTAGTTTAATAAAAGTATATTCAAGTAAAAAAAATACTTTGCACTTACGTTGTTTTGCCATTTTTGTATGTTAATCGTTTAACTCGACAATGTTTTTACTTTAACATGTTATTGAAAAGCTTTCCTAAGAATATAATTACATAGAATTACATACAAAAACAATTATAATGCCGCTTCCAACTAACATAATAATAACAATATAAATGACTTGAATAATAGTAAACAAAGATTTCTTTTAAATAATTATTTATACGTTTAACAAATTTATAACGTTTGAACATGAATGTTATGAAATGCTAAACTACGAGTAGCTTAATATGAAAGTATTATATTATATTTTAGTAGTTTAAGTAGTATATTTTTTTATTTAATTATTCCTTTTTGAGTGCAGTCTCTGATTGCAGACACGACGATTGTGGGTTCGATTCTTCACTGACACCGTGTGGAAATTAATTATTATCATATCGACGCTCTTATTTGAATTTTGAATCGAGGCATTGAGCGGCGGAACTTAACTCCGCGCTTTGCCTTGTCACCAGAGGGAGGAGATGAAAATGTTATATACTTCATCCTCGAGTGGAAATCGACCTCACAACCATCGCGTTACAGTCACACGCTTGTGCCCCTGCGCCCACGACAGACCTCAAAAAGCGTATTGTTTACAGTTAATAAATAGGTACCAGTAATACAAAAGCTATTTAACTTATAATAAAATTCGTATCAATTTTCATTGCCTAATTTAGAAAGAAGCGGTCGAAGAATTTGATTTAATGAGGACAAATGGGTTGTTTTATTTCAATTGAAATAAAATTGTTGACGTTATATATCTACTATTAAAAACACGTTTTTCATTGTTTTGGTTTGAGTAGATATTTAGTTATTTTAAATAAACAACGATATACAAAATTGCCAATAAGAAATGTCAATAAATTAAAGCACTTAAGAACGCTGCCCTCTTCAAAAGTTCTTTAAAATTTAGCATTTTAAAATAAAGATTTATAAAATTTCAATTATGTATATGAAATAATACAAAAATGTTGTTCTTATTATAGAATAATATTTTAATGTATGACTCGTCAAAGCATATCTTCCGTACATCACCTACTTCCTGTCGCTATCTGATGTTGAGACTAAAATGTACTTCCGTCGCACCTTGCAGTCTTACAGATACGTGCAGGTGCTTTTATTATTTAATACTAGAAGCTCAAACGCGGTTTTGCTCGCTTCAACTTTTTTAATATTTTAGTCAAAGGTCAATAAAAATCAGCTCTACGCTGTATCCCGCAAAAAACAGGATATACAGAGGGTACCTATTGTTGAAACACATAGTTTCCCACTCTCCGCTTGTTTCGATCCGCCGCCTTGAGGGTAACCAATCGGGTCGAAGTCACACTCCATTTTCCCACTCCAGTTCCCCATTTTCCGCTGAATCTGCATCATTGCGTGTTAACTTAAATTGCCAAATCATTGTTAAATCTAGGCCAGTAGTGGCGTAGGGACACAAAAGTGACTGTAAACGCGGCTGTTTGTGGGTTCGATCCCCATTCGAGGAAATGAAATATTTTTTTTTATTTATATTTCCAATTGTTCGCCTATGTCTCGCCCTTCGCTTATGCCTACCCTGCTGTGTGCAGGAGTACAGAGTGAACCTGAAACTAGAAATCTAAAATACCTAGAAATATACATATTTAAATAGATTAACGTAATTTCTATAGGTAATACATTAAAAATAAAATTGTTTCTGAGAATACTACCAAACGTGAACTAAAAAAAAAAAACAAGTTAATCTCTAAAAGTGGACTCGGTGACTTTAATGCAATTTACACTGAATCATTAAGGGGAGTTGTTATTAAAACCAATATTTCTTAGAAGTTATCCTCCGGAGTTTCTAACCAGGGTTACCGGGAACGTTCGCTTCGCGGAATCGTATAATGGCGTCGATATTTTTGCACAATTTCCAATTGCTTATTCTATTTGTCACATGTTTCGAAGTGTAAAGTTAGCGACTTAACTTTTANCCGATGAATCAACACTTCTTATATTTCGTTATAAGTTTTGACAGAGATTCGGCTTATAACCGTACACGATACAAAATTCACTCGAAATGCGTTACACAGCTAATTTGTATACCTCTTCCCACTCTCCGGACAATGAAACGTCAACTGTCAATGTCAGAATAGGTTGGCTCGGCTCTATGGCGGGCATGACTGGCTGGCTGGCATGGCTTTGGCTGACATACGCGGCTTAACGTTACATTATATTTCCAATTGTTCGCCTATGTCGCGCTCTTCGTTTATGCCTACCCTGCTGTGTGCAGGAGTACAGAGTGAAGCTGACGCTAGAAATCTAAAATACCTAAAAATATACATATTTAAATAGATTAACGTAATTTCTATAGGCAATACATTGATGATTGTTTCTGAGAATATTACAAAACGTGAACTAAAAAAAAAACAAGTTAATCTCTAAAAGTGGACTCGGTGACTTTAATGCAATTTATACTGAATCATTAAGGGGAGTTGTTATTAAAACCAATATTTCTTAGAAGTTATCCTCCGGAGTTTCTAACCAGGGTTACTAGGAACGTTCGCTTCGCGGAATCATATAATGGCGTCGATATTTTTGCACAATTTCCAATTGCTTATTCTATTTGTCACATGTTTCGAAGTGTAAAGTTAGCGACTTAACTTTTCATTTACATTTCTGTATTAATTAATTTATTGGTGTAGGTGGTATTATGGAATTTTAAAAATTACTTTTATTTAAGACACTCCGTTCCCCATTTCCAGCCGAATTCTGGAGGAATTGCGTGTTGAATTGCGTGGCAGAACTTAACGCCGCGCTTTGCCTCGACACCAGAGCGAAGAAATGGAAATATAAACGTAAATAAATATGTCACTTCCTCGAGCGGGGATCGAACCTACAATCGTCGCGTTATAGACACACACTTGTGCCGCTGTGCCACAACGACCTAATGGATTTTTATTTATTTAAATATTTTCACGCCCATCGCTTTTCACAGTCAGACGAAGAAGAGAATTTTATTTTGTTATTTATTGCAATATAATCAGAAAGTTCGTAAAAGCAACTACTCTATACATCTTACTTGTATTTATTTATATGATAAAATCTAAATATATGATACACTTTGTATACATAATGTCTGGAGAACGTGTGAATAATGTTTTCTTAAGATCTTGATGTCTTTAGAACGTTCGCTATTAGAAGATAATTTCCTCGCACAACTTTTCCCTTTCTCGCTATTTATAATATGAAACCATTATTGTTACTATTATAAAATCATTATTTTCTTTTTCCTTAACTTTTTTTACATTGGTGTTAGTAATGTATGAAAAATATGTTTAGATTTACACTGGGAGAGCGTCTAGTATCAAGACAGAACTATCTCCGTCTCTGCTTTTTTAATCTTGCGTCTCCGCTCTCCGTCGCAGTGATTTGAGATATTTATGTTTATGAAAACTGACAGAGCAAAGAAATCAAAATAAGGGGGGTTTGAACACACAACGACTTAGCTAAAGATTTAACTAAAGACTTAACTAAAATAAATACAAGACAAAGTTCCTGACATATGCTATTACAGGAATATGCAAATCACCAGTTTCAATTACATTTTCAATTAACGTTGCAACATTCGCTCGCTATTTCTCGCTAACTTATAATGAGAACGTGATTTCTAGATAGACATAAAGTAAGAATCGTTAACAAACATTATTTTTTTTTAGTTTCACGCTGTATCCCGCAAGTAGCACGGTAGACAGAGGAAGCCTAGTGATAAGACATTCCATTCCCCTGCTTTCCTGCTCAATTCTGGAAGTACTTCGTGTTGGGTGGTGGTACTCAATGAATATTTTAAATATTTCATGTTCTCGAGTGGGAATCGAGCATACAATCTGGCCTTTGTGCCCATGCGCAACGAATGGCCTCTTAAATTACCACATAGGTATATTCATCTAAAATGGACATGTAAAAACTCACCAGCTTAGCAATAGCTCCCTTAAATGGTAAAAACGGGTGTTACTTAACAGTTTTACTTGTAATAAATGTAAGTAAAAAAAGTTTAATTACACGGTACAAAATTAACATGCGCTGTTTGAGAAAAAAATTCTATCGCCATAAATGTTTTATAGGTATGTAGTCTGAGTCTTATGTCTGTACTGGCGCCAAGGCACAAGCGTGTGGCCGTAATAAACGCAAAAGGAAAGTTGCGAATTCGATTCCCACTCGAGGAAATGAAATATTTCATGTTTTCATTTCTTTGCTTTAAGTTCTAAAACTCAACACGCAATGCTTTCCGACATTGGCGGAAAGTCAAGATCGGAGTGTTTACTAGTGGAGTGATACAGCGTGAAACTAAAAAAAAAATAGTAATATTTCACAGAATATATATTTTTTCGAGGCTCGTCAACTATTTCCTTACTTCTTTATTAGGTTAAGTATGCACTGGCGAAACTGTGTATGCCATAACATTTTTCCGCAACCACTTTTTCTCGTATCTTTCGGCGCTTCCTGCAGTTAATTAAGACATGTTCATATATTAGGATATAAAATTTAAATATTGGGTAAGATGGAATTTTGTTAAGCAAATAACTTAAAGTAGGATTTAAGTAGATTATTTTTTCTTTTGTAGATCTTTGTAGAAAGTCTTGTCTGAAAGTTAAAAAATCAACCTTCTTTGAAAACTTTTTTAGAACCATTTAAGAACATTACCTTTTTTGCGAAGCTTAAACTAGCCGTATATTGAAGTTATACCAGGGTAAGGAGTTTGTAGAATAAACTCTGATGATAACAATTTTTTTCTTTTATTTATCCCGCATATAAAAGGGTAGGCAGAGGGAACCTAGTGTAAATACACCTCGTTCCCCATTTTTCACTGAAATCTACAGGCATTGTTGAGTAGCGGACTTAACGCCGCTCTTTGCTTTGACACCAAAGCGAAAATATTAAATATTTCATTTCCTCAAGTAGGAATAGAACCCATAACCTGTCACATTTACAATCACAAGCCTGTGCCCCTTCGCCCTAACTGGTCTCAAAACATTATTTTCTAATATTGTTTTGTATTATAAATCTTATAGTGGCAGTAGTCGCTGTCAGTAAATTAACCTTCCGCATTCGTAATGCATAATAAAATTAGCTGCATCCTACAGATTATATTAAATTAATCGTAGTGATGCATCACTGACTCACACAAGATATTGCCACATAAAGCTACATCACCTCTGTAAATTATACAAGGACATTAAATACCTCTTTTTAACTACACTTTCCACAATTAAATTCCTTTTTTAGTAAACTTCGACACCTAGTATTAAGACACTTCCGTCCCCCCCTTTCCGGTGACACAATGCATCCTGCACATAGCACAGTAGGTAGGTAGGTAGGAATTTGAACTCGCGCCTCTTGTTAACCGTTAACATTTAGACATACAAAATATAAACTAAAAACACTGTGTAGTTAGGAGAAAACTATAGTGTGAAACATAATATTGATTTAGAACAAAACTTTTCAAATACAAGCTTTTATTCAAGTTTTACTCTTTTAATTTTAGCACAACTTATCTATTAGATAAAAGCTTCTTTACAAAAATGTTTTTATAGTGGACAACCATAAAACGCAAAACTAGTTTCAATCATCCACCTATGTTAATATTTAAAGTCGAAGAAAATATCACTTATCGAGAGCTTTCCCACATACCTACTCCAATCTCTACAATTATAAAAACATATCAATTTCAATATTTAATATGAAAATAATAGTTAAAGTAAATATTATAACCACTGATGGTAGGTACTAAAATTATATATAAATTAAAACAAATTAAAAGAATGATCTGTTTGGAAAAAACACAAACATTAATCGCTCTTTTAATATAGTTTGAAAATTTCCTGATAGTGAGGTATGAGATCATAATACCAGTAATACATATCACGTTTTTAATTTTATCGCGAGAAATTAGCTGGAAAACCACTACACAAAAACGAACGTAATTGCTAACAGTTTTAGATTATTCTGTAAGTATTATTGTTTACTTCATACAATTTTGTGGTAATAATTTTTCTATTTGAAATAAACTACTTTTATTGTAATTTATATTGTAAAGTTGAGTACCTGGTGATGTAAGAGGAGGAGGTGCTTTTGTTTTTTATATAATATACAAAAGAATATTATCAATAATGATTAATCTAAACAAACTCTTCTGGCCACTTCAACAAATCGACTATTAAAAAAAAATAACCTGTCAAAGCTTTTCAGTGTAAACATATGTTTTCTTTTTATTTATTAACAATGATTTTACATTTTTTTTTATAATTTATGCAATTAAAAAGTATATTATCATCAAAATTAAATGCCGCTAGGCGGTTGCACTAACGGACTGGTAGGTTTGGTGGCGCTAGTGACATTACTTCTGGTACCCCAATACTATGTTCCAGATCCTCTGGTAGAGGAGGAGCCGATTATATTAAAAAGCGTCACCGAGACATGGGTCCCATTTGATATACCTCCATTGGATCTTTTCCTGACTGGATCATTGGTTTTGTTGGCTATTATAGTCTATGTTTGGTGCTGGATCCAAAGGAAACTTTTAGAACGACGAATTATGAAGGTAGACCATTCATTATGAATCAGTAAATGATAATTATGGAACTTGTAAATGCCGTTATGACGCTGTTAGAAAGTGATTTGTACATTTTTTCGTTTTCTCCTATATTGCAGACTCTAAAAATCTGTTTTTAAAATGGACAGATATTAATTTTATTATTATTTTATCATGTAACACCAATTTATATGAACGAAGCCCAAATACAGAAAGGTTGCGTAAAAATCCCAAAAAATACAAAAAAATACTTGTAATTTTACATGTGTATATATTTAAATATAACATATATCTGTTCCAGCTTAATCGAGATTTAAATCAACGTCTGGAAGTTGTCCGAAGCTGGGACACACGACAGGAAGAGTTGGAAGTCACTCTCAAAATGGTACAGAATGCGACATCCGAATACAATCTGCTATTGTATCTATTATTGCGACATTTGAATCACGGTGTGGCAGCCAGCAAGCCTTAACTGGGTGTAAAGTTAAAAATGTAATAAATATTCAGTATTTCAAATATAAACCTTCGTCTATTCAAATGTAACGATTTTTGTATACAAAAATGTGTTTGTTTTAACAAAATAAGAATTAAAGTGGTTTCTTTTATCATTATTTACTTTCATCAAATAGGCGCTTGTTACAATCTTTCCTTTCTTTAAGCATTTTCCAATAAAGATATGCTCTTTATGGGAAAATTCTCGAAATACTTTTATTTTCTTATGTCTGTTATGTTTGGGCGAGGACTACATCAGTCCGCTCGACGGCCGCAAGCCGAGGATTGGGCCCGCAGGGGGCTTAAGCCCTTACAGTTGTCAACTTCCTCACAGGCAGCCACTTAGTGCTTGCATTTCTTCAGGGACAGAGTACCCTTTTCCGTACCCAAACCGTGTCACTGTAAAAGTCAATAAGGCTAACAGCATTAACCTCATGTTCGAAAACGAAAACAAAACGGCTAGGACTCCAAGAATCGAACTTTTCATTTTCCCAATTTTACACCATATTACTGATTACATTACTGATTGTACATATTAGGCGAATATTCTCCATGCATTCTGGATAACCAGAATATTATCCTAAAACATTGATATAAAGATAAGGTTTAAGCTGAGCTTTGCATTTGTGTGAGTGCCCATATATAGCGTAGGTATGACGTCGGCCGTCAAGCGCGGTACATGCCTTGCTCGACTTAAATAGATTTATACTATAGTTCTGGTAATAGCGTCATATTATTTCATAATATTATTTTCTGTGTTCGGTATAATAAAAGTAAAAGATAAAGTTGTCACTATCACTGTGGAAGAACGAAAAAATATATGTGACCAAGCATAAAAAAAAATTAAAAACGTGGACGGCTGCTCTTGATAATAATACAACAATTTTATTTTGTAATGGAATTATTTTATGTTGTATAATATGCTATTGAAAATAATAAAGTTTTAGTATTTACATTTTAGGTATAACCTTATTAATAATCCGGTTAGAACCTGCTTTTTTTTTAAAGAAGAATTACTGAAAACAAATAAAATTGAATTTAGAACTCAAAAGTTGACATTATCACGAATATCATATATCACATTCATTATAACACATTTCGTCATACAGAATACACGAAATATAAAAAAAATATATACATTTTGAAATTATTATTAAAATTTGCCAAGTGAAGATTTACCGTATAAATAAAAATCAAAAAAATAAGTTGTATAACAACTGTTTTTCTTATCAAGTCCAAATAATATAAGTGTATATAAGCAACCATGTCGTGCTGCGGTCCCTGCGGTCCTTGCTTTTCCGGATGCGGTCCATGCGGCCCATGTCCTCCGTGTGGCCCTTGCTGCTCTCCATGCGCTTCACCATGTAGCCCATGTCCAGGATTCTGCAAGCCATGCTGTGGTCCACCCTTCTGTGGTCCTTGCTCACCATGCGGCCCCTCGTGCGGTCCGTGTGGACCGTGTGGACCGTGTGGGCCCTGCGGACCTTGTGGACCGTGCTCGTATCCCTCATGTTGTTAAACAGTGCCGTCGTTGGTCTCGCTGATGCTGATCGATGTGCTCCGTCAATTAAAGCGACATATACTCTGTTGAATTTTAGTGATTAGTGATTGATCTACAGTGTATTTTTTTTTTATTTATAAATATATTGATTTCTCTAATTTCTTTATTTTATTTGCTTTCTTTTATAATGAATTCTTTTTGTATTAAATTAATGTATATACATAACATGTAATATTATACAAAAGTTTAAATAACCGATTAAAAACGATGTATATGTGTAGTTGAAAGGGCTTAGCCTGTGGATAAGACTTACCTTTCCTAGGTTTATCTTTAAATGTTCAATTAATCTAGATCTAAGATTCTAGATTTGTTGAATTTCAATTGTCAAATTTATTATAGTAGTAGAAGTCAACGCCGTGGTTTACCAGAGCGAAGTTACGAAAATATAACATAGCTATTTAATTTCCTCTAGGGCGAGTCCAACCCATAACTTGTCGCGTTTACAGTTGCACCCTTCAGACGCCACAGACTCACTATTCTCATTAGTCCGTAAAATATTCAAATCAGACCTAAAACTGCCAATTTATTCTAAACAGTTGAAGCCGACTTAACAATCAAAATTTTGCATTAAATTAAAAAAGCAATGTAATCAAAAATATACATAAAATGAAATATATTTCATAATTATAATAAAAGTCCTTCCTTCGTCCAAGCTCTGCTGATCTTAGCAAAGACCAGAAATAGAAACCAGATTCTTTGTAAAAGCAGATTATAATTTTTCTAAGGACAATTTCCAGCTCATCGAACTAGTGATAGCCTAAATATGCCTGTCAAGATATTGTACTCTGCTATAGCCTTAGAATATAAAATAATAAAAAGAATATAATTTAACACACTTTATTTAACGTTGCTAACTTAAAATTTCACTATCAATTGCAGCAACCAGATCTAAATCGCCAGCTGTACGTCCCAAAGGGTTTTCCACACGGGCCCACGCATACCTGGCCGTAGCATGGTCCACAGAACTGGCCTGGATAGTCACAGCCAGCTACTTGGCCGCAGCCAGGAACACCGCATGTAGGGCATGGCATCTTAAGAAGGAATTTATAATTTACGTACCTACAATTTTTTTATGTTTTTGGATGCAAATATAAAATGTAATAAAAACGAATTGTCAGTTTTCACTTTGACATTGCATTTATTTTTTTATTCTTCTTTTTTTTATGTGCCTACTAGCATGATGTTATTATATTTTGTATTATTGTGATTAAAAGAGGTGGCTTAAATAATTTGTTATTGTATTTATCAGATCTGATGTATTGTGCGGAATTTTTTGCGAAGACTTGCTCAGCGTCAGCAGTTCCCGGTTTGTGTGGGAACCTTACAAATGTATTAATAATATATTAAAAGGAGCGATAATTTACAACTTGCAATAATTATGAATAAAGTAGTGTATAAATACTATAATTAAGTAAATTTAATAGTATTACTGGTACTTACTTGCATAAAGAAATAAAGGATAGTTCTAAGTGTGTTTTTTTTTAAGCTTTACCCTCTATAAGCTGTAGAACCATTGGTTAAAATATTCTGTTTTCCACTTCCTGATTAATATTCCAGACATTGCAAGAAGAAATATAAATTATACATTCCCTCGAGGAATCAAACCCACAATCATCAGAAACTGTGACTGCGACATTATGGCCTGCGGTGAGGTAACGGGTTCATTTCACGGTGGCCGCGGTCCTAACTTTATAAGGCCGTCGTATGATACAAGTAAATGTAAGCTGAGCTTTGCATTTATTGAATGGTAATATACGCTTCAAATACACGAAGCGTCACTCATTTGGTCTAAAGTGATTTATACTGCCTTTTGACTACCGAATTTATATATCTATACTAATATAATAAAGCGGAAGAGTTTGTTTGTTTGTTTGAACGCTAAGATCTCTGGATCTACTGGTCCGACTGACTTTGTTTTTGTTTTGTATCAAAGCTGCATTCTTCAGAAGTGCTATAGGCTATATAACATTACATTACACATATATACTAATAAATTAAAATACTTTCTAATTTTCTTTCTCTGCCATGTTAATAACAACCGTCGTTGCTAAGCAACGGTTTGCAAAGTTTGCTTGTTGCTTTAAGAAAATGTCACCCAAAATGAACTTATATAATGATATTCATCCTTATAAAAATAAATATAATAGTCACTTTTAGCATTTCATCTAGATTGAATTAATAGTTTACTGTATAACATTCTAATAAATAATTAAGGAGATGTCACAGATTCCAAATGACTTAGCCTTCGGGCGAAATAGTATGACGGCTGCGAACGGGCAGATGACGTTGACGGTTTTATAAATTTTCATACATTTTCGAACTATTGTTAATTTTTATGTAATTATTTGCTGTTTATAATTTATTTAAACTACACTTTGGTTCTCTTCTTATTTTATTTGATATTGCTCGCAAAAATTAACCTATTTAAAATAGAAAAGTGTTTAGGTATTTCATAGAGTCGATATCTATGTACACACGGAAAACTTTAGGTACTTTTTCTAATATTAAGAATATCCTTTAGTTGATTTTACTTCTTTTGTTGGTTTATTTATGTCTCTACTTATTATTCTTTTTGATTATTTAGGCTTATATTTTCTTACTAATTCTATTGAAAACTGAAAATATTTTCATAAATATATTTAATAAATATTCTTATAGTTCAAGCAGGCGTAGCCGCGTGCGGGTCCACTAGTATTATATATTTTTATTGGCATTTTGATTATTGATTTCTTTATTTTTTTAAAGTTATCATCTGTCTCTACTTTTATAATCACTCACACAAATGCAAAGTTCAGCTTAAGCCGCGCGAACTGCAGCTAATATGATGTCGATTCTGATTTCCCTTTTAATGTTATTAATTTATAAAAAATAAAAAAAAATCTTTCTATTTCCGCTTAAAGAAACATATAATAAGTTCTTCGTTCTCTTGACAATTAATATAATATTACACTTTAATGATAATTAATAGGTACGGTACTCTTAATTACATATGCTTAACATATAAATACCGGTATTCTAATAGTTTGTGCGTAGAAAAATAACATCTTACATTTCAAACATCATGTCTTACTTTGATAAATCGTTAGAAATAGTGAAATTTGTATTTACATTAAGCGGAATTACTTATAAAAGCAAAAAATTAAATGCCAATGAGAAACTCAAAGTCCGTTCGATATACTATTTTAATTTTGTTTCCGTTAACAGCGATGTAGTGGGAGCCGTATACTGCTTTATAGATGGTGTTCAAACTGGGAAAACCTTCGTGGAACTCACTTACATAGCCCCTTGCATTACCTTCGCCATTTTATGCAGTCTGAAAGCATTTTGTATGTTTCACTATGAAGACCACGTATCAGATTTAATCGATCAATTACGAGATCTGGACAGCAAGAGAAAAGACGAGAGTGACATAAAAAAAAGAGAAACTAATTTCTTACATGCAATTTTGAAGGCCTCTAATATCATAAACTTGATGCTTCTCCTTACGTTTTGTGTGAGCCCTTTCATTTTGATAGCTTATAAATATGTGAAAACGAGTGAAGTGGAGTTGTTTTTGCCGTTGCTTATTAAATATCCGTTCGATTCTTACGATATAAAGTATTGGCCTTACGTTTATGTCCATCAGTTTTGGTCGGGTAAGTAGTAGGTTATTTTATTGTTGTTAGTTTTTATTTTGGATATATTATACGTCTTTTCAGCTTTCTGCTGTATCTCTGATAGGAGGGTAGGCAAAAGGAGCCTAGTGTTAGCACACTCCACTCCCGACTCTGTGTTGATTCTCTGTGTTGAATTTAACTCAACGCCGCGCTTTACTTCGACACCAGAGCGAAGAAATGAGAATATTAAACATTTCATTTCCTCCAGCGCGAATCCAAAACACAACCTGTCGCGTCTTCTGTCATGTCCCTGCGCCACCAGAGTCACACTGGACTGGTCTATATGTCGGTTGTTTAACATTTCATATTAATGAGTTAATAATATAATTTATTTAATTTAGTGGTCCTGGTCATTGTAAACCTTTCTGTATCCGACTACCTACTCTTCATTTGCTGCACATACCTTCGAATCCAGTTCCGTTTCCTTCAGAAAGATATTAGAGAAATTGTTACATCTAATAGAAAGCTAATTGAGCCTGAGTTGGTTCTATTACAAGAAAATATTATAAACTTAGTTAAGTGGCACCAAGAGTTGATACGGTAATCTTTTTTAACAGTTTTAACTATAGTGTTTATATTGTATGAAATAATAAAATAATAAGAATATTAAAATAGCAATATGGTCCCATCAATAGCAATATGGAAATCAAACAATCCAGAAGGTTACTATAAATAATGTAAAATCTTCTGGATCTGCCCTAATTATGGGGGTTCCACAAGGATCTATTTACCCCCCTTTTATTTCTTCTTTATATTAACGATCTATCTTTTTATACAAAGTATTTATGTGATATTGTGCAGATAATACTTCCTTAAAATTTTAAAATGACAGAAACCATATAATTAGTGCATTGTCGCCATTTGTCGCATATTCTTCGTTGGTTTGACGTTAATAATCTAATGTTAAATGCATAATAAACTAAATGTTATGAATCTGCATTGTCTGCCTAAAGTCTGTTTGAATAAAGACTATTTTGAATTTGAATTTTAATTAAGATCTAAATAACGTATTTTTTTTAATTTAAATTATACAAACTTGTAACTACTTTTTCCTTCTACACTTCAGCTTGACAGGTTGTTTGGAGCTCATCTATGCCAAGTCTACGTTGTACAACTTCGTCTCCAGCTCTGTACTGATATGCTTCACAGGTTTCAACGTTGTGGTTACGTATTTTAAAATATTTATCTTTATTTTATCTGGTTCCCGCATTTTCCCGCACGTAGGTAGGCAGAGAGAATCTAGTGTTAAAACACTCCGTTTTTCACAAAGTCGGGTTGTGCCACTGATCAACGCTGGCTTCGAAACAAAGCGCGGCGTAGAGTTCCGCTTGCGACATGCGAGATACAGCGTGAAGTTAAGAATAAAAAGTTATTGAGATTTTATAATATCAGTATTCATTACTTCTATTACTTTTTCCAGACCATAGATAATGTAGCGTTCACTACAATATTTGTTGTATTTCTATCTACAAGCTTGTTGCAAATATTTTCGCTGTGCTTCTTTGGAGATTTATTGATGGAATCTGTAAGTAATAAGCTCTATTTCACAATATATTTTCTATTATTTCAAATTTATTCCATTTTCCAGAGCACAGAAGTCCGTAATGCTGTATATGAAAGCAAATGGTATTACACCAACGCTAAGGCAGCTAAGAGTTTACTCATCATACAAACAAGGTTTATTATAATGTTAAAATATAGCGTTTTTGTCATCACCACTTTAAATTTAAAAGCACAGTTTTAACTACTCGATAAAAGCCTACAATAAAAACAAAAAAGATTTTGCCACACATAAAAAACTTGATTTTTTTTTTCTAAAATTTTAAAAATCCTAAAGTATTGACGATTCTTGCTTTTTTTTAGGTATGAGTTTGAAATAGGTATTTTGCCCTATATGCTGCCCGTGTAAAAGAGCGCACACGCTTTAACTCTGTATAATGGTATTTATTATAATAGTATAAAAAGTTAATTATACAAATATTTAAGTGGCTCAGGGACACAAAGCAGCACTGTAAACGCTGTTATTATTAGTATAATATTTTCGCTCTGGCAATAAGGTAAAAAGCTTATTGAGTTTCGATACTCAACAAGCAATGCGTCCAGAATTCGGCGGAAAGTGGGAAGTGAAGTGTGACGACACTAGATGCCTTCTACTTATCCTGCTATATGCTAAATACAACGTGAAAGTGAAAAAAATTTTTTAATTATTGATTAAAATTGTTTCAGAACCGACAACCCTTGCAAGCTAACTGCCTTCGGTTTCTCTGATGTCAATCTAAAGGCTTTTATGAGTGTATGTATATACATAAGTATATACTTATAGTTATAAATTTTAAATTGATATAACTAAAAGGTTAGGACGCTGTCGTGGGGAGGGGCGCAAGCGTATGACTGTTGCGCGAAGGTTCCGGGTTCAATCTCCACTCGAGGAATCGATTATTATTTATTAATATTTTTATTTCCTTGCTATAATGCTAAGGCAAAAGTTGCGTTAAGTTCCGCTATTCAAATTGCAATTCCTTAAAAACTCTTAGGGAAGTGGTGAACGAAGTATATTAACACTAGGTTCCTTCTGCCTTGCTATATGCGGGATACTGCGTGAAACTAAAAAAAATAACTAAAAGATTTAATATTTATATGTTCGGACACATATAAATAAAATTTCTTTTTTTGATGAAATCGATTTTCGTGCCTAATATTATTACTTGTAAGCAAACTCTACTTTGATCTCTCATTTTAAATATCAAAAAGGACAGATTATAGTAAGGCAAGAAGAAATTAATTTAATTTTAATAATTTCAGATTTTAAGTAGTGCCTGGTCCTATTATGCCTTATTGAAAACTATATACAATGATGATTAAAATATGTAAGCTGGTTATAGTTTGTATTATTCCAAGGAATATATATAATTAAAATTAAAGTAATATATAAATAAAATAACTCATACATTCAAAAAATATTGTTTTGTTAAAACTTTTCCTTAGAACAAAAGTACTTTTTTAAAAATAAAAAAAAAAACCACTTATATAATATATTTTATTTTATTTAAAAAGAAGTTTTTAAATCTTCAAGACTTAAAAAGAAGTTTTTTTAATCTAGAGAGAAAACCAAACATTTATTGTTAAAAATATATGGTTAGGGAGGAAGCAGCAAACTCGGGAGTTACTCGAGCGTCATTGAGACCTATTGGGTTGCGAAGCTTAGATGATAACAAGAAAAAATGTCATATAAAAAATATCGTTTGACCGGTGGGTTGACGGGCTATAGATTTTCAAAAATGTACAAAAAAACTGTTCCATGGACATACTCGATATCATCAATTGCCTAAGTCTTCTTAAACATAAAAATATGTTAATCTGACAGTTTCCATGGTGGAGGTGGTACGTAAGAGTTAAAAATGGCAAAAAATATATATATTGTCGAGCGCGTCAGATTTTCTAAGGGAGTGTTAAGTGAACCTAAAAAAAAGCTCTTATGTAATAATCTGATGATTTGGATGTGACGCAAGCTCGTAATCGTTGTTTGAAAATGCAAAAAGAAATCGCCAGTTTGAAATACTCGAGCGCGTCAGATTAAGATATATATGGTTCATATTCATCCCCTAGACGTGATATCTCAAAATCAGACGATTATCTGAAGGGACTTGCTTAATTTAACAATTATTAATATTTTTTTAAACCAATACAATGAACAAGTCAGCTTTACGTTGTAACCCGCACACAGCAGGGTAGGCAGAGGAAACCTAAGCTTAAGACACTCTGTTCCCCACTTTCTGCCAAATTTTGAAGGCATTGAGTGTTGAGCAGCAGCATTTAACGTCGCTGTTTTGCCTCGACACCAGAGCGAAGAAATTAAAATATAAATTTAAATAAATATTTCTTCTCCTGGAATGGAGATTGAACCCACAACCAGTCGGTTTTACAGTCACACTCTGTGCCCCTGCGGCACGACTGGCCTCAATTTTTTTATTCATTAAACGTAATCAATTGAAAAGCTCAAGAAATATAATGTAAATAGAAGAATGTATGTTTGAAATAGAATACTTGTATTTATAAATTTATTTTTTTAATCTATTTTTTTTAAATTATCATCTTCATTGATGAGTTAGGGAGTAATAAACAGAGAAAGAGTGATAGAGGAATAGAAATACGGAGAGAGGAATATAGGCAATTCATAGGTATATTAAACTTTATCGATCAATTTCTATTACTTCGGCTTGTGGAATTTGTCAGATTATATGTTTCGTAATCCTTGAATGATTCCCTCCAAAATAAAAAAAAAATTGCCGCGCTCAACAATGTCCAGATAACGTTTTTTTTTTACAACTTTGGAGCCCTCCCTTCTCCTTTGCGTCACTCTCAAATTGTCAGATTAGTGGAATATACACAGTTTAGCATGTAACTAACTTACCCTACCTTAATCTGATGCGCTCGAGAATGTCCGATGATCAATTTTTTTAGTAATCTGATCCTTTATCCTAGACGCGCGGCTATACTTATGAAGATCATATTTGGTGGAAGTACGTAACCGAGTACAAGGAATCCCCAGTATCTTAATCTGATGCGCTCGAATGACTCCCGAAAGTCGCCTCTTCGCCGCCCCTACCAATAGTGACGATTTTTGTTTATCACAAAACAAATAGACAAGTAAAAACTATTGTTACTATGTTATTTTTATTTGAAAGAAATGAAAATAAAGAAATACACCTTTGTAAGAAATCAGCGACTTTATTTTTTAATCTCATTATTAATAAATAAAAGTTTTCATACAAAAATTACTTCTAGACATCAGAAGAATTTATTGCCTATTTAATTATGCCTTAATTTTATAATACTTGAAACTACGTTAAAAAGTAATGTATAAAAATAATCTTAAACGGTTAACTTTAAGAATTGAAACGGTGGAAACAATCGAAATATTCCACAATTGCATTTACATACGATATTACAAAGGTAGTTATGAAAATATTTTTAAAATTATAAAAGAAAACGGCGAAATAAAACTAATATCTAGAGAAAATTACAGTTCAAATGTACAACTTATCTACAAAATTTCTTAAAAAAAACGTAGCAAACGCGATATTTTAGAGCACCTTCACTTGTTCGAATGAAATATTTTTATAACAATGCAACGAATGAAACAATGGATGCCCTACAACTTATATCTAAGTACAAAAATATAATTCGAAAAAAAATTTACACCTATATTAAAGCTGACGTGTAATGTCCTGTGATGTGATGCTGAAGCAATGATTTGTCATTTATCTTGTATCCCGCAAATACCAGACTAGGCAAAGGAAACCTGGTGTTAACACACACTCCATTCCCCACGCACTGCCGAATTTACAAAAAATCAGAGGAATGGCAGAACAACAGAGAGCAGAACTCAATGCACTTAAAACAAACATGAAAATAGAGAATAATAATTTCTTTATTTTCATGTTTGTATAGAAGCCAACATAACAATATCCATTTTTATAAATGAAAAAACAATGTCCTTTTTTATGTTCTTGCATAATTATTTATTTTTGTTGTTGTTGTTATTTTATTTTCTAATACTCATGTGTTGTAATTAGTATCTCTGATTGTGAATTACTTTATTCACTATATGATTGAAATCTATAAAAAATTACATTTCCACATGCAAATTATAAAAAGTCTGTATAATATTGTCAAATCGAAGTCTTCTGTGAAGTTCACAAACCTTTTTAAGTGTTTTAAAGATTGATTTTTAATTTGTATAAAAATTACGAATTTAGCAGGATTTCAACTTATACTTTGAGATCACTACACAAACATCAAAGCTGATTAAACTATAATTATATTCATATCTCATAATTATTCTTCTTGTAAGACAATTTCAACTACTTCATAAATATTATAAAAAATGAACATTAAACGAGAAATAATCGTTTTATTTATGTACTACTGTTTATTTATGTATTTATGAACAAATTCAAATTCTGCTACATTCAACATTTTTGTATATTATAATTTCTGTATACAGTTCACATTTTTGGTTGTATTTAAAATGATTTCGTTTGGTGAAAGTACAAAAAGAGTTATGATGAGAAAAGTTTTTGTTTTCCTAAAATTTTATAGATGTTTGACTGTTATTCCAGTAACGCCAAAATTGCGAGACTATATAATATATGTATATACAAATATTTGAACAAAAACTGACATTGTATTCTCCTACTTGAAATGTTAAAAATAACACATAAAAAAATTGCGCGAAAGGGAAGAAATTTACAAGTAATCTGTAATAACCTATAGACTTAACTAAACAGATCTTTAGAAACCATGAAATTCGTCGACATACTGTTTTAACACATCTAATAATAAACAAACATTCATTCATTCAACAATTTTTTTACGAAACTTTACATGAAATATAAACTTTGCAAATAATATTATTTACTCTCAGTAATTCCGTTTTCTCCACATTCTCTACTATCACACAGATATATAAAACAATGAAATCTTTTTCATTTAAATTTCATGTTCATATAGAACTTTTAAATATACACATATTTTTAATTATATGATTACAAAAATAACTCCTTGTTATATTCTGTAAAGATTGAAGAAGAACTTAGAGGTTTTTTAAGAGATTAACTATAATTATAATATGAAAATATAATATTATTAAAAGATAGCTAGTTCTTTTGTTTACATTTAATAACAAAACTCGTCTAGAAAATATCGACCGCCTTCTCAAAACGGAATTACTGAAAATATATACCTACTAAAGAAAAGTCCAATCAATACATATAATAAATAGAAAAAAACCTTTTTTATTACTTAAATCTAAACTGACAAACCTAAGGGGTTGTTAAGTGGTTTTAACAAAGCAGTATTACATATTTTTCATTCAGAAAGGCCTTAAAGTTTGAATATAATTTATTTAAAAATTTTTGGAGAAGGGTTTCAAAGATAGTTTAAAAAGTAATGTATGGAGAAATTGGACTGTAGCAGTATTTTAGTAAGCTAAATCCTTCAAATCATTCACTGGTACGAATTAGACATTTCAACTATTTATATTTCTAATAATAATTCAATATAGAAAAATTTATTTACAATAAAGTCTAAAAAATATTTTGATTAAAATGTTTGATTTTGTCATGCACACATCTCAGGCTTTTATTATAATTACGTATTCAATATTTACAAAGTTGTTAAATATAATTATTTAAGTACTTAGAGGTCCTACCAGAATAATAATACTTAGACAGAAATCATAATTGCTTATAAAAAATGTTTAAAAAAGTTATATTAAAGATAAATAAAATAATATATCAGTTGTATTTAATAATAAAAAAATAACACAAATATCGAATATTTCGAAACTTAACTGTATTGTTAAAATTTAAGCAATAATTTCCAAAATATGAATATAAGTGTTATTTCTATTTCTTTAACGATTTTGTGAATATTATTATTAGCATTAAAGGTGTTGCTATATATCAATAGACGTATACAGAGCTGCCGATAAAAAAAATATAAATATGAAAAAAAAAAACGTTTTTTTTTTTATAGTCACCAATAAGTACATTCCAATCGTTCACATAATAAACGTGATTCCTGCATTTTGGAGTGGCATGGCGACGACATCCGTCGACTGATTAATCGCATCTGTAAAAAAAAACAAAAAATATATTAATGTAACTTTTTACTATTTCATTGTTATAGTAATTTATATTTATTTTTATGGATTGGGACCAAAATATATAATTACCACTTTGTCACAGGTGGTGAATATTTATATAAAATATAGTATTCATATTAGGTAGAATAATACATCAAACATATATTCTATATCTGTGTCTGTACTCCAGGCTTTTGCCTATACTAGTGAAGGCATCATTAGGATCGCCATATTGGAACTTCGTATCTGGGCCCTGCTTATTAATAGATCTAATATGAGTTAATGAAACATATATTACCATTCTCCAATCATCCACTCTGTCACGAGTGGTGTGCGAGTAAAGCGTCTAGCGAGTGCTCTTGTTGCACCTGCGTCTGTGTCTGCACTTGGGCCTGTGCTAGTGACGTCATCACATGCTGCGGTATATTGATTTGGACCGGGACCGCCATGTTGGAGCTGGTTGGGACCTGTATTAGGAAATAACAGATTATAAACATTTCTATTAGGACAGGAAATTTTATTTTTTAAAAATTAAAAATTAGCTTCACGCTGTATCATGCACACAGCAGACGAGCAGGCAGAGGGAACAACAACATTTTGGAGGCGTTGTCTGTTGAGTGGCGGAACTCAACGCCGCGCTTAGACTCAAGTCCAGACCGAAAAATCCTCATATATCTATTTTCATAGCATAGCTGCGTTTGAACCCACAACCATGACATAATCATATAATAATTTAATATTTTTTAATGTTATAAAACTTCAGTAACTATACAGTGTTTTTTCCAGCACCACTTTAAATGAAGGCACAGTTTTACCTACTCTATAAAAACCCAATACAATTAAAACAAAAGAGATTTTGCCAAAAATTATAGTGATTTTATTTTCAAACAAAACTAATAATAAAATTATCGTTGTAAAATAAAACGCCAATTGTTAAGAATGACGCACACAGACAGCAGGGTGTGGCAGATCTGCAACGTTCAGTAGTATTTTTGTAGTTGTAGATATTTACGTTATTAGTATGTATTCGTACTGCGTCACAAGTAATACAGTACAGATAAAAATCGTAAACTGGAAAAAAAAATCCTACATCTAAACTTTACGTTGACGAACCTTGATAATTTTTTTAGGTATGGCTTTGAAATATTTTTTCCTATATGCTGCTCCCGTAATAAGAGCGCCGACGATGCCAACCTGTATATAGAAACTTGATTGCAAAATAAATAATTTAAACTTCAATACACTAACATGTATAGTAATCTCGGGCATGATAGTGTTGTGCTGCGTGCCGGTGGTCTGAGAGGTGTTGGGAGGCTGCTTCTCTGTCACATCACTATTAGCCTCGTCTCGCGCTCGTTTAGTTTCGTGTGAGCGCGTGTGCTTGCGTAGATGGTCTTTGCGGTAGAAACCTGGAAAAAATATGTTATTTAGCTGTACGCTGTATCTCGCAGATATAAGAGAGTGGGTAATCTAGTGTTGACACTCTTTATTGTCGGCTTAATTTTTGAGACATTGCAAAGCAGATTTCAACACCGTGCTTCGTCTTTTTATTCCCTGGAATGAACCATCGCCTTTGCTGTCAAATGTCGCTATGCCGTTGCGTCGTAACGTTTTCAAATTCGTTTAACTTTAAGTTCTTCTTTCTGTATCTACAGATTTTAAGATTTATTTTTGATTTTTCATGCACCACGATGCATACCTTTCCCACACTGCCCACAAAGTTCAGTCTTGACACCAGAATGAATAACGGCGTGTAAGTTAAGATGCTCCCGCCGCTTAAAGCCTTTGCCACACGCGCCGCACACGTACGGCCGCTCCGGATTGTGGCCCAGCTTGTGCCGCTCTAAATGCTCTTTACGTTTTAAACTGTAAAAATTGTAAATTTAAAATTAAAATATGAAATCAGCTTCACGCTATATTCCGCACACGACAGGGTAGGCCTAGGGAGGGAGGAAACCTAGTGTTAAAGCACTGCCTTCCCCACTTTTCTTAAGACTTTAAATATTTAAATATTATAATTTTACCCTTTTGGTTAAATAATACACAAACTATTACCCAAAAAAAAACAGTCGAATTGATAACCACCTTTTCTTACAGAAGTCGGTTAAAAATACGATATCCATTTTAGATATAATTTGTTGTGTGACAAATCTGACGGACAACAATGAAAAATTTGAATTAAATGAATATTACATTTCAATTTAATATTCATATTTTCACTTTTTTATCATAAATTTTATTTAGTTACAGTAATTTATCAGTCATAGCTTTCATTGCATGATTGCATATTTCAAAATATAAAAACATTTCTATATAACGTATACATTAAAAACTAACCCAGCCCCACAAATCCCACATATAAATCTCCTCTCAATCTTGTGAACAGACAGATGCATCTCCAACTGGGTCTTGTCAGGGTAAGCCATGCTGCACTCCGGACAACAATAGATGGGTGTGCCGTCAGCTGCTGTGGCTATGATAACTTGCCCGGGCTTTGGTCTGGCTGGTTTGGGAGGTTTCTTCTTGTATTTCTTTTTCTTTTTGTTCTGTATGTGTAGAGTGCCATCTAAAACATAACTTGAATTATAGTCAAATTACTTTTTTTTATCTTCACGCTGTATCCCGCATGTAGCATGGTAGGCAGAGGGTACCTACTATCATGAGACACTCAGTTTCCTACTTATCGCCGAATTTTCGAGACATTGCGCGTTGATTGGCGTTACTCAACGCCGTGATTTGTCTTGTTTTCAGAGCAAGGACATTATATATATAAAAGGACATGTACTGATTGGCTGAGGCAAGACGCAGGCACAACCGTAACCGCTGATGGTTGACACGTGAAATTTGGACAGATGTTTATTTTCGTAATCTGGACATCCACTAAGGGATTTTGAAAAATTTTAACCCTAAAGGGATGAAATAGTGGTTAGAAGATTGTTTGGATTTTTTTTTAAATCACCACCAATTTTTATAAAATTTGAAATTCAGACTCTTAAAAATATTCCATTGACCACGTGTTTCACGGTTTATTACAATTTATCCTTTAAAAATTTTCATGAACCATGACTAAACCATATAATGATAAAGTATAACTCAAGCTAAATTATGTAATACTTGTTTACCGTCCAACACCTGGATGGAATAGACTGTTTCCAGGAGGTGCCGGTTTAAATCTCGCTACGTAAACTTTTTTATTCATATTCCAAGCATTCTTCTTTTTTAAGAGTGGAATAATACTTTAAAAATGTTAAAAGCAACGTGATCAACAAGGGTCCTAAATAAGATATTTATTTTTATTTATATTCAAATGACCTTCATCTAAAACAGCCTCCGTGATGTCTTCCTTCTTATCCTCCTCCGTCATCATTTCCACTTCCACCGTTTCCACTTTCTTCACCTCAGTCGGGTTGAGTCTTAAGAACTGTTGTAGAGAAACTGGCAACGCTTGTGTTTGCTAAAAAAAATAGTAAATATTTATCAGATTAGACAGGCCTAACGCTAAGACATTCCGTCCTACACGTACCGTCTAGAACTCAACGCCGCGCTGCCTTATCCTCTGAGCTAGGAAATGAAAATATTTCATTCCCCAAATGTGAAACAAACACGCAACTCTCGAGTTTACAGTTAGATGCTTTGCAACTGCGCCGCAAGTGCGAAGAATAAATATGTATATTAAAATTGTATTTTCTAAAACTACTAATAACTTTTTTATAAAAAATCTTTATGCGTTTTCATGATAGAAAGAATTTTGTATTTCTGATGTTTGTGACATTTCACTTGATACTTGGTATATTTCGGATCATCTAAATATTGGTTTACATAATACAAAGCGCGGCGCCGACGCCGCGCTTTGGACCATTTACCATAGTCACAACGCACACTCTATACACCTCTAAGGGATCAATGGCTATAAAGTTTTTTTTATATATTACGAAATACAACTCAACTTATTTTATAGGTAACTTTCACTTCCGGCTTCACCAATAGTCAAATGCAAAACAGCTAAGAGTTGTGTATTATACATGATAAATGCCCAAGATACCAAGATGCATAGCTGTATATTCCACTAAAATACGTCGCACTACATATAAATACGTCGATAAGCGGACTATCCAATGAAAAAACACTTTTTCATTTCTGCCCAGTAGTTTCGAAGATTTCAGCATCCAACTAAACAAACTCTTTACCTTTTTTAAATTTATAAAGATAAAATATAATTTAATATGAACATTTCTTTTATAATACCTGTGGAGGCAATGTGTTCAGGTACTTGACAAGGTCTGGCGAGGGGTTGGTCAGCTGCCACGGTACGCTGTCGCCAGCGTCCGCGTCTGTGCCTTGTGAGCTTTCCTATAAAATATGGGAAAAAAATCTATATTAATATGTATAATAAACCTATAATACATCGCCGTCTGCACATGGAATATTTGTATTAATAAACTATTATTGGGGGACATATATTAATGTAATACAACTCTACACAATTAATTTAAAAAATGTTATCTGCTTACCTGTGTTGGTGCATTCTAATATCAGAATTAATTTATATGCAGTTTTCACTATTATATTTTGTTAATCTTTCTTTAACATTATTTCAATTGGTTCGTAAATAAAATAGTATCGTAAGCGCGTTGTTGGTAAAAAGGAAATCCTATTTCCTTCTATTTAAGAAGCAATTCGTAGATTGCAAATGATCTTTTACACAAATATTGTATTAAGTGATAAGGTGGTGGATTCGATTTCCACTCGGAGATGATGATAAAGTACAGCGTTGAATTCCAATCAATACGCAATGTTCCAAAAATTAGATGGTACTCGGAAATGGAGTGTCTATATGCGGGATAAAGCGTGAAGCTAAAAAAATAGAACTTACATCATCAATATTCTCGTCGCACTCTTCTTTAATAATAATATCTGTTATTTCATTGTTGTTGTTGGCGCTCGTGTTGTTGTTCAGCGTTTTAGTTTCGGGACCATTGATGACTATTTGATTGTTTGACGTTATGAATACCTGTAGAAAATTAAAATATTTAAATATATTCAAATCTCTACATAAAATATATACATATAATAAAATTATAAGTGATCACTGTCTGTACATGGAAGACACATAAGAAAAATATATATTTGGGAGATTTATGAAATATAAAGGAACTCAAAATAATGATTGTGTCTGTTGGACTTAAGCAATTTAAGTAATCTTTCCTTGACATTGTGTTTGTTTTATTTTAATAGCTTCATAAATAAAAGTTATATAAATAAGAGAAGAATACTTTATATTTTATTTCAACGAAATTACTACAAAATAACTATTTTATTAAATTTAAGTGCATTTAGGACATTAGATCATTTATACATTAAATACAATTATTTAAAATGATGTAGTTATTAAAACACAAAAGTAATTCTGTAGACTAGTAAATAAATAATTTTATAGTAAAAGCGGGCGAAGCCGCCAGCCGGTCGCTACTTTAAAATACAATTCAGAATATTCTATCAAAGGGGTGTTGTAAGTGTAACGTGTCTCTCTATGTGCGTATGCATATAAATATCTTTCAGTAGCATTGTAGCTCCCCAACCGATAAACCTATTTTAATGTACTCATTTTTATTTGAAAAGTGAGTGGTATGAAGTAAATAAAACTACTAAAATACCTGATGTTGTATATTCTGTTGTTCTTTATCTTGAGTCTGCTGAGGTTGGACGAGTTGCATTTCTTGTGGCATAGTTGCTAATACTTGTAAGCCTGTAAAAATATTAATATATAAAATAATTTAAATAAAAAATAATAAAAAAAATAATGACAATATAAATAAAATTTTAATAGTTGTGAATTTTAATACAGTGTAGTTCATATAAAATAAAATTGTGAACAACATCAAATTTATATTAGATCAGCTCCACGCTGTATCACTGCCTTAGGCAGATTAGATGAGAAGTGAAAATAGTATTTTATCTATATTTTAGAACATTTTGGTACATTCAGTTATTTACTTGAGTGAGTGAGAATATGAGTGCTAACTCTAAATATAAATGAATCAGTGCTGAGTTATCATTTTTTTAAATATCAAGGAAATAATGTTTTGTAGTATAAATATTTTATAGGAACTGTCACTAAATTTCAATAAGTATAAGACCTATCTATTTAGTATAGATAGGATCCTTATAATATTACATGTGAGTTTCTAAGGATGGATGTTTGTTCCAGTTAAACGCAAAAACTAGTAAACTGATTTAGATGAAACTATATAGTAACCATAGCTTATACATCAGACAGCTACAAATTATGTCAATATTTTGTCTGGTAGACATAATTTAAGTTTAAGCGGGCGAAGCCGCGTGTGGGTCACTAGTAATGTTAAAATATTTAAATCGGTTTTTTTATAATAGTGCAAATACAATGAGTTATTGACAGGTGAAAAATGAAAACCACAAGTTGTTAGAACGCTGCTACTATACTTTTTATTCACCTGATCTCATCCTGAATGTACCTGGACATATTGAATCATATGATTATTATTATCTTTTTTGTAATGAATGAGAAAAAAATAACTGGATTTAATTAAAATTTCATAAGGTTCACGCTGTATCCCGCACATAGCAGGGTGGACAGAGAGAACCTGGGAACCTAGTGTTAAGACACCCTATTCACATTGAGGCACATCTGTTCTCCATCTTTTAAGAATTATTGAGGCTCAACTCAATGCCATGCTTTGGCTACATATACTACCAGAGCAAGAAAATTAAAATAGTAACTATTTGGGTTCCCCGGATGGGACCGAGCCCACAACCTTCATGTTTAGAGGCACGCTGATTTTAAATAGTGTGTTAAGGACACACCACACACCACTTTCCGTTGAACGGAACTCAATGCTGCACAGTATCTCCTCACCAGAAAAAAGGAATGAATTTACTTCGATCCCCTAAGTAGGATCAAATCCACAATCGTTCAAAGCTGTCACGCTGCGCTATAAGGGTTCTTTTGGCTTCTTATTAAATAGTATTATATTGTACATTTATATAGATTCTGACCTTCGGGTAAAGTATTTCCTATTAATTGTATCCCACCAGATTCATTGTTTTCTGGAGAATAAGCTAGTGTGAGGACGGCACCACCTACAAATAAAATTTAAAAAAAAAACCTTAAAATGAAATATATATATTTTTTTATTTTTCTATTAAATACCAAGCAGCTTCACGGTTTTTCCCGCATAGGCAAATAAAATGTAGTGTTAAGACACTCCACTTCCCACGCCCGGCCAAATTTCGCAAAACAATTATAATAGAAGGGATGGATGTTGAAACTCTACAAAATTTTGTACTTGTGTGTTTGGTTAATATTAGCATATCGTTGAAAAATTATATTTCTTTACCTTGCTGAAAACCTTGTATAGGTATTTGCATCTGATATTTTGGCTGCTGTTGTTGCAGTGTCAAATTTGGGCTTAGCACTTGGATCTGCACTGTGGGCTGTGGATCACCTGTTAAGTAAAAGGAAATATTCATAAATATATAATATAATAATTATTATTTCTACATATAGAGATATTATTAAATAATTTCATTTTTTCATCATTTATATAATAAAGGCAATGTATATAACCTTCCTTCCTTTTAAAGCTTTTGAACTTTTATGCATTGTTTATTCAGAAAGAAAATATTCAAGAGCAAGAAAATGTAACTACATAAAATATGAGTATATCTACATACCAGGCTTAGCTCCTGGCAAGGCGATGGGCACAGATATGAGTTGAGGCGTAGCTTGTAAAGCACCACCATCTATTGTACGCAAGTATTGTACACCGTCACCCATGTTTACTCCTCCGACCATACTGACTACCTGTAATTAAAATATTTTATTACATAGTTATAAATAAGTTTAAAGTTAGTCAAACATTGTAATTTACAAATTGCAAAGCGGAGAAAGAAAAATTAACTTATTATCCCACATAGAAGACACAGAAACTAGTGCTATTAGATGTAAACTAACAATAACTCTAAATGCAATAAAGTTTACTCAAAGTCTCAAAACAGAAAATATTTATTTTCATCTAGCAATTATAATTATTTTATTGGTCTTAATAAAACAAGGTCTCCTCTTATTAAAAAGAAACTTGATAACATAAAACATAGACAAAATTCCTCATACACAGTAAAAGTATAAATAATAGATTAATTTATTTTATATTTGCATATCTACAAATTTAAGAAAGAATATAGTCTATTGCAATTTTACTATATGTAGTACTTAGAGTTCATGATAGGAGTCTCTACATAAGTGAAAGTTATCACCAAACAAACAATATATAGCTTTCTTAGTATAGTTCTTAGTCTATGATTATATAAGTTGCATGCAATAAAATTATGCTATTAAATTAATTATTTAACAGTATCTTTTTTATATACAATATTGTAAAAATCCCTAAAAAATATTTAATTAAAATGGTGATTTATGATAAAAGAAATGCCAGTATTTTATTTAAAAAAAAATAGCAAAACTTAATGCTACTCAATAAATACTAAAAGACACTTGCTACTATATGAACAACACAAGTTACCTTATCAGCTTGAAAATAGTATTAAAGTATCATTTAAAATTTAATGGCTTCCATAATAATGATAGCGTAATAAAATTTTACAGTTAACCTTGTGCCTTTTTTAAAGTTAAATATAAGAAAAATTAAATAAGTGTCATTTTTGAGTCTATGATACATATTTTAAATTATAATTATATAAAAATAGTATTGTAGGTCATGTTAATCTCTTTTCCTGTCTGCATCATAATATGTAGATTATGTTGAGTATTTCAATACTTTTAAAATATGTATTACATTTAACCGTATATGGTATTTCAAAAATTAAGGTTGCTTATATGTTTAGAAAGTTTCTCTTATACAACAGTGTAAATTAGTTTTAGATTATTATTTTTGGTTTATTATGATAACATTCATCCCAATATGTATTTATAGCATGATTACAGTTATAGTACCTGTGACAATCCGCCATTATTGCTTACATTTTGCTGCAGTTTTGTGACTGGCAACTGACCACCTGTTGTCACAAAATGTGTCCCAGCAGCACCGACTGCTGAGAATGCAGCAAAATTCATCTCGGAGTCCTCGTCACTGCTAATAAAGTTATTAAATATGAGAATCTCATAACTTTTACTATTAAAAAATCTTTGATTTATAAATGAAAGTTATTTCATAATGATTAAATTATAAGCTGCGTATATTTTAATATAGTTTGTATATAGTTGTAATACAAAGTAATAATAAAGTATATTAGACTCAAAATATTGTATTCTGTTTAAATTTCTATTCTATTTATTTCAATATTTAAAAAAATATATATTGTTTAGATATTGACAAATTAAATATCTCATATTGAGGCCATTCTTATTCAATACATTATAGGCATATTTATATAACTCTTTGAGCTATACTAAATAATTTCGATATTAATGCTAAGAAATGTTAAGAAAAAGACATCCCCCTACCAAGAAGCGTCATCTCTCGTCGGCATATTCTGCATGTCACACATAGCCCACTTCTCCTAAGTAGCGGGTGAAAAAAAACAAAAGCACTGTCCCACTTGATTCATTCACTACCACAGTATCCCCACGACGGCGTCCCACCACCGAGCCTAAGTGGACGGGACCATTGGGAACTAAATGGTAGGGCACACACCGTTTTCAACCACCAAACGAAACACACTGGAATTAATTCGATCCAACTACGGTGAGAGGCGAAAGATGACAAGAAAGTAGGTTAAAGAAAGTTTTTATGCAGGCCCAATATACTAGAGTCGACCGGCGAGTTAGTTATACGCATATAGTTTGAGTGTATGTTCGTGCTTAACGTGATCCTCACTTTCTCTTTGCTGTACTTTCACAACGCGAGGTGCCGTTGTGGTTCAATAACTGTAGGAAGCCAAGTTGACTAATCATCTTGTTACATGCCTTTGGATATGTGTACCTGTTTCTGAATAGACTAATGAAATCCACAACGGTATTTCCTTTGAAATACATTTTTTTATATGTAGAGAAATATTCGAAAGCGTGGTGTTTATGATTTTATTAGTAGTATGTCAATAGTTTTAATGTTTGAGTATTCAAATTATATTAGCAAGGTCGGCGGGCTATATAAATAACATTTTGAGCATTTGAACTTTGATACAAGGTTAAATTAAGCGAATGATTGAGACAAAGAAATTCCTACAATGGCCGTGCATGATTTAGTTACGCAATTACGTAGTTTTTATGTTTTAATTCATAAAAATGTTGTTTGGGTTCATTTTATGATGGTGGGCGGAACATAGTACGGAAGATACAAGGTTATTCACCCCTACCAGTTCCTTTGGCCCAGCTGAGTGTCCATCACGAGCGGCGCTACGCATCCCCACCAAGATGCGGGATCCCCTCCATATGCTTTCGAACCAAATCACTCCCGCTCCCGACTCCTTCCACATTCAGGGAAACGAGAGGAGGGGTTGTGCGGCCCTCTCGCGCGGCACTCTCCGGCCAACACTCAGGGACGGCCACGCGCCCGTCTAACGGTACAACAAAGTACCGCTTCCGAAATAAGGTCACGGATTTACACATGTTAGTGTATAAACCTACGTTAAACCACTTACCTCGTCTAATAAATCACGGTCTTCGAACAAAAATAATTTTGTATGCAGTGTTATATTAAAAATAACATCGACACTTCAATAAAAACGACATAAACATCATCGTTCCCTCTCTTTACGACAAATGAAATCCGCCATTACTGTTTATACGTTTAGCGAAGTTGTCACCAGGTGGCGTCTATACTATAAACAGTTTGTCGTGATTGGTGAATGAGTTCGAATTTAGAACTTAATATTAAAAAAATGCAGCTGCAGCTATGAGGTCAATAATATATTTAGACAACTATAAGAATATTATGAATTAATTGGGATAATAAAACGTCATATAAATGAAATACCTTTTATTAGGTCATAATGAAATTAACACAAGTACATACTATTAAGCATAATACAGGTACACAATAATACAGTCACAAACTATGTTAGATTTATTAAAATGGGAACTGCTGCCCTGATCTCTGTATCCTCTCTAAATGCAATTCGAAAAGTAATTTGTTATCATAATAATATCTACTATCTGAGGAGCTAATTCCTGGATCATAGCTAGGTCTTCTATCTGATTCTGAAGAAGAGCTTGGCGAAGATATTCCATTTTTTGTATCAATACCAATACTTTGATTAGAATCAGAAGAGTGTGAAAGAGGACTAGTTAAATTATTATTTATGTGTAAATTGTTGATCCTTTTCGATAGAGGCATAAATTCACATATATCATCTTCCCGCGATCTTTTTCTGAAATGAGTCATAAATGTATTTTTTTTATATCAAACATCGGGAAATAAATAACATTGGAATTCAACATCACAACTAATTTAAAACGCTTTGTACCTATTTTCTGTCATGATTTGAAACATAGAATGTCCATTGCTTTCAACGTTAATGTTCCAATTCAATGTGATGTCTTTTCCAAAAGTCATCTGTTCACAAATAAAGTTGTGAGCCATGCAAAATTAACAAACAATAGATAAATCTCAAATTATAAAGAAAACGATGAGCAATATACGAATAACATGAATGACATGTGGTTTGACAGAGGACAGCTGTTTTATTTTTTTATTGCTATACCGAATTGACGCTGGCTATTCTCTTTACTGGCAACTCTACAATAATTAAAATTATTAACAGAAATAATTGTACAATTAAAATATTATATTGATTAGATTTTATAAATTGATTTATTGTATAGGTTAATATGTTCTATTATTTAGTATGATCAGTTTAATATGATCAATGACAATTTCCAGGAAATCACAGATAAGAAAAAATTGTAATGTTTTATACTTCGTTCAAAGTGATACTAGATGGCGTTTGTTGCTTATTTTACCCCCCTTGGCTGTGTATTGTATACTTGTATGTGTAAGGTGTAGGCGCATAGGTATATGTTTATTTTACTCAAAATAAAGATTACAAAATTAAAACTTAAAATACTCTATTTAGTAAAAAAAATGAAATCTATTAAATAAGGATTTAGAAAATAGTTAGACTATGTATTTGTACAATGTTTTCTTTAAATTTGTAACAATTTCATTAAATAAATTTTTAAAATGTAATTATTTTAAATTTTCAAAATTAATATTTTAGTATTTCCTAACGCTAACTTCACATTTCATATAATAAGAATAACAACAAAAGAATGACATACAAAATCAAAATTTAATAAAAATTAAATAATTCAAACAAAAGAATAACATACAAAACTGAAAATTTTAAATATTGCGCTGCAAGCTGCAACGTGTATCGGTTACGGTCAAGGACATTTAGGTAGTTTTTAATATTACTGGAAATAATATCTTTTCTATTCTTCATCCAAGATCTGCTAAGATTAATGACGCCATTTTAACTGATCTGTGTTTGAATTCAGCATAACTATATAATAATGCTTCAATTTATTTATACCAAACATACTTTACTTCGTTTTCCAACCACCTACACTGATGTTTGTATAGACTCTTTCTCTCTTCTCTTTATCATATTTTACCACGACTATGTCTCATTTTTGCATCGCGCAAATCACACAGTAGGCTAGGCAGAGGGAACCTAGTGTTAAGACACGCAATTCCCCATTTTCTGCCAAACTCTTAAAGGCATTGCGTGTTGAATGGTGAAACTTTGACCCTTTGTCTCGACATCAGCACGAAGAGAATGGACCCCAGTATGATTCAAACCCACAACTTGCCGGGGAACACGACTGGCTCAACAGTTCTAAAACTAATCAGTTTATTTATTTACTACAAATATTGATTGATTGATTTCTCGATATATGGCGTTTCGAGCGTGCCAGTTGAGCACAATTCATTGCGCCAATGTCACGTTGTATGGAAAACACACGAAGGAAATTGACCGGTAATAAAAAAGATAAATATACACAATTATAAAATACATGTAAAAAAAGAGACTACAAATATTATATAGAGTAGGTACTGAGTACTGACAGCCACCCTACACAAATAATGAAGGTCCACTTATGGATATATTGTGCATCGCACGCACGGTCCTATCCAAACATGGTTCGTTCATGTACTGGAGCCAACGATAACTAGCATAGCCATCTGCTTCAACTTACACTACCATTTATGCACAATATCGGATATATATATATAGATAGTATACTAAGAAAATCAGCTTTACGCTGTACCTCGCACACGTCAGGGTAGATGGAACTTAGTGTTAAGACACTCCGTTCCACACTTTTGTCCATATTTTCAAGGCACTGCGTGTTGAGTGGCGGAAGTCAACGTCCTTGTGGCCTTATGCCACGACGGCCTTGATACTGTACTATAAAATACCTATAAAAACTAAGGTCAATATATTGTTAAACATATTTTGTGCTTTGCACTGTTTATTTAATAAATCTAAATGCTGAAAACAAGATGGAGAGGTGCATATTTTTCTTAGCTGTGCTTATTTACTCATTACACTGTCGTAATTTAATTGTATAATTTCACTTTATCTAGACAAACTATACCTTTTTAACATCTCAAATATTTTCAGAAGTGAGATTAGAATCCCCAACTACAGAACACAGATAGGTGAATAAAATAAAGATAATTTTATCTGTAGAAGTGCTTGTAGAAACAAACAAATCGATGCAACAGATGCGTCTAGACCCGTCAGTAATCAGTATCCATGTCGCCGGAAGAAAACGGATGTGAATTTTTAATAGAGGCCATTAGTGAAGAATGGATTTCCTTTTAAAATTGCCACAATTATAATACATCCGCTGTTTTAGATTAAAAAAAAATCGGCTTCACGCTGGAATCTAGTGCTAAGACACTCCGCTCTCCACTTTATTCAGATTTTTTCGAGGCATTGCATGTTTAAGTGCGGAACTTAACACCGAGTTGGCTTAGTGCCAGAATGAAGAAATGAAAATATTGAGAAATAATAATTCGGCGTTACAGTCATACGCTTGTGCCCTTCCCTCGCGACGGCCCCAATGTTTGAAAATATCAAGTAATATTCATTAGACAATTATTAATAATAGATTTTAATTCCTTTACTTTGTTGATATATAATCAATATAAGTACTTGATAATGAATCATTTCTTCATGCTTTGTGTTATTTCTACCTAAAAAACGTCGGGTTTTAATTGATTGAATTATTAGAAATAATGGCCCAACTAAGCATTTTTAAATTATAGATATTTCACTGGTCTTTCCGTCCGTTTTTTTCCAAAAATTCTTCTTTACCTTTCTCCACATTTAGCCTCGTTTATCTCATCAACAGGCACTGCTCCATTTGTTCTGTCCAAATTTAACTTTTAAATCTGAAAATTAAGAGAGATTCAATGCCAACGTTTGCATTAAATATTTGCATTATTATCTGCTATTAATTTAAACTTTATTTTTTTTTATTCAGTGTAAAAATCTTATAACAATAATAATTATAAGTGTAAGATTAAAATTTAATTTTGTAGTTTTCTAATGAGTTAATTACAACAGCTCAACGTCTCATATTAACAAAAATGCAAGAGAGAGTCAGTTTTGCTATTAATTAAAATTATTAAATTAACATTACTGCGTTAGTGTCGGTCTACATCACATCTCTCTAGAAGGCTGTGACAGGGCTGTCAAAAATTAATTATTATATTATTTAAAGTATTTTATTAGACAAACCGCAAGGGGCGAGCGTGCGAGTGTAAGCGCAACAGTGGTAGATTCGACTCCCACTCAGGGGAATTAGATATATAATCTGAATACACAATGCCTCAAGAATTCGGCGGAATTAAAGAATAATAGCAAATAAACTAGGCAATCGCGAGTCGGAGTCCCCCACCGAGGGTTCCGTACAAAAATTGCACGTCTCAAGTTTTTTCTGAAATTCAAACTTAACTAAGCCAAAGCCCTTTTATCTGATACTTCACTTGAACTATCATCGGCTTTAATATCAAATTGTGCCCCCCATTTTAAGGCGATTATTTCTTAGGATTTAACCACAAATGTATAGTTTTCGAATTTTTCCTTGATATTATAATACTTTTTTCCTAAAAAGGTATGAAATCCTAAAAATAATATTCGGATAATTATTTAGTATCTACATTCTTATACAACTATACGTAGGTGGTATAAAGATAATGAAGTTATATTTTTTTATGAAGGTATCTATAGATAAAAAAATATTAGCTATTAATATTATTTAGATAACACCGTATTTCATGTCAAACACACGAAACATCATGTTCTTACACTTATTTAATAATTATATTATTAGTAATAATAATAATTAATGCTAAATGTAGTAGAAGTTAGAAGTCTAGGTTAGATATATAGGTTTTTGTTACAGACGATAATAGATCGTAATCGCAAGATCTTCTCAGTCAAAAAATATCACAAAAATATCTTTTGGCTACAGAAACTAGAACCTATTAGTGAAACAGTTGAATGGTTGAAAATAGATGTTTTGTGAGATTATAGTTAATATTTTCTTAACAAACAAACAACTTAACAAATGCTTTTTAAGAATAGATATAACCCACATGATTATTTCTAAGAGGCGCGGGTTCTAGTCCCGTTCCGTTCAAAATTTAAATATCTAAAAAAAGTATTTTTCTATCCAAAATGAATAATAACACTTAAAAAATATTAAAACTACCATTTAGCAACCCTTTGTACCTACTAATCTGCAGCATCGTCTACGGAGTGCATCAGTGCGTGAACTGCTACTTCAGTGCTTATCCGCACTGCCAACTGTCGTGGTATTCGCACCAAATATGGTACAATACGTTCAACGAGTCGAGGCCTACATGTTGTCCTCTATTCTGAACTTTTGCCCATTCTTCACTCGGAAACAAAATAATAAAAAGTAGGAACAATCCTAAAACCAAACCTGCGCACTCGCAACGAATTACAGCTAACTTAGAGTGGCCAATACTTGTCAACCGTACTGTAGCTATAGTATAGAATAGTAGGATTCGTAAATGGTAGGATTCCACGCCCAGACCCATTGTCGTAGTCAAACAAGGCCGTGAGAATGAGCGTGACCCATATTTTATATATATTGATGTTTTATTTCCCATCTGATTAATGATCCGCTAATATTTATGTTAGTATAGACAATTTAAATTTTTGAAACCACATACTATGACTACAGACAAATGTATGGAGAGATTAGAAACCAGCCAGCTGCAGCAGCACAGCAGGGTAGGCACGTACGTAATAGGAAGCTAGTGCTAAGACATTCCGTTCCCCATTTCCCGCGGAATTTTTCGAGGCATTGCGTATTGAGTGGTGGAACTCAACGCCGGGCTTTTGCCTTGGTGCCAGAGTGAAGAAGTGAAAATATTAAGAAATACACAACCGACACTTTGCAGTCACACCCTTGTGTACGCCACGACGGTCTCTAAATGTCTAATAGACAAGAGGTTATAAAAATTTAATATATTTGTATATATTATAAGGAGAACCAAAGTTATATTCATATTTGTACCGATGATGTTGCTTAAAATATGATTATATTTCTTTATATAACTGATGACTTAATTAAATTGAAAAAAATATTAAATACATGAATACAACATGGCTTAAACCGATAAAGTCAATATCGCACTAAAGTAAAAATATTTACATTGAATTCTTAGTGTTATCATATCAAAATGACTCATTATCGAAGGATTTAATATAATACAAATAAAAAGCAGTCAAGTGCGAGTTGAAACCGTCCACCGAGTCTTCGAGACGAATAACAAAGAGTATATAAGGGATCTGTTTTTTTCTTTTTTGAGATAAGGAACCCTAGAAGATCATTGCGATCATCGCAGAAGTCATTTACACACGGAAGTACAAGGAAATATAATTGATTCATAAAATAATTCGATAATATGAAATTAAAAATATTATATTAAAATATCAACTTTTCCTTCAAGTTTAAGACATTATGCTTATCAGTGTATGCAACGTTGAATTTTGTCAATGTAGATAATATTGGCTAAGTTATTTAAATATAAAAAAAATCCTCAAGGATCTGGAATTCAACTTGCAACTACCTTCAAATTGGTTACAAAATGGATGGTGGCGTTAGTATTGCTTCGAAAGGAGAATGATGAAAAACTGCGTATAAAGAAATATATAAAAAATAAAATAGCGGTTTCAGTGCATTTACATAAATCTACCTAATTGGAAATATTTAAAATTTAACAAGTTAAAACTTTACGTGCCGTGAATTCAGACTGTTATAAAACAGTAAAAAATACATGCACAAAAAACCTATTTAATTGAATATGAAATATTTAATTTAATTTTGTTATAATAAATCATGAAGATTTATAAATTTTAACTTTCTAGAGATGATTATGATGTGTATAATATAATTACTGTACTTTTTAACTGTGTAGTATGTATAGTAATTTTATTCTGATTTATATTTTCAGCTTCACGCTGCATCCCGCACACAGCAGGGTACGCGGAGGGAACCTAGTCTTAAGACACTCCGCTTCCCATTATTATTATTCTTATTTATTTTATAACCTTTTAGTATTAGAACCCTATAGCTATCTTAATTTACTATTTCTTCTGCTTGCTTTCTCAGGTTGCGTGGCAGAGATTGTTTTTCAATAAAAAGGCCGCATTTTTTACATTTATAAATGTAGCAGCCCGTATTTTGACGTCACCTACATCCAACTAGAATATGGAAGTCGCTTTCGTGCTGTTCTCAGTCTCAGTACACTTTCTCTATTCATACATATTTACTTTCACGTGCGATCTGTTGAGAACAGAGATTGTTCACAATATGGATGAATTATTTTGACGTTACATTGTTATAAAAAGCAGTTGGAAAATAGCCGACATAGATTCTAGGTTTCAAGATTGTAAGGAAAAGAAAGTGTTTTCTTGTCTCGTTACTTATAAACCTATGGTATGGTATATATTAACACAATTTTATAAATAGTTTTTTTTATGACACGATGTATCCCACAAATAGCAGGGTAGACCGAGGGAACGTAGTGTTCAGACACTCCGTTCACCACTTTTCGCCAAATTTGTTCGAGGTATTATGTGTTGAATGGCGGAACGCAATGCCGGGCTTGGTGCCAGAGCGAAGAAATGGGAATATTCATAAAGAATAATTCATTCCTTCGAGTGGGGATCAAACCCACAAACGTCACATTACAGTTGCACTCTTGTGCCCCTGGGCCACGACGGACTATGTAAACGTTTCTTCCAAAAACGTTCAGTAGTTTTTGCTTGACGGTGCAACATACATCCATCCTCACAAATTTTCACATTTGAAACATTAGTATCACAGGATGTATGGTAGGTACATATTAACACATTTTATTTCTTATTATTATGAAAGGTAAATGCTTTCGTTGTAAATTTGTCATATGGAAAATTTTATAAGTAAATTTGTTTTGATAAAAATATTTTGGTCTTTATTTTGTATAGTGGTCGCAGGGCTAGAAGACGTCATTGGAGTACCTTTAGGTAGTGATGATTCATTCGTTTGGAATAAAGGTTGTATTAGTATTGATTAACAGCTCGACATACTATAAAACAGATTATAATTTAAATATTTTATAAAACAGTTCCTATTCAAATCTTTTGTTTATGTTTTTTATGCAACAACAATATAAAAGAATAAATCAATATCGTTTTACATACTGCACTACACTCCGTTCCCCATTTTTGGCGGAACTCAACGCCGCGCTTTGCCTCGACACCAGAGCGAAGAGATGAAAATATAAATTTAAATAAATATTTCCTTTCCTCGAGTGGGGATCGAACCCACAACCGTTTGTGCCACTGCACCACGACCGACCTCGATGACTTCATATCCATACTTATATTATAAATTCGAAATTAACTCTGTCTTTTACGCAATCAAGGCCAAACCGCTAATTTAATTGTGATAAAATACTCATATTGAGATACTTGAGGGTCTCGGGGGTCTCATATTTGTAATATTTTCGATATATACCAATATATTAAACTATTTATTAATTTGACATGCAATTTATTCCGCCATGTTAATAACAACCGTTGCTAAGCAACGATTTGCAAAGTCTGTTGTTAGAAAACGTCACCCAAAATGAGCTTGCTTAATGCATCTCTCTACTGAAAACTGAAAATAATTTCATAAATATATTTAATAAATATTTGTATTGTCCAAGCGGGCGTAGCCGCGTTCGGTTCCGCTAGTAGTAAAATATATATCTAAACTTATATTGTACTAAAATAAACATAAAAAATGCTTAATAGGTCTCATATGCGTCTATTGGTGATGTAATACTTGACGTACAGCCAAGTGCCAATATAACGAACAAAATTCGAACCCAACGACTTTCGTCGAAGGTCAGCGCGACGCGTCAGGAATTTTAAAACGTGATACTATGTTTACTCGCACTTGTAGATCACGTCATCGATTATTATAAATATTTAATAGCAAGTGGCGATTTCTGAGGTTTTTCTATCAGCTTCACGCTGTATCCCGCATGCAGCAGGGTAGGCAGAGGGAACCTGGTGCTAAAACACTCTGCTCCTCACTTTCCGTCGAATTCTAGAGGTATTGCGTGTTGAGTGGTGCTCAGCGCCGCGTTATGCCTCAACAAGCGAAAGAAATGAAAAAATTAAATATTTAATTGCGTCGAATGGAAATCGAACTCGCAACGATGCGTCACGACTGGCCTTACTACATACTTTATTTAAGTAATTAAATCTAAAAAAAATCTTTGATAAATTATAATATTTTGTAACATTATGTACTTAGTTGAAAATAATATAGTGTTTCCAATAAACTAAAATAGTTTAATTTTAAATGGCAATATCCGCTTCTAAAAGAAAACCGTTGTGATTTGAATTCAAATTCGCATCGACGTCGACCGCATGAGCTGGAGGCCAAAGACTCCACGCCTTTTATTATGATTACGTTCCACAGACTATAGAAATATATAATACTAAAATATAGTTAAAATTAAAGAAAAGGAGGAATAAACAAATATGTTCCTTTATCATATGTTCTTTCTATCATGTATGTAAATGGTAAATGAAGATTTTGAATAAACAAATATAATTTCTAGATGACAGTTAAGTTCTTTTATAGTTAAAAAAAAATAATTTTAATAAAATATTGCTTTTTGCCTATTGATTAGATTAGGTAGTAGTACTAAAATGGAAGGAATAATTGCTTTAGACTTAGAGGTATATCTTCGCAAGCTACAATCAAATACAACACAAACAAAAGTAAAAGATTGGGTCTTTTTAAAATTTAGTTAAATTTTCAAAACAAAAGAAATATTCTGCAATTAATGATCTCCAAAGTCAATGTGTAAATTATTATGCAAACTGAAACCAGTTCAGGTTCTTCGAATTAGATGAACCAAGTTGTTAGGAATGCATACGAGTATAGCGTGGGAGTATTCGTAAGCATAACATTAATATTAACGAAATTAAGTCAAGGACTAACATAATGCATGGAAAAACGTTTTCTTGTTGGCTTTGAAGTTTTATATTCTATAATATAAATATCTGAGACAATTATATATGGCTTTGTATCTACCTATAATTTTTTTTAGCTTTACGCTGTATCCAGCAGTGCCAAGACACACCGTTCTCCGTTTTCTGCCAAATTCTGAAAGCATTGCGTGAAGAGTTGAATGAAGAAAAGAAAATATTAAATATTTCATTTCCTCGACTGGGAATCGAACTCACAACCTAAGTGCCGCTGCGCCACGATTGGCCTCCCTGATAGGACTTTAAGCACTTTATATAAATTTGCTTCTACGTTTGCATCTGCCGTTTGAACAAACAATTAGTCCTAATTTGCACAATACGTAGGCGACAGAAGTGTTCGTTTATTTTATAAGTTCTTTAGATGTTTCTTAAAATTCTATTTATACATTTATATCACCAGTGTTACCTTCCATGTTTTTAGGGTTCCGTACATGAAAAGGTGAAAACGAAACCCTTGTAGGGTCACTTCGTTGTCCATCTGTCCGTCTGTCAATACCATTTACGTCTAGATCGTGTGGAGGTATTAAGATATAATTAATATCAAATATTCAGGTTTATGGTATCTTAAGCTGCAGAGAAAAGTTTCTAAATCAATGCAATCATAAGAAACATGGTTATACATCGTTTTTGCTATATTTTGTATAAAATTGGCAGTGTAATCAAAATATATAGGGTACTTACCGTCGACCTACAGTTATTAAATTTGGTACGAAATAGGAACTAACAGTACAAATAAAGGAAAAAATCTGAAAAGTGAACTCGTTGTAGGTGCAGTCTAAGTTACCTGGGGCACTTAGAATTCGTACGATACGGTCAAAAACAAATTTTAATGATAAATTTCATCCTATATAAAATTTAATTCAAAGCGATTCTAGACGAATAAAACAAATGTTCCACGAATGCTTCAAATATAGAAATATGAATGTATATCAAATTATATACCAAAAAGCGTTTCCTGTCCGCCATATTTAGATAACAATAATATTTTCTGTCAGAATTAAAAAACATTGCAATAAACAAAATGTGACTCTGATGATAATGACAAAAGGTAAATTTATTTACATGTTAAGCCGTAGCCTTGTTTCAAGGTGGATGATAAAGCCATGCACTTATAAGGATGTTTTTGCCAGGTCTCGCGAGGGTCGCCTTGACACCAATGCGATAGCGTTTCCTTCCTTCCGCCAGATGGTATGCACCCTTAGCAGTAAAGTGACAAAAAATATTTTAGTATGGAATAACCAAAGCTAGTTTCTATTAAAAAAAAATCGAGCGAACCTTAAGTGAAGAACGCTTAATTTAACACGCTGCGTCTCTCTTCTACCTGAATGAAAACGATATACCTAACATTTTTTTTTAATATGGGTAAATATAATAGTTTTTTTAGCTTCACACTTTATCCCGCACACAGTAGGGGATGCAAGACCTAGTATTAAGACACCCCGTTCCCCATTATTTCCGCCAAAAATGGAATTTTTATTCGTAATATAAAAAAAACTATTAAATTCTTCAAGCTATATTTTTAGTTTTCCACCTCTTTATATGGAACAAAAAAACCTTGGACAAATCTATTTGCAACTTATGAAACCTTGGATTATATAACATCTATAAAAGGTGTCATACACGACTGATACCTCTGTAAGGAGTATTGTAATTACAGAGACAATCTTTATATATATATGTAGAACTAGAAAAATTATACTTAAATTCTACAAACATTTACGAAAAATAAAATTATTTAAACTTATATTGTTGCTTAAATAATTATACCACCTTCGCAGTTCATACAATCAGTTTTGATAGGCAATTAAAAATTAAACCAAATTAACGATTATACATCTATAAACATATTCAAAAAGCCTTTACAGTCCAAAATGGCAGGTTATCGTGTAAATAATAGTTAATATTGGAATTTCTCTTAATTGTCGTGTGGGAATGTAGGCTAGCATAACAAGGTATGCCATATATGGTATTATTGTGAACATGGAACAATTGTTCCATTACGATTTCGCCTTAGAAACTGTTTAAGTCTTATTAAGGCATAGCTGGGTACAGGCAGACCAAGGTTTCAGTTACTTCTCCAAAAATGGCGGTGTGGTGGACCGACGCGCGTGCGCGCGGTACGCCTTTTAAGGTTTCTCGAGTCTTTTAGAGGGCTAGTTGCTGCAGTGAAGGCAATCTTGAAATAGGGCGACAAATGCCACATTTTACTTTACAATATAAGAAGGGAGAGTGAATGGCTAATGAACGCTATTTGAATATTAAATTATGTGGCGGAAGAGATCTCCTTTGTATGCAAAGTGTTAAGATGATATTTCGTTATTCTAGGCGTTAGCTATATTATATGAAGATATGATTACAGTTTTGTTTAATTTTATAATCTGTGTCGTCTCATCTTTAATTTCATTTTAGTATTTGTCATTCAAAACTATATATACAATATATCAGGATATGTATTTTCATTTCTTCCCTCTCATTCAGTGGAAATTGAGGATGGGAGTGTCTGAACACTAAACTCCCTCTGTCTCTCCCTACATGCGGGATACAGCGTGAAGCTGAAACAAAAACCAGGTAATCAAAACGCAAAAATAGTCGAAATTCAACAACAATTGTATAACAGCGGGATAGCGGGCGTGTTGGCGTGCGTGCAACGACACGTAATAATAATAATAACGTTCAAATGCAAACATAATGATCAATGAACTCGACTGGTACTCGCACGCGCATGCGGAGCGCTCGCTCGCCTCGACCTTGCCCTGTCTGGGCTTAGGGCTTCTATATAGAATGAAATATAAAATATTGTAGGAATATTTATAAAATTACTTTTATTAAATGTGACTAGTTGTGGATTCAATTCCCATTCGAGGAAGTAAATATTGCCTTCGCTCTGGTGTTGAGGTAAAGCGTGGCATTGAGTTCCGCCACTCAACACAGAGAAGCCTCCAGAATTCGTCGGAAAACAGGGAGGGATGTGTCTTAACACTAGTTTACCTCTGGTTTCCTTGCTAAGTGTGACGCTAAAAAAAGAAGAATTATGGTACTAAGTATCTATTAAATAAATTCGAGTTCTAAATTGTCCAAATAAGTTATGAAGGTCCTGTGTGCGTGAGCCCACCACGTGAGCCTTCTAAAAGACCGCGTTCATTTGTACCCGAGATCCTTAAGAAAGGGAAACATCATCATCATAGTATCAACTTTTTGACGCTATATTGGACATAGATCTCCCCAAGGAGCTCCAAAGGGAAACATAATAATAATAATAAATTCAAACACTATTATAATTTATTAGGCACATCGCTAGCGGCCTGGATACTCTTATAAGAGGTCAACGCCTGATAAATTTATTTAGGTATCCCAAAACTTGAACTGGGTGATATCATTAATCAGGCGAGACCCGTCATGTTACAAATTTTAGGCTAATTTGGTGGAAAAGCCTAAAATAATAAAAATATATTGTGTCACGAAAATTGAAAAGATAGAAAAATGTAGACCTAAATAAGACCTATTTGTTCTAAATAATAACTAAAGAAATAACTTCACACCGTAGCCCGCATATAGCCGGGGGGGGACCAAGGGAAAATAATGCAAACACACTCCATTTTCACTTTTCAGTCCAATTTTCGAGATATTACGTTTTGTTTTGTTCTCTTGCGGAATCTACTACCTTTCCTCCTCCTAAAACCTTTCACTACAGTAAAAATAACTATAACAGCAATGTACAGTAGCATTTTTAAATATCTAACACATGTTAAAACAATAAGTCAAACGTCGATACCCGTGGGGGGTCGCTGGCCCCACACACGCCGCGTTAGATGGCACAAGCAATAAAATTTAGAGCTCATCCAAGTTTACTGAACTTTATAAAACCTATCTATTAATTTTAACGTTCCTTTTTTGTCAGGTTCCCTCTGTATCCAAAGATGGTGTTAACATACGCAGCCTGGTGTTAACATACTGGCCTCTGACCACTTTCCGCCGAATTTTTGAGTGAAGAGTGAAGAGAGTGAACACAAGAGTGAAGAAATAAAAATATTTAATATTCCATTCCTCAAGTGGGAATAGAATCCACAACTTGTTGTGTTTACAGTCATACGCTTGTGTCCATACGTTACCACTAGCTTCATATTTTATTACTTAAATTGAAAATATCAATAGAATATTTTAATAGAAAATATCAATAGAATATTTTATTAACAATAACTGATCTTGAATTAGGAATACGTTTCAAAAACAACTTATTCCTTAAAAAAAATCGATATTTTTGTACAATTTTAAACTTATTACTTTAAGTTACTATAAACGTATCTACACTATAAGCATAATGTTGTTACCTACTTAATACGATTATTCCTAAATTTATCTCATTCTCGTTGAACCTACAGCCATCGCGGTCAATTATTCCACAAAGCAACTGTACCAACATAGCGTTATATTATTTTAAGCATTGAATTGTATGTTTATTTCAAGCGGTTATGCGGATATGTTCCTGATAAGATTTCATATATTTTATATATGTATACATATAAAACAGCTTGCCGATACTATATACTCAACATAAATGAGTGCAATTTTAGTATGTACATTTAGGAAGCTTTTAGCTTAATTTATTTATATATTAAATATATATTTGAATTAGCAAAAAAAAATTAAATTCAACAAGCATAAACACAACTATTTTTTTTATATCGCATCTCCAATATGTAGCAAGGGTAGACAAAAATAACAGATGCTATTATTAACTTACTTAAAAACTCTAAGATATCATTACCTACTATTTATTAATAAAATCTTTATAGATTATTATATCTAAATAATAATGAAAGAATTTTTTTTTGTTAAAGCTTTCATTTCTTAGCTTACAATAATTTTAATTTGTTTTTTTCGTCAACATTAAAATGGAATTATAACAATATTTAAAAGAATAACTCTTCAAAGTTTCATTTATTTATAAGGAAAATTAAAATTTTTTTTCTTATCTAAGCCTTACAGGTAGAACTGTATACCTATGTATATATAACCTTGCTAGCAACAATTCGTAATTCCACCTATTATGATACTCTTATCAAAAATATTTTAGCAATTGCGTAAAGGAGATTCAATATAAATTCCTTTGACAAACACTATGACGTCATGCCTTAGTATTATCATTATCACACTATCAATAAGAACATGCCACGTAATATTTTTATGTCAGAAAACTATAGTACATATGAGTTACAATCTTTATGTATTTTTCTTAAATAATAATACTGGGACTGTCATGGTGAAGTTGGTAAAGTTGTGAATACGATTCCCGATTGGGGGAAGTATGATTTTTTTCTTAAAATGTCCGCCTGCATCGTTTTTAATTCGTTTGTATTGTACGAGCTATTTTTCAAATAAAAATGCACATCTTAAATATATTTCGTTACAAGACTTCTACTTACCAATAGCAAAATATATAGATTTGCCTCCTAGAATTAGAAAAGCCTCCACTCAGGTGGATTCATATTATATTTACCTTTTCCCAATGATTAAATCAATGTTTGTAGTTTGGATAGATAGTGCCATGTTATAATTTAGTAAACAATTATTGATTTAAAATTTTATTACTAAATTATTTTCTACATTTTAATAGAGTAACAGAAGTCGCCAAAACTTGACTGGTAATGTCGTATTCACTTGCAGTACAGTGTGAATGGAGCCTTAACTGCAGCACCGTCTACACCTCGACGTTATTGATTCGTCTGATAGTGGATGCATTTCTCTATTGGATATATTACGGATATATCTACGAACGCGAAAAACCAAATTTGTTATTTATTTCCTAATGTGTCGATTGAAAACAATAGTAATAGTACCGAATTATATATAAATCTATAATATCATTGGTAAAACAGGAACAAGAATGACAGTGTAAAATTAAAATTAAAAGTTTAATTTTCTAATAATGATAAATGTAATTATTTTTTTCATTTTTAATCTATCGAACACTAAAAATATATTAGGAATGAAATAAGTGACGCTGCCATCAGTACTAGGGGTGTGAGTCGGTTGTCTAAAAGTAGTATAAATCAGTTAAACTAAGTAAAAGAAGCGTATTTAAAAGTACAACATAATTATAAATAATAAAATAGCGATAAAGTAGCAAGAAACTGACTTTTACCCAATAAGTTTCAGACAGATGCCTTTTTAATCTCTAATTATTATTAAATAATATATTCACTCGCTAGTGTGTAAGGGGCCTTGCTAGCTAAATTGCAGGGACGTCTGCACCTAGACACTATTGATTCGTCTGGCTGCATCACTAGCAACTAGGGTGATTTAATACATTAGCCCTCGCCCCCTATTTTAATTACGGTCAACGTGAAATGCATTTCAATGTTATTTAAACATAGCAACTGTATGACTGATATCGCGATGGCTGTGGGTTCAATTGCTACTCGAAGAATTCTAATTATTTTAGTTACAAGACAAAGCGAGGCGTTAATTACCCTCACTCAAATATAAATCAAAATTGGCAAAAATGTTGAGGACGGAAAATCTTGAGACTACGTTCCTAGAAGAACTTCTTCTTATGCAAAGAACAACAAAACAAACAAGATTCATGATTTATTGTTTCTGTTTCGATTATATAAAATTATGATTATATGTAATTGAAAAATTATTATAATCCAAGTTAAACGTTTTACAAAATTTGTTTAAAGAACTTGACTAGATTTTTTGTTTTAATATTTCGCTAAATCTTGAGATGTCGACGCCGTTTTCATTTATGAATGAAAACGACATCTCAAGGTCGATCTCAGACTTGAGGGTGGCTTATAAATACGGGCCTAGTGTAGTACCTACACTCATCTAAACCTAATTATGAAGAACAAACAAAACGACTGACACGACTTGATATTAGGAATAAATTTAAATTGTTATATACAAATATGCATAACTAATATGTTGTAAATATTATGGGAATGAACATAAATTGTTGTAGAATCTACGTGAATCACGACTTCCTTTTAGTCTCTTTTTATATATGTCGACATTACGGACAGTTACTTATATATTATATTAATATTACAACTACCCACTTTACAGAATACAATAAATACTTGAGGTTGATTACTAAATATATCTAAAATGTCAGTCATATATTCCTACTCTTAGCTACTAGGTATATTATTTTAAATGTTAACTATGACAATATTTATAGAATAAAAAAAATATCATACAATTTTAATAGAGAAGATTTCTTTATATAAAAAAATGATAATAAATTTATTAATAATTGGTGATTTTTTTTTAATTATTTCAAATGAAAATTTATTTTATCACAATCGATTTCGATGAGTTCCTTATAAATAAAATGAGTAATTATAAGAAACTTGACGAAACTATCTTTTTTTTAACGTCACATTGTATCCAATAGCCTAGGCAGGGGCAGCCTAATGTCAAAACACTCCGATCCTCATTTTCGGACGGATTCTGGAGACATGGGTGGCAGAACTCAACACCTCGCTTCGCTTCGACACCAAAGATGAAAATGGAATTATCTTCTTTATTACATAATATTTCAATAAACTTTAGAACTTAATACACAGATACCTTATGAATCAATTCATTCTTAATTTTCTCTGTCAGGTTATTAGTATTACCGGTATAAAAATGACTCACATGATTTCTACTTTCTCAAACACAAGTTGCTTCTGTTTTTTTTATAATAATCTTCGATTTTTATCCATCGGCCGTATCCTTTACATGTAATATTATATAATAATATATTTTGATGATGATATTGGATGAATATGATAGATTATTTTGCTTTATTTTCAAATACCTACGTCCTTTCTTCACTTACGTATCTTATGAATGAGAAATTAAAACGGGTATTTTAAATCAAATTATTTTAATAATGATATATAAAGCTACGGATATAAGTAAATCTGTGTATTAAATCAAATATTTTAAAAAAATATGTGAAAATGAAAACCCAGCAAATGTCAGACATAGCTAGCTACATTTGTCATCAAAATTAAGTAACAGATCCATTAACAATCACTAAAATAAAAATTAAGGCTATGAAAAGAATTTTACTTGAGAAATGACTTAATTTAATATATCATTCGTTGAGATTATACATAATCTTAACTACGAATAAGTAAATCCTACCCTATGTGATTATTTAAAGCTATTTACCAATATACAGACAATGCATCTATGAAATTGTATATTGGTAAATTTCTAAAACTATCAAATTTCATGCTTTTAATAAAAAAAAGTTTGAAATTTTCCATTATTTTTTTTAATTTCAATGACGTGTCTAATAGCACATTACGTTACATATGTAATTCGATTTTCGTCACCAGACTACGATGACTCATGCGTGCGAGAACGAGTGACTCAGTCGACGCAGATAGAAAGATTATAAATAAAAATAAAAAAGGACAAAATATAAAGTGTTACAAATTACTAAATAATTAATAGCCCATAGAGAATATATAAAAAAATATTTGCTTTGTTATATTTTTGATTGATTTACATTGCTACAGAAAATGTAAAAAACTAAACTTATTTAAGACGAATCTATATTCTATTTATAATAAAACGTACATGTAAAGCAATGTAAAGATATTGAAATTTATATGGAAAGATATTTAAAAAAATAATAAATCTTGTTACTATATCTGTTACTACTTGTCTTAACTTAATAATCCAGTATACAGTGAAAGTTGTTTAACAGTTAAGTTTTTTCTGATCAAAATGAGTAATCATTTTGTTTTCGATCAACCAATAAAAACGTACGTTGGCTTTTAATAATATCTATTTATTATGTTCGTAATTTGTATTTTACAAATGTGCCAGACAGTCTGGCCGTAAATACGTTTAGAGGCCACGTTAGTATATATTTCTATATAAAGTTATTAGAGGGGTCTTCTAGAATCACCTATCTAATTTACATTTTAAGTACAAATATAATATTTTTATTTGGTAGGAGAGAATATAATAATTTGGTAATGGTTATAATTTATGTACAACAGAACTTATACTTAACGGAAACAATAGAATTGATAATTTTTAAACAATGGCTGCCAAGAAACGTTTACAGACGTTGGAATTTTTAAAATAAATAGTATTAAAATTCATAAATTAGTTTTGTCATTGTACTATATTTTTATATATACATATATTTTTTAAATCTATTTCAGAATCCTCGTTTTTATTGAATTGGAATTGAACGCATAAACAACATTAGTTGCTCAATTCTTTTAACGCATTAATTTTTATCTGTATATTCCACATAAAAAAAATAAAAAAAAATAAAAGAAAATTTAATTTTATCTGTGATCTGCATTTACCCTATCTATAGTCTGTAGTAGGGCGTGGAGTGAGTCAGCTGTAGGTTGTACGCGTGACGCACACTGCACGCTGCAAGGGTGCAAGATCGATACTAGCAGACGAACTATACTATATACTTAATATAACTGCTATATATCTAGCGTTGGGGTGGATGTATTGATTTTGATTGCAGTCGCGCGTTTGTCGGGAAATGTTAGGCGATTATACGAATTTAGATGAGAAATTTTGGAATAATTCTTCCTTCCTTTCGAGGGTGGCTTGGTCATATTGGTGAATTTTAGTTATTTAATGGCGTTATTTTTAATATATTTAAATAAACATACAAAATAAACAGCAATAAAATTTTAAACATTTTACGTATTTACTATTTAGCAGACACATTTATGGCTTCGTAATTGAAGTCGAAGTGCAGTCTATCTCTTAAGCCCTGAGCCCGAATAAATATTAGTTACTTAATCGAGGGTAGAAAGAATTAGAAATATAATAGTTTTTAACACGTACCATGTAGATTTCAATTCTATTCGGGATAAAAAAGTTTAAATACGTATTATTTAAACATTTTTATACACTTCTAGTTTTAAAAAATTGTTAAGTATTGTATTAAAAAAAATTTACATGATAAGTGACACATAATATAAAGAAAATAAAATAAATGTAGAATTTACTGTTGAAATTAAATATAATAAATTACCACAAATATCACAACTGCCTATATTTTTTTTATTAAATGTAATTATAGTCCCTAAAATAAACAAAAACATTTAATTTGTCATGACTAATTCGTCGTTAGCTGCTCTCTATTGTTAATGACGTTAACAAACAAACGTCAAACGGACTAAAATAATAGCGGGCGTGTCTAACGTTGAGTCACTGAGATTTTGTCTTGAAAAAAAGTTAATAGTTTGCCCAATATTAAGTATTTTTTTATATTTCATCCAAAACAAATGATGAGTTACTTTTCATTGGACGATTCGTAATTTTGATTAATTCAATTTTAGTTTTTATCTTATCTTCAAGAATAACTAGCAATTTTTAGCGCAAGTGGAGGAATTGTACTGTAGAGTTATCAGTGGATTTTCCATGTTATTGTTTATACCTAAATAATACTACTAAGAAATAGTGATTTTATATAAAAGTCTTTAAGTTGATGTAGAAAAAACAGCATCATCTCGACGGGAAGTGACTATAAAAGACACCAATTTTGTCCTTATTACACCATGTTATGTAGTCCAGCCGCATTCTATGGCTGAAGAGATGAGGTCTAAACAACTAAGGGGCATTTTTTTAACCTGTACGCGGAGTCGCAAAAACTAAACCAGTTACAGACTTCTTGGCAGGTTTTCAAATGTTCAGACAGATGTAGACCGATGCTTCAAGTTATTAATTATTATATTATTGCCGATGTTTTTGTTTATTCAAATTAAATTCAGTTGTTGCGCAGCGGCACAGGCTGTGCGTTCGATCCTCACTCGAGGAAATTAAATATTTATTTAAAACGGCGTTGAGTTAAGCCACTTTACATGCAATGCCTTTAGAAATCGGAAAATGAGGAACAGAGTGCCTTGACAATAGGTTCAGTCTGCCTACCCTGCGGTGTGCGGGATACGACGTGAAATTGTTTAAATTAAATGGATTACTTATTTAGGTTATCTGTCAAACTTATATTAAATATCAAATCATTTTACAAGTTTATAAATTGTCACTAGTAACTAAATATATGAGCCAAAAATTAAAAACAACATGCAATATAAAGTCAATACGAAGGCGGCTGATCAACTTTTTAATATTAATTTTACATTAAGAGCGAATGAGCACAGCCAAATAATACTTTCCAAATCAATTCTTTTAAGAAAAATTTAAATAAAATTAAATTAATAACATATTTTTATACACAACTGCTTTACGTTATCATCCTGTTGATATCATAACAATAAGTGTTTGAACAGGTATTTTGTACATTTTATTAGGATTTACAAGCATAAAGCACTTTAGCTTCATATGTTAGAAACAAAACAGATTAATAATTAATTTTCTTTTTTAAATTTAAATATATGTTTTAAAAACATATTTATGTATAAAATGGTCAATTAAAGTACAATAAAATATGGGTTAATATGCAATGTCGGTAATTAGACAAAAACGCCAAGTCACAGAGAAAGTTCGTAGTTTCCGAGATCGCGGTGAAATGCTTCAACGGCAATTAGTCGAGAATACGGTCACACTCCGCACTTGCTTGTGTTTGTGTTCAATATGAGTGCAACTTGAGCCTTATAGTCGCTTAAGACTTAAGAATGTTTAAATTTGTCATTTAATTCTCAAACTACATAACAAATTTGACAATAAAATCAGTACCACCCTCTTTCCTGTATAACTTATTTTAATATATTTCGTTTCTAACTTTTCGACCAATTTTCAAGTCATTGTATGTCAAGTTGCAGAATTAAAATATGAACATTCCCCCGAATATGAATCGAACCTATACCACCTCGTTTACAGTCAGAGGCTGTACCATTCCACATCCTCAATTTTAATAAACTTTAACCAAATTATTTCAATAATTTTATATCGGTATATAAGATAAGAAAATAGTAAAACTTTATTTGATAAAATAAAAAAGAGTTAACCTTCGCAAAGCTTAAACAGGAACACCCCGCCAAGAGAAATTAAAACAACATTGTAAAGAGGTTGATGCTTAATAATGATGACCACAGCACATATAAAACAATCCTTTATATGATACTAAGAATGGAAATTCCAATTTTTTATGAAGATTTTAAAATGTCTTTCTTAAGTAGATTTTTAAGAAGAAACTTTTGTTAACGTATGCACATCAGTGACTGGATGAGGCTTGTAGAATGTAGAAACACCGCTTTAGAGTGAGAAATGAAAATAATGAACGGTAAAAAAATTAAGGCTTATCATACATAAACATTTGCACTCTCATTCACTGTCTGCCAGGGCTGTCAGTTAAAATAAAATTTACTATAAATTGATGACTCTGTCCATTATTTCTTTTATCTGTGTATTAGTTATTAGTTAATTATTATTTTATATAAATAAACAAAATAGTTATTGCAAGCAGTATTTTTTTATTTATCATATGGCTTAACCATTTCATACTATGGGATCCGCCAACCCTACTTTGTAAATTTGTAATACTCGAGTCATCGTATATTATTTAAAACGCTTTTTGGAGTATACTCTCTTAAATTAATAATGAAATGAATATACAAATTTTCACTAACCTATAGAAAAAAAAACTACTAATGCAGCATATTAGAAACGCATCAACTTAACTAATTATATTAATAATTTTTAATGTATAATTATAATAAATTATACATTAATAAAATAATATAAAAAGAATATTTTTTTATCCCATAAATGTAAGGACAGTGAAACATACTTCCAGTATAATGATTAAATATAATTTTCGTATATGAACACAGAAACCTTTTATTTCCATAGAAAGCAAATAATAAAAATGATAAAAAGAAATAAACGGAATGTTGAAATTTTATTTCATTAGAGATATATAATATTTTATGAGTATTATTCATAAAATTAACAGAAATGTATCACAGATAAGACATGTTATCAATTCGACTTATCAATTGTATGGATTTTATTGGAAACACTATCGATAATTCTTTATATTTTTAAGACCAGTAAATAAAATACTTATCGATAACATTAAGAAATTAATAATTTCATTAAAAACAAATAATAATATTAATAATATTTTATTATTTTTGTATATAAATTAATTAATTTACAACGCCTAAAATTATTATACCAAATGTAATGTCGAGTTCAAAATAGTCATTGCTTATATTGCTAATATTTATTTACTATTACATAACTTAGAAATATTTAGATTCTACATACGTTTATAATTTTAACGCTTCAACAGTCGTAGATTAGAGCGCGCCAAAGCCCGCGCCGCTTATCATCTTATCACTGATAAAAACACTATCACTGATAGAGCCAGCTTTATCACATGTGAACACATTACCATATAAGGTAACGAAAATTGCGATTGGTGGGATATTATGCTGCCGATAGTATATGAACTCTGATAAGACGGTTTTATATAGTCAATACACTCGAGCACTTATTCATTTTAGTGAGCCGAGCTGGACGCAGCGGCTGTCGCATTTATTTTCCTCTGTACTTTAATTTAAACAGTAAGTTAAAGATTTTAAAATTATTTTAATTAAATTTTTATTTAATAATTTAAAGATATTGTGGTTTTTGTTTTTATTTTAATTGTTTAAATTCTCAAGCGAATATTATAAGATAAGATCGTGTGGAAGTGTCGTTACAACGGTTATATAATTACATTGCATAATTTAAAGTGAAGTGATAAAATTGTTTAAAAATTTAACGTTAATTAATTTCTTAATAAATAGTGAGAGTTAAGTAATTTTTTGCTAAAGGTAAATTAGTTTCGGTTAGCGGCTAACTTTATTTATATATTTTTCTTATTCTTTCTTTTTATTATTTTATGTTCAATATTGTTTTTCAATCAGCATATAAATACATAAATAAATACAGTATCGGTTTCCTGCGCAAAAATGTCTAAATAAAATGTGAATAAAATAATCATTGTGTAAATAATGACACATATCGGTTATTTCTTATTGGAGTTACTAAGCAAAGATATAAAATTAAACAGAATACAAGGCTGCAGATAAATAATTAAAGAATTCTTTATGTTGCGATAAACATCTGTGATAATATTTAATTTTCACTTACGTGGTTCCGTTTACGCGTTAAGTAAATAAAACAGACAGGGTAGACAAAAGGAACCTGATGTTAAGACACTCCTTTCCCAAGGGAAGAAAAGGCAAGGAGAAAAGCGTGGTTCTAAAATTACGAATTATGTTTTTCAGACTAATTCAAAATGTGCGACGAAGAAGTAGCCGCGTTGGTAGTAGACAATGGCTCCGGCATGTGCAAGGCCGGGTTCGCAGGAGACGACGCGCCTCGCGCCGTGTTCCCCTCGATCGTGGGCCGCCCGCGCCACCAGGGCGTGATGGTCGGCATGGGGCAGAAGGACTCTTATGTAGGAGATGAGGCACAGAGCAAGAGAGGTATCCTCACCCTCAAGTACCCCATCGAGCACGGCATCGTCACCAACTGGGACGATATGGAGAAGATCTGGCATCACACCTTCTACAATGAGCTGCGTGTGGCACCCGAGGAGCACCCCGTGCTGCTCACCGAGGCTCCCCTTAACCCTAAAGCCAACAGGTAGGTTTCTGCCTTATAAATATTTGTACGCACTATTTAGATTATACGACTCTCGCCGGGCTAATGCTCTTCCTTCTATGTTACAGAGAGAAGATGACACAGATCATGTTCGAGACCTTCAACACACCCGCCATGTACGTCGCCATCCAGGCCGTGCTCTCGCTGTACGCCTCCGGTCGTACCACCGGTATTGTGCTAGACTCCGGTGATGGTGTCTCCCACACCGTGCCCATCTACGAGGGCTACGCGCTTCCTCACGCCATCCTGCGTCTGGACTTGGCCGGCCGTGACCTCACCGACTACCTCATGAAGATCCTCACCGAGCGTGGATACTCCTTCACCACCACCGCCGAAAGAGAAATCGTGCGCGACATCAAGGAGAAGCTCTGCTATGTCGCCCTCGACTTCGAACAGGAGATGGCTACCGCCGCCTCCAGCAGTTCCCTCGAGAAGTCCTATGAACTTCCCGACGGTCAAGTCATCACCATCGGAAACGAAAGATTCCGTTGCCCAGAGGCTCTCTTCCAACCCTCATTCTTGGGAATGGAAGCTAACGGCATCCACGAGACCACTTACAACTCAATCATGAAGTGCGATGTGGACATCCGTAAGGACTTGTACGCCAACACAGTATTGTCCGGAGGTACCACCATGTACCCCGGCATCGCCGACCGCATGCAGAAGGAGATCACCGCGCTCGCACCATCCACGATGAAGATCAAGATCATCGCGCCCCCAGAGAGGAAGTACTCCGTATGGATCGGAGGATCCATCCTCGCGTCTCTGTCCACCTTCCAACAGATGTGGATCTCCAAACAGGAGTACGACGAGTCCGGTCCCTCTATCGTGCACAGGAAGTGCTTCTAAGCGCCAACTAAGACTCTTGCTTACCCCTATGATGCCCTACACCGAGACCCCTCCCGGGTGACTCAAATTACGCTTGTGATGTATATTTAAGTGCAGTATTTAACTAGGTTGTAAGGTATCGTAATATGCATATTACGTAATTTTTTGACAAAGATTTTTAATTTATTTATTAAAGGTGACTAACATTTTTAATAAAATAATAATTTATACCGGTATAATATTGTAGTTTTCTTGTCCCTTGCACACTCTGAATAAAAACTACATCGGCAAACTTGGCCTATCAAAAAATATTTGGATTTACAAGTTGCCATCCAGTATTATAAGTTTCTGAAATGAACAGTTGAAGTTACAAAAAGTGAACCTAAATTTTGCTGCCCAAATTGATATAAAAACATAAATATCTGCAAATACAATTTAATCCGTAAAAAAGTTGTTGCATAAAATTAACAAATGTTAATTAAGACAAGATGACGACCTCTAATGCAGCGGTCGTTTACCTTAGAATTTAATATTAAGACGATGATATTCTTATTTGCTAAAATACTCGAAACAGTTATGTTATATTATATACTCGTATGGTAAAAACAGTAGAAGTAATAATCACGCATATTTTTAGTCCAGGAAAATAATAATTCTAATATTTTCCTACATTGCGGTTGGACGTCGAGAATAATAAATATTTAAGGTTTAATTAAAATAGTTTTTGGTATATATTCCGTTTTACAGGAACATCTAACTATCAAGTTTTACGGTCAAACGTTAAAAATGTTTTTCCTGTTTAGTATTGTTGACTATTTTAGCTAATAATTTAATATTATTTGTAATTGTTTTAAATGTATTTAAATCCTGCCTGTTTGGGGTACTTGTCTATGCGAGTTAATTACACACATACAATTAAAAAATATATAGAGGAATCTTAGTGTTAAAGCAATTCGTTCTCCATATAATATTAGCTGCTCGTAATATTTAATTAAAAAATTAACATTTGTTTTTAATTAATTATTGATTAATAATTAGTTCTCTTTTTTTTAGCTTGACGCTTTATCTCGCATATAACAGTATAGGCAAAGGGTTAAGACACTCCACTTTCCGCCGAATTCAGAAGGTATTGCGTGTTGAGTGGTGGAACTCAGGACACTAGAGCGAAGAAATGGAAATATTAAATATTTCACTTCCTCGAGTGGGAATCGGACCCAATTCAAATATTATCATTTTATTAAGCATCCTTGTTAAGAATGGGGAATGAATCCATGATCGATTACCTTGGATTCGCTCCCTATCTAAATTACCGTTATGTACCGAGACCATCGGTTCAGTGGTCAAGAGTAAAAAAAGTTTTTTTCAGTATATCTTGATGAATGATGGTTTTTTATATTAATTTGTCTCGTCATTGAAAATACAATAACAAATAGAAATTAATTTAAAAAAATATAAATAAAAAATCAGCTTTTCTAAAAAATCTTTATGGAGTAGCCTACGGATGTGGAATATTTAAAACTCAAAATTTAAACAATTTCTAACGAATTCGTTAGAAATTGTTAAATGACCACCGACACGGTGGTTTGGATTTTTTTTTTAATAACTTTAATTTTTCTCGACATCTGATGGTACTTTTGTTTTTTTGTAGCCATAATTTATCGAAAAGTGAGACGTTTGTACGTCCCGATGGCAAAAACGGACGGGACAGTCCCGCTCAAAACGGGACGTTATACTGGTCACGTTACCTACAACTCACTGCCCACGTATATTTGGAAGGTATATTTTTAACTGACCTAGTGGTAACTGTTAACGGCGCGTCTAAAATTATCCCGGTAGTCTACGGTGCGTCTGAGAGTGCGTGACGTCACAGTGCATCACCTCTGTTTCGGGATCGAGACTATTTATGTATTCTTGATATTACTACTATAATATGTTAGCCAAGAACTTGTTTTGAATATAATGTGTAGTAATGGAATTCAATAATTCCTAAATTATATGTAGGTATATTATATTGGGTGGCGCAGGGGCACAAATGGAGACAGTATGCGATAGGTTGTCGGTTCAATCCCTGTTCGAGGAAATGAAATAATTAATATTTCCATTTTCTTCGTTCTGGTGTCGAAGCAAGGAGACGCGCAGCGTTAAGTTTCGCCGCTCAACACGCAATGCCTCCAGAATTTGGCTTAAATTAGGGAACAGTGTCTCGAAGAGTGTCACTAGATTCCCTTCTTACCCTGTTGTGTGCGGGATACAGCGTGATGCTAAAAAATATTGCTTTTAATATAAAATTTATGACATTAGAAATTTAGTATTATTTTAACATTTAGAATATAATAACAACTATTTATTATTAGAAAGCGTTCCAAATAAATTGAATGTACGCGTTGGTAGGATTGGCTGGCTCAATTTTCCTAGAGCCTGAATTTCCAGTAAGTTTTTTAAATTTAGTTATACTCATTATACAAGGAAATTGAAGCTAAACATGTAGATGACTAGTAAATAAATATTTGTCATAATCAAGGTCCTATATGTTACATTGTGTTTTTTCAGGTTCACGCTTTATCCTGCACAACATGGTAGGCAGAAGGAACCTGGTATCCTAGTTTTAAGACAGACCGTTCCCATTAAGATACTTCCATTCTACACTTTCCGCCGACTGACTGGCCACTCTGTGACACTGTGTACTTAATTTGCATTAAAAATATTAATTTTAATAGATTTTTTATTTCTTTTTCTATCTAAATTACAAACAACAGAGATAACAATGTCACTGTAAAATATAGAAAAAAAAACAGAAACAAAATGAGGCACGGACGATGAAATTGTGTACAACACAACTCATTTAGAAAAAACTAATTCGTTATTTTAAGAAAGAAGTTTTATTTTATATCAAAAAAATTAAAATTAAAACTTCGCTTCACTATACCATCAAACGTATACATATAATATGTAGTTCTTTTTTTGAACTTCAGAACTGAAGTAGAAACGCTCTAGTTGACAGTATGCTGAGAAATCTAAATATAGTTTTCATATGTGATGGTCACATGTGGCTGGTGCATGCATACTCGAGGCGTCGCGGAGGGTCAAGGGCGTGGCGATCGATGCGCCCCGGCCTCCCCCGCCCGCTGACGGCGCAGCCCTAGACGCCTTTAGCAGTTACCGTCTCGACTATAATTACAGAGAATTATGAAATAATAAAATAAATAAAGGTGTGACCGTAAATGCTACGGTTGCGGATTCGATCCCCACTCGGGGGAATGAATTATTATTTATTGATATTTTCATTTCTTCTCTCTGGCACAATACCAGGAGTAGTAGTAGGGAGCCCTGCCATCTGCGTAATGCCAAAACAAAAACCAAAAATATAAGAAAAAAATAAACCTATAATCTTCTTATTTCTTATTATCATAGATTAATCATTTATTCCTCTACAATTTTGTATTTTCTTAACAAAATTATGAAGATATAATTTAAACAAGTTTGAGCGACACAGACAAATTAAATTGTCTCCCCCGAGGCGAGTTCTCGTGAGCTGAATTTTTATTATTTCTTAAATCAAAATCTAATTTTGTTTTTATAGTGAAAGGATAAGTAAAATCCGTTTGTTGTCTGAGAAGTTTGGTGTACTTAGTTTTATTATTCAAATTAATATGTATGATTGTTAAAAAATGCAAAAGTAACTGGATATCATCAAGTTCATTACCCACTTGTTCACAGCCAAACCGCTAGACAGATATTCATGAAACTTTCTTCAGTCAATTCTTATAAATAAATAATACCATTTATTTATTTTTAGTATCACGTTGTATCCCGCGTATAAAGGTTGCAGGAGGAACCTAAATGTTAACAGAAACATTTTTTTTTGGTTCTGTTACATTGATACATGCCCTTATTTAAATAATAGATTTTATCATATTAGGTGCATAAACATTCGAAATGCATAAACAGCGATTAGTTAGAATTTTATTTTATCTATAGCATTCTTATAGCATTACATAAAAGACTATTTGTCTACTCTATTGAAAAAAAAATGTATTTTCGCTTACACACATACACACACACACACGCGCGCTCGCACACACGCAACCACACACATACACATATTAAAAATACTAAAAAGTTTCAAGTATTTTTATGATCTAAAATCGTATTCCTCAACCATCGCGTCCTGTTCAACGACAAGTGTATATTATTTCAATATTTGAGGGATGAAGGATCCCTTTTGGAGGACGTCTCATGAATATTTTATGGTTTTTCTGGAACCTACCATAGAAGTTTTTTATATAAAAAAAACGCTTTTTCAATAGCAAATATGCATAACCACTCTTATTGTGTAACAGTTAAGACTTAGTTCGAAGATGAACGCGAGGGATGTTTGTATTTTTAGAATGAAGGACAACTTGTGCCGAGCAGATGATGGGGAATTATTATTGCGCGTAACAAAAGCTTTACGGAGCTGAAAATTAAATTTAAAAAAAAAACAATCATTTCACTTTTTTCCACATTTTCTGTCAAATTCTGGAGGCATTGCGCGCTGAGAGGCGTAACTCAATGCCGCTAAAATATTTCTTTGTTATCCTATTAGTCAGTAAATGTCCAGATTATATGATTGATGACATATTAATAGTTAATTGACACATAGATTACTATAAGAAAAATATGTTAACGATGTAAAATACTATAAACTAGTAGTTCCAAGTAGACACTTCTACAAACGGTGGAAACAATTAGTCACGACAGCACACAGGCCACAGCACAGCACAAGCGCCGGCCCGGCACGTACATACAATATGCACAGATAATGAATCATTCCACACGATATGCTCGTATGTATTCTCTTCGTATATTTTACAACAAAAGCATGTACCTATTTGTAATTCTCGATACACGCATCCTTCGTTGAGTCAGCGGTGGAACGGATATAAAAATTAATATTGTTTCTACTAAACTTACGCTTTTATCTCTAAATGGTTATTTCTTTATAATAAAATAGTAGTAGACGCAGTCGTGGCGTAGGGGCAAAAGTGTGATTGTAAACGCTATTGGTTGTGGGTTCGATTTTCACCCGTGGAAAATATTTATTATTTATTATTTTCATTTCTTCGCTCTAACGTTGAGGCAAAGCGCGGCGTTGAGTTCCGCCACTCAACACGCTGGAGGCATTTAGCGGAAAATAGGGAATGGAGTATCTTAACGCTAGGTTCCCTTTGCCTATTCTGCTGTATTCGAGATACAGCATGAAGCTGAGAAAAATAGTAAGATATAGAATATACTTTTATAACTAGTGAATCAATTTTACATTTTTAAATATAAATTATTATAAAAAAATTAAAAAAAGATATTATTATTATACCCCCTGATATTCTTGTTGTGAAGAAAACAACAAACGAAGTATGAATAACATACAACTACTTCACTGTCTAAGAGAGGGTGCTTGATTTCAACCCTTTCATTTTAATTTCAACCCTTTTGACTTTAATGGAGTGTACGCAAGTTGCAACCACAATTTTACAGAAGTATTAAGTACATTGATGAATAATGTTAAATAGTGAAAAATTCTCAAAAGAGCAATGAATACTGACACAATACTATGTTTTATCCATTTTTCATTTCGGTTTTTAAATGTTTTCTAGAGAAATAATCATAATGATATATCTTTTATTTTCTATCTTATGGCTACTTTAAAATGAAATTGTTCCATCCATGAATCCATTTCACGTCACACAGACCGATAGAGATCGCCAACGATAGGATTATACAAATAAAGGTTTATTTACAATCCAATCGAGAATCAAATACAAGGCCTTTGGGCAGGCGCGGGCCAAGGATGTATCTAAATCAAATAATACATAATAGCGATGGGCTGCTTCGTGAATTACTTTACAACCCTTAAAAAAAATTACTTTTTTTATTTATAGAAATGTTAAAATTTTATACATAAAAATTGTTTTTATGTTATATTACGTAGTAGTAATAACAGTAGTAGAATGTTGCTTGCCTTTTTTGCGTTGGTGCAATTGAGACATTTTTATAACAAAATAAAAAAATGGCTATGATTAACACAATTTATGGGATAATAAACCAATACATTATTAGTATATATATATATTAATTTTGTTTTAAAGAATATGTAGCTGTATAGTTAAAAAAATAAATTTAAATTTAACATTATTTCAAATTCATAAATTATATAGTCTGAATTAATTTTCCCCTTCGACTATCTTTGAAATTACATTTATTTAAAATTTAAATACAGAAAAATATGAATTATACTTAGCACCTTTCTAATGTAATTTAAGTCATGTAATATGTAAATTATATTTTTTTAGCTTCACGCACAAAGCAGGAACGGCAGAAGGAACCTAGGAACATATTGTTACGACGCACCGTGCCCATTAAGATACATACGTTCCCCACTTTCCGCCGAATAATTATTTCCAACTTCTCTCATTATGAGTCTTATTTGATTTTATACGGTATTGCATCTAATAAATAAATGATTTCCTGTATTAGGTATTTTGGTTTGTTAAGCGTGCTTGTCGCACAAAATAAATTCTTTTAATAAAGCATACGTGGAATTAATTAATTCATATTATTAGTCATCGATTAGCACAAAATACCCATATACATATAGTTAACAACACATTGTATTGTGATTTTATTTCTATTTAATAATAAAAAACAATGCATTACAATGAATAATAAAAATGGACGTAAAAGATCAATAGCATCATCAAAATTATAGGTAATAATTATCTTATACTTTTTTTAAAGTCACGCTGTTTCCCGCACTCAGCATGGTAGGTAGAGGAAACTTAGTGTTAAAACGTTAATTCTCCGCCGAATTCTGGAATATTATGTAGGGAAAGGCAATGCCGCGCTTTCGCTAGAACGAAGAAATGAAAATACTAAATATTTAATTTCCTTGAGTGGGAACCGAACCTACTACAGGTCACGTTTACAGTCACACTTTGTGCCCCGATTAGCCCCTATACTCTTAATATATTGTTTATTAATATATGTAATTTAGCTGGCTATACGAAAATTGGCCATATTTGCGAAAGGAGGATAAATATTCGTGCCCTTGAACACTAATTTATGACCCCAGGTTTCGGAAATAATTTTATAAATGGAACTTGGGGTCGCGAGGGCTGAGTCAGCCGTGCAGTACGCTTGCGCTAATCAGGCTTACTCACCGTAGTAAAATTCTGATAACTATACATTCTTAAAATTGATTAACGGTATAGTCTAATAAATTAAATATATAATATGTTTGTAACATGTGTAAGAATATTTTTTTATTAGCTTCACGATGTATTCCGCAAACAACAAGATGGAACCTAGTGTTAAGACACTCCGTTCCCCACTGTCCGCCAATACAAAATACAAGTATACAAAATATTAATAATGTCTATTAATATTTTTTTGGTTCATCGTTTATTTTACACTTATTATATTATATAGAATTTTGTTAGTCATTTACAAACTTTCATACTTCTTCTTTTTTTATCGTCGTCATACCCTGGCTGTAAAGTCACAATGTCCTTATTTCGGGAGGCAACTGTCATAAAATCCTTCCAACAGAAGATCCTTTGTCTGTTACAACTCGCGAGTAAAAAAAATAAAGTACATTGACCCTGACCTTTTTATGACAATCACATGACAGTAACTTCTAATAAAGTAATAATTATATTAAAAAATATATCAACATTTTATAATTAAAGTCCGATACTACAGTTAATCAAAAAATAAAATTTGTGAAAGATCTATTAATAAGTAAATCACACTTATCAACAAGTGTCACGTAATGTAATTTATCACGTTTAATATATTATGACAGTGAAAGTTATAAAACATTTTCTAGTGAAATTATGAAAATGCAACAAATTTAGAAGATTTTATGATGATTCTAATGAATATTGATTAAAGAGAAGTTTCTCCTGGCTTAGCACATTAACTGTATTACGAGTAACCGTAAAATTTTCTAAGATTTTATCATGTTTTATATTATACGCTTACTGGTCACGGGTTTATCTCCATATTTTAAAATAACAATAAAATATAACAACTTAATGCCGGCAATGGTCAGATAATTAACGCTAAAGTTAATTTTAATCGTAATGTCTCAATAACATACCTACTGTATGTCAATAACAAATATACAAATAACAAATATACTGTATGTCAATATGAATCATACCCATACACAGTATTTTATTTCTGATATCATCTTTTGGACGCTATTATAAGTAGTATAGAATACTATATAGATTAATAAATTGTAGAGAATTAAGATAAATTGCAATCTGATGCAAATGACACTGTGCTGCATCGAAACTCAGGTATGCGGGACCACCGTTGCCGATAAGGCATGCGTCGAGACGGTAACATGGATATAACAAATGCTATCTACAGCTAAGCCTCGTCTAACATCAAACGGCCTTTACAATTCGGTCGGTTTATTTAGCCACAATATTGGATTGAATGAATCGTTGTTACTAGACACAAACACAAATAAAGATCTTAGAAGTGTGTGTGATACCCGCTACGTACGTACAGTGACCGTTGCGGGCGTTCACCAATCAGAGCCTTCTGCCCATATATGGTAATACCGACGGTTTGAAACGGGCGAGGACTGAGGAGGTCGAGCCTTTTAATGATTGCAGAAAAATAACAATTCCATTTTTAATTTATAAATGATAATTGACAGCTGTCACCCCCGACTGTCGTTGTATTGATTTTGTAGGTCATTTTGCATGTCGATGTAGAAAAATTTGTAAATTAAATATTAAGTAGCAATAATCTAGGGCTCCGCTAGCGGTTGTAGAGCTTCGTTCGCGAAACGCCACCTCCTAGTGAAGCGGATCGACCTTCGCGAGTGTCGACTGTCGAGCGGACGACAGCGGCGGCCGGTGTTTCTCACGGGCCGATAATCGTTATTTTTCTACTTATTGTAGTTTTACGGTATGTTACCTAAGTATAATAATTAGTAAACAGTACATATTATTGAACAATAACTTCGTTTCCTTTGTTTTATAGATAGAAGTTATTGGTTTAAAACATGAAATATTATCCTGTTATAATAAAACGAGGGTTTAGATTTATATTGCTGTGGAATAGGCTTTACCCTCGTAACCATAGATGCACATAAAACATCTGTTTGTGCTGGCACCGCGCCAATATAGATCAATATTTTTATTTACTTTCGCCATTGCATCTGATGTGGGTGAGGTATATATGTAGATAATCTAATTAACTGCACTGGGTCTGTTCTACTGCTTTAGTGTAGAAATCGTAAGGGCAATGTGAGATTTGCCTAGCTGCCTACTTTACTTGTGATGAGGCAGCGTTGTTCGGCGCGGCGCGGACGGGCCGGGTGGTGGCGAGGGGAGGGGAGGGGACGCGCAGGCTCCCTGCAGCGCAATACCATATATGGTAACGAAAACTCAGAATACTTCTGATTGGCGGAGAGGCCGCCGCGGCCGCGGGCTCGCGGGTAGGGGGGCCCCGATAACCGGCCCCATTTATATACTCCGGGGCCCTCGTTCGCCAACATTCCACGAAGTGTGCCAGAGTTGAGGTGTTGTGCAGCAGAACCGAGGCTGTGCAATAGCGATTAATTTATTTATTTAATAGGACTATTTAAATTAAAGTAAGTTTGTCACATGTGCGCATCTTGTAGTGTTTCGTGTGCAATTTTTTGTGTATTGTGAGCGATAAGTGCGGTATTTTATGTGTGCGGGTCAGTGACACGCGGAGCCGGGCCGCGTGACGCCGGTCGGGACCCGGGAGCGCCGGTTGCGGTAGGGCGTGGTCGACGCGTTTATTGTACAATTTGCAAAGTAAAAGTTACTAAGTGAGAAATAAGTATGAAAGTTTCCAATAGTAGACGAGCCGATACAACTTTTACCGACCCGCCACCGCCCGCCTCCGTGTCACGCCGCGTGATACCGCCACGTTTCCATAGAATGGCTTCTCGTTGAACAGAACCTTATTTGGTGTCTGCGACTTGGAGCGCCCACTTTGCTGGCGTGGGTTTTCAGTTCCAGGCCTTTTATGGTGTTGGCTATTGATTTTAGTGTCGTCCATATTTGTATTGAAGTTAATCTTATTAGAGTTAACGTTCTTATTCATATATAGTTATTAAGACTATTAGTATTACTGTAATAACTTAGCCTTCTAATAAGTTTTTTCTTACTTTTCAGACTAATTCAAAATGTGTGACGAGGAAGTTGCCGCGTTGGTAGTAGACAATGGCTCCGGTATGTGCAAGGCCGGGTTCGCAGGAGACGACGCGCCTCGTGCCGTATTCCCCTCGATCGTGGGCCGCCCGCGCCATCAGGGCGTGATGGTCGGCATGGGGCAGAAGGACTCTTATGTAGGAGATGAGGCACAGAGCAAGAGAGGTATCCTCACCCTAAAGTACCCCATCGAGCACGGTATCGTCACCAACTGGGACGACATGGAGAAAATCTGGCATCACACTTTCTACAATGAACTGCGTGTGGCGCCCGAGGAGCACCCCGTGCTGCTCACCGAGGCTCCTCTTAATCCTAAGGCCAACAGGTAGGTTTCTGCCTTATAAACATGTGTGTACACTATTTAGATTATATGACTCCCGCCGTGCTAATGCTCTTCCTTATTTGTTACAGAGAAAAGATGACACAGATCATGTTCGAGACCTTCAACACACCCGCCATGTACGTCGCCATCCAGGCCGTGCTCTCGCTGTACGCTTCTGGTCGTACCACCGGTATCGTGCTGGATTCCGGCGATGGTGTTTCCCACACCGTACCCATCTACGAGGGCTATGCGCTTCCTCACGCCATCCTGCGTCTGGACTTAGCTGGTCGCGATCTTACAGATTACCTGATGAAGATCCTCACAGAGCGTGGTTACTCTTTCACCACCACCGCCGAAAGAGAAATCGTGCGCGACATCAAGGAGAAGCTCTGCTATGTCGCCCTCGACTTCGAGCAGGAGATGGCCACCGCTGCCTCCAGCAGCTCTCTCGAGAAGTCCTATGAACTTCCCGACGGTCAAGTCATCACCATCGGAAACGAAAGATTCCGTTGCCCAGAGGCTCTCTTCCAACCCTCATTCTTGGGTATGGAAGCTTGCGGTATCCACGAGACCACTTACAACTCGATCATGAAGTGCGACGTGGACATCCGTAAGGACTTGTACGCCAACACAGTATTGTCTGGAGGTACCACCATGTACCCCGGCATCGCCGACCGCATGCAGAAGGAGATCACCGCGCTCGCGCCCTCCACGATGAAGATCAAGATCATCGCGCCTCCAGAGAGGAAGTACTCCGTATGGATCGGAGGCTCCATCCTCGCGTCTCTGTCCACCTTCCAACAAATGTGGATCTCCAAACAGGAGTACGATGAGTCTGGACCCTCGATCGTGCACAGGAAGTGCTTCTAAGCGCGCAGGCGCGCGTTGCTGCCCCCGGAAGCGGCCCGCGGCCCGGTCGGCCCCGCGGCCGGCTGCTCAACTCAGGCTTGTAATCTCCGTTAATTTAATTGTACGTAAGATATTATTATATGTAATTAAATGGTAACAGTGACGGCAGGGCGGAGCGCGGCGGCGCTCCTCGGCCGCCCCCGGGCCGCCGGCCTCTGTACTGCACTCGCCAAAGGATTTTGTAATCTCATGAATGATGATTGTATGTGCTGAAACGGATAAGACTACTTTCTTACTAGGTCATTTATAAATTATAAAATATAACAAAAATACAAGAAAAAAATCTGTAAAATTTAACCTGTCTTTTCTTTAACCTGCCCTTGACACGTTTCCACACAGACTCATGATTATGAAGCTCTCGAGTGCAACGCTCGACATTGACTCTGGACGAAAATAGATTGGGACGGGTGCGATGTCGTGAGTCACACAGCCCGTACTTAATATAAGCTATTAGATTCATTGAAAGTTAATAATTTAAAATATTATACAAACAAGGTATTTATTTTAAACAAACTAATTAATTACATTGGACAAATTGTAATTGTCTTTTACGTAATAGTATTTCAAAAATGTACACCTAAAATTTAGGAGTACGTACAAAGTAACTGAAATATGCCTTCAATAAGACAACTATACCAACAATAAGACAACCATATAGGTGGGTTATATAAAATTTAAATAACTACGAGTATGGCGGTAGGTAGATTATATTTCAAAAGCGGTTGGTATCTAAACGGGGAACATCCGGTTGTATATGGATGTCGAGTAACGTCACATATTTAAAAGCTGACGGATTAGTAGTGACGATTGCGTCATTATGGCTGCATAAGGAACAGGTATATTCAAATATTTAGATATAGATAGATAAATGTATTTTTATAAAAGAAATAATTGTCTACATTACACGTTGATTTGAACCCATTACCTATGGCACAAAAAATTTAGATAAGTCAATGGCTCTTTTGCAGACTTGCAGTTCCACACTGCATTTCTGTCGTGTGTATTTTTGTTCTTATCTTCTTTTAAACTATTTTACGCTGTATCCGAATGACTGTAATGCGTTCAGATGTAACTATAGTAGTTAACTATAGTATTTGTATAGTATTTTCGTTGAACTTATTATACTTAAATGGCCAAATAAATTTTTTAACTGTAACTAAATATTTAATTTTGCAACTATATTTTTTATAAGCCATCATCATACTCAACCTGTCCTCGTCCACTGTTGGACATGGGTCATATTTCAATTTATTCATTAAAGTAATTAAATTTTATTTATGACAATTCACCAATAGGTATGATTCTCTAAAGATTTTTCGTTTTCTTCAATAAACTAATAGAACGGGGTTGAATTGTTATTCTTCTGAATCTTATGCTTATCCTGCTATGTGCAGGATACAGCGTGAAGCGCGAAAATATATTCATAAATAAATAAACACGATCTTGACGATGCAAGGAAATGGATAATTTTACACGCGATAGTGTCGGCTTTGGTTTCCTCTTGCGAAAATACTTGTATATTTCTTTTCCAGTATTGCTAAATAGAGCCGGAATAGAGTTCCGCGGATGTTAGATGTTTCCTAATAGTACCTATTACTGAAAAAAAATAACAATAACACGTAGACCTTGCAATTTAAGGTCAAAAAGGTTTTTTTTTTTCATAAATAAAAAACAAAACAACAATAGCATTAGCATCTTGCTTTTGAAAAAAATACCAATGCTTATATTATTTCATTATTATTTATTATTTAACCTAGTCTATAAATTAATTGCATTTAACCTTATGTATTAATTAATTGCATTTAAGTATTCTGAAAAAGCTGGTCGTATTAAATACAATTTGCTACTTTTATTCAAATTCGATAACATTTGGTTGAGACCATCGAGGCGCAGTGGCACCGGGGTGTGACTGTATGCGAGACCTTAGGGGATTTGATTTCCGCTCGGCGGAATCAACGGAATGATTCTAATTTATTAATATTTTTATTTCTTTTGTCTGGTAACAAGGCAATGCGTTCCGTGAATTGTGGTTAAAGAGTTTATTTATTTCTCAAAAGAAATTACATTTTACTTAAAGAAAAATACTGAGTTATCTTAAATAAATACTTATTAATCAATGTGAGCGTTGGAATCAGCAAAACATGGTAAATAACAAAAAGAAAACAATATCAAATACTCAATCAACAAATGTAAGTGAATGGGTATATTGATATAATGTAAACATATTTGACCATGACCGTTTACAGTGAAGTTTACCCATATTTGAAGAAGTCATAATACAGGGTCAGATTCTATTTAATTTTTATAAGATGTTCCTTTAATTTAGTTTTAAAATTATAAATTCTTTAGATGTTTTTATATCTTGAGGTAATTTGTTGTAAATTTGTCCTCCTTCATAAATAATAGATTTTTTGCCATAATTGGTTAATGCCAATGCCTCGAAAATCCGGAGGAACTGGGAACGGAGTTTCTTAACACTACAATAGGTTCTCTCTGCCTTTCCTGCGATGCATCACTAGAGATAAAAAGGTAAAAATTTTCAACAGGTATGGAATTATAATTAAAACCAGTATAAAGTTTCACATTTTATTTTTGACATGATTAACAAACAGTTCGTTCATAAAAATAGTGAAGTTAAAAAATGACGACGACCATTACAATATTATAGTTGAAAAATCGTTGTATCAAAATAAATAATATAACTTTTAATAGTTAAAATGCATTTGGGTAACTCTGAAAATCTGACATTTCTGATAATTACCTATACGTACCAAACAGCAGTGTTTCGTTCGCACTTTGAAAACATTAACATAGTAAATTCTTAAGATTTCTATATTAGTAGATTCCTCAGGATATCTGTATTAAAAGATACCTTAGTATACCTATATTAATAGATATCTTAGGATACCTATATTAGAAGATTCCTATATTAATTATTAGATGCCGTAGACATACCCGATTTTAAAGTTACTCCAAACGCACCTTGTTTAGTTTTAAAATTTTTATTATATACATATTTGTCGCCATCGGTCATATTAACTTTTTACTTGTCCTTGAAAATTCATAAAAATAGTAGAATCGTTTAAAATCAAGCTAAAAGTTTTATTAATAAAGGATACCTTAAAATTATTAAAATGAAAAAAAAAAATGTAAGGAAAGTGATACATTAACAATGTTAGTGGTAACTGGTTAAGTAAAAAGACTTATTTAAAATTACAATAAAAAGTGATTTATATGCTATTCAAGCTGCCATATTCGTGAAAACATGAGAATACATTTCCTCTTGCATAGTTAAATGAAACTTATTTGATTTGTAGAAGAAACAACCAATAAATAATATGTGTAGGAGCGTGATATTTAAATGTTGTATTTCTAAAACTTAAACTACAGTAAAAACATTTAAAAATCAAGTTCTATCAGTATATTGTAGAAATATAAGAAACATTGCATCGGGAGAAGTAAAAAACCTTGCAAAATACAAAAAAAATCCCTTCATTTCATTAAAACTTGGCAAATTTGTGCAAAAAAACATAATTAAATTGAGTTATAAATTAAAACTACATTTAAGATCCTAGTTAGCACGCACGTTGGGCTTTCATTAAATCTACATTAGTTCGAGATAATAGAAAACGCTTAAAGAGATATATTTAATTTTTAAAAAATATTAACATCTAACTGGACTAGCTCCTTCACTAAGCCTAGATTAAATTACTCGAGGATATACAAGCCTTTAGAATTACAATTTATATAAAATTATTAAAATGACTTGATTGATTATAAAAAAAATATTATGATTAAAAAACGGAAATCTATATCTTATATATTTTTCTCTTTTTATTATATAAAAATATGTTTCGACGTAGTGGGTATTATTTTGAAGTGTACGATATAATGTTTGTTAAATGGACTTATGTTTTTTTTATAGTAAATTCACGCCGAAAAGATCTAATTAATTTTGAATTACATTTTTTGAACATTGTTCGTTTGGAGGGGTTGGTGAAACGAGCGAGCAGAAGGAGCCCCCTATTTATTAATATATTATTATTATGCCATTCAATACATATTTTTAATATAGATATTTCAAAAACAAAACTAAATATTTAGTTACATTTTTACAATATATGCATATCAAACTACAGGCTTATAACTCCCCGATAAATATATTATAAGAAAACCTTAAATAATTGATCAAATACTAAAATTTAAAACTAAATCAAACAAGTACGAACAACTAAGCGTAATGGCAGCGTTGTGCGGTATCAGATTCTATTTAACACTGGATATAAGACTTGTGCAATTAAAACGACAAGAAAATATCAAATATTAAAAAAAAAAAACAATTAGACATAAGTTAATAGCTGTCATTATTTTAAAAACAATTTGGAATTTTAAATATAATTAAGACTATACAATAATTATTTATCGACAATTTAAATAAGTATGCTAGTATGAAACAGTTAATATTTGTAAGTTAGTTTAGAGGATAGTTTTAAGAAATTTGAAAAAAAAATGTTGAACATTATGTTTTATCAAATATTTATAATACATATAACAAAATATAATGGCTCTTAAGAAGATAAAAAAATATTAATAAATTATTCAATATACAGATAAGCATTTAAACTTTTAATATATATTTTTTGGTAATTTAAATGATAAATCATTTAATAGTCACTTTTTAACACGTATAATAGTCAATAACTAGTCAAAACAATTAGTAAAGCATGCACTTTTTATTGTCTCAAGTCGTTTCAATACACAAATCTTTGCTTAGTTATAGAATTAAAGTTTAGGGCTGCCAACACTATAATAAATACTGTTTAAAATATAATATTTTCAAAATATAGGAAATTGATTCTTACTTTTAAATATTCATGAATTTGTCTCTTTACATTAACTTTTGACTGATGCAACTTTCAAATCATCAATATAGGAAATAACTTCATATAGTTTTTTTTTATAAAAAAATAGTTTTTTTTAATACTTTTTTGCCGAAATTATCTTGGCAACCCTAATTATATAATTATATATATTAAAAGTGAATTCAACTTTTGTACTTTAGACATAATATTAATTAAAAGGCCACTTTTTATATTCACACTATAGAAAATAAATATAAACAAAGTGAGAAAATCTAATTTATGAGGTTGTCTTGGTAATTACAATATAACATTATCAATATTTTAAAAACAAAATACGATACTTTCTATAGTGTGTATACAACATCTTATATCCGAAACTGAACACATGTCCGGACGTTTCAATACACTATTTTTTTTTTTTTTTTATTAAGTTTCACGGTCTCTCATACTGTCTTCTGTCGCTTTCCTTATGTCACTCAATGGGTTGCCATGGACCCTGAATCTGTAGACACACGTGTATGTAGGGTTTCCGTGGTTGCTTTCAACCCTTAATTCCACTATGTCGTACGCCACGGGGTACTCCACGCCACCTATGTTAGTCGTTTTGGGGTGTTTCACTGGGAAGTATTGTATGGCTGTGCCGTTTGTGTCATACATGTAGTCGCCGAAGAGATGCGGTTCTGCATCTAATTCGTTATGGAGGCCCTGTGAATATAAATTATATTTATGATTTATGTTTTTGGAAAGCTACAGAAAAATATAATTATACTGGCGGGGATCCGAATAATGTATTATTCCTTATTTATTTGAGGCCAGTCGGGGCGCAAGTGAAGCCGAGGCTAGAGGAAATGTAATATTTCAAATTAAAAACAAATTTAAAAATTTTTAAATGCTTTTGCACCAAAATAAAAAGTTCTTTAAATAATATTTAACACATTACTATGTTTATTATACAGGCAATGTATATAGTACCTATGTAGAGAAAGTAAGGTGAATGTATTATGGCTATATTCAAAAATTACCTACAGAAATGTAGTACACATTAATCATTATAAGTAATATAATATAAGTTTTTATTGAGTTTTCGATCTATAAAGTAAATATAAAATATTTATTTGGTTTTTTTAACTATCCAAATGTAAAAGTTTTGTACTTAGGTTATTGAATCAGATTAACAATTTATAAATAAAGAGAATTTTCATAAATTTTTTTTGGGATGCTGCTCTTAATTTAAGATTTTTTAAAAAAAACTGCGAAGTATAATTGCTTTTTGTAAAATTTTTCAACAAATTGCTTTCCAAAAAGAGAAAAAACAACTAGTTAATAAAAACGCAAACAGATAATAAAACATAATAACTTACATATACTGAAAAGTTTTTGGGTGCCGATTCAATCTTGCCATCGACAGCCAACAGCCTCGACATGTGCTCCAGTGAAAAGCCTGTTACCTCGATGATCGCGTATGTTCTTAGCACTGTGAAAAATAGAAATATCATTAAATCTCAAAGATAGATTAAAAAATAATTTTATTAGCCTTACTTAGTATCAGTAGTATCTCATATCAATGTAAAGAAATATTACAATACTGTTTTGATATATTTCTTTAAAGTTCAATTTATCTAAACTTTTTTATTCTCTTCTTCTTTTTTATTCTAATTTTCATAAACCGCGCTTTATTAACGAGATAAAGAGCAGCGTTGAGTTCCGGAGAAAAGTGAGGAACGAAGTGTTTTAATTCTAAAATAATTAACTATGCAACTAAAATTACGAAACCTTGCAGTATAAACTAACCCAAATATCCCGGGAAACCCTGGAAAGCCCAGCACTCAGCGGGCATTGCACCTGGGGTCACCGCATATCGTGGCGAGGTATATACCCACCATACTGGTAGACCTAGTATGGAATATTGTTTTGTTTTTATCTGGTATAGCTCTGTACATCTTGTTGATATCACTTGTCCCCCTGAAATCGTGTATTATTTGTTAATCTATACTAATATAATAAAGCGGAAGAGTTTGTTTGTTTGTGTGAACGCTAAGATCTCTGCATCTACTGGTCCGATTTACTTTGTTTTTTTTTTGAATGAAAGCTGCATTTTTCAGAAGTGCTATAGGCTATATAACATTATATTACACATATATACTAATATATTAAAATACTTTCTAATTTGACATGCAATTTATTCTGCCATGTTAATAACAACCGTCGTTGCTAAGCAACGGTTTGCAAAGTTTGTTTGTTGTTTTAAGAAAACGTCAACCAAAATGAACTTATATTTTGATATTCATCCTTATTAAAATAAATATAATAGTCACTTTTAACATTTTATCTAGATTGAAATTTTAGTTTGCCGTATAACATTCTAATAAATAATTAAGGAGATGTCACTGATTCGAAATGAGCTAGCCTTCGGGCGGAATAGTATGACCGACGCGAACGGGCAGATGATGTGACGGCTTTATAAATTTACTAAATAATTTAAAATAATTTAATAAATATATTTTATAAATATTCTTATAGTTCAAGCAGGCGTAGCCGCGTCCGGGTCCACTAGTAAAAAATATATAAAGAAAATTATGACGATTTTCATGTATTCTCAAAGTTATTATTCAATATGAAATATCTACAGAATATATACAGAACGTTGACGTCATCATAGCGAGTATCATGGGACTGTAACGAACAGTTTTGAATTCCTTCCACACTCAAGGTACTGAATTATTTACTCTCTGTACCTACTCTACTATTGTTTCAAAACAAAAAGTAGTAAATTATATTAAATAATTATAGAAACGAGCGTTTTTCAGCAGACTCATTAAAAAAATCGTAAAAAACGGACGTACCTGCAGATTCCAAAGCATAATCCACGAGTCCAGTCTTATCAGCGTCATAAACGTCTAGCATATCAGCCACTATCTTCTTTATCTCATCTAAATCGACACGACCTCTCACTTCCACCGGTCGAGTCTCAATCTCTCTCACATACTCTCTTACTTTCTCCACAATAATCTCCATTTGCCTTCGCTCTATAGAAAGTAAGTATTCTTGGACAATACGCCGTATTGAGTTTTCATCCATATCTGGTTTCCAAGAGTTGATCAGCCGTTCATGTATCTGTTGACTGAGGGCTTGCATTTCTTCTTTAGTCATATAATTCTTGTCAAAATGATATTTTAATTTGGCAGCTACTGCATCACTGTTATCATGGTTACTTAATATCGTTATCAGATTCTGTTGCAAGTGTTTGAAAGAGTACTGTTCTATTTGTGCTTCCAAATTGTCAATTTTCGATAGTTTCTGATCGAAAAACTTAAAGCGATTGTCGACATTGACGGCCCAAGTCTCTAAAGCAGCTACTCGCTTCGTTAAATCCGAATCAACTACAATCTCTGGTGGTTTATAGTCATCTGTTACTATAGGATCTGGTAGAATTTGATCTTTGCAATGGTAACCTGGAAGAAAATATTATAAATTAGTATCCAGTACTACTTCTCCGTCCTTCCCACAAAGTCAAGGAGAGTAAACAATACGCAGGGAAGGACAGAGAGTTAATTCAACGTAATAATAACACTATAACTCACCTAAAAGTGTTGCGTCCCGCGACAACTTTCAATAGGTGACGGTAAGCTCTGTCCTTCCTTGAATATTTTACATAAATTTCTCTCTCTGGGAACAATTATGTGGGAAAGGGGCAAGGAAAACACTTTAGTGCGTACAAAAATATTATTTAATAGCCCAATAATTAGTATAATTATACATAAAATTATTATACATTTTAGTTTTTTTTTTAGCCAAACCATATAAGAATTACATATCGTTATTATTTTTATAATATATATAAATAATGGTTACGTATAATCATATATTAAATATAACATGATAAAAATAACAAAGTATAATTAATATAAATCGAAAAATATAGTATTTTCTTATTATAGTACAAATAAGAATTTTTTTATTATCATTATATTAGATAAAATACAACACCTAAGATTTTTGTTTATATTAATTAGAATTAAAAAAAAATTAAGTTTCAAGTATATATATTAAGCCTGTGGCAACACTATTTTCGATTAGGTACATCAAATTAAAGCTTATTCTATGTCATTTGCAAAATCATCAAAATTATAACATTTGTTTAGTGATAATAAACAGTGATAAATATGATATATTTATTTATTAAAATAAATATCTATATTGTTTTAGAAACGAAATAATAAGTTATTACTAAATAAAATAATATATTATTGACTTGCATCTAACAAAACCGATTCTTATTTTCTCGACTAGTGTTATCAATTTTAAATAGATTTCCTTTAATGTTACCATTAGAATATTATTAACAAAGCGGGTAGAAAATAATGATATAACGTTTACGTTATGTTGCCCTTCGATAATACAATAAAATCAGAATTTCCAAAGTAAGTAAAACGAAACGAATATATAAACAACTTAAAAATGATAAACTAAAATATGAAATATTTAATTAATTGTAATTTAATATAATAACTTAATGAAACAGCGATATGTTATGGTCTTATTAAGAGAGTAAAATTACATAACCGTTTGATTATACAATAATATCAAAATATTTATTGGATTGGATTTAAATAAGCAATAGCTTATTTGTATTTACTATTATATGATCAATTAAAAGATTGAGTGTTGAAAATTTGTGAGAGTCATTTCTGTCTTCTCAGAACAACTTTTCTGAAAAATCTTACTTAAACAATTTATTATATAGATAAAGATGTAAACACATTGTTGCATTCACATATTTTCAACATACTGAAAATCTTCTATTATTATTATTTATTATACTAATAAAATTAGAATAAGATAAATCTACTGTAATGTGAATGATATTTATTAAGGAATAAACTAAATGAACCTTTCTTTTTAAGTACATACATTCAAAGTATTAAATCAATTAGTTCCCGTTTACAAAATAGGTGTCAACAATATTTTTATAGATAAGTTTAAGTTAAAATTTCTTAAATAATTAAAGTATTTCACTGGTCACAGAAAAAGAAAATTAAATAAATAAATATTAAAATTTTACCTTAAATAAACGAAAGTATAAAAAAGACATGACTTAGGTATACTTTTAGTATTTCTTATATTACAATCAAGTGTTGCTTAATTTCAGGTACAGATTACAAAAATAAATTATAGATATGGCAAAGGAAGATTTCTTGTTTTTTTTTTCATAAAAGTCAATTATTTTGAAGAAGACTTAGACATTTTTTAACATTTTTAAAGTGTTGTTCTACACCTGGGAAAAAATAGATTTTTTATATGTTTCTAAAGAAAGTATTTTAAGATTTGAGACATTTACAGATAGCTATTTTCTAAACGTGAACACTTATAGCAACAACCACAATAATGTAAAAATTCAAAAATATATTTTTTAAAACTTTTTTATAGTTGACAAAAAAAACAATATAAGTAAAATAAAAAAAACCTTTATTTAAGGTACTATAAATATTATAACGCGGAAATATTCTTTCAATCAATTAAAACACTATAAAACAGAATAATGTAAAATTTAGTCATGTGATATCTCTAATAATAAATAGCCTCTTAAATATTTAAAATTTGGCAATTTAAACAGTTTCGGAAACTTGCGTGAAACTAAAAAAAACAAAATTTAAAAATACATTGCAAAATTTACATTATTGTGGCCACAAAAACTAGTACATCAGGACCAATCATCCAATAATTCCACGCCAAAATCGTTTTATTTCTTCCAAACAGCTTTCCCCCACAACTGATATATAATCTGACGCTTCTGCCACTCTATTCTCAATTACTTCCTTATAAACTTTATATGTATGAGTGACCGTTGGTATATTATCAGATATATCTGGCAAAGTAATATTTATGTCTGGCAAAGTTATATTTAACTTTGGCAGAGTAATATTAGGCATAAGATTGGGTATCTTAGCTGAAAACTCGGTCAGGTCTAAGTGAAAATCTGTAAAGTTTGGCATTGCGAGGTGTTCATAGTTTTCGTAGGTGTAGTACGCTGAAAGTAATTTGTGCTTGTAAAGCTATTATCGTATTTTTATTGCAAAACAATTAATTAATGATTTTTTGTTATTAATTAATAATACAACTCTTTATTTAATATTTTTAAGTAAACCAAAAAAGCCAAATATGATCCTTATGAATAAAACAATTAAAAAATTATAGTATTAAATTTTTTATCTCAATAACGGTTTTGACAATAAATGTGTGATAATAAATTTAATTATAGATTTAAAATAATAATTCTGCCACTTTTTGATGAATTTTCCAGACATTGCGGGTACTTGACGCCACGCTGTCTTATTAAAAAAGTGAAGAAATGAAAATGTTGAATACTTCATTTCCTCGAATGGGAATCGCACGCTTTTGCCAGCGCAACAACAGCCGATTCATGATTTTAAAACGATAAATAATCTTAATTTGATTTGATAAAATGCAAATTAATTTCCATTGTATTTTTTTAAATTTAAGGAAAAAAAGAGTAATAATTATATACTTACAACCATATCCAAGAGCCGGCAAAATGAATAATAGCATCCATGGCCACCAGTGTCTCCCACTTTCTTTTTCATTGTACCGACTCGATAATTTCTCAGTCTTGCTTGGTGATATCTTAAAATAAATAAGGAACATATATTACAAATAAACATACATATGTATATTGCAATGTATATGACCTAGCATGAATTAAATGTTTTTACCATAATGAGCATAAATTAATATGAAATTGTTATAAATGTAAAACATTATGCCAAATAAAAAAGTAGCTTCTCTTTTATTCTTTGATATTCAAAGAGAAATAATATCGAAAAATGCCATTCACCACTACACAAGATAAAATTTAATTATAGAACGAAATCTACTAGTATTTTATTAACCAACTAAAAAAAAGTTGTTTATAAAATTAGATATTACTTGAGTATCATCTCAGGATTTTCTATTTAGACACTTTTCAAAGCATATGTCCCAAATTTCAAAAGTATGTGTATGAGCATTCATACAAATTTTACACAAATTTCACGGAAAACAAAAATGAGATATATTCCAACATGGAGAACTGTGTTCAAGTATCATCAAAATCTGTTTAGTAGTTATTGATATATCCACGCATTTCTTGAGAGGATAAGTATAATAACTATATAATTATACTTAAATATCTTTTTCTTTTAAAATATTTAAAGCTGCGGCGTTGATTTCTGCCCCTCAAAGTGTGGAACGGAGTGTCTTAACACAGTTGCCTCTGCCTACCCTTCTGTGTGCGGGATATAGCGTGAAGCTGATTTATTTATATTTAAAGCTTCACGGAATTAGCAATTATTATTATATTTATGACAATATACTATTAAAACTTACAGTTTCAGTAACAGTAGTAACTGTTGTGGTGACAATGGTCTTGATGACCGTGTATATCCAATAGAAAGGCGCAACTGTCGCTGATGCTGTTCTCGACACTATTCCACCTGAATTAATAACTTAGATTTTTAGATAGTTGAGACATTTCTTATAACTAGAGAATTTGTTACGCTAATGGAGAAAAAGGATCATCTAATCCAAATTGTACATTTTGTAAATTTTATATAGTCGGATTAGAAGAAAACCTGCTAAATTAGTGTTGAAATTTTTTAATTATGTACATTTTTATACCATTCGAAAGTGTAAAAACAAAATTAACCTTAATTTCATATAGTAGAGAATAAAAATCATTCTGAAATTTGATTGTGAAAACCTTCATAATAATAAAATACATATAAACACGTAGTTTTTAAAAATCGTTTTTTCTCTCATGACATTTTGTTTATTAGGCTGTTAGCAGGTTTACACTCTAAGCCGATTATATGTAATAATGATAGTGGCATGGTCTTTCATAATATGGGCACTATCGACATCTGCCGGGCGTGTCATCGACCTGGGGAGTCCCTCAGACATATTGTCTCTGGTTGTTCTCATCTTGCTAATGGCGAGTATTTGCATAGACACAATCAAGTAGCCAAGATAATACACCAGCAACTTGCTCTTCAATATGGCCTTGTAGAATTGGAGGTGCCTTACTACAGGCACAATCCCATGTCCATTCTTGAAAATAGCTGTGCTTTGCTCTACTGGGATCGGTCTATTATTACTGACAGGTATATTGATGCCAATAGACCTGATATAGTACTAGTAGACCGAGTGGCGCGCCGCGCAGTGATTGTTGACGTTACTATCCCCCATGATGAAAATCTCGTGAAGGCCGAAAAAGAAAAACAATCTAAATATTTGGACCTAGCCCATGAGATTACCGCCATGTGGGATGTCAATGCGACTATCATTGTGCCGATAGTGGTTTCGGTTAACGGTTTAATAGCGAAAAGCCTCGACCAACACCTTAAGAGGCTATCGCTTAGCTGTTGGATCAAGAACCGGATACAGAAGGCAGTGTTACTTGAGACGGCGCGTATTGTGCGGAGGTTCCTCTCTCTGGAGCCCTAGCCACCGATGGCTTGGACCCTTGTCCCGCCCTCGGAAGAGTGGTTTTTTTATATTTTTAAATGTATCTTTTTTATAATAATTTATATTTAAAAATGTAAAATTGATTCACTAATTTAATAAAAGTATATTATGTATAGTGGCATGGAAGCTTTGTTAATATTAACAATATATTTTTTTAGTTTATGTTTTGTTCTGTAGAGAAAGCAGGGAGAAAGAAGATCCTAGTGTTAAAACATTAATTAACATTGTTATTTTAAAAATGCTTTATCTTATTAGGGATCCGACTAAAAATATACAGGATATTTAAAGTAACTGTACGTATATTATCAATTCGCTTATCTATAATCACTTCCTTACTATGAAAGAAATATTATCAACATCTCTTGGCAAACTCGATTTGTAGATAAGCTATGATATTTAAAAATGTTATTGTATTTTATAAAAAAAAACAATTTTTATAGAAAAAAAGTAGCTTCACATTTTCTTTCTCCAAGGTTATTTTATCTCAAGACACTTCGATCTCTACCTTTTGCCGAATTTTCGAGACATTAAGTGTTAGTGGCGGTCCTCAACGCCGCGCTTTGTCTTATGACCAAAGAACCACTATCGTGATTTCATTCTCATCATCTCTCCTTCTACATATTAGTAAGACTAATAAAGCTGCCCAAGAAATAATAAAATAAAACTCACTCTTAGCCGGTCTTCGGTCAGTATAAGGATATCTATGGGAGGGTCCTACAACTTTCCTATACGCTGTGCTGGCACTTGTTGTGATTGTTGTTAGTATTGTAGCTATAAGCCTTGTGATCCACCACCGGTCGTCTGCTTTCGAATATCCCTTGTGTAGATACGCGCTTTCGTCGTCCGAACTGTCTATTGCCTGAAAATTATAATTACAGTATTATTTTAAAGTGAATTGTTTATAATAAATATAATTTTAAAGTAAATGCTTATAATATTTGGAAATGCAGTACCTGGTATGTAGCGAAGTAGGGACAGTTCAGTTCCTCACTTACCCAAATTCCCGAAACATTGCATATTGAGAGGCGGAACTTAACGCCGCAAAAAGTATTTCGTTTGTATAAATAACATGACTAAAGTTGCATGGAGACATTAGTTTTTACTATTTCTATAACATGCAATACAACGCAATGTCTTCATAACATATTATAACACGCGTATAACACGCAATGCCTTCAGAATTCAGCAGAAAACGGGGAACAGACTACCTTATCAATAGGTGAAGCTGTTTATTTAGCTCTATAACATTACAATAGAAGTATCAATTTTCAACTTACAGTAATCCGCCGCCTTATAGAACTGGTCTGCCACACACTACTCATTGCCCTATCCGGTTCATCCATGTCGGGCAACATCTTGGCCTGGGACAGGGGCCGCCTGGACATGTTCGGCATGGCCACAAGACCTGGAGCCAGCTCCACCCGGTCCCGTGACAAGTGGGAGTATGTGTAGTCCGTTTTTGGATATTTACTGGAAGAGATGTTTTATGTTGTTATAAGAGGAATATAAATAATTATATTTGTTGCTATGTTGTTAATTATATTATCACATTACGTTAATATTTTTGATATTTTAAGGTAACCTATAGCTTTTCTAAATAAATGCATGATTGTTCAACGCGAAAATAATACTTCAATACTTAGATTAATTATATAATACACAGTGATACAGAATTCGTGGGAAAATGGGAGTCCTATTGAAACGAAGTGTCTTAACAGTAGGTTTTCCAAGTGCTCTCTGACAACTCTGCTTTAAGCAGTTCGCAGGATACACTTATACAGCATGAAGATAGAAGAAAACATTAACAACATATATCATCAAATAAATACTTTGGTCGTGTCATATTTTTTTAATTAACAGATTTTCTGATTTTTGTAACGACGAAAGCTTGTTATTTTATTATAATTAACATATGAAACCCTAATAAATCATAGCAAATTTTATATTTATGGTAGGTATAGGTATTTGGTATCTAAATCTAAGATAAAATCGATTATTTTACATACATATTATATACCTCAAAATGACATATTAAACATTAAAAAATATATCAAGGACCGCTATCTAACACCAGAAATAACATATTTCCGTATAAATATCCAACAGTTATTTCCACAATAGGGCCATTAAAGGTTCACACGCCACAATTTACACAAAGCCAACGTTATCACTACAAACAATGCACTGATCGAGAGATAATCTCTTTTCACTTGTTAACACGAGAAAACCGATCGTACTTAAACAAAGTATCGAAAGAGAAAACTTCAAAACTACAAAAAAAATTGTTATTTATACGTTCTATAAACGTGTATGTAATCGAAAACTACTCTTGTTAATAGTTCAAAACAGCAATAAGAGATCCTTCAATTTTTCACTTTCGATACTTATCTGGGGACCGTCGAAACGAACTGTGGAAGTAACCAACGCCAATAGTTTGACATTTGCTGCGCACGCGCAAATATAGATTTGTACGTATTTTCACCGACTAGACCACATGAAAAGTATTGTGTTTTTGTTCCTTTGTTATTTCAGCTTGTAAGTAATATTATTAGTAGACGCGACAAATATTGAGTACTTATACATGTGACTGACTGTACATATCGTTCTCATTTGTTAATATAAGAATGAATAATTAGTGAGTCATTAAGTAAACTTCATGATAACACTGTAAAAATAGTTGTTTCGAACATAGTATTATAAATAAGGCAGTATTATTATTTTAAAAAATACCTTAGAACGACGACACCTTCGACGGTCACCACGTCCTCCATTTTGAATAGTACAATTAATTATATTAAGATATTAAAAGTCAAATAATATTGTCACGAATTAGAATTAAAATTATTATTACATGCTTTGCCAATAAATTCACTTTGGAATGTCACTATAACGTTAAAATCAAACTGCCAGTTATTTTTCTAAGATTACCCTCATTTATGAATTCCAATTTGAAATACTAATACCTCGTAAATGATCTATGCAAAATATTTTTTTGTTTTTAAAATAAAAATTTAAATAAATAAAATAAATATTTATTTAGGTCTATAGTCATACATTGTGTCATTATTTTAAGTCACATGTAATTTTAATAAGAAACTTCTGTTAGCAATGAAAGTAGCAGTATTTCATAGATTTTGTAATTCGCCTTAAATAAATCGGTGAACAATTATATTTTGGTTTAAATTTGTGACTCAGTTGTGAACGTTTTAGTTATTGTTTAAAAACGTGCATATGTAATAAATTGTGCAATTGTTCAAACTTATTGAAAAATATATAGTTTTTCTCATTTAGAAAATTTCCATTTTTTATTAAATAGGTTAACCAAATTTTTAAATTCTTATAAAATAAATTTCATCATGGAACTATGATCTAAATCGTCACCTGCAATTTCATATGACTAACACGCCTATAAATATTTTCTAATTAGATTTGAATTCACAACCATGGTCATGGCCATTACTTGTATTTCTTGTCAAATGTGCCACACAATATCGTTGATCCATTGTAATATAGTAATTAACTTTAAAAAAATGAAAATTAATATTGGAAGTCGAATAGAGATACGAAACAAATATAAGTTGCATATAAAAATAGTCTCGCACGTGTTTAGAATTATTAGAAATACAGCTATACAGTTAAGTTTATTGAACTAGTCTAGGGTTACGGTTAGATCACAAAATCTATTAAAGCAAGCAAACAATATCGATGCCTCGTTGCTTATTTCATTTCTGTCTTTCATATTGATGAAGAAAGGCGGAGAGAAACTAATGTCAAGATACACTGTTCTCCGCTTACTGACAGAATTCATTATATATACTTACATACATTCAACTCAAGGGCGCCGCAAAATTACCAAAGAAAAAAGTATATAATTATTTCTTTTTTGGTCTAAGCACGCTGTCTAGCTAGCGTGTCGCCCGACAAAACTAAGCACAAAGGTTTTTTTACTAATTATAATAATATTTCAAACCTTAGGTTAGGTGTTGCGTATTATGTATTTACACTTATATGTATTTAAATAAAATTGCATGTTTGTGGTATAACTTTCAGAAACGTTTTTAATCACATTTCAAAAGCACTTATTATAATTAATAGCTCAAGCCATCTTTTTTTTACCCGACTGCAAAGCATCATAACTGGCCAATCAATTCCATTATTTTAAGCAAAACCAACAAATTGAGATATTTTTAGCTGCCACACCGTTATATTTTGTAATTTATTTAAATATACTACGATGAACCGACAAGGACACAAAAAAATTACAATAACTCTTAAAAAATATTCCATTTAGATTAAAAAGCAGAAATTCTTAAGCTAAAAAATAATGTTTATAAGATATATTTTTCATATAAGGAGACATGCCAATTCAAATTTTAGCTACATTCCACATCGAGGCACGCGCAGATGTCGTTCCGGTTACTTGGCAAGCAGTTTTGACCGTTAATTTCACTTGTATACACATTTAAACATTATAATAATACTTAAATTTAATGTTAATACTTAACATTACATATATTATAATTGCCTTAGGTCTTTTAATATGTAAATTTGTTTTTGTTTGTTAATAAAATCTTAACATTTTTTAATACAATTCGGGCATTTTAAAGTATTAGCAGGTTCTTATATTAAACTTTAATAAAACTAAATAAATTGTATAGTGTATTTTTTATTTTAGTTTTTTAAGAAATGCATGGCAGTCGCCACCAAACAAACGATATGCAGTAACGTAATATTTTTTACTTCTGAAGTTTGACTTTTAAGAGACGGAATTATATTTTTGTCAGAAACTTTACACATGTCTATAGGCAGATGTTTCAAATTGATCTTCATTCCAACAATACAGTACATCTGCTGCATCCAAATTATATCTAAATATTGTTTTATATAAAAAATATTAAAACCTGGTACTTCTTGAATATAAGTGAATTTAAAGAGAAAAATACTTTAGTTTCAGTTAGTTATTTTGATTTATACTAGCTTTTACAACGCGCATATTCTTATTAAAAGTTCCTGAGATTGAACGTCCAACAATAACACATACCGCTTTATAATATAATAAATATTATTTAGGTCCTATTAATAACTTCCAATTGGAATGTGAAATGCCATTACGTCACAAGAAAAGGGATCGAATCCAAATACGGACTATTATAAATTAGTTCGTGATAGAGCAACACGCTCACATCCATTAGGGTTTGCGCTGGCTGTGAACTAACTATGTAATTCTATATAAATGCCGCCGTTTATTCAAATAAAGGGATGTTATAAGATCACTTGTCATTCTTTTTCTAGAAACGTATGTACATTTTTCCTTCAAATATGTAATATGTAATTGTTAAAAATGATGTTATATCATAAAAGTAAAGTTTGAGGACGTCGTAGGCAAAGCTGCTGAACGTAAACTCGACGGGTGTGGGTCTGAGGAAATGAATCATTAACGGTTTTCTGCTCAATTAAGAAAAACGACAAATCATGGAGCCGAATCGCGAAAATTGGCCGCTGTTTAGATAATGGAGTGTCTTAACACGGGGTTCCCTCAGCGTACACCGCTATATACAAAGATACACCGTGAAGCTAAAATAAAGCTATGTCATTTCCACTCACTTCCAGTATTCCTCAGCCATTTTATATAAGCGGGACGGCAGGTGTTCCGTGGTAGGCTCTCGTTCTAACAATACGCTGGCATCAGCCAATGCTTGTTCCGCGAACGAGCTGTCCGTAGAGCACGCGCTGTACGCTGGACTGCTAAAACGGCTGGACCTGCTGTAATATTGTTAAGTTATTACAGTTTTAATAACGGAAAGAGCGGAACGGAGTGCCTTAACACTAGGTTCCTTCTGCCTACCTTGCAGTGTGCTGGGTACGGCGTGAAGCTGATTAGAAACCGTCCTACTCAACTACGCACGCACGCAGCACTACGTACTGCTTTAGAATTCGGCAGAAATTGGGAAGCAGAAGTGTTTGAGAAGAGGGAAGGTTACCATAGTTGAGTTATTTGCAAAGCTCTATATTATATTTGCCAAATATATCTTATTAGGACGCCAATTTCAGGTCAATAAGAAATATATGTATATTTCGCCCTTGAATTTTTTGAATACTAATATAAAATATTGTATTCAATTAACATAAAAAAAAGAGTATAAATTTTCAAAATATGCATACAAATATTACAGCCAGGTGGTAAAAACAGATCTCCAATGACAAGTTGTAAAACAAGATGCTTATTTCGGTAGGCATTGTTGTTATATGGCAGAATTAAGAACGTCACACCTTGTTTTCATCTCACTCACATCTGTTCATTTTATATTTATCCACTTAGTAGGTAAAACTATTCACACGTAAGTACGTTACAGAGTTGCAGCAAATGTTGGAAATGGGCCAACATGATATACTATTGAGGTTATTATGGTGCAGTGGCACATCGTGTGACTGAAAACGCGATGGTTACAGCTTCGATTTCTATTCGGGTTAATTAATTATTCCGTATTTTAATCTCCTCACTATGTTGGACTAGGAAAAGCGCGTTTCAACTTTAAGATTCAGCCATTTCAATAATAAAATTATTTGATAGCAATTTTTGCAAAACAAATATAGTGAAAACTGCACTTAAATCGCTATTGCCAATTCTGAGATTAGCGTGAACAAACGCACAGACAAAGAGAATTTCTTTAAAATCATTGTATTGGATTCTATTATATTAACAAATGCCCCCAATAATAGTTTTCTCATATATCTTCCATACACAGACAGCGATCGGTTACAATTTTATTATACTGTATAGATAATATTGAAGGCTGCAATGCGTAGGTGTATAGGAAGCAAACAATACAGTACGTGAGACATACTTGGTCATGTAGACATAGATAGAGTAATATGAAATTTTACTTGTTAGTAATAAAATTAACGACGTTTGTCTTATTTATTTTATTAAAAGATTTTTTGTTATATGTATGTATGGTAGGCAGAGGGAACCTTGTGTTAAGACAGTCTGATCCTCATTTTCTGCATAATTCTAGAAGCATTGATGTGTGTGCCGCGCTTTGATGGAAATATTAAATAAATAATGTCCTCGAGTGGTAATCGAACTTATAACCAGTCGCGTTAACTTAAACTTCAAAGTAATATAAAATATGTCATCTGACCTCATTCTGTGTATATTAAAAGTTTAAAATACACTATAACATCATAACGAATCATTTATTTCAATGTAAAATTTAGGGAAAATATTAATAAAACGACCATATGGCCATGTTTAGTACAGTAAGCAGAAAAATAAGTATTGATTATTCAAAATTTACAAACATAATTCATAGATTTGAATAACCAATGTACAGTACTATCGACGAGTCGTCGCTCTGAAGTTACGTTTTCTAATTTTTCAAACATTATTTAGTTGGGAAAGTAAAAATTAATCAAAAATAAAGGAAAATTATAAAATCAAATCTCCGCAGCCATCTACAATTTTAAACTTTAAGTTAACCACGACTCATTAACCGTACTATAATAGACCAAGACCGTGGCATTCCTCCGCTCGTGTGTACATAACGTTCATTCGGTACCTTAACGTATAACATTATTTTATGCAATATTTTAACTACTTAACGGTCAAGTCTAAAAGCGCGCCTTCATATGTTTGTACATTTAATTAATGTTTACATATAACCAACTGGTGGTTGGATAACATCTGCTGTTTCCAGTTTTTTATTTTGTGACTTTAGGTACGTTTATTTACAGGCCTTTATTTGATGAAACTACTTTAAACTGTTTTGGGCTTTAGCTTTGAACAGATATGGTAGTTTTTTTAATTTTTCGGAATAAATGCTATAACTACAAGCCCATTTATTTTTTATTTACTTAGCTAAACAAATGTTCAGCTTCTCAGGGACAATAGGTTCCCTTTAGGTTTTTTAAGACACTCCGTCCTCCATTATAAACTCATTCTATCAGTACATATCTCACCTATTCCGCGTCACGTTATGCGTAGACAGGATTGGGCTGAAGGTGACGTCGGTGAGCGTAGTGTACGGCTGATTGCTTGTTGACACACGCTCATACTGGCTGTTGACTTCGTTCTGTAACAAAAAGGTAGGTTATTATAGAATTAATGGTAGATATGAGTATTTACTATATATTTTCATTTATTAAATTGTAAATCTATTGCATGTCTAAAATATTGGAATTAATAATTTTGGAAATTAAAGTTTTTTGATCCTATGGAATAATTGTCTCAATTAAAAACTTTTTTCGTCTTCATAATGTGGCAAAGGAGTCTACAAATAATTGTAAAGTGTATCGAAATGTATAGTTCAAAACTGATATTGATACCGTTATTATACACGTTCCATGTATTTAGGTACATATGTAATGTAAAAAATGCAAATAATCTAGAATTTATTATTTTAATTTCCATTTATTTAGTAATAAATAGATGAAAATACAGACAAACGTAGCTTTGACACGTCAATAAAGAGTTATAATAAAAAGCCTAACTTTCAAAGTAAAAAAAGAGAGAAAAAATTATTATGAAATATAATAAAAGTTGAAAGAATATATATTTATACATCAATTTTCTTTAAAAAAAATATTTTTCATAGTCTAAATACATAATATAAGCATATATCCTTAATACGGAAGTTTTGTATAGATATATTTTTATTGAATAAGAACTTTGTTTTCGACAAAGTTATAGATAAAATTCCGAATTCGTATAAAAAAAGACCTACGTATCACAAAATAAAGCGAATCACTTGCCAATGACGTCATCAGCACCAAGTACCTACCACAAACTCAATAATAATACTAGCTAGTTCTTATAACGCTAATTGAAGTACGTACCTATTGTCCAACTACGAAGCTGTGATTCAGAGGTAGCCAACGTGACGAAAGCAAAAACATTAATACTAATAATATATATATATAGAGTGCTTGCAAATACTTTTCTATGTTTATTTCACACTTAGGAGGGAATAACATTTTATTAGAAAAAAGAATGGACCATTTAAGAGAGTCGCAGGTACAAATATATACGTTTTTATACGTTGTCTGAAGTTAAGTTTTTACACATACTACCGATAATTAAAAAACTATAATATATAGTTAATATATAATTATTATAGTTTTTTTAATTATGAGTGATGAAAGAATGGCAAAAAAAGATCTATGAGGGAAAAGTGAGCGGTAAGAGAGGTAGGAGGAGACCTCGGTTGGTCCTCCGGAGGGCATGTATGAAGAGGTTGATGACAGTGGACGAGGCGAAAGAGGCATGTAGAGACCGTAGCGTTGGGCGCTCTGTTCTCTCTGAATACTGCTAGGGATAAAGTGTGAAATTGCTCCAAGCAAATTTAAAATATTCGTTGATATGACCAAGGAACGTAAACAAAACACTGTATTATTAATATTTTATATCCGTCGTCATACAAATAAAAGAAAACATGCATTTTTTCAGTCGCCAGATGTACTAGCTATAAATAAATAAGGTGAATTTCACTTTTTGCTATACCTACCTTAATAGGCACTGTCAAGGTGAAATACAGGGACGAGACCTTGAAAATTAATTCAATTGCTGAAATAATAATATAAGTCAGCAAAATAATATGTGACAATTATAACGTTTTATTTACATTTTTATGTGAAGACTGCATTCTCACGAATATTGAAGCTTATGCAAATATAAAAAAATAGCCATATAAAGAAAGTGGCAAATAATCGTAATATATTAATTGTTGTTGAGGCCAGTTACGGCCCACATGTGTAACTGTAAGTGCAACAAGTTGTGAGTTTGATCCCCACTTCAGGGAATTAAATAAGGATTTAAGTTTTAATTTCTTTCGTGTCGAGGCAAAAAGTGTCGTTGAGTTCCTCCACTCAACACTCCATGCTTTTAGAATTGGGCGGTAACTGATGATAGTGTCTTAATGCAATGACCCTGCCGGGCGAGATACTGCCTAAAGCCAAAAAATATGTATATTACATTTTATTTTTGGATAATTCTGATTAATATTTTTTTAATTCACTAGCTGTCTTTGAAAACAAAATTTTGAATATATTATATAATTTTTTTCAACGCAAACCGACGTCAACGACCTCGTGTCACTCCTCTGTGTCATTTATAAAGGTTTAAGATAACAACCATCGTAAAACTAAGGGGGGGGATTAAGTGGGTACATTTTTATTACAGTTCATCTCACAATAAATGATGAAAGTTGATAAAATAATCGACCCTACGACCCTAATCTTAGTTCTAAAAATTCTCAAGTAGCTTTAGAGCACATGCTCTATTATATTATTGAGCTTACATTAACCTTTATAGTATAGTGCCTTTATACATAAGAAATATGTATAAGAGCAAACTACCAAAAATAAAGGGCTGATTTAGTTAGTAACTGAAATATGACCAGAATAACTTTATTCTTAGACGTGATATTTAAAGTAGTTAAGTCAAAAGTAAATTAAATCAGCTTCACGCTGTATCCCGCACACAGCAGGGTAGGCAGAGGGGAAGGGAAAGTAAACGAAAGGTACTCCGTTCCCCACTTTCTGTCGAATTCTGGAGGTATTGCTTGTTGAGCTTGTTGCCTCGAGCACAGAAATGAAAATGTAAATGCGCCGCGACTTGGCTCAAATTAAAATAAAAATTAAATTTAAAGTAGTATTAACATTATTATCCCATTATATAATACTTTAGTACCACTTGAGGAAATTAAATATGCATTTAATTAATACATTTCCTCACTCCGGTAACTGTGCAACGCGCGGCGTTGAGTTCCAACATTAAACACGCAATGCCTCCAGTATCCGGCGACAAGTGGAAAACGGAAGTGTCTTAATAGGAACAGAGTGTATTAACACTAGATTTCCAAGTTCCCTCTGCCAGCACATGCGAGATAAAGCTTCCAGTTTTTAACGGTGGCCTCCTACTACAATGAAGTAACTAAAAACCATGACTCACGTGCAATATATTCTACAATTTACCAACGGGTTTATCAATAGCTGACCTTGCAACCGCGTTCGAACATCTCTCTGCACTCCTCGAAAAACAAACACAGTATTGATTACGAGAACTGCTGCTCTCTTTCCCTCATCACCATAGCAACTTTATAATGAAACACCTACCTCACATGGTCGAGTCCTCGGAAGTCTTAAATTAGACACGAAAAACTAGGTCAAGATTGATATTCAGAAACGCGATAAAAAAGTATTCTGCGTACGTTTGAAAATGGCAGAAACTCGACGTAAGTACTAACTCTTAGGACGCATATGGAAGGAATAATTATGGCCGTATGTGTTGGACGGGAGACTTAAAAATAACCGACGCGGGAGTATGATTTCAGTTATATTTGGAATTATTCTAGTTTTCCTGTTATATATCGTTTTAATTTACCTTACAAAGTTTAATGATATTTATTTGGAATGGTATTTATTGCTTTTATATGAACACGAAATTGTAATAATTTTGACAGTTTCATATAAAATAGCGACGAATTCTTAATTAAAATTAATATTTCATTTATTGTTTATAGCACTTAATATATTTAAGAGTTAAAAGCATTGTTCAAGTGAAGACACGGCTTTATATTACGATAAAACAATTCACTATCAGTGTATAGTTTTACTTAATTAAGCTAATTGCGGTAATGCAATAACAAATACTTTTTTACGCTTAACACAGCTCGTATTTCAAAATCGCTCTCAAGTCTGAGTTCGATCTTGAGATGCAATTTATAAATACGCCTAAGCCTAACGGGCCTATGTAAGCCATCATTTTAATTCATAAATAGAAACATAATAATAATTTATCTATACTTTTTTTCAATTGTTTTATCTGGGGAAAATCTAATATACAAGAAATAAATTAAAACCCTATACTATAACTAAGACCTAAACTCCATCATGGCACAGTTTGCAGCCGTCTGGATGGTTCGCAGCTTCAAATATAATTTTATATGTAATATTTTCAAAGAAGAATGGGATAACTTATGTCTGTTTACCTGGCGAAATATGTAAAAATCAAACATAAATATAGTATAGACGATATTGTAACCGTCATGACGCGTGTTATGCAACACGAGAGGCATAAAACAAGCGGAAAGGAAAGGACCAATTAAGCGTGGGCATCTGTGAGGCCGGCTGATTGTTATTTATGGTATATTATAATTGTTATTCAATTAGAGCGAGGAGTTTCAAAGATCGCCAGGCGGTTGAACGAACCAAGAAATTCCATTTTTTTTGTTAAAATTGTATTTTTTAAATAGACTTCTAAAAGTATTTTTTATTGTATTGAAATATCGTTTTTGCGTTTATTTTATTTAATGCAAATTACGATTTGTAAATGAAATTCTGAAATTCTCAAGTCTAAGTTAGATCTTGAGATGTCTTTTTTCATTTATCCGATCTCAGACTTGAGAGCGGTTTATAAATACGGACCTAAGAAAATATTAAATAAATAAAATGTTATCTTATCTTCATAAATACGATCAAAAAAGAATAAATTTGTTGAAGGTTAAAACTATAAAATGAAATCTTACATTTTTCGTATTTTCCAACCTAAAACTATAGAAATGTTCGTCTTAATATATCACGTTGAAAAATAGAGTGAGTAATTTAATTTACTGCAAAGCGAGTGTTTTATAAAAGCCGTTGTGCAAAGTTCTTTTTTTTTACAGCTTCACGTTGTATCCCGCATATAGCTGGTCAGGCAAAGGGAGTCTTCTGTTACAACACTTCGCTCTCCTTTTTGCGCTAAATTTCGAAGGCATTGCGTGTGGAGTGGTGGAACTAAATGCTTTACCTCGACACCAGCGCTAAGAAATGAAAATATTAAATATTTCATTACATCTAGTGGGAATTGAACCCACAAACCGTAGCGTTAACAGTCACACGCTTGTGCTCCTGCGCCACGACTGGTCTCAATAAAAAATAATTTGGAACAGGATCTATTTGCCCCTTGTTCTGTGCGCTCCCACATAAAGGGGATCATGTTAAACTGCAAATTAAATAGAATTTCGCTCTACTCCGAACCCGCATATGTAGTATACGTGAGGAACAAAGTTAAATTTTACCATATTTTGAAACATATAATAATTAAGAAATAAATAATATTTTATTATGCTTTTATATTTCAGAAGAGACAGGAGATTTTTTTGCTTTGGTGCCAGATTTTTTTTTTCGATCATAAAGTTAATGCTGTTGGCCCTATTCGCTTTTACAGCGACCCCGGGGGGGACGGGTGCTCTGTCCCTGAATAAATGCAAGCACTATGTGGCTGCCTGTGAGGAAGTCGACGACTGTAAGGGCGCCCCCTGCGGGACTTGAACTTCGGCTTGCAACCGTCAAGCGGACCGGGAAGCCTTGGTGCCAGAGCGAAGAAATGAAAATATTAAATATTCCATTTCCTCGAATAGGGATCCAACCCACAACCTTCACGTCACGTTCACACATTTGAGCCCCTGTGCCATGACGACCTCCTGGAAGAATACGCTAACTTCCAAGCTTTTATGATCATATAAATTGTGTACAATGAGGTTATGAGTTGATAGTGAAAATTTAAAAGACAAATTTTATTTTCTTCTTTTTAGAGTGTTTAAATAAAAATGATTTTTTTCTTATAATTTATTTACAATTACAAAGATAAAGTAGGTAAATATATCATAAATAAATAATTAAATAGGCTATTGCATTTAATTATGTACTACGTGCAGCATTCCATTTTCTAGTATCTTTATATATCATATAAATATATAATGGCACGTTTTTGACCTTGTATTGATTGTGACCGTGATAACGTGGAGTGCTGTTTATATACTGTCGCACTGTTATAACCATTAAGTTAAATCATATATTCGCTGATGTACCACTCTATTTTTTTTTTAAGTCAATAAACCTTCCTCATTTTGTAGGAGAGTGGAGGAAAACCTAGTGTTAAGTCAAAGTAATTATTTAGTTTGGTTTAAATATATAATGCTCCCAAAAACAATTATTTCAAAAATATTAAGCTCACATCAATTGTAATGTCTCTCTATGATGTATCATGGATGATAATATTCATAAATGTTTTTGAAAACATTGTAGCCAAGTAGTATTTGGGAAATATTTATATTAAATAGTTTAAAAAAATATGGTCACCATACAACAGGTTTTTACCATACTTGTGTTGAATTATTAAAGATATAATTTTTAATTTAATATAATACACTTACTTGATAAATTTCTTTCTTATGTCCTTTTAATCTATCAAGACTTTCTTCAGATGAATAGTCTGAAGTCTTAATAAGTTTTTCAGCCTGCTTGCCAGAGTGGCGGGTGCGGTGAGCTGGAGGAGAATCTTCTTCTACTTCTGGGACAATGTCAACAGTTTTCTTTGTAGGTAGAACTTGTCTGTAAGATAAGAAACCTTTTAGCATTCCATGGATTCATGCATGAGTAGGTTCTGTGTTTAACTTAATTTTACATAATATTGTTTTTTAGTTTCACCTTGTTTCTCACATATAGCAGTGTAGGCAGAGATACCTGCAATTTGGTGTTAAGATACTACATTGCCCATTATGATGCTTCCATTCCCCACTTTCCACCAAATTTGTGAAGAATTACATGTTGAGCACCAAAATGGAAACATGAAATATTTCTGAGTGGGATATTTCAAACCCATAACTGTCACATTCACAGTTGCCCTGCCTTGCATTTGTGGCCCTGCACCACAAGCACCTCAAGAATAATTGATTTACATTTTTACAAGCAATATTGGTTCAACAGGACAATGTCTGAATGTAAATACAATGGTCGTGTAATTGTTCCTCTAAATGGGGACTACATAATATTTATTGCACTTTTGTTGCTTTCTCACCAAAGCAAGAAAAGTGAAAAGTGCAGGGTAGAGTTCCTTTAATTAATGCCTCCAATTTTAGCGAAATATAGAGACTGTATTAACACTAGGTTCTCTTTGCCTATCCTACATAAGAGAAACAGTATAAAGGTAAAAAAGGCATCATGCCATGACAGAACAGTGATTAAGGCCTAGTAAAATATTATTTTAATTGTTTTCAAAAATGTACTATTCTTTTTATAAGTTAAAAGTTTTAAATATACATAGTTTACTTTTATAAATATAAACAAGCAATCAAATGTTAATGGTATAATTTGTTAATGCTAATGTAAATAACATACTAAAAATAAATAAATGACAAAAGTAAACAGATAGCTTAAATATTTCCAAACTTTTATTGTGTCATGGATTCAAAGGTCAGTGAAGCCATAAACCCATGGTTGACCTAGAAAAACAGCCTTCTCTAATGATGTCATATTGGAAAAAAATATATAATGTCCAAACTTAATAATGGTAGTAATTTTAAGTATAATTTATCCCATAAATTATATATATATAAAATTCTTTACTATGCACTGTAAACAAAAACAAGCAGAATGCAATCAAGATAATTTTAAGCCAATAAATAAAATATAAATAGGAAGATTTTCTTTAATTTATAGAAAAGTAGAGTAGTATCAGCAGAACTGAACCAGTGGTAGTTTTTTGCTTATATGTTCATTGGACAATTCTAAAGTGCTTATTATAGTCTATTTGAATAAATAATATTTTGAATTGAGAATAGTATTATGTTCAATATATTGATTAATTTTCAGTCAAATTTGCACATTAAAAATGAGTAATTATTAATTTCTTATATTTATAATTTTAATATCTGGTGTTTTAGTATTTCTTATTGAATGTAATATAATGTCGTGTTTACAGATTAGATCTTAGTCAAAATTCGCACTTGCCAATTTTGTTTATTTATAATAGTGTTTAAAATAAATTTACAAAAGAAAACTTACTTAATCGGTGTGCTTCTCTTGATGGGTGTTTTACGGCCAGACTTTTGGTGTGTGTGGTCCTCACCACCCTCTGTGCAATTCTCACGGTCGCAGCTGGACCGTAAAAAGGGTGTTTTTGAGCGAGACCTTGATCTCAATCCGGTAACCGTTGGATTTTCCATAATTAAAAATATTATTACAACTTAAAACTTGTCACTCAGTTCTCCATATTTTTTCACTGTTCACTGCAAACTATATGCACATTAGTCGTCTGGTAAATTTAAAAACAGACACACACTGCTGTTGATTATTGCACAAGAAATCTATTTCTGTGGCTTCGAGCAATGCCGCCAAAAAGCAACGTTACGTTATGTCTCACTTGCAGCTGATAACGCTATCAGTGATTAAAGAAATTGATATTATCAGAGGTGTAAATGAAAACATTGTTCTTGAAGATGTACATTCAGTACTCTTCATAAAATAACATTAACAAAATTCGTAACGTCTCCCTCGCTAAACATAAACTGCGATTGCGATGACGTGATGACGTCACTATCAAAAAGACGTTATTCGTTAAGCTCAATCTATACCACAGAACACATTTACTCATCTACACTCTACGTCATTAATCTACAGTCTCACCAACACAGAACACATTTACTCACCAAGCTCACCAAGCTTGTCGACGTCGAGTGCATTGTATACATCCATACTCTCGACTTTAGTTGGCCGCTAAGTCTGTCGAGTGTGGATAATACACAATCTCGCGAAGCGCCTCCTTTAATATACTTATCAATGCGTTGGGTTTATATTATTAAAAAAAATAAAGACACAAACGAGAAGATGGGGATAGTGACGACAATTCACCGCAGAAAAACAATAAACATATATTTGAATTTTTTTATTGTATATTTATTTAATGAGAAAATAATATTTAATAAATTCTATATGTTGTGTGTATTATTATATTCACAACATACACTGTTTTTTACTGCTTTACTTTCTTAACGAGCAGGGGTCGTTAAGCTCACCAATCTCTGATATTCAATCATCAAAAAATAAACCTATTATTGGAAAGATTATAAAACTTCATTATTTAAGAAACTTTTGTTTTTTTGAACGCTCTATTCATTTTCATAAATCCGGAACTACTAGTTAGTTATTGATATTGGTTGGTTATTGATTTGAGAAATTATAATAATAATATTGGATAGGCTATTCATTTAAGGAATTTTCTAAGGAATATTTTGGAAAATATTTTAAGCAATTCAGTATAATTTCTTATTCAATTATAGGAATTACTATTGTTGTACATTTTATATATATGAAATTTGGCTTTAAAGCGTATCAATAATTGGATAGTGAAGAGATCATCTCAGTTTTTAAGTACGGTAGAGTGAATATGTGTGTAAGTCATCGCATCGTGCGTGGTAAGACTCATGAATATTAGCAGGCAGCAGGCAATAATAGCTATATTAATATTATAAAGCGCTATATTAATATTAATTTGACATTTAAAGTATACGATATAACTATATTCAGGTGTTAAAGTAGTCTTAAAGTAAATTCACGTCCAATTTTGAAAACAAACGAACATATTGTTATATCGAATACTTTGAATAAGTCTACCGCAACGACGCACGAATTTTTTTAAATAATAGAAAAAAAAGAAAATATTACTTTATTTTACTCTGCAGCACTTAATAAAATTAAATTATTATTCTTGTGTCATTAAAATTCTTGTGATCGATTACAAGAGAGTAGTTGACTCACTCGCCTTACCGCTCTATGTTGTTTGAATCCCGCCAAAAAACCGACACAAAGCATAGCGGCCGCGATGCGAAGCGAGAGTGTGAATCAGCTTAAGTGATACCAATGATCAATGCTCAATAATGAACGTATTTTTTATGAAAAATAAGATATAAGTACCTTATCATATGTAATTGTGGTATTATAATAATATAATATACCATGTATATTTAATAAAACATTGATATGGTTACTGAAAAAGTTAATATGCTAAGAAATTACTACTAATAAATTCTTTATGACAAATATAATAATTTATGTATGTCAATGAAAGTTTACAGTTCACAATGCACATTTATCGTACTGGCCATATCAGAAATAATAAATAAATTTATAAAAACTAAATAAATCAAGTAAATAATAATGAGTGTATAATAACCAAATATAAAGTTTCTAGTTTAGCTTATATTATCTTTGCATATGGATATGGCGCGATAAGACCTCATGTTTACTTTGTCACTGTCAAATGTCACTCTGTTTTCAAACTTATCACGATATACGTGTAAAAGTTTGAATTTTGAAAGTGGATTTATGAAGTAAATTTAAATTAATGAATTGACTATTAAACATTTAAGTTTTATCTACATAATTTTCAAGTATGGATCCCTCCCAAATTTTTACTAAAATAATAGAACTTTCTCGAGAAAATAGTAAACAAGAAGAGTTGCGAAGCTTTTGTAAAATAAATATAGAAAAGGTGTAAAAAAACTTATCTTATATTTACTGTTTGTTAACATTTGATTTATTTTACGCCTTAATTTTTTTCTTACATTATAATAAAACGGAAAATATAATATTTTATAAGTTTGATCTCTATATATCGTTTATGATTATTATAAATAATTCATATTATCAATAAATTATTATGTTTTTTAGGTTTTGGTGGACTTTCCTCGAAGGATATTAAGAAATGATGGTGGTAATTTAATTGACTGCATTTTCAAAGGTTTACCTGACAATAATAGTTTAATAAAAATTAAGGTACCCTCTGTTTTTTACTACATTTATTTTTATATTTTATTAATTATAATGAATATATGTTGTTCCGATATTTTATATTGCAGGTAATAGATCAAGTATTGAAAACTGGTAGAGAAGAAGCTATGTCTTTAACTCATTGTGGTGATGTCATAAGTAAAGTTTGTCTTGAGCTTCCAAGAATGCCCATTGAACATTTAATTAGGTGGAGCAACGAATGTGTGGAATCTATAATTAAGGATGGTGATGTTAATATGATGTAAGAATTTAAATGTTATTATTATAATTATGTAAATAGTGTCACTATAAATACAGCAGTTCAGGATTCAATTCTCAGTCAGGGGAATATATTATAATTTCCTTGCTCTTTTAACTAGTCTAAATGTGACATTGAGTTACACAGAGAAAATGAAATTATTTTTGATTTTAGAAAGATTATTTACTAAAATATTTATTTATTTATCTAGTTGGAAAGATATATTACCAGAGTGTCTAAATACTGTGTCTACAGAAAACCTTATAAAACATTGTGGTTCTGAAATGACAGGAGAGGAATTTAAGATCCAATGTCTCCACACACTATGCCAGTGTTGCTGGACAGAGAAACAATTGGTACAGTTAGCTGCTATGTTCAAGTTAGTATAGATATTTTTTAAATAATTGAAAACTAGCTAATCAATCAATTTTTATTTTTCATAATAAGTATGTACATCAGAAAATGGGAAAAGGAAGTATCCTAATGGGAGTGTTTTAACTCAACACTAAGTTCTCAAGTTTCATATGCTTACCTTTTTTGTGTGTATAAATAAAGCATGAAGCATTGAAAAAATATAAGGATAAAAGCTAATCATAACTTATAATTAATAATCATAACTAATTATTAGCTATTGTGGCTCAGCACAATTACTGCAAAGCAACGGTTGTGGGTTTGATTCCCACTCAGAGGAATGAATTATTACTTATTATTACCTTCCTTTTTTTTTAATTTGTTTTATGCAATTTTGTTTTGCTTATGATTAACTTGTTTAAAAATTTATCTAGCCAGTTTCTAATAAATATTGCCCTTTAATACTTCTAGGGATCTGCAATTACCAAAAATAGAACATAAGCAGGTTGTAAATAAAATATGTTCCTACATAATGGACTTACCGCCAGAAACTTTACCACCTTTGGTTCACCAGTTGTTGAAGTAAGTTTTTTAGTGAAAAGCATCAATTTATAGGCCTTTGTGGCATTTTATCCACTGAAGCTCACAGTAGACCGAGTACTCAAAAACTTTGTGAGAGAGAGATCCACCAACTGCGACATATTTGTATATACAGTAGCTGAACCTGCAGCTTTATCCCTATATTGAAATGGACATTACAAAAAGTTGTGTATGATAAATGACACATTCTAAGCACTAGTTCCGGCTCTTAGAATGTGTCAGTCTCTGTTTGTAGGACTACTGTCACATGATTATTGTGATCTAATATAGCTGATAACCTTCTTCGATGAAGGGAGTATCAAACCTTTTATTAATTCAACCAATAGTTTCTGACATTAGCACATTCAACCAACCAACTTTTTCAGCTTTATAAACTTTATATTTACAGATTATGCAAATTATATAATACTGAAGTAGTTCTATCACATCTAAGCCATTATTTCAGTATAAGGCTCTACAGCAAGTTAGAGCCACCCCCACAAGATTCTGAGTCTACAACCATTGATATGGACGACATAGGTAAGAAATATATTAGTGTATACTAAAAAATTAAATGTTCAAGTTTGAGTTGGATCCGCCGAGCGAGAAAATTCCTTGTTGTATGAAATTAAGAAGTTGTATGAAAACTTTTTGTATGAAATTAACTACAAGTATAAGCTTTAGTTTAGTATTTTTTTACTTTGCTTTATTTTAGCTTCACGCATATTCCACAAATATTTCATTAAGATATTTGCCACAATAGGTTCTATAAGAAGATGGAAATTTTTTCTACCGATTAAAACGAAAATTACATTAGCCACTTCCCTCCTTCTTCCCATTATTGACGCATAGTCAACGATTCCTGTTGCCTTGACTTAACACAATTACATCTAGATAAACTTGAGCGCTTTCAAAATCTGTGTATCAGATATTTTTATCATTTGAAAAAATTTGATCATATATCCTCATATCGTAATAAGCTTCAATGGTTAACAGTTCGGCATCGTGGACATATCCATGTTCTTTGCACACTCTAATCTATACTTTTTCATCCTAACACTCCTCACTACCTTAAGGAGCACTTCACATTCCTGGGATCCGATACTTCACCTCATCTCAAACTCCGCTCCAAAAGCGTAATTTTGTGGAATGACTTACCATGCTGTATCCGACACTGTAAATCGCTTCACGTTTTTAAAAAGTCCTTGAAGCATTACTATTTGGCATTTGTATTATATGTAAATTATATCACATTTATAAATGTTGTATGTTTATTTTCTGATTCGTTATTATTATAATTATTAACAAACTTTTTATGCACCATACAGTGCTTATATTACTTTTTTTTTTGTAAATATTTACGCCCAAGGTTACCTGTAAGAGTTCACTAATAGTGATAAGGTCGCCCTTGCATGCTAGTTATATTACTACAGCTATCGATTGTCTTTTTTTTATTGTACTTGTAGTTTATGTATGCAATAAAGAATTTTATCCATCTATCTATCCACACATAAGTAACCAGAGGGAACCTGGGAACCTAGTGTTAATTTAGTGCTACTTAGTGTTTGTTGTCTTCACTTTCCACTTTACTTGACAAGACTATGTATTTGTAAATGCAGAATAATATACTTGTTTGTATTACAACAAAACAATCTTATTTCTAGTACAATTCAGTCACGCCGAACTAAGCAGATGTTTATCAACATGTCTCTATCACATATCACAGGGTGTTGTTGAACCGGAACTGATAAGGAAACATATAAAACAGTGGCCCAAAACGCAATTGCTGAGAGCACCCTTTATAATTGATTTGGCACTCGCCATATCTGATAAAGGAACGGATTTTAGATCTGTTTGTATGGACGTGAGTGTATGATTTAACATTTTTTTAACTTTATTAGGGTTTCGTGCCTCAAAAGAAATAATAAAACCTTTATAGAATCTGGAATTAGAACTTTGGAATGTTGAGTTATCAAGCTGAAATTAATATCAAATATTCAACATTAAGCTAATTTTCAATAAGATAATGCAATCAAAGGATACTGCATTTTGTACGAAATTCACCGCATACTCTAGATCTCTAGTATACATCTTGTGTAATTGTAGGTACCATTATTAAGTTTGGTATGAAGTGAGAACTTACAGTACAAATAAAGAAAAAAATACTACAAATGTATAGTTAAGCCCATACGCCCGCAAACGTAATTGTCAACGTTCATAAATTCTACTTTCTGTTGACCTACATCCATGAAATTGGTACGGGTCCCCCTGTGGGCGGTACCGACTCGCACTTGATAAAAAAAGTAAAAGTAGTTAAAATCTTAGAAACAAAAAATAATCTAGATAGAATTATAATATTATATTGTTCTAGATAATAAAATCAGCAATAGAACTAAATATACTAGATAAGTTAAGAAGTAGCGAGTCGTCGTGGGTGAGATCTCTTTTGCCTCCTGACGTCGACGTAGTAAATGTTCTTAAAGTACTTACAACTGAAAGGTATTGTTTTATGTGTATTATTAGTTTTACGGTATTCCGCATATAGCATGGTAGGCAGAGGGAACCTGTGAATCTAGTGTTAAGAGACTCTGTTTCCATTAAGACACTTTCGTTCCTCACTTTCCAACAAATTCTAGATGCTTATACAAACTAAGTTGCCTAGATCTGCTAGAACCTTACCGTAACTTATGACAATTTATCGCAAACTACTAATTTATTTTTCTATCTATTACAGTGCCAATCACCGTCAATTAACAGTACTAGGATTGATAAACTTGGCCTTCTCCCTTCTCTCCGTTTCTCGTATAAAGCCCACGGCATCAATATGCTGGTCTCACGGAAAACTGATATTAGTGAGGTTATGTAAAGCTCAGCCGGAAACAACGGGACATATATTGGGACAATTGTCTGATAGATTGTTTAGTGATCAGAATTTACCACAGTATACAGGTATTTTATATGGCTTCTCTTCTTTAAAAAAAACATATGGGTGTTGAGTGACAGAACTCAACGCTGCGTTTTACCTTGTTACCAGAGCAAAGATATGAAAATATTAAATAATGCATGTAATGGTAATCGAAACCACAAGCAGGGCTGGATTAAAAAATGTGGAGGCATCAAAGCAGCGGTGAAGTGGGGGTCCCATTAATTTCTGAATATAATAATTAATTCAAAATTATAAACTTTCGATAGTGAAAAGAGTAATTGCTTAATTTTGTAAAGGCCCGGGCCCAGCCGGCGCACCTCTAAATCGCACACGCCTGTGCCACTGCGTTGCAACCTCAACCCTTGTTCTTTTTTTATTAAAGACATCTTTCTTTCTTAAATATTATATTATATTTTTACCATTATTTTTTTAGATTGCCTCCACATCCTCTGCAAATTGACACCCGTATCAATAGAGCGTAGTTCCCAATTGATAACAATACTAGAGAACTGTCAACCGCTTGTCTCCTACGAACACTCAGCTAACACGTACGAGGCTGTCCGTCCGTTGATAGCGTTCAGTGCGAGAGTGAGGGACGTGCTGGTCATGGTATGCAGGAAGGGATTGTATTCTAGGTATTGTTTTTTTATGTAGTTATTTATAGAGCGGTCGTACGTTCTGAAGTTAGCTGTAGTTGGTTGATTTTATGTTTTGATTATTTTCTTTTCGAGTGTAATATGCGCAGGATTTCAGGAAGTGACTTCAGTGTTGCCACGACTCATAGACGATATATGCCATATTAAAGACGATGATTAAAGACGGTCAGCCAGGAACTATAATTAAATTGCATGACTATTAATGTGCTTCCTATTTGATTATTGGAATGCCACGGTTGTATGCCACATATTTGAAATGTAGCCACAAAATATAAAACATAGACAAAACACCACAAGGTCTATGAAAATAATTAAAAGTGACAACACACATATTGTATGTGACATACTAAAGTGCCCTGTAATGAAACTATTACTGTGATGTATTATATCCTATCCTACCTCGATAAACGGAACCAGTTACTTCCTGAGATTAGTGTGTTTAACCAAACAAATAGTTCTTCCACTTGAGTTTTATAATTTAAGTATAAAATTGTAGATGTTGAACCAATTTCTCAATTATATTACACAAATTTAAGGAGATATAAAATAATTTTAATAACATGGCTACTTTCCAAATTAGATTTTTTAGAATTAATCATTCCATTTAATATCAATTACATTTCAGGGATTCAGCTTACCGGTGTCTAGCGTTGTCCGGTTTTTTAACCGTCCTTCGACATATAAAGTTGTCTAAAACCTTAGTAATGAGCCAAAATAACTACAACGACGATTGCTCTGAACATTCATATTTAACCCAAATTGCTGTAGATATGCATAACAACAGTCAGGGATGTACGTGAGTAAACTTTTTATTATATATATTATTATATATATAAACCTATAAAAATTTGAGGCTAGTCGTAGTGCAGTGGTACAAGCGTGCAACTGACAAAGCGCGGCGCCGACTTCCGCCACTCAAAACGCAATGCCTCCAGAATTCGGCTGAGAGTGGGAACGAAAGTGTCTGAATGGGAACGGAGTATCTTAACACCGGTTTCCAGATTCCCTCTACCTATCCTGATATATACGGGGTACAGCGTAAAGCAAACAAAAAAAACCGTTTGGTGCTTCTCTTTGTATCCCGCCTAAATGTTATAGCAATTTAAAATAAACGTTAATGTGGACTTGTGTGCTAAGTCAACATTTTTATTCAATTTCCGTATATAAAACTCTTGTCTTAATTGTCCTCACGACACCGCTACGACATGTTAAACAGCTGTTTAATATATTTAATATTTTCACTTCTATCTGTAATAATAATGTATAATGATTGTCGTCTTCAGAGTGACGTCACGCATGAGAAATGAAACAATATGCTTGGAAGTACTGTCCATACTACGGAGATGTCTCGTTCAAGATGCACTTGTCAAACAATTATTATATTCTGGTGAGTTTTAATATATTTAATGTTTATATAAAATTATATAATTTATGTAAAATATATTTTATTTACCATTATTTTCATTGCATTTTTTTCTATTGCAATGATAAAATCAATCATGAACATAATTATGTCACAAAAATGTAGCTGATCGCGGTCTGTACCTACTCATTCATTGATACAATAAATCCTAAAACAATATTTTTTCTGAGCGTTTTCCGACAGTAATCTCCAAAACGGCTTAACAGGAATGCAGTTTTGACTATTATTTTTTTATTGATTACCTTAATATTTATTCTTTTTGGAATGATAATGTTGTACGATAACAATTTAAATTAAAAAATAAATGGATGCGTAGTACATTTATTTATCCTGACGCCGCATCCCGCACATAGCAAAGTGGGCGAAAGGAACCTGGAAGTATTCCATTCCCCGCTTTTTGCCGACATTAATTAAATGTTTTGTTTCCTATTCACCTGTCGCGTTTATAGTCATACGCATGTGCTCCTGCGACACTTCTAACGAGTGTGTAACTAGTAAATATTATTTATATAAATTGTTTTCAACAGAAATGTACGAATGTGCAAAAGAGAAACCAGCACTCCATGAGTCGATACTAGAACTGTTTTACGAACACCTTATCAAGTATTTACAAGAGGAAGAAGACCATTGGCAACTGTTATTAGATAAGTGTGTACAAGAAACGCCTTTCACTGCTAATTTAATAGTAAGTAACTAATATAACATTTTTGTTTATTTTTTTTATCTGTGAATACTTGATTATATACTCTGTGTGTTTCCATTTAAATGTAAAATTAAAAAAGTAAAGATATTAGGGTCTGTGGGTCCTTTTATAATTTACTTTACGTTATGGGCATTAACTTCTGTTACTCAAAACAGTGTCTAGAAAATTGAGATAAAAATTACATGGCAGTGTCAAAACTGTTCTTTCTGGTTACAAAACAGGCAAGTAGTGCAAAAAGTTATGTCTAAACACTACGTTCTCCTTACCTGTTACAAAAGTTCTCTATTTATCTTTTCTCCCTGCTATATGTGGTATTCGATACACTTTTAAGATGATATCTTAATATGGTTAAACGACTCAATCAATATCAATAATTGATGATTATTATCATAACAACTAAGTTCATAAAACTAAAATTAGATAACATGTAGTATTATTATAAGAATGCCAACAGTATTTTAGATATTATCTTAAACATAATAAGCAATGCTTTGTAAAAAAGATATCAATATTAACTTCTATTAGCCATTTTAGGAACCAATATGCCGATTGTTATACGCTATACCTGAATTCCTACAACCTATACAACATCATTAGCAATGTTTTTAAAAACGTTATCATTATTGACTTTTATCTACCATTTTAGGAACCAATAGGCCGATTATTATATGTTATAGCCCAATTCTTGCAACCTATACCTGAAGAAGATACAGGAGATTGTTTTTCGAGTCAAAGCGATAACAGCGTTACTTACCTCAAAACTAAACTTATGGATATTATGAACAAATTATGTAAAACTGATTTGTTGACTCTGATCAATATGGTATGTAGTTTTTAAATTTTGATGTTTCTTTGAATTTATAACTTCTGTTCTGTTGGCACGTGTAATAACTATTCATACTAATTGTTTTGTTTTACTTTAACTATTTTAACCGAAATTGTTTATCTATTAATAATTTACATTAAAGTTTGACAAAATTAGTAAGTAATATAATGGATACAAAGGTTTTGATGTAAAAGTGAATGCAAGTCATTGAGTGTTCTTTGGATAGTAAACGTGAATCGTTCACGGTTTTGAATATTTTTCTTTCTTTTTATTATTTCCTTCGAAAGGGCGTCGAAAGCCAACTTCCAGGCCCCTGACCTATCAGCTGGATTGTATTATTGTGTATTCTTTTAACAATTAATATTAGTTTCGCAAAGACAGGGGACAAATTTTATTTTGAAAAGCTTTCTATTTATTGTATACATCAATTTAAATAATTTTACGATTATATTTAGTAAATTAATTTTATTTAAATGTCATTTGTTTGTTAAATTCTTTTCCATAAAGTTATATATGCCTTATCTAATATATATGGTTCTAGGTTTAAAATGAAGAGGCCTCTATTGTTTTAGTAATTAGGAAGCTGGTTCAATTACTACATAAATATTTTATAATGATAATTATGAGCATATTTTGATATTTTCTATTAATGAAAAAATCTCTCTTGCAGGAAGACGTTGCTCTAACAGATTTATCGCCAGAATCTAAAGCTAAAAACCTTAAAGTTCAACAATTAATGCAGTGTTTCGAAGCGTTAATAGCACATCAAGTATTACAATGGACCCCCAGTAGTAATCTCGCCGAAGTAACGCATAAATTGTACAAACAATATACAATACTTTTAGATAATACTAAGGTAAAACCGACATTTTTTTTTACAGATAAAACAAACAAATTTATTATATGATAAAGTTATATGAAAGGCTCTTGTAGATAAGTGGCACAGTATCTGGCTTTGAACGCGATAATTATAGGTTCGAGCCCAATTTCCTCGAGGGAGTTTTTAATTTTTTTTGCTTCTCTGCTCTGGTAGGTTAAGCGCGGCGTCGAGTTTCGCCACTGTACACGCAATATCTTGAAAATATGGCAGTTTGTGGGTAATGAATTGTCTTAACAGTACATTCCCTTTGTCAACTCTGTTATGTGCGAGTTAAAGCGTGAATAATTATGATATTTAAAAGCTTATTGGAACTGTTTATGTTTAAGTCTGTTGTTTAACGAATCTTTGTAAAAATCTAAATCTTAAATATATTTTAAAAATTATATAAAATATGTGTCAAATTAGGAAATATAAGAAAACTTATTGACATTTTAAATTTCACTCCTAGAGCTCTCCAAAAACGAAGAAAACTCTATCTTTCAATCAAACTAAAGAAGAAAAGAAAAACTTGAAATCAACCAAAAAGGGCAAAAATACGCAAGCTAACAACAAAAATAAACCTATAACCGATTCACAAGAAACCACGATATCCCAAAATACGCAAGAACAAAATATAACTACTGGAAATAAACGGAGTTTAACGCAAAAGAGTGATAAATCACAAAAGTCTCCGAAGAAAAACAAAATGTCGAATCTAATGAAGGATCGGACGGGGCCTTTTAAACCATTGCCATGTTTATGGGATATGCGACTTTGTTTACGTATTTTAGATTTATTATATGGGTTAGTAATTATATTTTGTTAACTGTAGACCCTGGCACCGTTTGGTGTGGTTCTGATATATAAGTTATATTACTCTAAAGTTTCATCTCAATCTTTTCAGTATTTTTGCGTGAAAGTGGAGCAAACATCCATCCTCGCAAACTTTCACACTTATAATATTAGTAGGATACTTTCCGTAAATTGTAGTGTGTATTTTAACTTTTAATTGGTAATTGGTGGTGGACTCAAATTAACAAGGTGCAATTAAGCAAGACCATTATGGTGCAGTGGGTCAGCATTTGACTGTTACCGCAATGGTTGTAGGTTGAATTCCCAAGTGGAGCAATTAATTATTTTCATTGAACTCCTCTTGTAATACGAAGTGTTGCGTTAAGATCCTATATTTAACACTTGATAACTTGAACTTGGTCGGGAAGTGGAGAACGGTTTTGACCTTGTTGTTCCTCTATATAAGTTTATTGTTATGCGGCAAACAATATAAAAGTAATTCATTATAATTTCTTCGTATACAAGTAAAAATAATTTCAAGTCTTGTTATTTATGGTATTGTCTTTGTACTGTCGAAGTCTTTCAAAAGCAATAAAACTTAAAATATTTATTTTTGTTTTAAAACAGCGAAGAAGTATCATGGTCGTCTACTGAACAACGAAATTATATACGAGGCAAATGTGATTTTCATTTATATTCAATAAGAAACATACAAAGTGTGTTGGGAGAGAAACTTGAGAAAAAAGTCGTGGCTGTTCACGTACTTAAAATTTCTAAGTTATTGTACAATAAATGTGTGTGCAGGTAAGTGACTAAAAAGAAAAAGAAAGAAAGCAAAATAAATAAGAAAAGATAATAATTTATTTTATAGGACATGTTTTTATACTTTAAATTTCGTAATATTTATTATATTTTTTTTAGATTTCAAGATATGTGTGATTTCGACGAGCGCACTACACTAGCGTGTCTTGAATTGTTTAAAACAAGCCTTAATTTATTGTTATCGCCAAATTATTCTTTAAAAATAGAAAATATTTTATCTGTAATAAGTAAGTATATATCTTAGTATTTTTGATACTTTAAAATAGGGGTAAACAATCTTTTTAATTAAAGGGGAAAATTTGTTTAAATTACATACGAGAAGTAAGTACATAGTTTAGTAATAATTATATGATACTGAAGCAACCTTTTTGATTAACGGGCCAATTTCAACACTCGGGGGAAAGAACTATTTGCTTTTTCTCGTTCTGTTGACAAGACAAAGCGCGGCATTGTGTACCATTGTATTCGCAATGTTTATCAACATAGGTCGTTGCGAGTCTTAATAATAGATTTTTTATACCTATCCTGGTATGTTATGGGATACAGCGTGAAACTAAAAAATAATAGGTAAATTCTTTTTAAATATAATCTTAGACCTTTTCATAGCACTATTGGTGGTCAAGAGTAGACTGGCCTGTGAAATGTGTTCAGAACGTCTGTTTTTCAAAAATGTATAAAACGCAATATAAAACATCAGTCCGGCTCAAGAGTCCATTTAAATTGTATAAAAATCATACAAAAATAAAATTGTTTCTCCTTCCGTCTTCACTTCCGTTCACCATTTTCCGCCGAATACTTGAGGCATTGCGTATTGAGTGGCTAAATTCAACGCCAATCTTTTGTCTAGACACAAGAGCGAAGAAATAAAAATATCAAATATTTCATTTCCTCGAGCAGGAATTAAACTTACAACCTGTTGCGTATATAACACACACTTATGCCCCCGCGCCACGACCTTTGGCCTTTAAAATTAATTAATAAAAAAAGATTATTTATAGATAATTAGGCCTGGTTTAATACAAGCGTCAGTCTCACATAATTGTAAGTTGTATTATATGTACCTACAGATAAATGTAACTTTTGTAAATTTGTATTCTGTGAGAAATAAAGTTATAATAATAATAATTATTATTAATTCTGTTTCAGCTGGTATTACGGATAAGCCAGAATCGGCCTTTCTAGCAGATATACTAGAAAAACTTTATGCTATCGTGACTTACTTAGAAACTGAAGCGGCTGAAGAAGACTTGGATTTGATAAGGAAGAAAATATTGACTATTGTCGTACAAATTGCCTCTATGCTACTAGAGACCCCTGTATTAGCGTGCAGCGTTTTGAATGAGGTTAGTGGATAATTGTGATTTTTTTTTATATTGTGAAAAATCTGGTCAAGCGAGGGTTCTCACTTAGAGAAATTAATTATTTTCATTTCCTCTTTCTCTCCCTTGTCTTAAAACTAAGATGTCGCTGCCTACTCTCCTATATGCAGGATTAAGAATATATTAAACGTGCGATAACTAGTTCAAAAGAATTAATATGTCACGATGTTGAGTCGTTTTTGATTATTAAAAATAATAAAGGGATTTTTATTTAGAATACGATATTGTGCTAAAGGAAACTTCACCAAAAAAATATATATATTGTGTGTATTTTATTTAAATGTAATGTATTTATTACACATATATCTTTGTTGTGTGTAAATGTGATTTAATTTTTAGATGGATTGTATATAGTTTTCAATAAGGCAAAGTAAGACCAGGCGCTGCTTAAAATCTGAAACAGTACAAAATCATAAAATTATATTATTTTTTGCTAACCAATTAAGATATTATATAGCCTTAATTTACTCTAAGAAGTTACTAAGTTTTGTCATTATTTACTAGTTATTTTAAATATCAATTTTCAAGCTAGTTTGTACATACACTCATAAAGGCCTTCAGATTAACATCGGAAAATCCAAAAGCTGTTAACTTGCAAGGCTTTTGCGCTCTGAAACAACTTCAAAATATTAAAAACTTCATCTATATGTATTTATCGATTAAAAAAAATAAATTATTTATTTTAATTCTTCCTACCTAATGTTACTAGGTTTTAAGTGATAACTATGGGGCTTTATTCGCTTTCACTTCAGCTTCGCTCTGTATTTATAGGATACAGCGTGAAGCTAAAAAAAACGCATTACAGGACAGGTAAGGGGAACCTGGGAATATAGTGTTAAGAGACTCCGCGCTTTGCCTTGTTACCACAGCGAAGAAATGAATATATTAAATATTTCATTATAATATTCGTTTCATTTCATAATAAATATTCGTTTACAGACACGCTTGCGCCAATTTCGGCGGATTATAACGGAAGTGTTTTATTAGATTTTTAGGTTCCCTCTTTCCATCGTGCTATTTGCGGGCTATAGCGTAAAGCTAAAAAAAGAAATTAATATATATAACACGGCATTATAATAAACCTTGTTTGTATGATGAGTAAACTTTTAGCCGCCTTAGCGTTGATGTAATACCATTTGCTTTCATATACTGCGTCACGGACTTCGATGCTCTGGAAAATGCATTGTATTGGATAACTGCTTGTAAATATTATATTATTTTGATACAAATTAGTTTAAAAATGCTTTGAGTTTTACTTTAAAATATAAACTTTATAGACAGAGAACATTAAGTATGTATTATACATTTTATTAACATACCGGTACTACTTGATTTTATAGCTCTATTAATAATTAAAAGATACAATTAGATACAAGAGAAATACTCACCGATTTCATCAACAAATCTCCGAAGAAACATAATAAATATATTTGCAACAAACTCGCAGTTAGAAATACGAGGAATACTATCGTAAATGTCATGTTTTGTATGGCCTGTGAAAAGAAATTAAATTAAAAATTATATTTTTTGTTGTTACTTTTTTAAAAAAAAATACTTAAAAATGTATTTAAAGTTACCTTTGTCAACGTCTAAGAAAATATGTGAAAAAGCCAAGGTCGGCTCTTCTTTTTAATTAAACGGCTAATTAGACACGTGGTGGGGAGGTCAAAGCGGGCGAATGTGAATGTGACAGGTTGTGAGTTCGGTTCGTCACTCGAAGAAATGAAATATATAATATTTTTTTTCGTTCGCTCTGGTAAGGAGGCAAAACGCGCGGTGTTGAGTTCCGCCACTCAACACTGACACGTAACATAAACTGATCTGTGATATGTTTATTTACGATTGTCAAATAAATAATATAAAAATATTTATAATACGTAACTATAACGTTGAATCCAGTTAGGCAGATCAATATAGAGCTAGAGACGAAGTTGTACAGCGTCGACTTCGAATAAATAAGCTCCAAACCATTTGTCAAGCTGAAGTAAAAATTAAATAGCCATAAGATTTCAATTAAACTATTTCTAAACTATATTATATTTTACTTTTATTTGTTCTTCATATTTTTTTATCTGTCACATTGTGAAAAATTGACAATTGAATAAATCTACGCTGTATTCCAGCATATTGAAGCATATAGCGCGGTAGGCAGAGGGAACTTGGTGCTAAGACACTACGTTCCTCACTTTTCGCCGATTATTTTGAGGCAATGTGTGTTGAGTGGAGGAACTCTACGCTGGGCTGCAACAGCATTGGTGCCAGAGTGAAAAAAATAAATTATTTATGAATTATTCGTTCCCTCGAGATGGACTGAAAACATTCCTTACTGCTAAAGATGTTTTAAGTATGTTACCGTATAACCTCTTGGTGCCATTTAACTAAATTTACAATTTTTTCTTGAAATCCCGCCAAATCCGGCTCTGTCAGAATTTTATCAGATTTTATAATATTTTTTATATCGCTCTGAAGGAAACGAAACTGGATACGAAGATATGTACAGCAAATATAGAGTAGGTAGTCTGCCACACAAATATTTACAATGACCACGACCACTGAAATTAACATCAAATAATTAATGTTAAAAGAATGACAGACCATCGTGGCAGTGTGTCAAGAATGAATTTTAACATGGTCTTATTAGGTTGAACTGTATTCAAATCTAAGAATTTGAATTCGGACCCTCCTTGATAGTTGTATTAAGAAATGTGGCAATTATACGTAGCTTAGGGGACAATACAATATTATGATATCCTCGAGCTGGTGTTGTGATCCAATCAGGACTCTTCAGAGGTTACTAGGAAACCATTCTAATTTAGGCTCCATACAATTTAGAGCTCTGAGCACATTATATCCATATTTCATTTTAATTTGGGGCCTTCGTGGCGCAGGCGTACAAGAGTGTGAGTGTAACGCGATGGTTGTGGGCTCGATCCCCACTCGAAGAAATATTTACTTAAATGTATATTTCTGTTTCTTCGCAAAAGCGCGACTTTGAATTCCGCCACTCAACACGCAATGCCTCCAAAATGAGGCGGAAAGTGAGGAACGGATTATCTTAACACTATGTTCTCTCTGCCTACCCTGAGTGCGGGATACAGCGGGAAGCTGATTTTTATTTGAATTTCTCCGCTCTTGTTGAGTTTGACGTTGAGTTCCACCACACACACAACACACAATGTCTTTTAAATTCGGTGAATAGTTAGTACTAGTAGATACGTACCCGACCAAAACTGATGTATATAAACAAAAGGCCAATATCTTATATCGTAAGGATCAAATGGATATTTAATAAGAAATGGCAAAATCAATTCTACTTTATTTGTTTTCACATATTTAATGGCTATCAAAATGAAAGGACTTATTATAAACGTTAGTACCAGCATTACGTTTAATATATTTGAGGCTTTCAAAATTGCATGTAAAAAGTTAATTTCGCTTTTTTTTATATCAGTGTCGTCTTTCGTCCTCTTCTTGTCTAGATTACGCAAATTATCAATTAATTCGCATACTTGGTCTTCGTAGTGTATTAAAAATATACCTTTCAAATTGCACAAGGTGCTAAAGGTAACGCAAGGCGCTATATACGTGAGTTCCACAAAAGTTTTCCCCGTACGTACACCGTCTATGAAGCAGTATATGGACCCCAACAAGTCACTGTTCAAACAGATAAAATTAAAAAGATATACGCAACGGATTTTGATTTTCTCTTTATTATTTAACTTTTTACTTTGGTACGTAACTCCGCTTAACACGAATATAGGTTTGATTTTTTCTAACGATTTATCGAAGTTAACCATGGCGTATGTATTTGAAGTGTTATCAATAAATTTTTGTTTTTCTAAGCTTTAAAGTATTAGAAAGCTTATATTTATAAGCAAAACATCTGTAATCAACATGGCCGTACCTGGTTATTATCGTTCAAGAGTAATGTACCTAATTAATGTTTATAAACGTTTATTATTTTTGTAAATCAAACAGTCATTAATATAATTGTTAATACTTTTTATATGGAAAAATCAGAATTGAAATTAAGAATGAAAATATAGCTACTAAATTAAAAAAAAAATGTTTTTTTTTAATTTATGGGAAAAAGGTATATTACCGTATTAAACCGTCACGGGACCGTAAACGTATTAAAACGTTTGACCGTCACGGGATTCGAACCCGTTTTCTTCCACAATGGTTAGACAAAATGTAATAAATCTAAAGTTAGGCGTAGAGTAACAAACATACACTAAAATTGCCAATAACATTATTATTAATTAAAAATACAAATATGGTTTTTATGCTTAAGTAAATTTATTTATAATTTATACCGTTTGAAAAAAGACCTAGATTTTAACTAACTAAAAATTTAATTATAGTGTACCAAAATGACGATTTCTTACAATTATTTTCTATTAATATTCATGTTAAAAAGACTTCAACAACTATGTATTATATTGCTATGTAATTTTCCTTTACCTCTTTAACGTAGTCATTTTTGTAAAAATAATATATAATATAATATATATATATATTTGAAGGTTATACTGAAATACGAGGACTACATTCGGATCACTAAGCAGGCGGAGTGTCTACAATTGTTGCCGGCGTTACTCAATGCGGCACAACGGCTACAGAGAGAGGCTACGCTGTTGGGACAGCTTCTAGTTAAACTTACCGTGGAATTGGGGGCTATAGTTGTAAGTTTAGTATTACTCACTTTCGGTCGAATGCTAAAGGAGTTGCGTGTTGAGAAATGGAACTCAACGCCGCGCTTCGCCTCGTTACCAGAGCGAGGAATGAAGTTCCCTGATGTTGAACGTTTATAGTCGCATAGTTTTGTCCCTGCACGACCAGTAGAGGCCTCTTAATTACAAAATATAATTAAGAACAAAATATTGAACGACATCATCTAAATGTTTTTAAGAACTTTTTATGTATGTATGATGTTATAAATCTTATGAATAACTCTTTTATGTAGATATTTCTAAAAAACGAATCATTTTAATAACGAATATATATATATATACATATTATATGTTTATTTAATAGGATGAAGAAGAAACGTCACCCGCAGAAGAAACAACCGACTTCCCAACAATCAACTCCCGCTCAGGACACTCAGTGCTCATCCACGTGTGTCTACACCTGAGTAGTAGATTCAAATGTGCTGAGCATTTGCTCAATAGAGCTCGAGATTTGTCCAATGCATTGACTAATGCCGTTCATACTCATCAACAACGAATTGATAAGGGTTAGTATGTATAACGGCCGTTCTATCACCGTGCTTAAACTATTATATAGTACGATCGACGAGTTGTGGCCACCCTGAAGTTACATTTTCTGAACATTACCACAATTTGCATTCGGAAAGAAAATAATCACATGGACATTTTGTTGTTTTTTAAAATGCTTCTGTCAGACACGTATTAATTAATGAAATATTAACTTGGTGTATCTTAATAATATATTGATATATAATTTTTTAAAAGTCAGTTACAGCAATTGAGATTCTAAGAGAAATGGGTGTCAAAATCTGTTACTGATTTTATTGAATTCGATTTTGAATCGCCAAAGTCTATTTATTGATATCTTCGTAAATATATGTGGAAGTGCGTGTTTGGTGAGCATGTGTTCGGTATTGTATACAATACTAGTATTACTAGGCAAAGTATAAAATAAATAATAATCCATACATTTTCTACACGTTTTAGATTCTCTATACATTATCTAGATATTGTACATTACTCCGGATTTTATAGATACATAACAATAAAAAAACCAACAATTCCAGAACTAAAAGAGCTCTACAAATCCGTTATCATCGAGCTGTGCCAGCTGAGCACGTGGACGTCGTGCGCCGCCTCCCTGCGCTGCAGCGTGGGCGCCGCCAGCGACCGTGTGCTGGGCGCGTGCGTGCGCCTCTACACACTGCTGGGCACACTGGTGAAGCAGATCGAACCCGCTACGGCTGTCGTGTTGAGGTTTTATTGACTCTACATCTTAATTTTAAGGAATATGTTTTTATGTCTGTTTTAGTTTTTTTTAGTTTTGTAGTCTCTCGCGTTGTATACTTTAAACATTTTTGATGAGAAATTTGAAATAACAGTAACTAAATGCAGTTAAACACAAACTGCACCTGTTCATTTCAAGAATAAAATTTCCTTCGTTTTCATTTCAGAATGGTAAATATATTATTTAGCTTCTTCTATCTGCAAATAGGTGTAATATGGAAATTTAAGGTTAAGATTTTCCGCTCCCCTATAGACCGCTTCTATTCGCCACTCTCCGCTGTATTTTGAAAGCATTGCGTATTGAATAGCGGAGCCCAACGCCGCGCTTTGCCTCGACACCAGAGCGAAACTTGAATGAAAATCGAACCACACACCCACGTTTGAACGTGACACACGTCACGTTTACCATCGCACTGGGCTCAATATTTACTATTCCATTTTTTTATCACAGATTGGACAGACTCCTAAAATTCACTGGTAAAAAACTCTCCGCCATAATAGACAGCCTGATCACCTACATGGAATCCTCTCAAAACCATCAAAAAGCCAGTAAAGTACTACGCGACACTAAGCTTATACCTCGACTTGTGCTTGAAGCAGAGCTATTTAGTAAACACGTATTGTTATTGGGGAGCAAGGCTAAGGTATGTATGCTTCGCGGCTATATCCCGCATATCAGACAGACAGACACTCTGTTGACTTCGTATTCAAGTTTAGTGATGCAGAGCGAAGATGCAAATAATTAATTCCATCGAGTAGAAATCGAACGAATCGAATCGAATTACGTAATTAATAATACAAAATTGCTAGATTCCCCGCTTTCTTCTATATGTGGATAGTTAATAATGTCAATATAATTGTTTTTTTTTTGGTATTTTAAATTTCTATTTGCAGTTTTTCTTAGAGATATTTTTTATACATTTTTTCTTTAAAATGTTTTAGATTAACTTCAAACAATATTTATCTATTGGTACGGCGAGAGACTTTAAAATGGGTAAAATAGAAGAGTTCCTCAAGAATAGAGATGTCACTGAGCACGAGAGTGAAAATGAAGAAACTGAAGAGGCTAGGGAAAATGAAGAAAGAAATGATGATAATAATGGTACTTAGTAATGCTTTACTTCTTTTTAAAGCAATAAATTCATATTTGAGGTCATTGGGGTTACTCGTTACCAGAGTCAGGATATGAAAATATTAAATTTCTTCGAGTGGAAATCAAACTCACAACCTTTTGAATTTACAGTCACACGCTCGTGCCCCTGCGCCACTACAGGCCCTTAAAAAGTTTGCTTTCTTATATAACATTTTATTATTTAATATACTGTTTATAATGTTTGCGTCAATATAAATTTATTGGACGCAGGGGCTTTGGTAAGTTAAAAAGTTTTGGGGAAATAGGATTTGTTTTATAACTTATGTACACGTATTAAGGACAGTAAAAGTATCTAAAGTTATATATTTATAAAAGAAAATAATTAAAATATTATCAAATTTTACCTTTTAACACCAATTTATGGTGGGCCAAAAATCGCACCTTTTAAAAAAATATTCTTTTTCCTAGAATTCAACATACACGACTCTGCCACCGAGATATTATCACCAGTGATAAGTGATAGAGAACACGATGATAGTGACGATGAACCTCCTATCATAATAAAGAGGAAGCGACGTTCTTAAACAATACTATTATTATATTCAATAATATTATAATTTTCCAATTATTTTCCAATTATTATATTCAATAATATAATATTATAATTATAATTTTAAGTGCCTTTTTATCCGACTGCTGCCTAGCCCAACGTATGTCCGTTCCTTTGTTCCCTTATAGATATGTGAACTAGTGAACCGATCTTGATAAATGATACATTGTCGTTGGAATTGTTAATTGTTGATACATTAATTAAGTTGATCCAGTTTTTTGTTTGTTTTCTTTATATTAACAGATTTATAATTATTAAATAAAATTCATGGAGAATTTTGTGATGTCAAAAATGTTATTTGTTCTCAAATTTCATCTAAGAAAAAAAACCTTTCTCTTTATATATACAGTGCCTGTTATAACGCCACAATAGCAAGTTGCACGAAATATAATTTATATTTTTAAAATACTTGAGGAATTATTATATTCAAATTATTTCCATTTCGTGTGTTAATGAAGCATGGTTTTGAGCTTGCTATATCACGATTCACATTTAAAGAATATCTGAACCCTCTAGTCCACGAGTTTTATTTTTACAAATTTTACCATAAATTAAAAAAAATATTAAAATAACAAATCCAGGTACAAATACAATATTTATTTAAACAAAATATTTATAAAATTTACCATTAAAACCAGAAATTTTCACAATATTTCGCTACATCGCATTAGCTAGTTGCAAGCGGGTCCGCAGCACGACGCGCAGACGCCGCCGATGCAGCCGCCGATACAGCCGTGACCGCATGTGAAGTATGAACCAGCTACCCCACCGTGGCTCCTTTAATTATAGAAAGAAATATGTTTATTATTGCAATGTTTCGATTCTACTCAAGCAGTGGAAAAGTGAAAGTATTTAAATTATTTTAAAATAAAACAATAAAAACAATAGATACTTATATATTTTTTATTAAATAAAGAATCAAAAATTTAAATTAATAAAAATAAATCTTTTTATTATCAGCTTCTCGTTGTATCGCTGTTGAGTGGTGGAACTCAACGCCGTGCTTTTTGCCTTGGTGTTAAAATGAAGAAATTAAAATATCATATTCTGTCAAGTGGGGATCGAACACGCAATTATTGTTTTATAGTCACAACCTTGTTCATCTGCGCCACGAAGGCTTCCATTTTATCTTTGTAATATGCAAGAGTAAGTAAAAAATAGGTATAGGAAGTTGTGGGCTTGATTGCACTCTCTGGTTAGACAGTGCTAAAACTTGCGTCTTAATGAGAATGGTGTGTCTTAATACTAGGTTTCAAGGTTCCTTTGCCTATTCTGCTGTGTGCGCGTAAAATGTAAATGTAGATAAAACACTAATAAATTAAATAAGAACTAACCCATGTATACAACCAGGTGGTCCACAAAAGGACTGGCAGTAGCCGCCTACCGAGTGCACGCAGCAGGGACCCGTGCACCCATCCATTCGGCTAGACACTGGTCCACATGGACCTGCGTTTGGTCCTTGACATCCTAGACAACAATTCTTAACTGGCATTTTGATTATATAAAACTTAGGTTAAAGGAAGGAATTTTTTTAATTTTCTTTATAATAATTTGTATTTTGTGATAAAAATTGTGGTATCGTTTAAAAGATTCTGATTTTTTTTTCTGAAATTTTAAAAACTAAAAGTAGGTATAAATACTAAAAAGTTTCTATATTTAAATATTTCACTGAAACGAAGCATTCTTTATTTAACCATAAAATAATTATTTATTATTGTTTACTATTTTTTTATTTTAAAGTTTTATGGGATCAGATTCTTCTATAATGAAAACATTTACTTACTACCTACCAGCTACCTAAGTAGTTTATAATAAAAATTATATGACGTAAGATAAATCTCTTTAATATTTAAAAGAAGTGTTGTGATGATGAAGACTTATTTAAAATTAAATTATTTTTCTAGGAAACCTAGTGTTTGTAAAATAAATAATTGTATCTATTATTTTATTTTTTCATTTATGTATTTACATAAGTACTTAATTGTTAAATTATGGCGAACCAAAACGATATTAATCTATTCATGACAGAAGTTAGAAAATTATTCTATAACATACATTTTTAACATTGCCTGTAGAATAACAAAATACTGTATTTTGTCAAAACAAGTAATAAAATCGATTATCATTAGAAATACCACTCCCCGATTCGAATTAGCAACCATCGCGTTCAATCATATGCACCGACTCCACAAGCGCTCCAACTGGCACTTAATATTTCTAAAAAGTAAATTTCTGCTTTAAAATTGATTAATAATGACAGGTTATAAAAAAATAATCTGTTAATATGTTAATTTTCGTACCGATATGTACGAGCAAGCGCGAATTTTTTGGCGTATAATTTTTAAATATACATATTTTGTACATCATTTAATATGTATAAATGTATTATTTTATATTTTAAACATATAATAAAATACACATTAAATTTAGTAAAAATATTTAGTTTAACGCATGCCAAATGCCTTTACGGCATGGACAAAACAAGTATCGAACATCCCGTCTAGCTCGACATCTACGGAGGCAATAGCACCTACAAGTAAATTTAGTGGCGTCCATCCCCATCCCCTCGTCGTCCGGATACCATTCATGGTGTTCTCAGTCCCCTTGCCCGCGGAGGAGACTTCAACAAGTTCTGACACGTGGCTCGAGGTGAGGGTCGCCCCCGCGGTCGCCGCGCATGCCCTCGCTACTGCGCAGCCTGCCCGCGCACCCCGCCATACATCCCCGATCGTATTTCAGCCGCGACCGACTGTAAAACGGGATGAAAACTACTACTTCCATAGCAAACAAGGTAACTATCCTCATACAAACCTATCCGTTATCCTCCGACCGCGTTTCTTCTGAAAAAAACGGATTTGGTTTTCGATGGTGTGGGAGAGCGGTTAAAAATAAAGCGCTAGAAATGCGGGACTGGGGTGAGGCAGAATGGCGGGGGTTGAGTGATCGCCCCCGACCGCGCCTTTTACTGACGCTGTTATATTGATAGCGAGTGCACGTTGAAAATGTCGATTTCAGATTTGAACCATGAACTTCGCGCCCTTCACGGGGCACATACCCTCGGGGACGGGCCTGCCGACGATTCACCAGTTCGCAGCCAAGTTTGGGTACGAGGGCGCCAACGCCGGCGTGGTGCAGGAGACGCGCTACCAGGCATCGGGCAGTGGCGTGCAGTTCGCGGTGGCGCCGGCTACCGGCCTCACCGTCGATGGTGTTAAGTTCCGCCAGGCTGAGAGCGTGGTGGTGGTCAGCAATGCGCAACCTGGGACTGTCACGTTGGCGGGAATCGCTCCCATTCATTCGGGTATGTTATATTTGTCACTACATAATTATGTGCTTATAATGAACTAAGTATGCATAGCTAGAGAATAGATAATTATAGGACTTTCATTTTAAAACAATTAAGACCAATTGTGGCTTTAATTTTAAAACTGACCAACAGGGGCACAGGTGTGTGACTGTAAACGCCACAGGCTGTGGGGTCGACTCCCACTGGAGAAAATGAAATATTTACCAAAATTTACATTTTAATTTTTTTTGCTCCGATATCACGGCAAAGCGTTGCGTTGAGTTTCGCTACTCAACACACAATACATCTAGAATTCGACGGTAAGTGGGAAATAGAGTGTCTTAATGGCTAGGTTCCCTGTTGTGTGCGAGATACAGCGTGAAACTGATTTAATATATATTTTTTTCAGTAAACACAGGTGTAAAATATCAAAGCATCACTGCCACATCCTCCACCGTAAACGTAGGGAACGTGGCGTACGGTGGCGGGGGCGGGAGCGGTGGTGCGGGTGGGGGCGGGGGTGGTCACGTGGGTTACCTCCAGGAGACCGTGCTGAAGGGCGAGCGTGACAAGCGGGAGTACCGCGAGGACCTGCACCATGACCTAATGGCGTCCATGATGCAGCAACACCAAGGTGAGTGGAATTTGTTCAAAATTTTGCTTAGTTTCTTTTTTTATTTTGTGAATTTATTATTCATATCTTGGTTAATTACAATTCTTATAAATTACAGATATGTTTTTTAGAATTTCTGTTCAAACAAAATAGATTTTTTAATGTGTATTTTTAGATGAATTTATTAATGTATAAAATGAAATCATCAATTTAGAAATAAATATTTCATTTCCTCGACTGGGGATCGAACAACCAGTCACGCACAAACATGTGCCACGTGTACCTCAATATGTCCTCATAGCGCCTATGATGCGTTGACACATATTAGATATTCTTTTTTTCAATAAATTTAGTTTTTTTATTAATTCAACATGAGTAATTTTTGTAATTAAAAAAAAACTACATTATGTTTTCATTTAAAAATTATAACGGTAAGAATAATTAATAAGCATAAATAAATATGTTTTTAGTGACGCAAGCTCCTCTACAGCAAGGCACTCAGCAGCTCCTCGTGGTTCTGCACGAGCCTAAAGAAGGAGCGGCACTGGCGAGAGCCATCAAACAGGAGGGTCGCATGCCACGAGAAATAACGAATGCACCGGCCGAGTTTATAAGTAGGTATCACGTTTTTTTTTCACGCTGTATCCCGCTCACAGCAGGGTGCATACACATGCAGAGGGGACCAAGTGTTGAGATACTTCACTCTTTCTCTTCACGTTACTTATGTATTATGTAAATTACTTGTATATAGTGGTTAATGATATAGAATGGTTAAACCGTGTTTATTAATATGTATGTATGTATGTATGTAGATTTAATACAACATAGGTATATCTTTTTCCAATTTAGAGACTTTTTGTGTGATATAGTCAGTTAGTTGAACCCTATACATATAATAATTTAAAAATATTATTTTCATAGTGAGAATTTGAGATCAAATATTCAGAAAAATAATAGTTTATACCGGAGGTATTAAACGATGATAGTTTAAATGTCTTGCAAATATGGTTGAAATAATTAAGCAACAAAATTATCGCTATGTTATAGCCAAATTATATAAATAAAAGTGCTTGAGAAAATTGCTAATAGGCTATATTAATATAAACTTTTATCTAGTAGGTAGTTTTTGCGTAAAATTGGAACAAACATTCATCCACACAATTTTTTCACATTTATTTATAAGGGAACCTAGTGTTAAGAGACTTTGTTCCCAACGTTGAACTCAACGCTTCGGTGTCAGAGCGAAGAAATTAAAATATTAATATATCCCCTTGATTCATTCCCTCGAGTGGAGATCAAACCCGTAACCATCGCGTGACAGTCACACCCTTGTGCCCCTGAGCCACGATGTTTATAATATTAGTAAGATTAATCTACATGTTATTACATTACATATAAAGCTCACATAGGTATAGGGGACGTCACGGACACTTCTACATGGCAAAGCCTGAGTGGAGGAGTGGCAGACTACCTATCAGCCTTGCCACTACCTCTGCATCATCTCTTGAAGTACTCCACAACCAGCACCGGCGATGGCAAGCGGGATGAACCTACCATAGTGACTGTGGCCACTAATTCTCTGCCACCTATGTCTACATTGACATCGGTAAGAACGTTTTTTTTAGCTTTACACTCTTTTCCAAACATAGCAGGGTAGACAGAGGAAACCTAGAGTTAAGACACTCCGTTTCTCTATTAAGTTATTCTTATCATAGATCTATTTTTTATTTTTCTTATCTATTATTTACTGGCAACATTCATATCATTGCTCATTAGTGTAAATAAAAATACTTTATTTTCACGCATCAGGATGAATAATAGAGCCTAGTGTTAAGACTCTCCATTGTCATATACCTTATCCAAATACCTTTTTTTACATATCTACCGACAGGTACCCGCTAACGTCGTGAACAGCGTGGTGGTACAAACTGCCACCATAGTGAACCCGGCCACTACCAACATTGTCAACGCAAACACTAACATCAACACGATCTCGATCAGCAAGAAAAAGAAAAAGAAGAAAGCTTTGAAGGAGAAAAAACCAAGACCTAAGCCTGGTGAAATAAGATTAACAACTGCTTTAGGTGAGATGAATATATTTTTTGGGGTAGGTTTCATCATATATTATACGGTTTTATTTAAATTCGTACAAAATCATTAAAATATAGTTTTTTTTTTCATCATTAGCGCAAACAAAGCGAATGGGGGAAGCGACGAAATCTCCCAGTTTATTTAGTTTGTAAAATTATTTTAATTATAAATATGCGCTGTATCCGGCACATAGCAGGGTAGGCAGAGGGAACCTCCTTTCCGCTGAACTTTCCGTTGGATGCATTGCATGTTGAGTGGCGGAACTCATAGCCGCGCTTTGCCTGGATACCAGAGCGAAGTAAATGCATATATAAATTTAAATAAATATTTCATTTTCTCGTGTGGGGATCGAACCCACAATCAGTTGCATTTACAGTCACATTTTATGCCCTTATGAGTCTCTGGCTGGGTTCTTGTTTTAATTAATTTAATCTTTTCCAATTCTTGTCTAGATGGCAGTACCCTCTACTGCTGTCCAGAATGTCATATGGCGTATCCAGAACGAGGCCTCTTAGACCAACATCTTGTTGGACACACTCTGGAGAGAAGGTAATATCAAATCAATGCACCTACAACTACTGACCCTATACTCTATTTCATACTTCAATATTTTTATTCTCCAGATTCATCTGCGACATATGCAACGCGGCTCTTAAACGTAAGGACCACCTCACACGGCACAAGCAGTCGCACAACCCCGAGCGGCCGCACGTTTGCTCCGTTTGTCTGAAAGCCTTTAAGCGCAAGGAACAGCTCACGTTGCATTTTATTATACACTCCGGTGAAAAAAGACATGTGTGCAACGAATGTGGGAAAGGTTAGTGATTGTTTTGAAATTAGTTTGATTATTCTTTTTAATAGATTTTTGATATATATATTTGAAAATGTTATTTTTATGTCCAATTTAACAATTTAGAAAAACATTTTTCCTTTCTTTTTTTTTGTAGGATTCTATCGCAAAGATCACTTGCGTAAGCACACGCGCTCTCATATCGCGCGACGAGTGAAAGCAGAATTATCGCAACAGTCGACTACGCCTCCCCTATCTCAGGTAAACATTTTTACGGTTTCAAAGATTTAAATTTGACTTTTTATTTGTATTTTTCCAGCTTCACGCCGTATCCCGTATGTAACAGAGTAGACGCTAGAGGGAGGCTATTGTTAAGACATTCCGCTCTACACCTGAATTTCCACTGAATTTAGAGGCACTACGTGTATTACATTTAGACGAGTGGGAATCAAGCTCACAATCTCAGCAATTTAAAGCTAATTTCAGGGCGGCCACTACTTGTTGACAGTACTGTACTTCAACTCATAGCACGAACAAAAATATTTTGGTATTATATATGTATACCTATCCTTCTTACGTTAGGAGTGAACAATCACCTACATTCAATAAAATATAGTTATGTATTTTACCAGACTGCTCCGGCACCTCCGTTGGAGCCCTCCTGACCCAACGACGAGAAGAATGACTTATTGACTCTCATCGCCGCCGCCAAGGACGCTTTTTGACAATAAGCCAACTCTCCAGAAAACGGAGAATGAAAAGAAAATGGAGGACATTGAAGATTACCTTTAAATTTTTTTTTCAGCTTCTCGCTGTACCCCGCATGTAGCTGTGTAGGCAGTGGGAGCTTAGCGTTAAGGCGCTCCGCTCCGCTCTTCCGCCATATTCTGGAGGCATTGTGTTTTGAGTGGCGAAACTTAACGCCGCGCTTTGCCTCGAAGATAAGTCCTTGAAAAGGAATCGAACCGACAACCTGTCGCGATTTCGCAGTCAAACGCTTGTGCCCCTGTGCCATGACTGGCCTCAAATATAATAAATATATTTGACAATTTGTTACAAACTTAGATTTGTTGATTACTTCAGACAAACGACTTCAGATTTAGATATAATTACTGATGACAAAATACTACTGTCTTTTGTTTATTCTTTCCATATATATTTATATTTTTATTATCACGAAGTGCGAGCGACGAGGTGGTAATAAACATAATAAATACAATCCTGTAACACATTCATGATATGAACATACATACTTATACTGCTTTTAATTCCTTCATTTACTATGCTACTGTGCTTTTCTAGACTGGACTACTGCAACTTGGTAAATTATAAAAATTCTGCTACCATCATACTCAAATACGCAATAATAGAAGACTTATAAATAAATTAGAAATTGTATTATAATAAAAAAAATAACGCTTAAAATAAATGTAGTTGAATTTATCTTGTAAATATATAGAATTCATAAATCTGTATATATATATATATATATTTAAAGTTAGTGGTAGTCATTTTAAAAATGTGATAAAAATATGTATAAAGTACGTATTTATTTTAATTGTTGTAATATTTTTTGGTGTTCATATTTGTGATCGTTCGTTGGAAATTATTGTTTTTAAATGTCATATTGTTTATATAATCTGTTGTAAATTGTTATAATGTTCCAAATTCAAAATTATTAAAATTTTTAAAAAATTTTGACTTATGTTTAGTTTTATTAAGTTATATGTATAAAACAAAGTACAAAAGTTTTCTTATAAGCTATGGTTCTTCCTTTATAATATATGTAATTTTTATTTTATTATGTTAATCGCGTTGATCTTCCAAATTATAATTTCGTATTTTGTATATTAGTAAAATATACATGAAATAAACATTTTTGTAAATAAAATTAATTTCTTCTTATTAAATCGCAAATTTAATTCACAATATTTAATGATAATCGATTGTAGCAAAAAATATAGATAAAAAATAGTACCCATAAGTTTATTTATATGCAATAGAAAGATTTTATAGGTGCTTCTTTAGTGCTTGACAGTAGAGTGAAAAAAACACAAATATTGGTGCAAAATATTTTTATTTTGTACTTTCTCACTTACATATAAAATCACAAGATGTGTAGAGACGAGAGGAACTTCGAAGATATAAAGATTAATATTTCAATCATATATAAGCAAATAAAACAAACACCATGCAAAACTGTACTTTAATCGTGATAATTCTTGCAACTTTGAAATATAATTGGATTACAACTGACATATTTATAACACATAATATGTAAAATCGGACATAAAATAACCATTTAAATATATAAAAACAACATTGGATATTTTTTTTTTGTCTCAAAAAGAATAAAGAAAGATAGTGTTATATTTGTGTTTACATGATACAGTTGTAATTTTTTGGTACATTTTATGGCACCATAGATACTAACTAAACGAAAGTAAGCTCTAATAACTATCTCATAAAAATTGGAGAGAAATGAAAATTAACGACAATCACTTATTTTTTGATATATTACAACCTTTATAATGTAGTACATAAAACAAGGTTGTAAATTTCTGTTTTAAATCGGAACAGATGAAAGTATATAATATTTATCAGACAATTAGTGAATTATATTAATTAAGAGTTCTAACTACAATAAAATCGTGAGCATTACAAACGAACGAATGAATATTTCATATTACAGTAACATTAAGATATGTACAAATCGCTAGAACATGATAAACATGAGATCATTTGGACCCAGCATTGTAAGCAAATAAATTATTTCAATGCTATATGATTTTTTGTTTTATTTGTTCGTCCATATAAGAGAAAAATCTTATTATTTATACACAATTATATTATGTATTTACAATATATTATTGAGATTTCACTAATTTAGATATTTATAATGAAAAATAGAAGAAACACATAAGATTAGCTCAGTTCTTCTCGAGCTGCGACTAAAATAATTAATATTTACAAAAATTGAATAATTATTTAATTTTTAATTTAAAACCATTGGCCTATTTCATAGAAATGTAAACTACTATAGATATTCCATTTGGTTTTTATTAGACAGGTAATAAATAAATTGAATAAGGTATTTTTTATAATATAAGCAACCAGGCCAATATTAACCTCAAACAATACAATAAAATTCATCATGGCGCAATAGTTACTTTTAATGCGATACAGACATGATTTAAGCGGAAAGTGAAAAACAAAGTGTCTTTACACTAAGTTCTATACAAATTGCACTAACTATAAAAGAATGAAAATTATGGAAACAAAGTAAAAGCAAAATGAAAAAAACATATTATACATTATTTTTCTTTCATTTATAAAATATTGAAATAATATTAGAAGAGTAAATTTTATCAGTTTAGCGAAAAGTTAGATTTTAATAGATTTAGTTTGTACAAGTATATTATTTTTACAAGAATTTTATAATTCGTTTTTTATTATTATGTGTTTTAAAATCAAATCAGACTGTAAATGATAGTCGTAGGTTCGATTACTACTCGAGGCAATGAACTTTTTTACTATCCTCGCTCTAGTGAGAAGTCAGAACGCGGCATTGAGATCCGCCACTCTACACGCAATGCCTTGAAAACTGAACGGTACGCGGGAACGATCTTAACACTAGGTTCCCTCTGCTATGTGCGGGATACAGCGTGAAGCTGGTATTTCTTTCTTCATCGTGCATCAGCTTGCGGGTCAATAGTGACAGCTCTTCGTTCCCCGTTGTCCATGGACATTACCATTTGATATGGCACTTTGATTTGAAGCGGCATTCGTAGTTTGGTGTTGGATGGAGCCTGAAAATAACAATAAAATTAAAAATTATTGTAAAACTAATTTTGTACCAACTAATTAATAAATTAATTTTGAGACATCTACTTATATTTACATACTAACTTACAGAATCAAATTAAAAGGTAAAAAAAAAACTTAATAAAAAAAAGCAATGAGTTCTCTCCGCTGTCCATTTTTCGTTGAATTCTGGAGACATTGCGTGTTGAATGGCGTAAGTCAACACCACGCTTAGGCATAAGCAACACCAGAGCGAAGAAATAAAAATGTAAAACATTTCATTTGCTCGAGTAGGGATCGAACCCACGACCTGTAGCGTTTACAATCAAAAGCTTGTGTGCCCCTTGCCACAACTGACTTTCTTTAATGGTCGTGGAAAAAAAAAACAAAAAATACTAAAAAAATAAATAAACACATACATGTATAGTAATTTCAGGCTTGATCTCTTTCTTGGGCATCATCTCAATGGGAAATAATCCAGGTATCTCTTTCTTCTGTTGCGGGCGACGCTTGAACTTGGCGTGCACTATCATATGCTTTTGGAGGTGATCTTTTCTATAAAAGCCTATAAAACAACCAATTATTAACATATATTAATGTATAAATTACATAATTGAGAGAGATTTCGATCTTTACGCTTTATCCCGCATAAAGCGAGGTAGAGAGAAGCTAGTGTTAAGACACTCTGTCTGATTTTAATCGAATGGCCATCGTCGCGCAAGGGACAAGCCTGCGACTTAATTAAACGCACAACCTCTCCGAACTCAGGACTCTCCAATTCCAACTCCCTCGGTGGAAAGAATTAGAATGCAACGAAGTGTCTTAACATTAAGTTTACTTTTAGCGGGATACAGCGTGAGGACAACACAAAAAAAACCCTCACCTTTCCCGCAATCCGGACAGAAGAACGATTTGATACCAGTGTGTATATGTAAGTGTATCTTATAATGATCTTTTCTCTTGAACGGCTTGTTGCAGTACTTGCACACGTACACCTTCTTTGGCATCGGTATGTGCGTCTCGTCGTTAGGATCCGGCTCGTCGACTACTACCTGGAAAATAAAATTAAAATGTTTTATTTATAAATTTTATAAAGAAATGAGATGTGGGGAACGAAGTGTCTTCACACTAGGTTACCACGGAATATCTCGCTATACGGTAAAAACTGTAAAGCTGTATAGCTGAAAGTAGCGGGATTTGAACTCAAGGCTCTAGAACATAAAGTGGTTACAGCGCATTTTAATATTAAAAAAATATAATAAATAAGCTTCACGCACACAGCAGGATAGCCAGAGGGAACCTCCGCTTTCCTTTGGTATCAGAGCAAAGAAATGAAAATATTAAATATTTCCCTTCCTTGAGTGGAACCCACAACTTGCGCGTTTACATTACCGACTTCAATTTATAAAGAAAATAATAAAATTAAATCATACCTCAACAAATTCAAGGGGATTATTCTCTTTCTTAGTGTCCTGTAAACAACTCGCTTGGCCGAGGTTAGGTTCAAATTCATTTTGACTAAATTCACTATATGTACTGTCATTATTTGTCACTTGACAATTATGATTTTCAAATTCGGCATTGTCGCTGAAACCTGGAAATTTAGAAAATAATTTGAATTTAATTTCTATTTTTAGTTTTTTGTTTAAGATTATAATTAAATTTATCCGTTAACAAAAAGAGTACTTGGTATGTGTACTGGTGGTTAAGGTTTTGAACCAATTTCATGACTTCTCCATGGATAGTACCACTCAAAAAGTTGATAAACTAAAGTTTGCGGGCGTGCACTCATTTTGTATGAAATTAACTATACATATAAATTTGTACGTATCCTTTTTTGTGTGATATATTGAATAAATTGTAATTTTTGTTCTTAAAAATAAATAAATAAGTCAGCTTCACGCTGTATCCCACACAGTAAGATAGGCAAAGGGAAACCGTTCCCCACTTTCCGCCGAATTCTGGAGGCACTGCGTGTTGAGTGGCGGAACTCGACGCCGCAATTTTTGCCTCGGCACCAGAGCGAAGAAATGAAAATATAAATTTAAATAAATATTTCCTCGAGTGGGGGGTCGTCGATTTGAAACCAGTCGATTTTGCAGCACTGGCCTTACTTGTCCATTACATAATTCTAGGTAGATATTCCATAGATATTGATTATTAATATTAAATATATTAAATATTTTATATAGAAAATTCGGCAAAACGAAATACAACAGACGAATAGAATAACTAATAACAGTTATAAGTCGTTCTTGGCACTCAGAGTCAGTCATTAAAACAAAAAGCCAATTAACACACAGCCATACCTTCACTGCACATCGAGCACCAAATAGTATTTGAAGTCGTAATATTCTTGAAATGTACGTTAGAATGAACTTTGAGATGCTGTTTCCTTTTAAATTTACTATGACATATAGGGCACTCGTGGGGTCGACTTTCTGATGTTTTCTTTCTGGGTACCAGTAAGCTTTGTGTGTCGTCCTGTAAAAGTATGATGATATGAATTTTTATTCTTAATATAATGAGGCCAGTCTTGGCAAAGGGGTACAACGAGCGACTGTAAACGCGATAGGTTGTGGGTGAAATTCCCAGTCGAGGAAATGAAATATTTAGTGCTTTCGTTTCTTCGTTCTGGTGTCAAGGCTAAAACACGGCGTTTAACACCACCACACAACACACAATGCCTCCAGAAGTGAGGAATGGAAATGTCTTAAGACTAATTTCCTAAGTTCCCCTGCCTACCTTCCTCTGTGCGGAATACGAAGTGAAACTAAAACTAAGGGAAAAATTGTCAGTATAACCCGTTAGTATATGAAAATCCTTCAGTTTCACGCTAAGTGACTGACAAACAACGCCCAACTGATACTACTGTATATAGATAGCTGAAATTTGGCATGTACATAAATTCCTTGGGGATTGTAGCGGATTGTAAATAGAGGATTACCCGAAATTCCTGCAGGGAAGGGAAAACATGATTTTACTTTTTAAACTCGAAATTACGACTAAGCCTTGAAATTTCACATGTTGGTTTCTTTGGAGGAATAAAGGTGTATTTGGTAGCAGCGGATGTAATCGCTAAGGTTATGGGTTTGATTCCCACTCGAGGAAATGAAAATATTAAATATTTAATTTCAATAATAAATGAAACTCACAACTTATCGTCTTTACAGTCGCATGTAAGTGTCCCTGCGCCACGACGCGACGGTTTCAAAAAGTAAGTTATTAGTATTCTATTGAGATTAGTAACATTTTTGATATTATTATCTTTAAATTAATATAACGAAATATACTTGTGGGGAGTGGAGTGTCTTAACACTAGGCTCTCTCTGCATACCCTGCTACATGCGGGATACAGCGTGAAGCTGTAAAAAAAAGAGATATATACTTACAATTATTTCAACGTCAATCTGATCGCCGAGCAGTTCTTTGAGCTTCTGGACACCCTTCTTTGTTTCGTGTGTCCTCATGTGTACCAAGTTCACGTGGACTAGCATTTGGTCTTCGGTGTGAAAGGCTGTAAAAAATTAGTTGATATTTATTCATTTACGTTTGCAACGTATTAAAACACCAGCGACTCGTTCGCGGCTTTATTAATTCACACGATTATTAGTTTACTAATCTGCATTACTTTCGTTTTCTAATAATAATATCATTTTATAATTAAAATAATATGTTTATTGTATAATGAATGGTTATCTTTAAATTGTAGGAACTGACAAACTGACTGATAAGGTTGATAAAAGTTCAATGGACTTAGTATTTAAAATAAATATTTTGTGCAACAAGTGATTAACTTTAGTCCTATAATAATAGACATGCCTATTATTTACAACTATAATACGATTTTAGTATAATACAATTTTATTATTTTTGAGTATCGTTTTCATTTTGATTTTGAGCCCGAAAACCGGAGCAATGAGTCTCTTGGAACTGAGCTCTGGTTCTTTAAGCTTTCTCCTGCATATGCCTGCTATATGTGCAACACTGCACTTTGAGCCCAGAGCGACAAATAAAAATGATTCATTCCCCCGAGTGGACATCGAACCTATTCTTATAGTCAGACGCAGTCTCACTGCATAACGATGACGTCACCATTTTCATTTAAAATGTTGCCAAGATGATATGTCTTGTACCTCCAAAAAGTTATCAGATATTATGTAGAGCCAAGTTTCAAGCTCTACACGACCTAACTTAACAAAGTTTCTGAGTCGAAATGTGTGGTTTGGCCTTTTCAGATGCTGTAGTACCTAGCACAAATGTCTGCGATTATGGAAAAATATAAGTAAATTTGTATATGTAAAACTTAAATATTCCTAAGTTTGATTGGAAATAAGCACTGCCACGTAGCACGCAATTTTCTAAGCAGATTACGATCAGCAAAGCTACGTGAAGGTAGAATATATTAACAAAAAATTGTAATAAGGAAATTAATAAACAATAAGAATTTCTATATATGTTATGTAATTAGCATTTGGATATAAAGAATCTCAATAATATGAAAAAAATACTACTCCTTTTAAAACTAAGACATGCCATAATAAAGGTCAAGGTCATATAAAATACAAATAAAAAATAACGTATTGAATCTGTAGTTATGCAGTGAAATATTGCAGTATTGCTTTATATAGAGAGGTCGAGGACGGTCTGGGGGAAAAGCGTGGGAGGAAAAGAGGGAAGTGGCAGACGCTACACTAATTATTTAGTGCTTACATTTTTCATAAAAGTAGTCCTTTAACCGATTTTTTTTATTAAAAAAATATATATTATGTGAATTTAATATGTAAGGAGGAGGAGGCAGTGCGTGTTGAGTGGCGGAACTCAACGCCGCGCTTTGCTTCAACACCAGAGCAAAGAAAATGAAAACAACATTTAATTTCTTCCAGTGAGAATCGAGCCCGCAACCTGTAAGTTACAATGACACTTTTTGCCTCTGCGCCACGACTGGGCTCGCCTGTCTGGCATAAAATCTGTATTAAGTATTTTTTTATCTATATATATAAAAGGACTTGTCCTCACTGACTGAGGTAAGACGCACGCACAGCCGTAACCGCTGATGGTAGAAACGTGGAATTTGGACAGATGTTTACTTACGTAATCTGGACATCCACTAAGAAGGGATTTTGAAAAATGTTTATCCTAAAGAGGTGAAATAGGGGTTGAAAGTTTGTATGGAAAAAAAATTAAATCGGCACCGATACTTATAAAATTTGAAATTCAGACTCTTAAAAGTATTCAATTGAACACATGTTTCATGGTTTTCTAGAATTCTTCCCCTAAGGGTACAAATAAGGAGTTGAAAGTTTGTATGGAAAAATCTATAAATCGCCACCGATTTTTATAAAATTTTAAATTTAGACTCTTAAAAATATTTCTTTGAACACATATTTCATGGTTTATTAGAATTCACCCCTAAATAAGCAAGCGAAGTTGCGCGCGTCCGCTAGTTATATATAAAACTGAAAGATGACTAGTAAGTGAGCAGCATTTTCAAAGTAATTTAGCATAATCCACCCTTAAGGCGAATAAAATAAGAATTGATATTTTGTATGAAATATCATCGTTTTCAATGATAGAAAGTAATTTATAATTTATTTTTGATCGGAAATCTACCATATATGAAAATATTATTTTTTATGCCACTCTCTTTTACTTCATTTATGCACTAAATATAATTAGCAAAACCACAAGAGTCTATTACAATATTTATTATTAAAAAAAAAAAAGATTTACCAAATTTTAAGTTAAAGCATCTTCTACCATCTTCTACCTCGACAACTCTCAAGGCCTATTCTATCCCGCAGAGGCATATTTTATAAGATTTGTTAGAGATAAGCCAGCTAAGTGTAAGGCGTATTCACATATCAAAACGTTAAAGTTTCAAATTTATGAGTGTGTCCGTGGAATTTGCATATTTTTTTTTCTACATGCTGTATTCCGTAGTAGGGTAGTCAGAAGGAACCTAACATACTTCATTTCCCATAAAATCCAACGAAAATCCACGCGGCAATCGAACCCATAAGCATTATGTTTTCAGTCAGACATTGCATACTGTACCAGAAGGGCTATTAATTTTAATTAAAAATACAAGTGTTTTCCCCTCTCTTCTATAACATAATGTGGCAAGGTATTATACAATAAGCTATTTTATTTTGTAGTTATTGTTATATTGTAGTCAAATTATAGAAAATCTTTTTTAAATTTTAGCCTGTATTAATTTGGTGTACGTCGACTATATTACTGAAAAGTTTCATCTATATAGGTTTAGTAGATTTTGCAGTTAAGTAGAACAAACATTCATGCACACTCACAAAATTACACATGTTATGCATATTAGTAGGATATTGTAGAATATACGAAATCAAATGTTCATTTTGAAAAAATGTGGAAAAAATATGTTTCGTTCGTATTCTTCTACAGTTCCAGTGGTGCTAAAATGACTGACAGCTTATAAGTGGGCTCCGTCCTTTTTGCTATGTCATGCTGATCGCCCGCAACAGGGGATTTTGTATGCGAATTGCGCGTTTTATTCATATCTATATAAAATTGCACTTGCAACTTTTAATAAAAAGTTTAAATATATAAAATAAAAACAAAATGCTATTTAATAATTATATTTGGTATTTACTTTTAGCTTCGTGCTGTATACGCTACATAGAACAGTAGGCAGCAGGAATCTGGGAACCGTTACGATCACCCCCGCAACCTAGCGCTTTATTAGAGCAAGGAAAAATGAGAATGTAAAATAATTCATTTCCTCGAGTGAGAATCAAACCCACACCTGTCGCGTTTACAGACGCGCGCTTTTATTCCTGCGCCACGACTGGCCTCTAAAACGATATACTTTCACATTGCGCACATATTAATATGCAATTTTTTACCAACATATTCCATCAAAAATATACCATCCCGAGAAATAGGGCATGATATACCAAAAATCCAACGTACGAACGTCAGCGACGTTGAAATCCCCCTTCTAAAAATAAATCCAATCCCAGAGCAAGTCAGCCCTCCCCTCCATCCACCTCGGCCCATGGGGATCGCCACAAAGTAGGAGGGAGCGGCGAAGGTCGCTCCGAGCTCACGAGCACGAACGGTACTTTTAACCGACTTTGAAATAAGGTTGTTAGACAGTTTTAAACCAATATTAGCAGTAATATTAACATATATGGGTGATATTTTTGTTTTTATATTGTTGCTTTTTTCCCCTCTACACATATAAAATTGTCTACGAAAAACGATTTAAATTTTAAACTTAAAATAACGGTCGAGCATTAACGTCGTCCAATTTAAAATGAGGATACTATAGCTATAAATCAATTTATTTATTATAAAAAAAAGAATTATAAGAAAAATATGATTAAAAATTATGTTTACAATTAATTATTCTATGTCGTTTGGCAAACAATACTTAGACTTAAGCTTTGAATTTTTTTTATTATTTTATATTTATTTAATTAATATATATTTTGTATATTTTACCACAAATATTCAGATAATCTTGTGTTTTATTTCAACCTTTCCTTCGTAAACGTCACGCTAGGTGTATTCCCCTCGCCCCTAGCTCCTACTGTGATATAAAATTACAGCCCCTGGGTAAGTCCCTTTTTTTATAAAAAGAAAACTTTGCTTTATCCATAATAATGTGGAAAATAAATGTCACTAACAAAGCCTGGTTTTAAATGATAGAAAAATATATTTATGAAGTCCTAAATTCATATCATGCTATAACATTTAGTAGCAATGATCAAAGTATTAAAAAATGAACGGAAATATTTTATTTTTTTAATGAAAATTGAAAACATTATTTATACTAAATAAGCAATCATGTATCACATGAAATTAGACTTTTCATTATTTACTTTTTAAATGCTCTTTTTTTAAGCTTCATTCTGTATCGTAGCAGGGTAAGAACTCGAAAACCTAATGTTAAGACACTCCGTTTTCATAAAGGCATTTCCGCTCACCACCTTCCGCCTAATTCTACAGGTCACTACTCTTTCTTTTATTAAATGTATAGTCTGTTTGAAATAAGCAATAATCATGGACCAGGCCACAGACAAAATGTGATGAAAAAAAAAATTGTTAATAGCTCAATTTTTTTCTTCAACTCCAGGTAAAGAATAAAAGAAAGTTGTACCCAATGTATGGGGCCAGTCATGGCACAGTTGCACAATCGTGCGACTACAAAGGCGACAGGTCGTGGTTTCTATTCCCACTCGATGATATTTAATATTTTCATTTCCTCGCTCAGGTAACGTGTCAAGGCGCGGTGTCAAGTTCCGCTACTCATCTCGCAATGCTTCAAAATTCTGCAGAAAATCTTAACACTAGGTTTCCAAGTTCCATTTGCCTATCCATCTACGAGCAGGATAAAGTAGAAAATTAGAAATTTCCAACATTATTAAACTAAACATAGTCTATATTATAGAGCTAATTTTGAATGAAACCCCTATTATTATTGTGGTGAGGAACAACCGCCGCAGCGTTCACGCGTGGTCAGAGGGGAAGAGAATGTAGCATAAAGTCCTTAATGTATTCATACCTACAATATAAAATAACTAGTAAGTTATCTAACAGATTATTATATAGTATCTTAGTAAAGTTTAATTATTATTTTTCATTGTTTTTTAGCGTCCCGCTGTATCACGCACTTAGCAGGTTAGGCAGAGGAAAAAAGTGTTAAGACACTCTTTTCCCAATGAACATGTAACACACACTTCACTCACACCTCCGTTGCCCACTTTCCGCCAAATTCTAAAAGCATAGCGTTTTGTGAGCGTCCTAACTCCTAACCGGTCGCGTTTACAGTCCTGAAATACTATGTTAATGTATGAATATAAACATAAGAGCTTTGTCAATATTTACGTTTTTAAACAAGTAAATAACTTAAACACGTGTTCATATTAAACATTGAACGGTTGTAGCAACAATAGCTTAACGGTAAAAGGGTCGAGTCTAAGGGTCTCGGGTCCACTCCCTTGGTACGATCCCTTGCATCTATATAAGCTTGGGAAGGGTAGAAAGTGGGTAGTGTATAGGACCTTAGAGTTTATAAAAAATGTGATTCACTATTTTAATAAAATACAATTTGAGTCTAAAAATAATAAAAAATGAGTATTAGTTATAGTAACTCATATATTTTTATTTACCTTCTAGCGTGTAACGACCCGCGGCTTCGCCCGCTTGTATGAATAACTATTAATTTGCTCATCTCCATTACTTTCATTTTCTATCAATAATATCCTTTAAAAAATATATATATCTGTACTTAAAGTCATTGTTTTTGGCTCTACTACGTTATTGAAAGCCATTAATAATCTTTTTTTATATTTTCCATGTACAGACACCGATGCGATACGATTTTTTTAAATATTAATTTTTGATTATAATATAATCAAAACGAATTTTCACATATTTAGCCGTAAAACTTATCAAAATCAAATGTTAGAAATACGCTGTAATACATATATGAATAACAGAAAAAGTAGATAGGAAGGCAAAAGCAGGCTGACCCCCTCCACAAAAAAAAGGTCGACCCGAGCGTCGAAAAACTCTTATCCGTAAAAAAGTGAGGTTCGTCCATAATCAAGTTTTTATATTCGCTGCCATCGATCCCTAGCAATCCCCCCAGCGTGGTAGTGCGCAGTGTTTTTTTTTAAAGAACATAGTCTGATGTAGAATTTTGTATGCGTATGATTTTATCTATATTTTATTTAAATTATAAATTTGATATGCATCTCTTTCGGAATAAAAAAAAACAATGAGGCCAGTCGTGGGCCAGGAGCATAAGCGTGCGACTTAAACGCGACAGGTTGTAGGTTCGATTCCCACTCGAAGCAAATAAATATTTTATATTTTCATTTTCTCGCTGTGGTACCGAGGCATTGTGGCGCGGCGTTGTGTTCCGACACTCAACACCAAATACGGCGGAAAGTGGCACGGAAGTATCTTAATGGGAGTGTCTTTACACTAAGTTCCCAGGTTTCCTTTGCCTACCTAGCTATCTCAAACTTTTTTAAAGTAACTGTAAACGTATAACATAAGAACAAACTTCATCATATCCAATTTAAATATATCAAAATTAATATTATAAATATATTTAAAAAAATGATCGACAGCCATATTAGATAAGTTATACAAACGGGGTGTAGAGTAGGTATCTAGGATAGGTCGATATCTAGGTCGTGCAGGGCGGTCAAGGGGACGGGCTCACCAGCTGCGGGCCTTCGCCGCTATGCCATATCAAGTTTACTATGGTATCCTTTGTATATGTATAATATGTACAGATACATTATTTATATATTTAGAACGTAACTTAACGCAATAATATATATTCAACGCCATACTTTCCCTCCTTACCAGACAGAGGAACTGAGAATATTAAATATTTAAATGTTTTTGAAATATTACATTCTATCTATAGTTAAAATTTATCTATTTAATTTAAAACAGTTGTTGTTATTATTATATTTCAAAAACCGTGATCTTCTTTTTTAAATATTAAAAGTACTGTGCATATAACAAAGCAAGGCTTCAGGCAATATCTTGTATTAAAAATTGAGTTATCTGCAGAACAGGGGGGACCCGTAACATATTATATATATTATAGAACATAATGAGTTACGTCTCCATTCGCTCCTTCTCGATCCCTTTCGGGTAAACCCACATCAAAGGGGGTTATGAAAGAAAGGGTAATCGCCTTACAACATTCTTCACGTTCACGTTTATATATAGCAAAATTGCTAATAATAATGCTTTACCAAGAAAACAAAATTTACTTCAACGAAAAAGTTAGGCTTACACAAAAACACTTGTACAAAAAATATACACACAAAAAAGTTTTTGAAAAGGGGGAATTCCGTCCCATGAACCCAAAAAAAAACGAAGTGTTTAAGGAATTCTACGAAATTGGGTCCGAAGAAAAAATGGGGCGGTGTTAATTTTTTTTTTTTTCAACTAGCCTTAACCCTAATTCTTTTCGTTTTAAAGCAAAATAATTTTGAATATATATTCCTATTGTTAGTAAATACGGTCGAAATTTTATTCATATTATAAATATATTAGTAAATATTATTATTTCCAGGCCAGTCGCGGCGCATGGGCACAAGGTGTGATTGTAAACGCGACTCGTTGTGGGTTCGATTCCCACAACGAGTCCCATCGAGGAAATGAAATATTTATTTAAATTTATATTTCCATTTCTTGGCTCTTGTGTCGGGGCCAAGCGCGGCGTTGAGTTCCACCACTCAACACGGAATGTGGAGAACGGAGTATCTTAACAGTAGGTTTCCTCTGCCTACCCTGCTGTGTATTTATTAATATTTCACTTTGATAGATTTTATGGTTACTGAAATTACCAAACAATAAATCAAGGTGAAAAGTTCTCAATCTGAAGGTTACTAGCACTATGTTGTGCTTAATACAAATAATTATTAATATTATTTTCCGAGTACTAGCCGTCCCTTGGCAATGTCATACCACGAATGATTATAACAAAAAAAAATACTTTTATAGGTTAATATAGAAAAAATTATATTATTTTAAGTTTACCAATAAACTAAAGACCGTCGTAGAGAAGTGGTACAAAGTGAACGCGACGGTTGTGGGGTTTGATCCCACCCGGGGAAAAAAAAATATTTAATATTTTCATTTTCTCGCTCTGGTAACAAGACGAAGCGCGGCGTTGAGTTCCTCACTGAACACGCAAAGTCGCGAAAATTCTATTTAATTGGTAACAGAATATCCTAAGCCTAGGTTACGTCTGTCTACCATGTTATAAGCGGGATACAGCATGAAGCTAAATAATAAAAAATAATAAAAAAAAGTACAATAACAATTTAGCTTTAGATTTCTTTGTCTGACATAAAAAAAAACTATCTCCTAAATGTAATAACGCAGCATGACGCGCCCCTCCATTGGGACTTGGGATTGGGAGGGAAGCTTTTGTACTTCGTTTTTTCATAAGTTCTGTTACTTCTTTTTTAGTTACAAATGATGTATTTGTAGAAGTTCGAAATTAATGTAACTAATTTCACAGGGGTATACTATTGTTTTTATGTTTTTTGTCACAATTTTTTTTATTATTTATTTGCCTGTTCACTAAAAAATATAGTTTTCTAACGTAACATGTAACTACTCAAAAATTGAAGATGTCAAGATATCTTAATTTTTTGAATAATTAAATGAAATTTAGTAGAGAAAAGAGATGAGAATTGAGACTAGACGGGAGACTTTACTCAGAAGTTAACATCAATAGGTGAGCCTCGGTGGGGAACCCTGATAAACACAATGATTGTGGGTTCGATTCCCACTCGAGGAAACGATGCTATTAATTCTAAGTAGAGAACAGAGTGTCTTAACACTAGATTCCCAGGTTCCCTCTGCCTACCCTGCTACGTGCGGGATAGAGCGTGAAGTTATGAACAATTTTTTTTAATAACTTGGCATTAAATACATATTTTTGTCAGCGAATGCTGGTCTGGCCAGCAATATGCAAGTTACAAAACCATCCTTATTACGAAAGTGACGGTGGCCTTGCTCGTGTGTCGCGCTTTGGTACCGGTTTGTGTGCAAGTGTTTCACTTCGAGCCTACTTGTGGTTGAGCATTTTGGTAAATTATTTATTACACTCTTTTTTTAAAGAAACTTTCTTATTTTTGGATGAAATCTACTATCGACAGTAAATTGTAAATTTAAAGCTACTCTATTTTTACGTAACATAAAACAATATGTGGGGGGGGGGGGCTTCATGCCTCGGGCGCTACTCCCAAAGGGACGCCGAATGGTCCGCAAAACTATTTAAATATATGTATTTAATACATATGAAATTAAATTAAATGGGTTCGTCTGGTGGGCGCTGAAGAAGTATTTTGCCCCGGGCGCGAGTTTAGCTCGCTACTCCACTGCATCCAGAGATGACATGAAAAGATTAAGAGAAATGTTTCTGTGTATTATATTATTTGTTTATCTTGTGGTTTTAAATACGCTCTTTTATATAGAGTTTCAAAAATTTCTAAGCATGAATCCAAAATAAGAGAAAAAGAAGAATCCATTGCCGCATCACACTGTTCTCAACTTTCCATTAAAAATATAAGCATGGTATTTAAACCTACTGTTTCGTACTGGCTTACGGCAGATCATTATTCGGCTTCAGTAAATTGTCTAAAATACATTCCTGCCTGTTCACATTTATCTTTTGTCCAATGACACAAAGATAACCTTGGTATTTAACATTGAGTAAGTTAGACGAAAGTAACCGTAAAAACTCCATTTATTTAGAACTTTAGAGTTATGATATATGAAGTTATTTTCTTGGATCTCTGAACGTTTTCACGTATATATACTTATATTTTATAATATATAACACAAAATGACACTTAAAACTGACTCATCAAGCCAAGCCACAGAGTTACGTAACGAGACAAATTTGAAACGTGGTGGGTGTTAGTTATATGCATGTACCTACATAAGTTACAAGCCCGATCTCCGATCCCTAGTTTATTTAATATTTTCATTTCTTCGCTCTGGTGAAGAGGCAAATCGCGGCGTCGAGTTCCGATACTCAACACGCAATGCGGCTAGAATTCGGCGGTAAGTGGGCAGCGAAGTGTCTTAGCATAAGGCTCCCTCTGCCTACCCTGCTACATGCGGGATACAGCGTGAAGCAGAGTATTATAAAAAAAATCTTACCTTTCCCACATTGCCCGCAAAGCACTTCCTTCTTCTTGTGCGTCCAACTGTGTATCTTCAGATGATCTTTCCTCTTGTAACTCTTCCCGCATTCAGAACACATAAAGGGCCTCGAGCTGTCGAAGACCGCGCCTGATATATCGTGGACTATTGGATTTTCGGTTCTTAATTCCGAATAATCTATGTGTTCTTCCATCTAAAAATATTTTCTTATATTTTTCTATTTCTAAGGGATATATTTTTAGAGGAAACCTAGAGAATAATTGTGTCTTGTTACCAGAGCGGGGAAATGAAAATAGTTCATTCCCCTATGTGAGAATCGAACCCACAACCCTCGCTAGTATAGTTCGACGTTGTGCGATAGATGTTAGTATAGATACGTATTTTTAGTAGTATGTATGTAGACCCCGCGAGTCGACTCGTCGATGCGTCGAAACTAACAAAAAAGAAAAGGTTTAGCCCCCCATTTGAATCGATTGCGCTGGGTCCCAGAGCTGTATCTCTAAGCGTTCCAAAGATAGCTTTTCGATTAATTAAATCCCACTAGTCGATTCGCTTATCAGTCACCCTCATTAAGCTCATTAAATTTTTTAGTTTCGACGAGTCGACTCGCGGGGTCCGGCACACTTCCGAAAAAAGTCACACTACTAGTAAACACTATTCTGGCGCAAGCGCCAGAACCAACCAATACATACTACTTTGTATGTCAGTACAATTTCATAAAGATTTTTTATCTTCAAATATTCCGCAGAATCTTCGCAAAAAAATATTGAATAAATATATTTGCCAAAAATAAAGAATATCAGAAGTAGTAGAAGATATAACAATAAAACCACGTTCTATTATAGTAACGTATAAAGTTTCTTCTTCAATTCGTAAAATCTAATTTTCAGAGATACCCACAGGAATTTCCGGAAATTCTATCTGCCCTACCCTCCCCAAGGAACTGACATTCCACATAGCAGCTTTCTATATCAGATATTTATGGTTGTGTGTTGTCTGTCAGTCACATAACAGCAGCTACCAAAGAAAAAAATTGGTGTGAAATAAATATATGATGTTTTGCTTCGAAATTGCGTTATTGCTGGGGGGGGGGGGGGCTTCATTATGCCCCGGGTGCCGCTCAAAGGCAAATAATCAGCAAAACTATTTAAACATACATTGCATATTATATTGTGCTCGACTGGGGGGCGCTGTAACAGTATTTTGCCCCGGGCGCGAGTTAAGCTCGCTATGCCACTACTATATACGCTACTACGCTATATTACATCTCTTTAATAATTTCGATGTAACTTTGTTATCTAGCAAAAAACTAAAATTTGCTTTCGAAATATCGTTCACTATTTTGACATAAACGAACTACTTTCATCTATATTTAGCTAAGCTCAATTTTGCCAACGCCACGGTAAATTTCGAGCTGTTCCAGTAACTCTGAGCACACTTAGGAAGGGTTGGGGGTAGTTTTATCTGCCCCCTTTAATTTTCCTATTACGCCCCTCTATTTCTGGCGCTCCGGGCGGCGCACCGACCTCCCTCATTGAATCTCCCCGAGAAGCGTTTCTAGCCAACTTTAATATATATATATATATATATATTTATATATATATATATATGTAGAAGCTACGTGAAAAATATCTAGATATTATTTCCAATTTCCTATTTTATGATAAATATATAGGTCATTTTTTAAAGTTGTATTTGATCTTTTCGATGTATTAGTTAAGACATATTTTTTATACGACAATTTAACGTAATTTTTTTTAGTTAAAAAAGAATATTTTTGGAGTACATTTTAAATTTAAGCCAGCATTTAGTTCCTCACTTTTAGAATGAATGCGTGTTAAGTGGCGGTACCCAACGCCGCGCGTAGCACAAATCATATCAAAACAGAGAAATAAAATAATTAATTTCCCTGAGTGGTCCCACTCATATAATAATATTAAGTATGACAATCGTCAGACAAGTCTCACCTCTGTAGAAGAATCTAAGTCGGCATTTCCAGTGACACTAGTAATAATTGGATTTAGTTCCTCACATTCCTCCATTTCTTGCTTTATATCTAGTTCTTGATCACTCACAGGGTTTATATTGACCTCCATGAAGTGCTTGTTATGGGTTTGTAAGTGTTTTTGTAAATGATCCTTTCGGTAAAAAGCTAAAAAGAATCCAAATTCTTTTTAGCTTAGTTAGTATAGTTATTATAATACTCATATAGATAATTGTTTTATTAATGTGAAATTGGTGGCTTCAACAAACATTTCAGGCCGCTATAGTGCGTCTGTCTGACAATGTCGGTATATATCTACTTAGGTGAAAATTTTGTTTTAACTCTCTGTTAACTAAGAGAAAGGTGAGTAGGGTTACCTCAATCAACACACAAAGTGTTATTATTAGAAGGAAAAATAGAAACCATTAGTAACTTCACATTAGTTTGTCTCCGCCTATTGTATACATGCACCTACTTTTACTAATACAAATGAAAGATATATTAAAAAAAAAGTTTTATTTAATAAAATTATACTTACTTTTGTTGCAAAGTGAGCAGGCTAAGTTTTTATTACCCTTGTGTATAGAACTGTGTATGTTAAGATGTTCCTTTCTTTTAAATCCTTTCCCGCATTCGGGACATATATGGGGACGGTACTCTGTGTGTTCTTGCATATGTCTGTCTAAATGCTCCTTGCGTTTCAAACTAAAACATTAATTAAAAATTAAAGCAAAAAACAATTATAGTAGAAAATGTTTCAATAAAGAATTTGTGAAATTTTAATTTTTTAAATTGTGGTAAGGCATTAAGGTATATATTTAATAAGTAACATTAGAAAAATTACAATAAAGTATGGCATAAAGTAAGCATTTAACGATCCTTACCCAGTGCCACATACCCCACACAAAAATCTGTAGGCGTGATAGTGGGAAAACAAATGAAACTCTAATTTCTCTTTATCATCATACTGAGCAGAGCACTCTACACAGGTGAACTTAGTACCTTCAGCACTTCGAGATATGGTTGCAAGTTTACTTTTTGAAAGTAAACTCTTTTTATACATTAATAATAAGTCCGGTGAATTTGGATCTATTTACAAAAAAATAAGTGTAATTATTATTTCTATATAATATTAGAATTCGAAAATCATAACAAAATATTTCATTAATTGTGAATTTTAAAAGTTTGTAAAATATTTATATATAAGTTTTAACTTTTAAATTATATTTAATTATAATAGTAGATAAGATAAAGTCATTACCTTCGACTAGATTTTCCATGGTATCAATCTTGATAAACTTCACAAAATAAAACACGAGAAATACAACAAAGTAAAAGTCCCAACTTATGTTTCCCACACTCGTGCGATCCGTTAGAAAGTAAAAAAAGAACTTGAAATAGTAATCCCTTCCCCTACCAAGCACGGTCGCCCAAGGCCCGAGCTCCCCTCCGAATAGGGGTGACTACCCTTTGTCTGCCCTTACTTCCCCTACGGAGGGCGGGGGACCCCACTTTAGCCGGTTTAGGAGGGTGGGCTATATTTTACCCCGACATCGATTCAAAATCTACCTGAATCCCTAACATATCCTTCACAATTCGCATGGTTATATGAAACATATACAAATGTTACTGTTTAAAACAAAAATTATGGTAATTTAATAGTAAATACACACTTTTTGGCGCCAAAACTTTCATGTAATTTCGTATTTAAATATTTCACTACTTTCTTTAAATATTTTTCCTTTAGTTAAGCATCGAATCACATTGTTAATATAATCCATCACAAAAACACTACACAAGACATGTTAACTTAACACAAACAAAACAGGATTTAATTTATTTTCATATTTTGTAAACGACAGATAACGGGAACGTCACTCGATCTCCTAAAATAGTTTAAAAATGAATTGAACGAATGGCTAATAGAACGAATGAACTGTTTGAACGTCTATATGTGGTTATGCTTGAGTGAGGCTCAAAAGGGGGAAGGGTTCGTCAAAAATCATGAAATATCACAAGAAAAGAATGGGAGCGTAGTAAGATTTTGAATAATTTATTTTCATAATACAGATCTAATTAGAAAACGACCAAACAATTTTTTATTCAGTATTTGCAATATCAATATATTAACAAATGGCCGGTATTAATCAAGTACATTTTTCGATGTCTTTGAATCTATCAAATATTACGTAAAGTTCCAATACTTTTATTATGAATATTGTATATTTAAGGAGACTGATCAGCCATCGTAAATTTTCCTAAAAATATTATATTAAACCTATATTATATTTAGTTTAGTTGAAATTTGCAATAATATTTCATTCAATTTTATGTCAATAATCTACCGTCACTGTCATTTCTAGATACCGTGTTATAGATATTGATTTACAGTTTACAGTGTTACAGGTTATACTTTGCCCTTGTGTAAATGCGTTCTGTGTACTTTAAAGTGTAAAGGTTATACTAAAATTATTTTAATATATGTTGTTAACTTGTTAGCCTAATTTACAAGTAAAACATTATGGATAAACAAAATAAATTAGAAGAATTGGCCCTCAAACTGTACGAAATAGATGCAGTGAAATTCGGAGAGTTTATGACTAAAAGCAAAATAAAAACACCTGTATATTTTGATTTGCGGGTTATTGTTAGCTATCCCGATGTTATGGTAATTATTTTTCATTTGAATATCTTTGAAATTGAACATTACATTTTAATAAAAGTTTCAAATATATATTTCTTTTATTTCAGGAATTAATATCGAATTTGCTATACGACTTCGCCCTTAAAGAAAATAATTGCGATCACGTCTGTGGCGTACCATATACAGCGTTACCAATTGCTACTTTACTTAGTGTAAAAGTGAAGAAATCCATGTTGATGAGACGGAAAGAGGCAAAGTCATATGGTACAAAGAAAATGATAGAAGGCCATTATAAACAAGGAGATTCGTGCCTTATTATTGAAGATGTAGTTACATCCGGTTCCAGTTTATTAGAAACAATAAAGGACTTAAGAAAAGAAGGTCTTAAGGCAAATGAAGCTATAATCATTTTAGATAGGGAACAAGGAGGTAGACAAAATTTGGAATCTAATGATGTACAAATGAAATCTTTATTTACAATGACTGAGTTGATTAATATTCTTGTTAAAAATAAAAAAATATCTGAGGAAGTCGGCAAAAATGTTATTAATTATCTACAAAATATCCAAGCACCGGTTTCTGGTAAGTATTTGCTAATTCTTAAAGATTGTTGTTATGAACTTGTATTATTTTAATAGTAGTGCAGAGGGTCCATCTTACTGTAAACATATTAGTTGTGAATTTAACTCTGAGGAATAATATTTTTATTAACTGCTCTGAGAAGAAAGAATTGGTGAGTTTAAACACACAATGTCTCAGATTTAGCTGGAAAGTTCAGAATCGACTTGTCACTTTATTCTCTCTGTGTAGTGTAGGCACATTTGCTAAACAAATAATTAAAATAAAATGTAAATTATACAATCTATTACTTTAATTTTATAAATAATTTTAACTTAATAATTTTTAAACTCATTTTAGCTCCAGTTATTAATAGAACTTTGCTCTCATACAAAAAAAGAGCTGAACAAGCTGCAAATCCTATAGCAAAACAACTCTTCAATATAATGGCCACTAAAAAAACCAACTTGTGTCTATCTGTGGATCTAACATCCTCCACAAAAATTCTTGACCTCATAGAAAAAGTTGGAGAACATGTTTGCTTAGTGAAAACCCATGTAGATATTATTGAAGATTTTTCTGACAATTTTATATCACAATTGCAACAATTAGCACAAAGGTTTAATTTCTTAATCCTAGAAGACAGAAAATATGCAGATATTGGCAATACAGTATCATTACAGTATTTGAGGGGGCTATATAAAATTGGTGAATGGGCTGATTGTGTGACATCACATTCTTTACCTGGGGAGGGGATTTTGAAGGCTTTGAATAGCTCAACAAATGGAGTAAATAGAGGAGTGTTTTTGTTGGCTGAGATGAGTTGTGAGGTAAATGATTATTACTATACAAATTTTTCAAGCATTTTGCATATTCTTAGGGACCAGAGTAGACATTGTAACCTATCAACAAAACAATAATGCAATTCTTGTTTCTAACATAAATCATCCACACTATAGTATAAGTATTAAATCCAGAGGATGTCCTGACTAATATCTGTCCGATATTTGTTTGTGGGCATACGGGTACGCGACCCCGGATCCTCGAGCCGCCACTCTTACATCCTCATCCAGTCCGTAAGAATGGTGTCCTAACTCCCCCCCCCCTTCTCCTCCTTTCCTTAGCTCCCTCCTTTTACCTATCCTACCCCTTCTATTTTCCTCTCCCCTCGGTTTTTCCCCACAAAGGGGTTTTGGAGGTCAGACGGCAGTCGCTCCAAGTAAAAACCGCCAACCGCCACTTAAATGGACCGACANCCCCCATAAGATGTCATTTTTTCTACCAAAATCTATAATTTTCTACAGATATAATATATCACTAAACACTATTAAATTTCAGGGTAATCTCATCACTCCAGATTACACAGAGGCTACAGTGAAAATGGCAGCTAAATACCCAGATTTGATAACAGGTTTTGTGTGTCAGAACAAAAACACATTTAATGATCCAGGTTTAATTCAACTCACACCTGGTGTTCAATTGGAAAGTTCAAAAGATAATCTTGGTCAAGTTTATAATACTCCGGAGAAAGTTATATTGGAAAATGGTGCTGATGTGATAGTGGTTGGAAGAGGCATAGTTGCTTCGAAGAGTCCGGAAACTCAAGCTGTTATTTACAAAGATGCTCTTTGGAAATGCTATACAAAGAGAGTGTCTGGGAAAATGGAATAAATTAAGTTTTTAATTTATTTTTAGAATAAAATAGCATATATTTTTTTATCTTCCCTCTAGTGTCGAAAAAAAAGGCGGCGTTGAGTTCAGCCACTCAACGCTAGGCTGCCTACTCACTTCATGCGCGATAAAAAAAAAATCTTATGATATTTATACATATAAATAACCATTATACAGAAATATTTAGTATACAAAAACAAAAACATATTTATATTTTATTTAACATTAATAAAAAGACATATGTTCTAAATTAGTAAAATTTCAGACAGGTTTCAGACATTAATAGAATATTGTCTATATTTTTATAAAATTATGTAATTTGAGTTTGGTATATCTTTCAATTGTTAACAGATTTGTTAGCCTAGTTTCTGTTATTATGTAGTAGATTATAAGTATGCCTAAGTAGACTTACCAATTCTCTATTTGTTTTATATATATAAATATTCAAGTATGAAGATTTTTCAATGCACATTAAAGTGTTATTCCACACTTACGAAAGAAGAATACTCTTTACAAAACATATATTTTTTTTAATAAATATCAATTATCTTTGGGTAGGGGTAATTTGTAATAAACTCCCTACCCTACCTATAGACGCTAACAACATAAATAAGTTGTAACAAGAATATAAGAATTTTGAACTAACTTGACGAAAACATATGGCTTTTTGGACGGTTTCCAAGAAGTGCAGACTTAAATCCTACTATGTTCAATTTTTTTCTAAAGTATTTTTCGTTATTAAGTGTGCAATAACACTTTAAAATTAAAAAATATCAAAAAAGTTATTTGAATTACTATTGACTTCGAAACAAGATGGATATTAGTGCTTTTCCTTCTATATGATTAATATAAATGAAATAGACGCAATAGAAGACTGATATTATGGACCAACTGTTAACCTTTAGAATTTAATAATTTTTTGACAGTTTTATACAATTTACATTCCAGTTATAAGTGTTTACAATATACAAATAAATATATAAGTTAGATGTGGTTTTTTTTATTTAACCCTGATATGTACATTTATATTTTTATAATAGTAAGGGGAGTGTATAATTTTTTGACTTGCATGTGTTTCTTTTTTAACTTTTTACATCTTTTTTATTTTATACGACAGATAAAAAGTCATTACATGAATGAGTTTCACTCTTCCTAGTTGTAAAACGAACCTACAAATATTGCTCTCAAAATGGAGAGTACTTTTAAAATTACATATTCCTACGCCCATAAAAGCAACGCGGTGTGGGTTCGCTTCCTACTCGAGGAAATGAAATATTTAAAAAATGTTTTCATTGTTTTATTGAGAACAGAATGTCTTAATACTAAGTTGCCTATGCCTACCATGCTATGTTCGAGATTCTTTTTTTAGCTTCACGCTGTTGTGAAGCTAAAAAAAGAATATAAGCTATAATTATTTAAGTAAGTTATTAATAAATTTTGTTGAAAGTATTTGGGCAGGAGAAATTTAAAATTCAATTCAAATATTTTTTATGGTCCTGTTACTAAATCGCTGTAAAATATTTCACTGCACTATTTATATACGTTTATATTTTCATTTTCGCTCTGGTGTCGAGACAAAGAGCGGCATGCCTCCAAAGTTCGGTGGAAAGTGCGAAACGGAGTGTCTACACTAAGCTTCCTCTGCCTACCCTAATGTGTGCGGGATACAGCGTGAAGCAAAAAAAACATTTTATGACAGAAAGAAGCAACATTTTTAATGAAAGCCTTGTTTACCCGTATTGTTTAGCGTACTAAGTAAATTAATAAATGATAAACGAAATCAACAAATAATAACAGAATGTAGGTAGCAAAAAGATGAAGTGAATAACATCGTTTTTATTTACTTAGATCTTTATTCCGATATAAAATATATTTAAGTATTTCACAATTAACAATACACAAAAAACAAAGATTCGGTTAAAGTACAGTTCGAGTCTAAACTGAACTTTGAAAGATAAAGTAATAGAATTACTGTACGTAAAAGAAATAAAACCAGTCACAATGCTGTCCTTGATTGTCCTTCAAAGATTTTGACAATTATCAATTACTGCTTTAAGTTATATAGCAATACTTACTTGCCTTGTCATTTTCATAAATGTCAAATTCGTAATAGAAACCTCGAATCCGATAAGTAAACTGTAAAACAAAACAAAGAATATCAAATGAGAAATGGATAGTATATCGAAAGAATTAAATATAAATAATAATAATATATTGCCCACTGCTTCACCGACGCTATTTTCGGTTGTAGTTCACAATACTTGGCTAAAGAAGTGGTTAAAAAACGTAGAAGTTGATAATTGTGTAAATAATTTGGATTTTACTTTACAACCAGGTGAAAGTGTTCCTTATCCATGGAAAAAAATATTTATTAAGGTATTTACATATTTTCTAATACCATTGCTTATTTTGAACCAAAACTATTATATGTTTAACATGATACTTTAAGTATTTTATTTTAGGTGTTAAAGAAAAAAGTGTCCAAAGTGTTGCCTCTGCCACGTTATAAATTAAATGAAACTAACGCAGAAACTCCTTTAACTTTTTCACAATTAATTCAATATGTCTCGCAAAGTAATCAAAGGAATTTATGGAAGGAATCTTATAAGAAATATTGTCAAAATAATGAAAGTATCAAGGAAAATACCATAGTGAATTTGTTAGAACATGATCAACTTCTAGCTGAAGTAATTCTAAGATTGTATGGCTGTAATATAATAAGAGTAAGATCAGACTCCTCAGGAAAATTCATTGAAATTAAAGACATTACCAATAAACATATTCTAAAATGTTATGAAACTCATGTCAATTTGTTAGCTGCTTTATTTACATTAGAAACAGAAAATAATTTCTTTATAGTGTACAGAGGACATTATGAGAACCATTTACTTGATTGCCTCAATTTTAGCCCAAACATAATAGATAAAACATATTCTCGAGGATTATTTATTATATATCAGCTTTTGAGTCTATCCAAAGCCTTGTGTGATAGAGGACTCAGCTTGGGGACCTTGCGGTTACAAGATATATATATGTCAGAGGATTTGTGGTTGCAAATAATGCCACCTATAACAAATAATATACACTGCCTTGACCCTTCATTAATATTTGAACAAAATAAGCAAAAGCAAAGTACAAGTCTCAATCAGCAAAGTAACCAAAATAATCAAAATGGAGGTGAAGAGTGGTGTTGGCGTAGTGACGCAGTGCAGTTGGAAAAGCTTTGCATGTTATGGGTCAGAGGAAGGATATCAAATTTAGATTATTTGTTACATTTAAACATACTTGCTGGTAGATCTGCTAATGATCCTCAGACTCATTTTATGGTTCCATGGGTGACTGATTTTAATTCAAGATGTGGTAAGGCTTAAACATAAATTTAGTGTAAGGCATGAATTTTGTTGGTTGTTGTTTTTGTTGTTGTTTCCTTTTTTATAGGGAGAATAAGTAACTAAATTCATAGGTCTATTTTACTACAAAAGATAAACTCATGATTTTTTAAATTATTTATTTACTTATTAAAGAATATTGAAAAGCAAATTATGATAAAATGATTACCTTAAAAAATCAAATTTATTATTATTAAAAAAAATTACAAAGGCTAGATTGAGATCTATATTCCTCCAGAATTCCTCGAAAACTTGGTGGATGAAGAGTCTTCACACTGTTTCCTATGTCTACTGTTTGCTGCATGTGGGATACAATGTGAAGCTGAAAGAAAATGTATTATTCAATAATTAAAACTATGCTTATTTGTTGTCTGTCTTTCAGGTCCTAATTGGAGGGATTTAAGTAAATCAAAGTACAGACTGAACAAAGGTGATCGTCAATTGGACATGACCTATGATGTCACAAGTGCTAACGGCCAGATCCCCCATCATGTTACAGACGCCCTATCTGATATCACATGTTATGTTTATTTGGCTAGAAGGTATGTTTTTATATCTGTGTATTAATATCATTGTTAACAAAGATAAAAGTGCGCCGTTGAGATCCGCTACTCGGCGCCGCACTGGTCTAGTCTTGGCCAGAAAATGAGAGGCATGAAGAAAAAATGTGCAGCTGTTTGCAATTTTTATAAACTGAATGAAACAATTTTGTTTACAGTATTTACTTTATTAAATTTCTTTGCTATTCATTTTTAATTAATACTTATGAAAATATTAAGCTTGAAGCTACAAAAAAAAACATTTAAACTTATGTCTCCTCATATCATTGTAAAAATATAAATTTTATTTTTTTTATATAGTACAAAAAATCAGTTGGAAAGCAGTACCATTGTACTGATATTTTAAGTTAATACATCAGAATTCCTTATCATATTCGTAAATTGCATTAAAACATTCAATATATTTTATTACAGAACTCCAAAAGACACACTATGTAAGTATGTGCGTAACAAATGGGTGCCCGCGGAGTACCCGGCATCTATACAACGTATGCAAGAATGGACGCCGGATGAGTGCGTACCAGAGTTTTACACTGACCCTACAGTTTTCAAGAGCATACACGAAGATTTACCTGTAAGTTGTTATATTTATGAAATAAGATTGCCTTTTCAAATATTCAAATATTGTTTTACAGTAGTGTTTGTTTTTTTTTTAGCTTCTTTAGGGTAGGCCTAGAGATCTTTGAATCTGGTGTTAAGACATTCCGTTCTAATTAAGACCTTTCCCCACTCCATTTTTCTCCGAATTTGGCATTGCGTGTTGAGTGGCCGAACTCAACTCCGAATGTTTTTATTAAACAAAGAATCTATTTAATGGAGGGATATCAATGAATTCTCCACTTTGATACTCCAAAATACGAGATATTTGTAAAGATTAAAAATAATCTTAAAATACTTATAAAACCAGTCTTTTATATGTAGGTAATTAGCGATTATTACAAAGTACTTCTTGTAAATCATGTTTTACAGTAAATTAATGAGATAACGCGATACAAACACTAAGATAAGACGCAGTGTACACTGTAGACGATTTTTGTAGGTCATCGCACTTATACCAAAGCGAGGCTCGTTAAAACAACCTTTTCAGTCCACAGAACAAAAGAAATGTAATTAAAATATTAAAGTTGCCAAGCGAAACATTTCGGTGTTTTTTGTATTATTTTCTGTTATTATTATTTACTTTATACTAAATAATTTCCTATCATTAATAATAAAAAGAAATATAATCCAATTTCCGTGATTTTGCGTGTCGGAACTCAACGCTGCGCTTTGTCTTGATACCAGAGCGTGAAAATGAAAATAGATAAATAATTCATTCTCTCAACAAAGAATCGAACCTACAACCGTTGCGTTTACAGTCAAACATCATAACTTCAATAACAGTTATAAGGTAGACGATAGCCTAACAAAATAAATAAACACAATTAATTAGTCACGTATCTCAAGAACGCGAATCCATAGTAATAAGATAGGGAGTATCGCATTGCAAGCAGCAGACGCCATGATATGTACACACATTGCTTATTGATACGATAACACGTATATTTAAACTAAATATAGTACGTTTGACGAGTCTTGGCCATCTCGAAGTTAGCTGTGCAAATTTGATTTAGATTTTTTCTTATTTTTGATTAAATTCTCCTCGAATGAACAATGCGCAAAAGCAATAGTTTGTTTCATTGAGCGCAGTAACCGCAGGAAGTGCTGGTTCGAATTAAAAAATATTTTTGTATTGTATAGTCCATGACTTAGGAATAGGGATGAGTTCAATATAAAATGTAACTTAAAACCGATATGTCAAGGAAAACATACCGTATCGATATATGTTTTTAGAAAACCGTTTTTACAGAAACTTAAAACTCAACATAGCTGTGATCTGAACAAAAACGTAATAACGTAAAACTTCTGGAACGTCAAACGGTTTTATATCGAAACTAACTTCCTCTCTTTCTGAGTAACGTATTCTGAATTCTGATTTACGCCCGTAAATGAGATAAGGCGAATATCTAATAAACTGATATCCGCTCTTCTGTTTCTATCGGTATATTCTTCACGGGTGTAAAAGAAATGAAGCGAATATCCGATAGCTAACTAAATAGCAGATTCATGTTTTGGCGGTTTTCTTAGTTAGTTATTATTTCTTCGTTATGAAATCGAACTTCTAAATAAATGAATAAGGTAGAAATTTGGATTTAATATATGATTTTGTATTTTAACATTATTTCAATTTAATTACTAAATATTGTTTTTTTTAACTTATGGTTATAGTTTATAAAGCACTTTTTATTTATATGTGATACTAATTACATATATTTATTACTATATTATAATTTTATACTTATGACTGAGTTTATTCACAATTTGAAAAAAAAAACGATATCTGAAAACCGTTTTTGATATCGATACGAAAACCATATATCGGTATCATAACCGTTAACGGAAAAAAACGATAACGCCCATATCTACTTAGGAAGGCTATAGTAGGTACATCATGTTAATCGTTTTGATGCACAGAGTACAGTCAACAAGTAGAGGCCGTTTCGAAGTTAGCTGTAGACGGCTGCGCAGATTTGATATTTGAGTTTTTCATATTTTCGAGTAAACTATTGCGCAAAAGCTATGAAAACCCGTCCTTTAGTGCGGCCACGACTCGTCGACCATACTGTAGATGTAACTTGTAAACCAGTTTCTACAACAATATATAAATATAATAATACAAATTGCCTATACTGATAATAATTATAGTAAAACTGGAGCATATATAAATAACTACCTACACATGCATACGTGTTTAACAAAGAGCTGTGATGCAGCCACACTTTACATTTTAATCATAAATTGAAAATAATCATAATATAATGATAAGCCGTCGTAGTGCAGCGGCACAGCGGCTGCCTGAAAACTCGATGGTTGTGGGTTCGATTTCAGTCGCAAGAATGAGCTTTTTTCGTTTCCTCGTTCTGGTGTATCGAAGCTTGGGCGGTGTGTATACTGGTTTTGGGTTCGATCCACACTCGAGAAAATTAAATATTTATTTAAATGTATATTTTCATTTCTTCGCTCTGGTGTCGAGGCAAAGCGCGGCGTTGAGTTCCGCCACTGAACACGCAATGCCTTCCGAATTCGGTGGAAAATGGGGTACAGATTGACTTAACACTTACAGGTTCCCTCCGCCTACCCTGCTGTGCGCGGGATACAGTTACGCTGTAACAAGTTGATTTAATTTTTTGTTTTGATAATTTACATCTTGAAACTCTTTTAATAAAATTGATTAAATTAAAAAGACATTAAACTAAATATTTTTTATGACAACGTTATTTACTATCAGGTTATTAGTTTTATGATTATTTTTTATATGAATTTTAATATAATATTTTGCTGAATAACATAGTTATTTCTTCTCACTTTGCTCTAATAAAGATAATATTATGTTTGGCAACGAACAATCAAACGGTTAACTTTGTCTTGCTAAAGATAAATTTCCTCAAATGGGATTAAAATTCACAACCTCTGTTAAAATTAAACACTTCAACGAAATTGTTTCGTTATATACATAATTAATAAAATATTTTTTTAGGATCTGGGTATTCCCTCATGGGCGTCGTGCGTGGAGGATTTCATAACAAAGCATAGGGAGGCGTTAGAAAGTACTCATGTGTCAGATAACCTACACCATTGGATCGACATCACTTTTGGTTACAAGTAAGTTTGTGAAATATCTATGCTTTTTTATCTTTATCTTCTATAGTAATATTGGATATTGGAATAAAAAGAGTTTTAAATATATTTTTGTATTGTATAGTCCTTTTTTTTGAGGAAAGCAATACGCTATATTAGGTACATCACGGTAAGTTGATATAACCCACTCTATCTGCGGTCAGAGGCTCTTTCAGTTCCACGTTTTCAAAACATTTGACCACGACGATGCTGGTGTGTATATTGTACCAAAAACTAATTAATTACCAAAAACAAATCTATATTATTCAAACAACAAAACATTTCTAGATTGTCAGGAACACCAGCAATCAAAGCAAAGAACGTGTGCCTGTCTCTGGTAGACGGGCATACGCGTACTAGGCGCGGGGCTGCGGTACAATTGTTGAACGCACCGCACCCGCCACGTCGGGTTAGGGCTCCGCCCCCTGCACCGCCTAGACTAAGGTGGACTGTTGGTAGAGATGCTAGTAAGTGTCCTTATTGTTTGTTGTAAATTTTTGTGTATGTCATATTTGTGGAATTCCAGTGACCTGAATCAAAAATTTGAATATTATGGAAAAAAATAATATTTAGTAAACCCAGGTATTATGTTGTTTAATTTAGTTATCGTCCGACAACAATTTCCTTTAAGCTTTTCAATATTTATTTAGTATATAATATTCAAATTCAAATTTAAAATATTCTTTATTCAAATAGACTTATAATAAGCACTTTTGAATCGTCGAATGAACATATGAACAAAAAGCTACCACCGGTTCGGAAGGCAGTTCTGCTGAGAAGAGCCGGCAAGAAACTAAACAGTTGCTCTTTTCAAAATCAATGGTACAATCTATTACATTAGTTGGCAGCTATCCTGCATTACATTCAATAGACATTAATTCCATACATGTTTGTCCTCTAAATATTCTTGAACAGTGTAATAAGCTTTACTTGTCAGAATTTTTTTTACTGATATTTTAAATTTTGGAAGTGGCAAACCTAGAATACACTGCGGAATTTTATTATATACACGTATGCTCAGACCCATAAAAGATTTATTAACTTTTTGGAGGCGAAAACTTGGAGTAACAATCTTATCTTTCTTTCTCGTTCCTATCGTATGATTGTCACTATGTTTACTATGACAATGTATACTTTGTCGGACAAAGAGAATGTGTATAAATTGGGAAGCAACTGTAAGAATACCTGCATCTTTGAAAACATCTCGCAGAGAATCTCGCGCTCTTAGTTTATAAATACATCTTAAGGCTCTTTTTTGGAGGATAAATATTGTATTTATGTCTGAAGCACTGTTTTAATTGCGAACGCGGCAGAGCTGAGTTTATCTGCAAGTGCTTCCAGGTGAGCGTTCCACTGGAGTTTGGAATCTATAGTAACACCTAAGAAAATAGCTGATTCCGACACATTAAGAGGTTCTCCTTTAATTATTATATTAAAATTATGTTTTTTAACATTTGGTAAAGCAAATTCGATGCATTTCGTTTTTTTAAGCATTTAACATTAGATTATTAACATCAAACCAACGAGGAATATGCGATAATGCACTATTCACATCGTCATAGTTTATTTTATTTCGGTCAACCTTGAATATTAAAGAGGTATCATCCGCGAAAAGTACAATATCACATAGGTTCTTCACATAAAAAGGTAGATCGTTAATATAAAGAAGAAATAAAAGAGGACCAAGAATGGATCCTTGTGGAACGCCCATCTTTAGAGGAGATCCAGATGATTTTACATTATTTATACTAACCTTCTGGATTCTTTGGTTTAAATATGAGGCGATAAGGTCAAGGGCAGTATCCTGTATACCATAATGTTTTAGTTTTAACAACAGAGTTACATGGTCTACGCAATCAAAGGTATTGGATAAGTCACAAAACACTCCAATTGCATTTTGTGACCTCTCCCATGCGTCATAAATGTGCTTTAGGAGTGCGGCACCCGCATCCGTAGTGGACTTGCCTTTGGTGAAACCATATTGCTCACTATGGAAACAATTGTTAATATTTAAGAAAATTGTGAGCTGGTTGAACATTATTTTTTCAAATATTTTACTTAAGGATGGCAAAACAGAAATCGGTCTGTAATTTCCAGATCTATCTCCACTTTTGTAAAGCGGCACTACTTTGCTATATTTCATTAAATCAGGAAAAGTACCGGATTCTACCCAATTGTTAAAAATTCAAGCAAGGTAAGGAGCAATATTAGGTGTAATTGAATTAAAAGCTTTAACAGACATGCCCCATAAGGCACCAGTTTTCTTTGAATTAAGGCTTTTAAAAGTTTTGACAATTTCATCTGGTGACACATTCTTAAACACAAAAAGTTGTCTACAACTATTTACATGGGTGTTTAGTATTAATTCTGCTTCCGAAGGAGATGATGGCAGTGAACGTGTTACTGTTAAAAATTTTGAAAAGTAGTTGCCACTTCTAAATCAGAATATAAGATTATATTATTAACTTTAAATTTAATAGGTTCACTGACAGCTCTAGATCTCCAGTTACAGTAGTAACAGCATCCCATGTAGCTTTAATTTTATTATTAGAATTCAAAATTTTTGCTCTTATATGCATAGACTTAGCCTGGACACATACCTTTTTAAATATTTTTGAAAAATTTCTTGCTTTTAACAAGAACTCCAGATCTTGATTCCATTGCCTCACATTATATAATTCGTATAGTTTGTTTCTGCTTCGGTATATACCAACAGTTGCCCATTCGCTAAAAGTTAACTTCGAGTTTTTATATATTTGTTTAACTTTAAAAATGTTATCAAACTCTGTAGGGAGTAAATTAAAAACTTTACAATATAGCTGATTCGGATTTAATCCGGTTATTTCTAAGTTTGCAATTTTTTCACTCACTCTATTATTAAAAAGATTAATTTTATTTTCAGTTATTGGTCTAATTGATATTTGTTTACGTTCTGCGACTGTTTTATCTATTACCGAAAACATTTGACCACAATGATCCGAGCTTAGATTAGTAATAATTTGTTTTTCGACAGTCTCATAATGCCAAAAAACATTATCTACACAAGTAGCGGACGTTTTCGTTGTACGAGTTGGTTCAGAGAACATATTAAACGAATTAAAAGATTTAAACAAGTTTAGAAGACGGAGGCTTAATGATGTCACCTGTATTATATCTATATTAAAGTCTCCGCATATGATTAAAGACTTACTATCCGAACTCAAATTATTCAGAACATCCTCCATTTTTTCTTCAAATACTTCAAAACCCCCCTACCCCTCAGGTAGAGGGGGGTCGATACACGCGTACTATAATATGTCTATTGAATTCGACGCAGGACAATGGAGCGTTCGTCGGAGAGAGCTACTATATCTGGTCGCGATTTACAACGTATGTCATTTCTTACTAATATAAGCAAACCGCCGCGGATGGCCTTCTCTCTAACGAACGAACTTGACAATTTATTGTTTTCAATATTTACTGTATTGTTACATCTCGAGATCCAGTGCTCAGTTATACACAATATATGTATATTAAATTTTTTTAGAAACAATTTTAGTTCCAGTTCTTTGTGTCCTAAGCCTTGTATATTTTGGTGTACAATATTTAATGTAAGCGGCCTAGGTGTTGTCTTGTTAAAATAATAATAAAAAATTGTATTTTATATTTATTATATTACAGAAAAATCCGTCCGAGATAGTTCCGAAGAAGTGTCAGAAGATGAAGAAGAGTCCAGTAGTCTTCCACAGCACATATCACGTTTAACAGTCCCGTCCCAAAGAACACGTCGACATAAGAGCAGTTCTAGGGCTCGTTCGTTATGCAAAGGGCAAGATGATGATGCTCCTATTAGTGAAAGTAGGGCTTCTTCACATTCTAGACATTATAGAGTCCAAAAATCTGAACTTGGCAAAGGAATTATATATGTACCAAAAGAATTTAATCCAGCGGCGTCCATAATTGCTTTAGAAACTTTAGACAATTTTAGAACCAAATGTTTTTTTAGTAAAGCAGAGGATAAGGGAAAGCAAAAAGACAATGTCACGTTGAATCTCTGTGCAGTACAGCAAGATGTAAAGGATAATGGTAAAACATCTAAAGACACGTCTGAAGATACAGCTTTTACGAATCACATGTTTTTAGCGTCCTACGATCAGGGTTATTTGAAGAAGTTTAACCAGGATAACTTAGAAAATGTGTTGAAGGAAAGAAAAAATAGAATGTTTAACACTCGCTATACAACTGACGCTGCTGTGTACAAGCAATTTGTGACAGAAAGCAGGAAACAAGACATGTTAGTAATTGGGTGCCTTATTGTTGAAATTTTCCTACACACTTATATGCGTCCCTTAAGGTTAACTAACGAAAATTTCGTAGATAGATATAATTGTTGTCGGACAGTCCTCAAGCATAATTTTAATTTGATGCCAAAGTGTGTGAGTTATATAGCGTCTTTGCTTTTGAATGTTGGTCCGCCAAGTTTGAACGCTAAATCTGAATTAGGAATGATAACAGAAGAGCCTTCAAAGAAGGTGGTAGTGACTGATAAGGGTTTGCCTCCACCCACACCGTCCCAGTTAGTCCAACCTTTACTAATGCAGCATTTGATACCATTTCCACACAGTTTTGGTCTTTTACACAATTTATGGAGTACCTTACACGAATACGAACTGACTAACAACGAATTACATATACTTTACACATATGAATGTGACGGCAATCAGTGTGAAAAATACCAGAATATAGACAAAACTAAATTATATTTTACACAAAAAATTGCTGAAGGAAAAATACAAGCTTGCATTACACATTTAGGCGTCCTTCTAAACCAAGTGACCACAGAAAATCAGTTTAACGTTCTTGATATTTTCCTTCAACATTATATACAGTTGTTGGAAAATAAAGAAACATCAGTACTCGCTGCGTGGCATTTATTTGATACGATAAGTAAGGCATTGGGACCGACGGAAACTATAAATAAACTATTGAGACATATTTTAAATTTATACGAAGATGACGATTATGTTTACGATAAATCAGAGCATAAACCTACTGATATAGATGCAGTAACAAGTGCAGGGCTAGCGAGCAAACAAAAATATGTAAAGCTATATCATCATATATTTCTTTTGCAATTGATGGTCAGACTTGGTCTTCAATGCTTCCTTGATAACTTTACGCAACACTTGGTAGAGGCAGTTGGTGGATACAAGGATGTGACTCCAGAAATTACTTCTCCAGGTCACCTCTGTCATAGTCGTGCCGTATATAATAAGAAACCAAGATATTCTGACGATAATCTGAAAAATGCTCTCACGACTACTTCTGATATATTTTCCCCAGATACATCCTACGGTTCAGAACACGTTGTTACTCCAAATGTAGAGAAAAGCATGTCTGAAGTGAATGATGGCTTAAAGGAAAAAGATCAGGACAGTAGAAGCGAGAACGAGTTATTCCATTTTGAAAATGATAAGGACAGGAATCCTAGTCGCAGCAGCAGGAGCAAATCACCGACAGGATCTTTAGACTCAAATAATAAAGATTCTAATCTCTTACAAACTCCGTCTCCAGGAACTGAATATATATCGCCGGGAAATTCTAGATTTTTTACTAATTTTTCTGCCAGTAACTCTAAAGAAACGAGTGTGATAGTGAAAGACGAAAGTGAAAATACATTCCAAGATTCTAATAGGTTGCCAACATCGCCCACTATCGATATACCTAAACCAATGTTTACAAGCTACTTGCATTTTGCTGAAGAAGAATCGCGTTCAGAAGGAATAGAACCTAAAAATGGACCGAATTTACGTGAAATTAAAAGTTTAGAGCTCATAACAAACGTGGAAAACAAAACATTTTTAATATCACAAATAAAAGAAGAAGATGGCGAACAGAATCATAATGATAAGAACGAATATAAAATTTCTGATATGAGTTCTGAAAGTCTAATATGGCTCGCACACAGATTAGGACCTGTGCTAACTTGTAGGTATATAACAAGGAATTTGTTAAAAATGCTAACATTGTGCTACATTGGAAAAGAAAATTTAGCGCCCTGGGGGAATGGTGATAAAGACGAATTTGATGAAATATCAATAGTTAGCAGCAAAGTAGTTGGCGACAAAAATGCTATGAAAGTAATCAAGTGTCTTACTTCGATTATCGGTTAGTATATTAATAAATATGCTTTAGTAGCGTTCATTTTGTTTGAAAAAATCATCCATTTATTATATAAAAATAAAATATAGATTGTTTTTGTAGATGTTCAGGTGTACATAAAACTCATAGGTAATTCATACCATACCATACTATTGTTATACCATACTAACTACAACTGTAAATTATTGTACCATACCAACCAAATTGGCTTCAATTGCCCCAAATTTGAAGTTGCTATGGTTGTTTGTTATATTCTACTCAAAACTTTCTTTCTCATTTCCGAATTCATAAGAAACTATGCACTACTTTTGACCACAGTATAAATAAATTTCCAGCAATGTACGGCGAACAGCTAATAATATTCCAATATTTACCCCACATGGGGGAACTGATCGCGTCTTGCAGACGTCGGTTGTCCACGCCGTTGGAGGGGGGAGTGGTCGCTTGTTTACAATTAATTAAGTACCTAATGCCTTTCATGTCGGATGTTAAAGTTATGGAGCAATTGCAGGTGTGTTTGATGTGTATTTTTATTATTGTAGTTCTTCTTTCTTTTTTATAATTTTAGCATGTTTTGTAAAGATTAGTTGTATTTTTTTCTAGTTTTTATTAGTACATCTCAGACTTATAACGTCGGTGCCATTTAGATCAAGCATTGTTTTTTTTGAGAATTTTGGGGAATGTGCTTAATACCTTCCAAAATCCCGTGCACAGCAGGATTGGCAAAGGCAACCTAGCTCTAAGACACCGTTCCAGAGTGAAGAAATTAAAATATAAATTTAAATATATATAATATAAAAAAAATATATCATTTCCCCTAGTGGGAATTGAACCTACAACCAGTTGCGTTTACAGTTTCACACTTGTGCCCCTGCACCACAACTCACCTCTTACATACCTTCTAACTATATTGTTAGCGTGATATCATTAATATTTTTTTTCTTCTTTATTATGGTCGAATTTAGCCTACATACCGATACATACCGATTTCAATCGTTTTCAGTCGAACACCAAATCGATTTTATATCAAGAATTCTAACATCAATACGTATTTCAGGACACATTCCTAAAAACAATCCTGCAACCTGCGTTAAGGCTGGCCTCCACTACAAAATGTGCGTATCCTAGCGGCGCTACCGCTCGTCGAGCCTTAACGCGCAAGCTATTAGATGCTTTATATGCGGTCGCACTGCGCATTGGTCCCGAAATGACTAGGAAACATTTGTGTGTACCGGCTTTACAAAGGTGGGGCGTTATATACATTATGATCGAGAAGTCATGATCGCCCTGATGTTTTTTAAACTTTTGGGCATTGTAAACTAGAGACAAAAATAATCAGAAGAAAATTCCTAATATGAAATCTGCATACCAAATTAAAGCTAACTTCAGGGCGGTCATGATTCGTCGACCGTACTGTTCTTTATTGATTGCTAAGGTATAACTTTATCAAGGCCTTCCGTCGTACCGGGACAGCGTCTCACTGTAAATTCGATGGTTGTGGGTCCGATCCCCACTTCTAATAGAACTAATTATTTTTATTTTACTCGCTCTGGTAACACGAAATGCGGCGTTGAGTTGAGTCAATCAACATGCCATGTTTCGAATTCGGGAGGATAAGGAGAATAGAGTCTTACGAGAAGGAGATCTTAATACTTGGTACTCTCTGCCCTGCTACAGTAGGCATGAAACTGAAAAAAAAAATATGTTTAATAAAACAAAATATGATTTTTTAAAGTTTATTTTGTAATCATTTTTTTTTATTGTTACGTAAACTCACTTGTATAATTATTTTTAGATTCTTCTTGACATTTGATAAAGCAACTGGCAAAACAGACAATTGGCCGAAACAAGATGAAAATAATTTCGATAAAGTAAGCAAAATTGTTTAATATGGAATATTTATTATTACTTTATTCAAATACTTATTTAAACACACCATATAATTAGTAAATGTAATTTTTCATATTTACAATTCAACAAAACTATAAAGTTACATATTATTACTGAAATTGCTTCCCTACAAAAAAATATAAATAAATTACCTCATTCCAGTCATCAGAGGCGGATTCCACAGAATCGAAAATAGAAGGATTTCTAGAAATATGCAGAGACGGTAGCACAGCTGAGTGGGCTATAAAAGATGGTAGAGTGTTTAGGGCGGACCTCCCCGAGCTCGCGTGCACGCCGCCTTCGCTGGGCGACCGGCATGATGTTACTACGCTGTCTGTGAGTGTTGTATTTAATAGTTATTGATATAAATTGATTATATTTGTATAGTTGTTAGATCCGATCCACACTCGGGGAAAAAAATTATGATTTATTAATATTTTAATTTTTTCGCTCTTGTACAACAGCAAAAGTCCGTCATTGACTTCCGCCCTTATATGCAATGCCTCGAAAAATTCGGCAGAATGTGGAAATTTAAGTATTTAGGGGGCCTAATGTTATGTTGGTCCCCTTTGTCTACCCTGCAGGTTACAGCGTGAAGCTGACCGGTTATTATTGTCTTACTCGAGTTCTTAAATAGGAAAATTCTATGGATTTCTGACGTAGTTAATAGTCGGGATACAACGTGAAGCTGAATTAAATATTTATTCTTTACAGGCCCAAGAAGAACTCCTAATGGTTTTCAATGAGGAGCTTTCTTATCAATCATATACTAAATTTACAAAATTGATAGGAACTGATAATTTGGAACGGTGTCTGAAGAATAGCGATACTATTCGCAACCTGTGCTCGAAGTATCGACAAAGTCATATGCTAAGGTTTGTGGTATTTATATGAGACTCCCTTGACTGAATGGTGATTGTGAGTTCAAATTTTACATATAACAAAACATATTATTTGACTTCCTGCTTCAATAAAATTTCATCTGTCTGGCCTACGGTTTCGATACCCACTCGGGGTTTCGATACCCACTCGGGGTTTTCAGTTCCTCGCTTTGGCAATGGCAAAGGTAAAGCGCGGTAAAGGTTAAGTTCTTCCACTGAATACGCAATACCTCCACAATTCGGCGGAAAGTGGGGAACGGAGTATCTTAACAATAGGTTCCCTCTGCCTACCCCGCTGTGTGCGGGATACAGCGATAAGCTGATTTATTTTATTTTTCTTTTTATGTATTCGACAGTTCCCCACTCCACATATCACGTCAAGATAAGAAATTCCAATCGTCATTCAGCGATGAGCCAATAAGCAAAAAGACAATAGATATACCTCAAAGACCAGAACTAAACGATCTAATATCTAGTTCAAATAGTTTCGGTTCAAATGTCACTTTAGTGGGAAACAGAATAGATGTTAGCGACTGTGAAAGTGGACCAATCGATGGTTTCGATGTGGTTTCTTATAAAATGGATGCTGTTAAAAGTGATAGGTGAGTTTTATAGTAATAATTTTATAACGTAGTAGACGTGTCGCAACGACATTGCTTGAATATAAACACAATGGTTGTGGGATTGATTCCCCCTGAGGGAATGGAAATTTTGTTTCACAATGTAAGAAGAGTGGGAGAGATATTGTACACAGGTATATTAAAAATATAATATAAAAAAATATTATGCTATTATAGCGACCCTTATTTACCCTTGGCTCTCTTTTACATTTACCTAGGGAGTAATTGTTCATACTCGTAGGTATTTTCCCAGTTTGGGTAAATAAAGTTATATTACTTTTATCCAGCATATTCTATATGCGTATAGAAAATTCCTCTTTTAATTTTTGTAGTTGTTGAAAATTGAAATGCGTAGTATTATAGTGGCAGTAGCAGTGGCATAAGCATGTGATTGTAAACTCGACGGCTGTGGGCTCGATTCCCACTCGGAGAATTAATTATTTAATATATTCACTGTTTCGCTCTGGTAACGAGGCAAAGCACAGCGTTGAGTTCCTACATTCAACACGGAATATCTCTAATTAAGAGGAGCGATGGAAACGGAGTGTTTTAAAATTGAGTTTCCTCTGCCTACCCACTTATCAGCGGAAAAAAATAAAAAAAAATCGGTAATACAATGACAATAACGTGGAAATAACGTTCAAATTAAACATAAATATATGTGTTCTGTGCTATTTAATATAATGATATTTTTTATATATATTTCTAAGACATCTTCGTGGCGATTGGCTCATCTACTGGGAGCATGAAATCGGTCGCGCGGACAAGGATACGAGGTTCAATTTGAAGCAAATAAAGCTACAAACGTTTGCCGGTCACTCACACTCAGTCAAGTCCATACACTGTCTTGACAACGAGAACAGTTTTATGAGTGGCTCCAAAGATAAAACTGTAAAACTTTGGTCTTTGAGAAATCAGGTATAATATATTTTTTTAATATTTTAAAGCGTTATTTCACACTTAGAAAAGAATACTTAATAATAAAACTAATTATAATAATACTGTTTCAAACAACAAGTCTTTTTAGGTATTTTATTGCTTGCGTTTTTCAAACTTTCGTAAATTAAATGCGCAAGTTGTTTATTTAAATTTTAATATATTTATTGAATAAAAAAAAAGTTTACTAATATCGTCATACTTATGAAAATTTTATAACATAATCAAATTCCAAGTGTAGTAATTAAGAGTGAAACAGTAAAAAAATGTAGATGTAAATTTCGGGAAACTCGGTATAGACTGCTGCTAAAAATAATTCTGTTGAAAATTTCAAAAAAAAAAAAATATCCTTAACAGGGCGACGGTAATGCAACAACCCAGTGCAATTGGACTTACACGGGCCACAAAAAGGGAGTTGTGTCTTTAACATTTCTAGAATCGCTCAGACTTGCTGTCTCTACAGACTCCGTTGTTCATATATGGGACCCCTTTATGGAAAGTGTGGTTTCTCAGGTAAAAATAAATATACTTATTTTTAGCCAAAAAAATACACAAAATCATTATATCTATAAAATCATTGCCTATGTGTTATTCTTATAAATAAGCTACATAATTGTAAAGTTTCATCTGAATCTGTTTCGTAGTTTTTGTGGGAAAGTGGAACAAACATCCATCCTGACAAACATTAACATTTATAATACTGGTCCTACTGGTACTGCTACTGGTAATGCTGGACGAATCGTGACCGCCCTGAAGTTAGTTGCAGATCGATGGTTTTTTTTCATATTATGATTGTTTCTCCCGAGTGTACAATGCGCAATAATTCAAAAAGCCTATCTTCAGGGCGGCCACGATTCGTTGACCGTACTATAAATAATTATACACATATTTTTTGCATAATTTAGGTAATTTCTTAATAGCTAAATCTCTTATTTCTTATGTGTAATTTATAGATTTTATATATGTGGGTGGGATTGATTTTCACTCGAGGGATAAAAAATATAGTTTATCCTAGCTCTGATATTGCCAATCAGTACGCAATGTCTCCTTTGATCAAAAATGAACGTTTGTTCAAATAACTGGGCGGGAAGTGAGCAACGGAGTGTTTTAGCAATAGGTCCTCTGCGTTATATTTGAATTTTAAATTGCTCGTTTCAAACTCCTCTACCTTAATTATTTATTGTTTTTTAAAAAAGAATATTACACGTCTTTATAGTTAGAAAACACAAAATCCCAAGCAGCAGTCAGCATAGTGCGCACTCTGCCGGGCCCCTCCTGTGCCATCCTGGCCGCCACCACCGACGCCACGCTGCGGGTGCTGGATGCCAGGGACACCAGGGACTGCAGGGCTCACGAGTTTAAGGTGATTTTTATTTTTTTAACTGTCGCGGCGTTAAGTTATGTAAAATATTTTTCTATCCTTAAAATTTTTCCAAATTTTAAAAAATATTGTTTTCCTTGTTTCTCAGGTGGTAACAAGCAGCACAGCGTTTATCCGCTGCATGTGTGTGTCTCCGGGGGGGCTGTGGGCATGCGCTGGGCTGTCCAGCGGCGCGCTGGTGCTCCTGGACCTGAGGACCGGTACCCCCCGAGCCGTCTGGAAGGCTCATGATGGAGAGGTTGGAATATATGAACTATACTAATGATATTTACATATGACGGGAAAAGACCCATGCTGTCATCATCAGTATTGATTGTCATACAGCAGGCGTCGCCTGTGAGTAATGCTGGATAAAGACATGCGTCGTCTACTTGACAGTGCAAAAGCGACGGTTGTGAGTTCAATGCTCAATTAGGGGAATTTCCATTTCCTCGTTTTGGTAACGAGGCAAAGCGTGGCGTTGATTTATTTTATTGCTTATTTGATTTATTTGTTTAGTATTTTTTATATTGTAGCATGCTGTAATCACGTTAAAAGATGCGTTAAGTCTTCTTAAGCTTTACTATGTTTAACCCTCTCTTTGTTACTGTCTTATATCATAATTTCAGTTGTAGATCAAATTAATGAATTAATTAAATATAAATATTTTATAGGTGCTTCGTCTCGCCGCTGTTGATGACTATCGCCTCCTCAGTTCTGGCTTGGACCAAGTTACGGCGTTGTGGAGGGCTGATGATGGCGAACTTATAGCACATTTGAAGTAAGTATTTTAGATTATATAGCTAGTTTTTATTTAATCTATAAACAATTGATTTTTAAATTATACCAGTCGATGGCACCATGTAGAGGGCACCAGTTTGAAGCGTAAAACAAAAATCATGTTATAAATTTTATAATATATTTTTCTTCAATATCTTTGATGTCATCACTAATAAAAGTATAAATTTCTGTATTATTATTTTTTCAGCTGTATCTCGCATACAGCAGGGTAGGCAGAGGGAACCTATTGTTAAGACACTCCGGTCCCCACTTTCCGCCGAATTCTGGAGTCATTGCGTGTTGAGTGTCGGAACTCAATGCCGCGCTTCGCCTCGATACTAGAGCGAAGAAATCGAAATTAAAATTTAAATAAATATTTCAATTCCTCGAGTGGGGATCGAACCCACAACGGTCACGTTACAGTCACATCCTTGTGCCCCTGGGCCACGACGGCCTCAAAATAAATAAAAATAGTAACATAAACTAATTTTCCGCCCAAATCAGAGGCAGCACAGAACCAGTACACTGTCTATCCGTCTATTACAACGAGCTTATATCGGGAACTACGAACAATCGCATCGGCGTCCACACTTCGTTAGACCAAGACGCCTCCTTCTCTAGTACTAAATTAAGATCTGATACATTCAAAGGTGTTTTAACTTGTATGTCTGTTTTACCACTAAATAGATTACTTTTGTTGGGCAGTGATAATGGCAACATTAGTTTACTTTGTTGATCTCGAATTTACTTTTTTTTATACTCTTAAGTTTTTTAAAAATATTTTCTATCTCTTGAGAATTTTCTTAATAGGCTGTTCCAGCTTTAGACTCAAGGCCGACGCTTTATTACATCAGCTTAATTACAGTTAAACGTTAATTGATATCTTTGAGTGGCAACGGGAATTAAAATATTGTAGATCGCTAGGCTGGTACCTGGATTGTTTTTCTAAGAAATATATATACGTTAGTTAAGCTTAAGCATATATATTATATTTGAAATGTATATGATATAAGATATATTTTCACAGGGTTTGGATTTTAATTATAAGGTGAAGTCATTCCGTACATAAACTGAAAAAGTAAAGTATATAATATACTGTAGAAACTCAATTATCCAAGCCTCTATTATACGGATTCGCGATTATACGGATTATCCATTCTGTATTATTTGCCGATGTAGAACAGTGACGTCTGATAAACTAATAAAGTCTAATCAATACCATAATACGTATATAGAGGCTGTTGTAGTACAGTGGCAGAGTGTCTGACAGAAAACGGTTCAGTTGTAGATTCGATACCATCTCGGGAGAAAACTAAAAGCCACTCATCACGCAGATATTCGTTTATCCGTACGCTTATGGACAAAAGAAAAATCCGTTAATCGAGTTTCTATTGTATCTAAAACATAATTCTTTAACAATATTAGCTTATGAATACAAGGAAAGTAGGTACAAATAATTTGTTACCAAAGACATAATTTGCAAGTGTTTTTTTCTTTTAAAATTGTATTTTATTTTTTTTTGTTTTCATCTAAAGTACGAGTATTTACGCTAGTAAATAGTAATAAGAAGTAACATTTATAATTATAAAAATAACATTGTATAATATAATAAAAGACATAATAATTGATTAATATAATAAATAGGATGTACTCGTGATTGAGAGGGTGCTGAGTTAAGTCCCTTTCTATTTCCTAACAAATTTATGACAAAACATTTTTTTCTAACTTCATATATATTTATTTGAGTTCCACCACATACTTAATAGACAGTATCTCGAATTCATAAGGGCGTGAAAAACAGTGGATTCTAGGGCCCGTGTTTATATACCGCTCTTAAGTCTGAGATCGATCTCGAGATGGGAGAGATATATAACTTATGAATGAAAACGGCATGTTCAGATCGATCTCAGGCGCGAGAGTGATTTATAAATACAGGCCTTCCTTCTCACTACCATTCCTTCCCATTACCATTACCTTCTCATTACTATATAGAAGATACAGTATACATAATAATATTGTTTTTTTTTGCAATATATCAAAATATAAAATTATATTATTTTAAGGCTAATCTCAAGTCATAACCTAAAAATACTTTTATTTCTTATTATTTCTTAATAATCATGTTACATTTTGTTTGTTCATTAAAGAAAAAATCTAAATTGATTAATATTTTAATCGATTTTTTGTTCATTCGTGAACAAATTAATTTATTATTGAAGGAAATAAAATTACTTTTTTGCTAATCTAGATAACATCAAAATAAATTCCTTTTTATATTCATATTTATACTGTGTGTTCATGATTATTTATAAGTATTTTTTCTTTATAATCTTAAATTAAAAGTTACGTTCCTTTAATATTAATTTAGTGCACATTTGACATAATAATGACTGAATGAATGATTTTTATTTAGTGTTATGTGATATCACAAACAAAGTATTGTTTCACCATTCTTAGTTTAAGATAAATAATAATGCATTTTTTTATAGTGATAGTATTTTATATTTTTTTTATAGTTAGAAAAGTTATAGTGATTAAGTATCTAATTATATCTCGAGCACATACGGCCGCACTCAGTGATGTTAATTAACTTTTAATGTCAGTTAAATCTTAATTGATGTCCCTGAGTGAGATAGCCAATTAAAAGCAATTATATATGGTTTCTCAATATCAGCAATGCAACTATGTAAACTGTATTGAATTGAATAGTAACATTTATTTTGTCTATATGTCATTTATTTATATTGAATTGAATAGTACAATAATTTGTCCGTCTATTTATGGAGAAATAAATAGACGGACAAATTATTGTATTAAAGTAGCTTTTATTGCCACTAAATTAATATATTTTAGGAGATACTTCTTATATAGAGATATATAGGAAGTATTTGAATAAAAAAATTCGATATATACATGCATACATCGAGAAGTTAAGTTTGTATAATATTGAAAGTAATAGTAAATGTAAAATAAACAAATTATCACAAATGGGTGCCAAGTTATAAATCATAAAGCTATTTCCCTCAACCCTATATTATAAATCTTGTACATTCAAAAAATATGTAATTACATATTATATTATAGAAAAGGTTTAATTAATTACTTACATATATAGATATATAAACGTATGTAAGTCATGTTGTATGTTTTGTAAATTTGCACGTTCCCTATGTTTGTATTTAGTTTTAGATGTATTTTTTGTAATAAAACTATTTTTAGAACTGAAAACTTTTTTAAATATTTACATTTCCTAAAACATACTAAATAAAACGATTTCCATTCGGGTCATGAATATTGATTTAAATCATTATTTAAATCACTTGCTTATTTCTTTTTAAAAACATGACGAGAAGAAACGAAGCAGATTAAACCAAAATATTGATTTTTTTAATGTCATGTAGCTTATAAGGTAAGCTAATATTATAAGGTAAGGTAAGCTAAGTAATTTTAAAAATATTTAACTAGTTTTTTCAGACAAATAAGTCTGAAAAAACTAGTTAAATATTTTTAAATTAAGTTAAAGTTTATCTCATATTTTGTATGATCTTAATTTTTGAGACTATATTCTTCATTCGTACCAATTTCGGGTTGTGGGTCAACGAGAAACACAACTTATAAAAATTGTGAAACTTAAACCTATGAAATGTATATTTTTTTTATTTTGTGCCTAATTTCATAAATAACTTTAGGTCGGGAAGTACTCGTTTCTTTACGTTTTTTATAAATGCTCGTATCTTTTGATTGCGTTCCTTTAGATGCTTGACTTTCCTGACCATAGACCTAAATATTTCATATCAATTTCAGCTAGATGATATGACTTCATGATCAATGGTCTTGACAGAAGGAGCATAAATTATTATGTAAAATATTAAATTATTATGATGTACGGAACCCTAAAAAATATATTTAGAATACTATTATTGACGTTGCATTACGTAACAAAAATAACTGTACATATTTATAAAAATGGCAATAGAGTTAAAATATTATATTAAATCATAAATCAAATGTGAGTCAAAGTTATCGCAATACACTAGCAGGATACCTGCCTAATTGCCGTACCTATAAATAAATACATGTGCAGACCAATGTTATTGGGTAAAAGAAAATATTCGATACGACATACGAATTACTTATAGAGGCATTACGTTTTTCTAAAGAACTACATTATATATAATTTAGAATGGGTTTTTTGTATTATATAGAGTATTTACATGAATAATTTTATATTTGAGAAAGTCTATTTTTAAGCTTTGAGTTTTGTATGTTTTCTGGTAACAAGGCAAAGCGCGGAGTTGACTTCCTTCACTCAATGCGTAATGTCTTGAGAAATGGGCAAAAATATAGGAACGGGAGTCCCTTAACGAAAAGGAACAACTAACTTATCTTGAACACTGGTAAGATGCCGCATCAGTGGCGGGTTAGCTTTATAATTATTAATAGGGGTCTATTTACAAGGGAAGGGGCAGTGTTCAAGATTGTGGTAGTTATAGGGGCATTAAGCTTATGAGTCATACCATGAAGCTCTTCGAGCGCATGATCGACCTCAGGCTCCGCCGAGAGTGTACTGTCTCTGAGTCTCAATATGGATTTCAGCCAGGATCGGGCACCATGGACGCCATTTTCGCCCTCAGAACTTTGATGGAGGCATACAGGGAAAAAAGGAGAGCTCTGCATGTGGCCTTTTTAGATCTGCAGAAGGCCTTTGACTGTGTGCCTCGTCAGTGTATCTGGTGGGCATTGCGATCCAAAGGGATCCCTGAGGCCTATATTGAGATTATCAGAGACATGTACCACGATTCCGCTTCTATGGTTAGGACTGCTGTTGGCGATACTAGACCCTTCCCGATTACAGTGGGGGTTCACCAGGGCTCGGCTCTTAGTCCGTTCTTATTCAATGTAGTGCTCGATACTGTCTCGGCTCACATCCAGGACCAGCCTCCATGGCTGATGATGTATGCCGACGACATAGCACTCATTGCCGAGAACCGACTGACGCTGGAGCGTAAAGTGAACCTCTGGAAGGGTACGCTTGAGAACGGCGGTCTTAAACTAAATGTGTCGAAGACAGAGTACATGGCCTGCGGGAGCCGGGACTCGAGCACCATCCTTATAGGTCCTGAGCCAGCCGTTAAGTCGGAGAAGTTCAGGTACCTTGGATCCGTTATGCACGAGTCTGGAGGCATCGATCACGATGTCCAAGGCCGGATAAGCGCTGCCTGGGCCAAATGGCGGGAGGTCACTGGTGTGGTCTGCGACCGCAGAATACCGCTCAAGCTCAAGGGGCTGATATACAAGAGCATCGTCCGACCGGTTCTTTAATACGGCAGCGAATGTTGGCCGGCACTATCTCGGCACACTCAGGAGCTTCACGTCACGGAAATGAAGATGCTGAGGTGGATGTGCGGCGTAACGCGGTCTGACCGCATACGCAACACATTCATTCGAGGTAGTCTTGGGGTCTGTGACGTAGCGGATAAGCTCCAAGAGCGTCGCTTGAGATGGTTTGGCCACGTTACGCGCCGGCCTAAGAACTATGTCGGACGCAAGTGCCTTGCTATACCAGTTCCTAGAGCGCGACCTCCCGGACGCCCAAGGAAGCGCTGGTTGGATGTCGTGATGCAGGACATGAGAGCCAATGGTCTAACCACCGAGGACGCAAAAGATTGTGCAAAGTGGAGTAGGTTGAGTAGGAAGGCAGACCCTGGTAATTAATGCCCTGGGATTAATGTCAGGAAGAAGAAGAAGTCTCTTAACGAAAAGGGTCAGGCTCAGGGGTAAGGGTCTTAACATTACGTTTCCACGTTTGCCTACCTCTGCCTGTCTTTGTACAGCATAAAGGTAAAAAAAAACAAACATTTAACATTACATTATTTATTTAATCGTGACTAACAGACCTTAGGTTCATTTTCTCAAATGATATGCCCGACACATGAATGGGCGCGGCCATTTGATATGAAATTTAAACTAGTTCACGCAAGGCGGCATACCTGTGACATACGAGTAGGTGTACTAATACGTACAGACTACAGTCGTTCACTCAGTAACTTGGCTGTCGTGTGGCCTACATTTCAACGAAATGCACACCTTCGTTTTGACGCGGCGCCTGCGCCTGTACTTAGTTTAAACTAATTATTAGTTACGTTGTTAGTAGTTGCACGTATCAATTTTATAGGTTAATGGAGATTGGAGCTGCATCTAATTGTTTCTTCTATTTATTTATATACTTTTTTATACCTGCTTCCTTTTGTTTGCGGGAGATGTGTATACAGATTTTAAAGGCATTGTTTAATTTCTCGCTGTATTCATATGCACATAGCAGTGTAGCTAAAAGGTACTTGGGAACCTCATACTCCTATGAACCTTCCGTTCCTATTAAGACACGTTCCCTATTTTCCATCCACTACACTGGTACCTGTTCATCGTCGCGCATTGCCTCATTACCAAAACTCGCGGAAATGAAATGTTAAATATTTGATTTCCGCGAGTGGGAATCGAACGTTGACTGGTTTCGGATTAATTCCTTCACTCGCGAACCTATAAGAGTACCGTTTTTTTCTATTTTAGGTACGGAACCCTTAAATGCATTCACACAAAAAACCTGAAATACAAAATCTGGCCACATAATGCATGTGGGTTGACCAAAAAATCGACTAATTACGCATTTATTAATACTAAAAGGAAATTTCAAGGTAATTTTTGACACCTTCAGCCAGTTTTGACGGATACGAATCTATTCAGTATATCTATTTAATCCCAGTAATAGGCTCCTAGTAGGTTAATTTTGTATGGACTAATTGGATAATGACCATTTATCTAGAGGGAGGCGAATGACAAGAATGCGAACCTATGTATTATTAATAAATAATAAATATGATTTTCTGTATGTATTATTATTGAGGCAAAACGCAGCGTTGAGTTCCGCCACTTAACCTCTAGAATTCGGCGGAAACTGAAGAACGGAGTGTCTTAACACTAGGTTCCTTTTGCGTATCTTGCTGTGTGCGGGATACAGCGTGAAGTTAAAAAAAAACCATTAAATCAACTTGCCAGTGCAATATCCAAAAACAACATATCACAATATTTCTCAATATCTAAAATCAATGTGAGGTTTTTGTAAACGAAGGCTGCATTCATAGGAAGGATTCTATAGAATCGATTATTCTATATATGTAGCGTCTGGTATCGATGTTATTACTAAATTCACCCCTAATCCATACATTACTTTCATGCGAGGGCCGCGTAGGACAAGTGTGTCGAATCCTTGGTTTCGAAATTGTATCAAATGTCCAATCCGCGCAGATAAATACCGGCAAAAGGGCTAAACTCGCCATAGTGTCTCAGACCACACGAACAGCGCACGCGACAGTCATGTACACTAAGGTATATTGTTTTTTTGATTAATAATTTAAAATTAAATAATAATATGAACGATTTGTTATTAATTTCAAAAAGTACAATTTCTTCGTTTTAAGATAAATTTTGCAAATTAGTTGTAAAAACACTTTTAAATATGACCATCTTGTTGTAGGAATTAGAGTGATTTTTCGGTAGATACAGATATTTTCTAATATTTTTAATTTGTACCAGTTATTTATTTTGTGCTGCGCGTGCGCGTTGGCGACGGCTGCGCCTGGTCTCCTGGACGGTCTGGGCTACGGAGGGGGGCTGTCCCACTCGTACGCGGCACCCATTGCCGTAGCTGCACCAGTTATTAAGACCATCGCAGCCCCTATTGTCAAGACAATAGCCGCTCCAGTATGTATAATTTTTTTCCCATACACATAGGCAGAGGGAACCTAGTGTTAAGACAAGTACTTTTTTGCTTGTATATAAAAGTTCATGATTTTAATAGTACTTTTTATGGATTCGAATAGGTGCTCAAAGCTGAACCTATCGACCCGAACCCCGCTTACAGCTACGCATATGGAGTAGCCGACCCTCACACTGGTGACCACAAAGACGCCCAGGAGACCCTCCAGAACGGTGTCGTCCACGGCTCCTACAGCCTGGTGGAACCTGACGGCCACCTCAGGAAGGTGACTTACACAGCTGACAAAATAAACGGTTTCAACGCAGTCGTTGAAAGGAGCGGTGCTAGTCACGCTGTAAGTATTCAATAGATGAAAGTCAATCATACTTTTTACTTTGGTGTTTATTATTTTGACAACTATATTAATTGTTTATTATTTTTAATATTATTAACTATATTAATTGAAATATTTTTTATGAGTTTTGTTACATATATTTTAGATTTGCTTTATTCTGTTCTTTGTTCTTTAAAAAATGTACTTTCTTCTTATAAACTTTAAATTATGGCAACAAACAATAATATATCAACAATTATGTTATGGAATTCTTATATTACAGGCGCCTGTAGCACTAGCCCACGCGCCCATCGCCGTGGCCCACGCCCCGGTCGCCATCGCCGCCCCCATCGCCAAATACTCCCTACCAGCTTTAGGACACCCCTGGCGCTAGTCACACCACCCACCCCTTGTCGCATCGCTGACCAACAACGGACAGGAGAAACTTGGAGATAGATTAGCAGACACTTGTTATTGTCTCCGTAGTTTACAAACTGATAGCTCAATAAAGGACGAAAGCTGAACAAAGCGTCGTCCAGATAGTCGGAGCTGTCAGAAATTGAAAAGGAATTCGACTGTAATATTATATGTAGTTTCTACAACTGTTTTCTACTGTGTAGAATAGGTTGGGAAGATGTTTTTTTGGTTTTTAATGGAATGTTTATATAGATGGCCTAGGATCATTGTGAGATGATGATGATGATGGGACTTGCTTAGTCAGCGATGCAACAATGTCCACGACCTCGCCGTGCGCCGATTGAAACTCTCCTATTCTTTAATTTATTTAGTTCTGCTTTGACTGTTGCTACGGACTTGATCTTGACGCGTTGTATTACTTACATGTAAATATAATGTGTACTTAGTTTTTAAATAAAATGCCATTTAAACGGTGATCACTTATGTTTTATTTTTTTTTCGAGATAATACGCGAAAAAGGTCCTTCGACTTTTATTTTCTTGGATATATGTATAACTAAAAAGGGAAACTATTTAATTAGGTATATTTTATATTAGTATTAAAGCCTCAGTGATTCTGGACAGAAAATGGATTTCAATCGTGTATCCAGAATCCTCTTTTTAATTCCTCTAGAATTCGTCTCCAGTAGTGGGCAGCGGAGTGTCTTAAGACTAGACTCCTCTGCCTACCCTGCTACATGCGGGATACGGCGTGAAGCTGAAAAAAAAAGCAGGAAAATGAATATAGTAGATAGATAGAATAAAGATTGAGACAGCTATACTCCACAGCAATTAGGCAACATAACGCGAAGTATTTGTGCTGAATATGTCAGATTGAAATCAATACGTTCGAGAAATATCTACATATATTGGTCAGATCGTATTAGTACATTTATTTATGAACTTGCATAAAACTAGTTCGCAATTTGATATATGACCTAAAATGGCGTAAGCAGCGGCTAGAATAAATGCAATTGACCGACATATACTACTGCGCTGGTTTCCATGGTGTTTGCATTTTGTGGTATACATTATAATACTTTTGGGGAGTGGGAGTTTGAGTTCCGACCCTGAACACGAAACGCTTCCAAAATTCGGCGGAAAATGAGGAACAGAGTGTCTTAACACTAGGTACCCTCTACGTACCCTGCCACATGCGCGATGCAACGTGAAAATGTATTCAATCTATTTTGAAATATATAAAATATCAACTATAAAATATAAATAAATAAAATATCAACACGAATATGGCGAAAATTCATAATAATTGCTATGCAAGTTATTCTTATTCAGTAGAAATTATTAAACTATATCAACTTATTTTTACAAATAAGTATATGGCGCAATTACCAAAGATAACTTCCATATCTTGATTTCATAGATTAATCCAATATAATTAAATAAAATCGGAGCCCGTTTCCGTTACTTCTCGTATGGAGCTAAACGTTATTTATTGCGCATTCTGCGGTCGAAGTGCAATACCAGACCGCCTTGGCTCCACAATATTACCCAAGTTACATTTTTATAGAGTATTTATTAGCTGAGGTATACATATACATGTATGGAGTATCAATTTGTTTATAACAAATTATTTATCATATTTAGCTTAGTTACCATCGGAATAAAATTGTTTATTACTTTATAGTACGAGACAGGACATGATATTAAGAAGACCAAGAATAAAAATAAAATAGATTATAATATAGACAACGCTACAACTTTTAATAATCTACATTTACAACTATTAGCATTAAAAAAATTAGAAAATATTTTTTTTATTGCTTTACACAAAAACGACAGGGCACTATCAAGCATTCAAAAAGAAATCACCTAAATCACCCAAAATAAACCAAGCCCGCCTTTAAAATGTATCTACGTACTGGTATTTTTTCTATGTATTTTCCGGTATTTTTTTCACCTTCGACCATTTAGACTTCCATTCAATTTATTATGCTTAATTCCATCTCAATTAACAACACATTTATTATCTCATATAGATATCCTGTTCTGCTGTGCCCATTTGGCGATAGGTCGTGCGATATGCTCGGCACGAGGATGGGCACGAGGTCCTCGAAGAAGGGCTAGGGCATCACGTAGCTGGTTGGAGGGCGCGCCCGCAGCCACTGCTTGCGCACATCCGCAGACCGCGCCACGTAGGCCTTCCCACATCTCTGGACCACCGTCTAGTCTGTGATTCAATATCTATTTATGAGGCCGTCGTGGATTATAGCGGGAATTAATTATACTAATTTACTCGCTCTGGTAAGAAGACAAGCGTGGTGTTTAATTCCGTCATTCAACACGGAACTTCTTGAAAGTCTGTGATATGAAAGTGGTACGTTTCTTGCTATAGGGGAAAAAGAGTGTAAAATAAAAGTAAAATGTAACGTCAATAAAAGATACAGGTATAAGGGTAAAATGCATTACGCATTTGTCCCTTGTTACCAACAATTTTTCAAATCTATAACATTTTAAATAAGCTCTAGTTTTTTTAAAACTTTTTCACTTGTTTATACTTTTTAAGCGAAGAGTGTAATAGTAGAAAATTAAGATGAAATATGTAATTATCACCTGTCCAACATATGAAATGCTTTAGCAGCGACCAGGAACTGTCCCATACGATAGCTGTCGTTCGCCACTAGTTGCAACAGCGCGAAGCTATCCGGTGTGCCGGCGGACTAGAAATATAGATTTATAATTCGTATGATATTGATAAACCATAAGCAGCTATTAAATTTCATGAGGCTAGTCATGGTGCAGAGACAGGTTGTGGGTTCGATTCCTATTGGAGGAAATGAAATATTTATTATTTTCAATTCTTCGCTCTGATGCTGCGGCACAGTGTCTGACTGTAAACGCGTACTGCGGAAAGTGAGGAAAGGAACGTCTTGTGAACCTTAGGCTCCCCCTCACTCTGCCTACCCTGCTAATGCGAGATATAGCTTGAAACTGAAAAAAAAGAACGAAATTTTACGAAGATTCACCTTAACACATATTTCCCACGCGAGGTGAGCCTCCTTATTCATAACATGGCATCGGCAAAGACAAGCCAGGTAAGTGAAAGAGTTCCTTAGATTCTCATCTTGGATGGCCAACAAACTCTCTTCAGCTTCTCTATAGAATCCAGTAGCAACTTTCGCCTAGAATTGATGATTATAAAATATTTTAATGTTAACATTTATTTGCTGTTTCGCCAATCAACACGCAATGCCTGCATAATTCGAGGGAATTAAGAGGTAAAGGGAAGTGTCTTAAAGAGCACAGAGTGTCTTAACACTAGCTTCCTAGGTTTCCATTGCTTGCCCTGCTATGCACGAGATACAGCGTGAAAGCAATAAACAAATAACACATTTCGTACATTATATTTATATTTACATCTTACCTGTGCGTAATTGAAGTTGAACGTGTCATCGTTGACGAAAAAACTCTTGATAGAGTTCAGGTACACCAGCACCTCTTCGAATTGTCCAGCGAGGAAGTACGAGGAGGCCATACATTGACGGCCTGGTATGGTGTCGCATTCAGACGCTGAGCTACCGACGAGGTGGAAGCTTTGTTGTGCCAGTTTCATTTGTTCTTCCTTAGAAAACAAATTTTAATAATAATATTAATGTATGTATATACATATGTAATACGTGTGCATTATGCTAATACATGTATATTTTATAATTCATCTAATTAATTAAAAGTAATTCTGTTTTTTTCTTCTCATTGTATCCCGCACATAGCAGAGGAGGCAGAGGGAACCTAATGTTAAAACATACCATTCCTCACTTTCCGCCCAGTTAAAAGTAATTAAAAATTTTGTATATCTATGGTTTCATACAAAAATGAAATTTAATTTAATTTTGAACTTTTCCCTCAACATAATGCTTAATATCGTGAAAACTAAAATGAATATAATATATTCATTTTATGAATACGTTAGAATTCGTATAAAAACAACTCACATCACCAGTTTCATTGTACAGGCGTACAGCTACCACCGCCCTAAGTATATAATGGAGAGGCGACGTGGGCTGCAGGGGCTCCAACAGAGCCCTAGCTTCCAACGGCTCGCGGTGCCGCAGCCTGTAGCCAGCGAGGTTTAGACGAGCCTCTGGCACCACATCTACTAGTTCTGGAAGGACCTGAGAGATATATTGTATCGATTATTTATGTAAGGTTTAATTTATTGTTCAGTTCAAACTCTTGTGGCGCAGTGACACTGCGTGTGGCTATGAGTTCGATTACTACTCGGAGAAATGAATAGGTTATCTCCGCTTATCTTGTAACAGGCGGAATGTAGTGCTAAATAAAACTTACTGTGACATTGCATTAAAATATTGTAATAATTTTAATGTTATATAGCAAAAATATTCACTTCTAGAAATATATATTTTCCTTTTTATGTAATAGTTTCCGTGGTTGTGGAAATTAAATATTTATTTAAATGTATATTTCCATTTCTTTGCTCTGGTGTCAAGGCAAGAGTCGAATCCCACCAGATAGCACGCAATATCCCAGAATTCGGCGGAAAGTGGGAACCAGAGACCTTTTGATACACGTGTGAAGCTGATTTTTGATTTGAGTTTGATTTCCATATTCTGACTATTTGCGATAGTATCTACTTTAAAATATTTTCAATGTTAAATTTATAATATAACAAGTGGGCCCGAACGCGGCTACGCCCGCTTGAACTATACGATTATTTATTAAATATATTTATGAAATTCTTTTCGGTTTTCAATAGAATTTGTAAGAAAATATAAGCCTAAATAATTAAAATAAGTTAAAAAAGAATAATAAGTGAAGATTTATTATTAGATAAAATATCTGAGTAACCGAAATGAACAAACGAAAAAAGTAAAAGTAACTAAAGTAAATTCTTAATATTAGAAAAAGTACTTAAAGTTTGCCGTGCGCGCGTACTAAACATTTTTCTATATTAAATAATTAATATAAAATCCCAAATGATTAAAATTACGATATTTTAAGTGTATAACATTGGTATAGATAACCGAACTGAGATAAATTAATAAGTAGTAATCAGCAGCAATTAAAATTATTAAAAATTAAGCATTAAATAAAAATTAACAGTAATTCGAAAATATATAAAAATTTACAAAACCATCAAAGTCATCTGCCCGTTCGCGTCGGTCCTACTATACCTACCACTCGTAGGCTAGGTCATTCCGAATCACTGACATCTCCTTAATTATTTATTAAATTGTTATACAGTAAACCATTTTACGTATAATTCCCATCTAGATGAAATGGTAAAAGTGACTATTACATTTATTTTCATAAGGATGAATATCAAATTATAGAAATCATATAATTTTGTTAATGTATACAAATCTATATCTATAGTATATATCAACGCGGACTTTTTTAAACAATATTTAAGGGACAATATTTCTGGAGAATATTGTTTTTGTGTCTCATAAGGTTGATCGGCGCGCGCCATGTATGCGTTAAGCAAACTTATTTTGGGTGACGTTTTCTAACAACAAACTTTGCAAATCGTTGCTTAGCAACGGCGGTTGTTATTAACATGGCGGAATAAATTGCATGTCAAATTATAATAAGTATTTTAATATATTGATAAATATCGAAAATATCACAAATATGAGAAAAAAAGTATCCTATGTTCATCCCGAGACCCTCAAGTATCTCTATATGAGTATTTAATCACAATTAAATGAGCGGTTTGGCCCTGATTGCGTAAAAGACAGACAGACAGACAGACAGAGGTACTTTCGAATTTATAATATAGGTATGGATATTTATTAAAAAAAATATAGTTTTTCGCTGTCACTCCCACATAGCAGAGTAGGCAAATTGAACTGGGAACCTAGTGTGAAGATTCTCCGTTCTTTTCTTTTTAATTCCGGAGGTATTGCGTGGTGAAACGTCACGCTTTGCCTCTTTACCACAGCCATGAAATGAGAATGTTAAATATTTCCTCGAGTGGGAATCGAACCCACAACTTATCGTGGGTACAGTCTGACGCATATGTCGGAGTCATCAAAAATATATTTTTTAATATAAAGTCTATATTATAGACAATTAAATAGTTCGTGTTTCAATCATAATTATCATTGCACGTATAAAGATAACGTCGACATTACTGCTTATACACGAAACTTGGGTAGTATGAAAATAATGTGCGAACAAAGCATACAGAGAAAATTCTATTTTATAAAAATAAAATAAATTATTTAAATTTTAGTCATGGAAGTCGAGGAAGTAGTAAGACGAGCTGTCAGTCTTCAGGAAGCATTTACCATTATATTGTTATCAATAAGCTTTACCGGCTACCTCTTTCCAAGACAAGCCCACGTTGAAGGTAAAAAAGTACCTACTTTTAATTCACATTAAATATTAAAATTTAAAGTTTTGTCCAAATCATCTCCTCGAGTGGGGATCGAACTCACAACCAGTCGGTTTTACAGTCACACTTCGTGCTCCTGCGTTACGACTGACCTCATTTCTGCTTTCACGTTTATCATTATCGCCGACAGATATGCGAAATCATTCATTAATAGTATTTATTCAATTTCAGATGGTTACGAATACGATTTCATAGTAGTCGGGTCTGGGACATCGGGCAGTGTGATTGCAGCTAGACTCACAGAAAATAAAGAATTTAAGGTTCTTGTCGTCGAGGCCGGTGGAGAACCGCCGTTGCAATGCATTGTCAGTATTTTTATTTTTCTGTTTTTAAAGCTATTTTCTGGTCCCGTAGTTAGTACATCTGAGATTTGAAAGTTAAAGCAGTGCCCGTGAAGAGTTTTATACATATATGAACAAAACATAACCGTAACGTAACAAGGCAAAGCGTGGCGTTGATCTCTACCAGTACCCCTCAACACGCAATGCTTCAAAATTCGGCGGAAAGTGGAGTCTTCTAACACTATGTTCCCTCTCCCTACCCTGTTATATGCGAAATACACCATGAAGCTATATCCCATATGGTGAAAGTCATGTCAGTTGTTCATGTTTATAATATTAGTAAGACATTTTTAAATCTTCGATTTAATTTAATATTTGATTTATTTTCAGACGCCAGCCTTAATACCATTTACGGCTAACTCTTTTATAGATTGGAACTTCACATCCCAGAACGACGCCTATACATTGAAATGTCGCAAAGATAGTGTTCTGCGCATGATTCAAGGGAAAGTTCTCGGAGGTTCTAGTTGTTCAAATTATATGTTTTATAATCGAGGAAGTCCAAAAGATTTTGATCAATGGGCAAAGATTTCTGGTGACGATACTTGGAAATGGGAAAACGTACTACCGTACTTTAAGAAGAGTGAACTGTTACAAGATCAGGAAATTTTAAGATCACCTGATGGAGTTTTCCACGGCACCGAGGGATATGTAAAAGTTTCGAGGGAAGTAAGTAACGACACCGACGGTTACCTTAGATCTTTTAAAGAATTAGGATACCCCGTGATAGCAGATATTAATGGGGATAAATTTCAAGGTTATACTCAGACCATGTACACCGTCGGCGATAATTATAGACAAAGCGCAGCATATTGTTTCTTTCCTCCAGCACAAAATAGGCCCAACCTGCACCTTTTGAAAAATTCACTAGTTACCAAAATTACTTTCGATAGAAGTAAAAGGGTAAACGGAGTACAAATTGTAATAGACAACAAAAAAAAAGTAAATGTACGCGTTAGAAAGGAAGTCATTTTAAGTGCAGGAACTATAAATAGTCCGAAGCTCCTCATGCTGTCTGGTATCGGACCTAAGGAACACTTAAAATCTTTGAATATAAAGATTATTAATAATTTACCGGTTGGTAAAAATTTCCAAGATCATGTAGTAGTACCAACATACATACAAATGGAAAAAACAAACATTCCTATCAAGCCACGTAACCCAAACATTTACCCATTTATTACCGTCACAGGATTCGTCGCTTTAAACGAGAGTCAAAAATTTTCAGATTACGAAGTACAAATTTATATTTTGCCTCACGACTCCGTACTCCCACTGCAATTCTTCGCTTATGACTTTAAATACAAACGAGACATAAGTGAGATATTTAGAGAAAAACGTGAAAGCAGAAACGTTAGCTTAGGTTTACTAATGAACCTGCATCCAAAGTCTCGTGGTGAAATTCTTTTACGCAGTGGAGACTATAAGGATCCACCACTTATTTACACTGGAGCTTTTTCAGAAAAAGATGATATAGATAACACTGTCGCTTATGTTAAAGACTATTTAAGAGTGCTCAACACAGAATATTTCAAAAGCGTCAACGCTGCTCTAGTGGATCTGACGAACGGTCGGTGCGGACGGTTTGACAAGGATAGTACAGATTATTGGCGATGCTATTCCCTTTGTATGATGAATACCGCTTTTGATTATATAGGAACATGCGCCTTAGGAACTGTAGTAGATAGTAAATTACGTGTAAAAGGAGTGAGAGGATTGCGAGTGGCTGATGCCAGCGTCATTCCACTAGGCCTTAGCGGCAACGTCCACGCTCCTGCTATGATGATCGGTGAAAAAGTATCAGATATGATTAAAAATAAATATAAATAATTTGTTATTGACTGTTCGTTCTTATATGTATACTGCTTACCTTTAAAGCTCCCTCGCCATTTTTGAAGACAACCAGGTTATGTTTTACTAAATCTTGTCCAAATGTGTGTTGATCTGAAGATATTTGTTTCAATTCGTTTTCGGCAGCTTTACCATTGTACAATCTAAAAAAATCTCAATGATTTGTTAACTCAACACACAACGCCTCCAAAATTCGACGGAAAATGGGCAACGAAGTATCTTAACACTAGGTTCTCTCTACCTAACCCGCTGTATGCGGGATACAGCGTGAAGCTGTTTTTTATACATACTAAAAGTAAAAAGTCTCACCTAAATAAATTACATGCCTTCAGATTCCCCGCCATTGTAGATGTTGGGTGCTGCGCGAGGTACACTCCCAGGACTTCTTGTGATACATCATAATAGTCCAGTTTATAGTAACATAAAGCCACATATACATTGAGAGCCATACAGGTACTGAAACAAAAGTTAAGAAATAATTAATTATAAGTGGAATACTATATAGAATCAATCTAGTTCCAATACTATAAATTAATTAAAAAATAGTTTAAATAATAATTACTAAGTATCTGTAATATATCTGTAAAACAACATTATCATAAATTTTAGTAACTAGGAAGACTAGAGTCTACAATAAAATAGTTAAACATTATATTTATATATATATTTTAAATTATTCTTTGGAATAATACCTAGGTATATGTGACAAAATTTTTACCCAATCAGTTGCATCTTTTTCGTATCTTTTATAGCTGTAAAAGCAATCAATATGAAGTCTTTTAATACTATTAATTAAATTTATGCATGTCAAATTTTAAATAGCTTTCTATTAGATATTGTTGATTATGATTTCTATTAGATTAAATAGCAGTCTATAAAATGGGTCCACGGGAGTCACTAAGGAATAAATTCAAAGACTTAAACATCCTCACACTACACTCCCAATATACTTACGACAACTTAGTATATGTGCATAAAAATATTAATAAATTTAATAAAAACAGTGACCTCCATCAACATAATTTAAGAAATAAAAATAAGCTTGCTGTGCCCTTCTCTAGGCTCCATAAAGTGTCTCACTCATTCGTAGGTCAAAGTATACACTTTTATAACAAACTTCCAAACGACGTGGTTAATTTATCACTGAACAAATTTAAAAAAGTGGTAAAGCACAGGCTCTGCCAAAAAGCATATTACTCTGTTAAAGATTATGTTCGCGATAAAGATGTTTGGAAATGAGTTGCTCTATTTCTAAGTTGAAATTGTTAATTGTGTTGGCTTTTTTCAAGTCAAAATTGCACATTTTTTTTGGTTATTTTGTTTTGTATTTTTTTCCATGTCCAAGTAAATGTTAAACATTTTTATGGAATAAAGATATTTTGACTTTTTTGACTTTTTTTGACTATTTAGGTACGACTAGTGACCCGCTTGCGGCTTCGCCCGCATGTACTATATAATTATTTATTTTCTGATTGAGTTACTTTCGTAATCTAATACATTATCATTTTAATGGCAATATCGCTTTGCATCGACACTAGAGCTTCAAAATCTTATATCCAAAGCTAAAAACTCAAAATCAAATTACCGTCTATCTAATAAAAGTTTCTTATAAACATCGATAGCTTCTTGATAATGGGCCCGAAGATAATGAATGGAGGCCAAGGAGAGCTGGTCTTCTGGTACGTCACGCAGCTTGGAATGAGCTTGCATCAGAACATCTTCCTCACTCAGCTTGTGTGCCAAGTGAAATTCTAGACGACTCTGAAAATATTAAAGTTATTCAATCATATTAAAGCTTAAGAGCTTAGATAAAGAGAAGCTTTAAGAGCTTGGAGAGAGATAGTCGCCGCCAGTTGCTTAGGTTCCCTCTGCTTACTCTGCTATATGAGGCATACAGCGTGGAGCTGTATAAAAACAGAGAAAAGGCTTAAATGATTACCTTAAGTGGACATTTCGGAGCTTCTTCTACAGCGTCTTGAGATTCTTGGTACATGCCTAAAACCAAATATTTATAATTTACATTTTTTTATAAAAAAAATAATTAAAAAATCATATTTATTTTCTAATTACCCAAATAGAAGTAGCAGACAGCCAAATCGAGAGCAATATTATCAGCCACTTTAGGGTTTAAATTATCGCGTTTTCGAATTTCCAGATACTCATCCAAGGCACGTTTGTAATCGCCAAGGTGGAACCAGCACCATGCTGTCCATACACTCACCCACACCTCACTGTTGCCTTCGTGCTTTAAAAACTAAAAAAAAATTCGTCGGAAAGTGGAAAACGCAGTGTCGTAACATGAGGTTCCCTCTGCGTAATTTTTATATTTTATAATTAATTTTCTGATGAAATCTTGCACCCTTATTAATGAGAGTATATATTTTACTTCCTGATAATATAATTATGCTATACATATTCAAATATGTATTATTATTTAATATATCTTCAAGGATCCATTAAATAATAATAAAATAATATAAATGAATATTAGAATTTAGAACGACGATAGTGTTCACTGTAGATGAAAAATAAAATATGATACAATGTTGGAAGTCTCTAGCACAGTAAAATACAACTTAAAATCACACCAAAAAGAAGAGAACGGAGTGATTGAACACTAAAGTTAAGCTAAGTCCACGGTTGAGCTGCTGTAATATAGGTCTAATCCCTTTTAATTCTTTTAACAAATACTTAGTTTAAAACATATATTGAATACCAATGACAATTAATCAATATACAACTTGATGAAGTAAAAGAAGAATCCTCCCTTAATTTTAAATTAGTTTACCTCAAGCATGGTTATAGCGCCAATATAATCCCTCTTTAAAAGAAAATCTTCTAGTTCTGGGAATACAGCTTTTCTGGTAGAACCTCCAGCATAACGAACTTCACTAGCTGGTTTCGAACGGCTTAAAATCTGGCTCAATCCAGAAAATATAAAACAGTTGTAAAATAAGTAAATTCAAAAGAAAATAATTGTATTATCACTATTATTATAATTACTTACCATTTTCACGCTGCTTAAAAATCCAAGCAGCCTAATATTTAATATTTCAATGTTGTTACGTTTGTTGTCATGGCAACAAGATTTACATACAGATACAACAATACGACGTATATACAATGTAATAAATATGTAAATGCTGTAATATGATCCAAAGTAACTCACTAACTAACTTCTCACCACAATCCGCCTATATTCGAGATATTCCATGTCGAATAAAAATAACCGAAAAAAATAAAAATAATTTATTACTTTAATTCGGGGATCGAACATTAAACCACCGTTCTCACATACTCTGTCCTACTGTGCCATGATGGTCTTAATATAATTTAATTACTGTTTCAGTATAAATATATAAGGTGTACAATAAAATATAAAAAAAAGAAATAAAATCATTAAATTGATATTTATTTAACATAATACCTCTTCCATGAATACAAACTTTACAAATTGCTTACTTGTTGCCCAGCAACAAATAACAATTTTCGATTATTTTACAAAACCCATTGACCAAGGGATTTATATAAGAAAAGTAATAAATATAATTTATTATGTCTGATTCGGAGTCTTGCTCCTGTACTGGGGACACTCAGCCGAAGCCAGAATTATTAACTCCGAATTGCGTCTGTCCTAGAGATGACCACGATATAGTGATCCATGAAGAGACTTGCCTGCTTTTTAAGAACGAAGAAATGGTGTACCAACGGGTAACTAACCTTATATTTAATTATTTTGTAATTATTAATCTATTTAATTATCTTGTAAAGATAATATCTTTGATTCTTTCCGAATGTTCATATTTAACGTGTTTGTGGAAATAAAAACACATGAACTGCCTACGAAAGAAAATGTGATTTTCATATTACACGTATTTTCACGCTGTATCCCGTTTATACTAAGGCAGGAAAAGGGAAAGTAGTTAAGATTTAAGAGATTTAAGTCCTCCATTTTACGCTTTATTTTCAAAACATTGCTTGTTGAGACGCGAAACTCAATCGAACTTACAACCATTGCGCTTACTTAGGTATTCACTATATGTACCTAATATTATGATTACAAGGAAATATTTTTTCTCGCAGTAATCATTGTTTTTACATATCGTCTAGGATGACGCATGCGGCTGTGACATAGAGAGCTATGACACGTGCCAGTGCTGCTCGTGTCCACAGGACCAGTGCAAGTGTGACGCAGTCGGAAAAGAAGCTTTCGATGAGTAAGTTTTTAAAACTAATAATTTACAATAGTAATAGTAAATAGTAAAGTTACTATAGAGGCGTTTATCAAACGTGACGCAGTAGCACAAAGAGTGACTGTAAACGGGACAAATTCAAATTCAAATTCAAAATATTCTTATAAGCAATATTATAAGCACTTATAAGCTTAGGCAATTATTATAAGCACTTTTGAATCGTCGAATGAACATATGAACAAAAAGCTACCACCGGTTCTGAAGGCAAGACAAGACAAGGACAGATTGTGGGTTCGAGAATACAGTGGAAAATGGAGAATGAAGTGTCTTAACACTATGTTCCCAGGTTTCCTCTGCCTACTCTGTAATGTATCCTGTAAATTTAAAGTTTAATATTGCGTATTTTTTTGTTTAATAAGATGGAGAAACAAGAGGCAACTCGGCGCCATGCCAGCCGTTCTAGAGTCGACTCATCCTTTAATGAAACGCTTCCAGGAAACCCTTACACGGTTTCTGGAGAAGGAAAATGCTATTGCAGAGGAAGAAATAATTAGACTGGTTATTTCTTATTTAGTTATTTTTTTATATTGGGTGAATAGAAATAAGATGTTGTCGATGCTTTAGACTATGTGACGCAAAAAACTAGGTCTTTGGTGCGTTTTCTAAATAGCGATTAAATGTTGATTCCTAAATAAATCTTTCCTTACTTTTTATGTATTTTCTAAGTCATCTTTAATTTTTAACTCATTCAGCGCGACGAACTCAAGCTTAGCAAGCAGGCGTATGAGAAAGACCTGGAAACCATCTATAGACATGATCACGACACGAATGCTCAAAGGGTATGTGAAAATGTTTCTCTACTATACTATATTTCCCATTTTTTTTAAATGTGAATTATACTAATTTGTGAATTAAAGGTATTAATCGAGGAATACGAAGCAACGTTATCGAAGAAGACAGCAGACCGTCAGGCGGCGGAGGCACGTGCTCGAGAATGCAACGAAAAGTATAAGCGTTCGAAGGAGAAGTTAGAAGAAAGTGTAGTGACAGGTAGAGATTGTACAGTTTTTTTCTGTATTCCGCATGTAGCAGAGGGAATCTGATCCTAGAACTCTCCGTCTCCCACTTATGACAAGTCTACATTGTTTCGGTCTTGTGCCAATGTAAAGATCGAACCCGCAACCATCGCATTACAGTCACACGCTTGTGCTGCGCCAAAACGGCGCTCAACCTCAAGATATTATTAGATATTTTTAAAAACATAGATATTTTATTAGAGAAGCAAGTTATTTCAAATAATTATATTATATTTATTATATTACTTTTGAACATGACATTGTTATTGCAGAACGTGAAGCAACCGAGGAATTAGAAGCGCTGACCACACTGTGCCGGCAACTGGAGGCGTGGCGGGACGAAACGGAGTCGGACCTCACAGTCAGTCAGAGAATGTCCGACAAGATGCGTATTGAGAAGAAGGCATTAGCAGACGAGAAGAGACAATTGGTAAGTTGGGAACTAGGTATCAACGAATAAAGAATAACATTTAGGTATATATGATATCTAATTATGAATGTTTTTAAGACTCGCATGTTATATTGAAAGGTTGTATTAAAATTCCCCCTAGCTAAAACGCAGGCTTTACTCACGCTACATTTTTTTATAAGAATTTTATACTTTTATGTTGATTTTTTCATAAAACATTCGAAATATTAAATTATTAATTTGCAGGATATGATCATCTACAGTCTTAGTAATGAAGTATGGAAACTTGAATCAAAATTGGAAATGTTCCAAAAACAATTGGAAATCAAAAATGTAGAAATGGAAAAAGTTAATGATAAGGTAAGATTATACGAGATTAAGGTTGAAGATTACGATTTCCTTATACTACAAGATTTTTATTTGATACGACTGAACTAGGAAAACTAATAAATAATTATACATTATATATTCCAGCAGCTATGTACATCTAAAATAATTTTCAGAAATATAAAAATGTGGACATGAAACAGTTAATTTAAATGTGTAGGTTACAGCATATGCAGCTGAACTTGAAGATTTGGAATTGGAAAAACGCCGTTTAGTGAGCCTCTGGAACTCTGTCCTTGTGAACATACAGCAAAGAGATAAGGTCTACGATTCCGTTCGAGATGATTACAGGTTAAATAATAAATATTATTTATAATTATTTTACTTATTCTAGTAATGTATTAACTCATATTTATTTTTTTATTCTATATTCAGAATTCTGCAAGAAAATTATCGCACCCTAATTAATAACCTGGAAATTACAAAGAAAGTCGCAATGGAAGAGATGAATAAAGGGAAAGAAATCTCTATGAATAAAGACAAATTGACATATGACACTGCTAATGCTACAAAATTATGTAAGTAGACTACTTAATTTTGATAGAAGTATTATTCATTTAGTAGTACCTGTACCTGTAATATATATGTATATGTAATATTTCTAGTACCTGTAATATACAGGCCAGTCGTGGTGCAGGGACACAAGCGTGTGAGTGTTAATGCGAAAGGTTGTGGGAATAAATAATATTTAATATTTTCATTTCCTCACTTTGGTAGCAAGGCAGTTCCGCCTCTCAACACAATGCCTCCAGAACTCAGCGGAAAATGGGGAACGGAAGTGTTTTAATGGGAACAGAGTGTTCTCAGAATCTATACTTTATATAAACCTTCGATCAATTATATACTAGATAAAAGATTGCATACAAATACGGCTTAAAAATATGGCATCAGTCAATATAAACATCTATTGAGTATATTATTACACACAGACTTAGGACATCAGATCATTTCAATAAAATCCAACTTTATGACATTGAGTTAAGGTTTCGTATAGCGCGAATAAGAACACGTGCTCGTATTTTTTTGCCGTTTTTTAGACTAATCCTTCATCTAGGGTATAATTGATCGAAGATATAAACGCTTCATAAGAAATATAATTCAATATAAATATTACTTTTAGTTGATACAGAAGATGCAAAACGTTTAGCTCTTGAAACTCAAATAGCTGAATTGACCGAATCAATTGAAATGACTGAAAGAGATGAAGAACTAATCAAATCAGTGAGGACAAATAATTTATTGATCTCTTTTATTTTTTATGCATTAATTATATATAAAAGAAATGTTTGGATTTTTCTGAATTTTTATCGATTTAGGAAATATTGATAATATAAATATGATGATAATATAAATATTTTCTGGATTTAGGAAAATCAAACTATGAGAAATATTCTGAAAAGCACAGAGAAAGAAATCGATCGTCGCACAGAGCAAAGGTTGAAATTGGAAAATGAAATCTTAACCAATTTGCAAGACTGTTTGCTCAATGATAAAGCCGTTGAGTCTATGGCTAACGGTATAAAGAAGATGAGGGAAATGTCTAGGAAGCAGGTAAGTTTCTAAATATAAATATTATCTTGTAAAAAATTAGAGGTTGTTATAGGATTAGGCAGAAGATGACTTTACTTCTCATCTTATAGTAAGTTCCTTTGTTGAATCCTTTAGATTATGCGTTATAGCAAAATTTTTCCTTGAACCATTTAGTCAGGGGAGGGGCACTAAGTATGACTAAACGAAATAGGTTGTGAGTTCTATTCCTATTCCAGGAAATGCAATATTTAATATTTTCGTTTCCTTCCCTGATTTGTTGAAGTGAAATCCCTTGAGTTCCGCCGCTCTACACGCAAAGCCTTCAGTATTTGGCAGAAAATGGGGGATGTGAGGGTGTGTTCCACCTGCCCACCCCGCTGTGTGTGGGATACGACGTGACGCTAAAATAAATATAAAAGCTTTTATATCAACAACTTGACAAAGCCTGTTTGTGGTTTGGGTAAATATTTATATTGCATTTTTTTTATAAATAGGAAATCACCTTAATGACCATGGAGAATCAACATGCGAAGATAATGCTCGATATAGAAGTGCACCGCAGCAGGCAGGCTCACAACAATGTCGTCCTAGAAGCGAATCTAAATAAAGTGCGGGAAAGGGAACGTGAAATTGAAGAGCTCCAAGAAGAGTATGAACAGAAGATGCTGGTGATAACGAGGAAACAACGCGAGCTGGATATTGTGATAAAGAAGTACAACGCTTTGAAGGAGATCTTTGATGTTAGTGCTTTGTTACATTTATATAGAGGCAATAATTTTACATTCCAAGACTGGAGTGACGTATTTGTCAATATGTTAGAAGTAATGGTACCTATACCTACATATTGTTCTTTTGTGACTAAAAATAGTAATAAAAAGTTTATTTAAATTAATCAATTTATCTGGGCGGTTAAAGTTTGTTGTAAAATTTAATAGTAAAATCTTATACATTTCAATGTTGAACTTTTATTTCAAAAGTCTTTTTAAGGTGGTTTCAACTAAAGTTTATTTATAGATGAAATCACCTCAAGAACGTCGCATAGAGGAACTGGAACAGCAGATCAAAGCTCTGCGAGACCGCACGGAGGGCATGCAGTGTGAGTGGCTGCGGCTGCAGGGGCACGTGGTGAAGCTCACTTCGCACCATCATAAGATTGTATCTGATATTAATCTGATTAATAAACGTTAGTACTTGTATGTTTCTTAAAAGGTAATGCTAAAATATTGCACTTACTTTTGAGTAGGTATATTATAGGTTTTGTGGAGGGATTAAAAGATCAGAAATTATATTTATATTTGTTCTTCGCTCTGGTGTCAAGGCAAAACACGGAGTTGTTTCGCCACTGAACACTCGGAAGCCTTTAGAATTCAGCAGAAAGTGGGAAGTGGAGTGCCTTAACACTAGGCTCCCTCTGTATAAAATGAAGCTGTACAAGTAATGTACCAAATTAAATAGATTTTTTATTTTTTTTGCTGATAAGAAAAGAATGTAGTGTCGTTACAACAATAGTGTAGTTTGTATTGAAGAGTCAGCATTAACTTATATTTATGTGATTAGTAAGTAGTATTAACATTTATACAGGAATACTCTGTGTAATAAATTATTATCATTTTACTGAGCATATATATTACCCCAAGAAACTTTTATTTTCTATTCTTACTTTTTTTGATAGGTCTTCTTTCCTATAAAATCCTTAAAAAAAATGTTTAATCAATTGCAGAAATACAAATTTGCGAACAAAAGAGCATGAGAATCCAAGCGGAAGCGGAGAGAGTGCAGTCAGAGCGTGGCAAGGTGGACCGCAGCCTGCGCGACCTGCGCGGGCGTCTCGAGGTCCTGGAGAGGACCCGCAAGGACGCCGTCGATAAAAACACAAGTGCTCAGAAAGCTAATCTTGCTATAACTCACGAGTATGCTGCCAATCTTAAGGTCTTTCAAAATATTTGTTATACACTATAAAATGTACAGAATAACCTATAAATGTAACCTATAAATGTTTAAGTGTGTAGTTATTTTCAATTCTTTTTTTTGCATCATGCTGTATCCCGCACATAGCAGACTAGGCAGGGGGCACCTAGTGTTAAGAAACATCGTTCCCATTAAGACATTTCCCTCTTTATGCCGAATTCTCGCGGCGTTGCATTTTGAGTGGCGGAACTCAACGCTGTGCTTTGTCTCGTTACAAGAACGACAAAATAATAATATTAAATATTTCATTCCTCCAAGTGGAAAACTCGAATCCCTAACGGTCGCGCTTACAGTCGCACGCTTGTGCGTAACTCTGCGTAACTCTAATCCGCTCCGTTCCCCACTTTCTACCGAATTCTGGAAGCATTGTGTGTTGAGTGGCAGAACTCAACGCCGCGCTTTGCCTCGACACCAGAGCGAACAAATGGAAATATAAACGTAAATAAATATGTCACTTCCTCGAGTGGGGGTCGAACACACAACCGTCGCGTCACAGTCACACACTTGCGCCGCTGCGCCAAGACGGCCTCAACGGTTATTATTGTTCAACATAAAATAAATATATTTTTACACCACAAATGAGTAAAATGTTCAATGTATTTTCAAATTGCATTTTAGTTTTGCTTTAGGTTTTAGGTAAAATTGTCTTTTCGTAGGACGCTGAAATGGAGATAATTCAGATTGAAGAAGAAATAGAAGCGTACGAAAAGGAGAAGATGAATCTAACGCAAGAATTAGACCGCGCTCAAAGAGAAGCATTGATTTGGCAAAGAAAGGTAAGTACGTATATTTAATTATGAAAAATTTCTTTGTTATTTAACCTAATAGGGTTTTTTTAGTACTGCTTATTATAGTTATACTTAACTAATTGTTTCAATGTTATATGAATTAGGGTATTTTGGCGGTTGAACTAAAGAAGAATATACATAATGCAAAGTCAGCGGCGGGTGAGATCGGTCAAATGAGGGCTGAAATACACAGGATGGAGGTATTTAAAAACGATAATTACGATACGATAATTGGCAGGAAGTGGGCATGAGATGTGCCCTAACACTGGGTTCCCTCTGTCTCTCCTGCTGTCGAAACATATGTGTGTAAATGCAATATAATAAAAATATTATTTTATTATTATTACTTTTATTATTTTAGGTCCGTCGAGAACAACTTCGTAAGACAGGTGAAAAGTTATCTGAAGATTTAGCATTATACGTAACTCGTAGAGAGACAGCCATGGAGAAGAACCGGGCGGCAGCTGCGGTGGAGAAGGCTCATGGCACTGCACAAACGTCGCAGTCAACATATCATCACAAGCTAAGGTTGGCTAAAGCGGATGTTGCTAGGGCTACTAAGGTACGACAAATGAAATTACTTTTATTATTAACTAAATAAACAAATAAAAAATCAGTTTCACGCTGTATCCCGCACACAGCAGGATAGGCAGAGGGGACCTAGTGTTGAGACACTCCGTTCCCCACTTTCTGAAAGAATTTGGAAGGCATTACGTGTTGAGTGGCGGAACTCAACGCCGCACTTTTCTATAAAAATATAGAATATTTTTATAGAAAAGTGCGGCGAGAAAAATTTTCTATAATAAATAAAAATATAAATTTAAATAAATGTTCCATTTTCCGAGTTGAGATCACATTCAGTCGCATTTGCAGTCACACTCTGTGGCGCTGCGCCACGACTGGTCTCAAAGTCAAAGTCAAAATATCTTTATTCCATAAAAATGCTGAACATTTACTTGGGACATGTCAGAAAAGTAAAAAACAATGAAAGACAAAATAACAAAAAAAATGTGCAATTTTGACTTGAAAAAAGCCCGTTCAAATACTTAGTTGAGCTCATGAGAAGATCCAGGCAAAGAAACTCATGGCCACTCTTTTTAACTGCCAATAAAAAGAGTATAATAAAAAGTATAATAAAAAGTATAATATTTATTTATATCCTTATAGTTAGATATTACGGTAATTATAGGTTAATATATAAGGGAGCAACAAAACGAGGCCGGTTCGGTGACACAACTGATTTTATTGTTTTACAACACTTATGAGACTATTATTTTAGGATTTGTCAGAAGCCAAGTCACGCATGGAGCACTTAGAAAAGGAGCACGAGCGACTTGAGCGGGAGGTGTCGCAAGTGAGCGCGGCCAACTCGCAGCTGGAGGAGCATATAGCATCCATGATTGCGGAGAGTAGGGAAGCGGAGAAACAAAAACAATGGGTGTGTTTGTTTAACTTTATACAAAAGTAATGCTTTTAAATTAAATCAGCTTCACTCGCTGTATCCCACACACAGACTGGGGGAACCTATCGTTCACTACTGTCCGCCAAATTTTGGGGCATTGCGTAATAAGTGTTCGAAGACACCGGGCTATTTCTTTGGTGCCAGAGCGAAGAAATTATTAATAAATAATAATTCATTCCTTCGAGTGGGGATCATACCTACAACTGTCGCGTTACAGTCACACTTGAAGAAGACAAGGGATGTCTTCGTAGCTTTCAAAAGGGGTAAGAGACGAATATTTTGAATTTTGCCACTTCAATGCTCAATATTTCCAATGATTTGATTGGATTTCTTGTCACTACATTCTCTGTTTAAGTGGGATAACGTGTTAACACTAATATTAAACACACTGCCATTGCATTTATAACTTTAATAAACAAAAATGTTGCAAATATCAATATTTTCAGCTTTTAGAGCGTCTCGTCCGCAGTCAACGCCTCGGCACTGAGCTCGCGACTGCCACCAAAAGGCTATCGGTTAAAGTGAGAAAACCCAAGACTGTCGTTCTTACGGAATACAACCAAGCTGTGGAACTCAATGAACGACTGAACAACATAGTTCATAGTTTAGCAGAAGAATACCCACATTTAAGAGATAAAATGGAAGTTATAATGAATACTTTGAATATAATTTCTCCAGAAGATTCCCCAAGGTTGGTTGAAGAATGTGCGTGCGAAGAAGTTAGTGTCGATCCAAATATACCGGAGAAACTAGAGAAGACTGATAATGACTAGGAGCTAATTAAATGATGAAATGTTTTTATTTATTTGTTTATTTAATTTTAATTTGGTTCATTGACATGTAGTTATATTTTTAATAATATATTTTGTGTGAAACAAATTATTTTCTATCAATATCACCCATCACCAATTAACACATGATATATTAAAAATTTATACTTAATATCAATAAATTTGAATTCTTTGTACAATCCTTAATTTTTTCATAACATGTTGGAATATCCAAAACAATTAAATAACCTAACTATAATTTGTGTTTTATAATAAAACATTTTAATATATAAAAACAATGCTCATCAAACATGCTCCATCCATAAATTGCCTCATATGAATTACATGATTTTTTCCCGACTGCTAAGGAAGGGTTCTTTCAAAGATTTTTTCATGGCTCGTCACGTTTGTGAGACACCTCTACCTAGTGTGATGTCATATATTTTGATATTTTTACAACTAAAAATTGTTAATCCACTTATTGTGTTGTTGACGTTCTTTAATTATCTTTATCTTATTGTGTGTGAAACTTTGTAAGGATGAATATTTGTTCTACTTTCACACAAAAAGTACTGAACGGTAAATATTTTGTACTGAACGGTAAATATTTTGTATAATTGGGCTACAATATAACAATCAAAGTTTAAGCGGGCAAAGCCGTTTTTGGGTCGATCCCCAAACTTAGCACTCCACACCACTCTTTATCACACAAAGTCACACTTTGTCAACCCCTTGAAGTGTGACATAATTTATGGATAGTCTAGCATTATTAGATTTTCTTTTTCTTTGTGGTCATACATCTTTTAAATGTTGGCAGTGAGCTGTCCTCTCGTGTCTCCGTCGATGGTCTGAACGTCCAAACTTAACTTCGCAAAACTGACATTGATAGCGTTTTTCTTTTGTATGGCTTATCATATGATTTTTTAAATAGCTGTAAATATTTTTTTTATTAAATTAGTTATTCTACAATTAGTTTATTTTGTTAACTTTAAAATCATTTTAATTATTCATGAGAATCGCTGTGGTAAGAAGGAGCGGCGTTGAATTCTGTCACTCAACGCGCAGTGTCTTATACACTGTAACAGTGTATTAGTAGCTTCCCTGTCTACCCTACTATATACGGAATACAGCGTGAAGATGACAAAAATATTGAGTCAGAAGTTGTATTTGTTAAGTAATATATAAATGAATTTTATAATTCTCTTTCGAGGAAGTGAAATTTACGTTTATATTTTCATTTCTTCACCCTGGTGTCGAAGCAAATCGCGGTGATGAGTTCTGCCACGAGTGGGGAACGGACTGTCTTTAGATTAGGTTCCCTCTGCCTATCCTACTGTGTTGTTGTTTTTAAGGTTTTATAAATGAATTAGGTCTTACCCTGACCGCACGAAGCTCATGCCACAGACGTCACACGAGAAGGTTTTTACATCGCTGTGTATGAGACGATGATTTTTCAATATTGTAGTTGATGAAAAGAACTTCCCACAATCTGGGCATTCATAGGGTTTTTCTTTGGTATGCTTCCTGGAATAGTAATCGAATTTAATTTTTTTTCAGCTTTACACTGAATCTTGAACATAGCAAACTATGCATGGGGAACCTAGGAACTTACTTTCTTTTTTTTTATGGTAAAAGGACAAGGCAAACGAGCGTTCAGGTTACCTGATGGTGATCACCGCCGCCCACGACCCCGAGCAACACCTGAGGAGCTACAGGTGCGTTGCCGGCCTTTGAGGTGGAGATAGATGCGCTTTTTGAAGGTACCCATATCGTACCGACCTGGAAACACTGCCGCGCGTAGATCGTTCCACAGTTCGGTGGCGCGTGGAAGGAAATTTGTACGCAACCGCACAGTAGTGGAGTGCCACGTATCCAGATGGTGTGGATGATATTTAAGTTTGTGACGTGCTGTGCGGTTAGAAAATTCGGCGGCAGGTAACAGGTCAAACAGTTCTTCAGGACACTCACCATGATAAATGCGATAGAGAACGCACAGCGAGGAGACGTCTCTACGCAGAGCTAAAGTGACAAGCCTTACATAGCTAATTGGGTCCTTAATGATTCGAACAGCTCTACGTTGTATGCGATCAAATGGGTCAAGCTGACACTGGGGTGCACCAGCCCAGAAATGAGAACAGTACTCCATGTATGGCCGAACCTGGGCCCTATATAAGGCCAATCGGTGTTTTGGCGCGAAGTACCGTCTCGCTCTATTGATGACCTCTAGTTTCTTCGAGGCCAACTTGGCCTTGCTTTCCAGATGATCGCGATACTGGCAGTCACTCGAAACATTAAGGCCCAATATGCTGATACTGGGCGCGGCTGAAAGGGGAGTGTTCTGAAAGACTGGCGATACGATAAATGGGGTTTTTTTAGTGGTTAACGCGCAAACCTGTGTCTTTAGGGGGTTAAATTGGACCAGGTTCTTTTCACCCCATGAAGAGACATTCTCGAGGGATGCCTCAACAGAAGACACAAGTTTATTTCGGCTCTGTTCAGCGTTTTCCCGAGAAAGACTTGCGCGGCCGGAGTAAACAGCGTCCACCGTGCTGTCATCTGCATAGCAATGAATGCTAGAATCTTCCAGCATGTCATTGATATGCAGAAGAAACAGCGTGGGGGACAGCACGCAGCCTTGGGGAACGCCTGCGTTCACGGGCATATGATTGGAGCAAAATCCGACAACAGTGACCTTGATGCTGCGCCCAGTGAGAAAGCTGGCGATCCACCTGCATAAATACCCGGAGAGAAGTTTAGCAAGGAGCGCCCCATGCCACACTCGATCAGAGGCCTTCGCCATGTCCAAACTAACTGCCAACTAAGGCCCTCTCCCTTGCTTTCGATAGCTGCAGCGCAATGGTGGGTTAGGTAAACCAGAAGACCACCGGTTGAGCGGAATGGCGGAAGCCATATTGATTATTATTATCAATCATTAATCAATCGGTGATCCTCTAGATAAACCAAGAGCTGGCTATTGATGATGCTTTCCATGACTTTTGAGAGTAGGGAGGTGATGGGAATAGGCCTGTAGTTGGATGGATCGGATCCATCGCCCTTCTTCGGGATTGGGTGGACAAGAGCGCTCTTCCATGAATCTGGGACTACGCCGACTGAGCAAGAGTGCCGAAACAAACGCGTTAGCACCCGTGTCAGCTCAGGAGCACAACAACGGAGCACTAAGGGAGAGATGCCATCTGGCCCACTCGACTTGTGGATGTCCAAAGAGGACAGAGCTCGCCTTATAGCTTTTTGGTTGAACTTAACCTCAGGCATTGAGCTCTGGCACCGCGGAATGGTCGGCAGCGTTGATCCTTGGTCATCCAAAGTCGAGTTCGAGGCAAAGAGAGCGCCCAGGAGATCGGCTTTCTCTTTCGCCGTATGGACCAAGATGTCATTCCTCTTGCGTAAAGGCGGAAGCGAAGGCTGGCTGAAGTTGGCAAGTGCCGCCTTTGAGAGCGTCCAAAACGGGTAGCTCTCAAGCTTCTCGCCGATTTTGGCGATATGCTCGGACCTTGCCATGCAGTATTAAGACACTGCATTCCCATTAATACACTTCCGTTCTCCATTTTTTGAAGCAGTGCGTATTGGTGGACTTCAACACCGTAGGAACCCGATAACGAGGTAGAGTCTCTGCAAGGAGTGAGTGAAAGGATTAAATATTTCACTCCCCTATCTAAAAACGCGCCAAGACCGCCTCAACTATAATATAATTGTGTAATTGCTAATTAAAATATGATCGGTTTATTGCTTCAAGCTGAAATATTCAGTGGCCGATGAATAAAATTAGACAAATCAATTTAGTTATTAGAAAAATCAATTTAGTTTATTGAAAGTAGATATGTTATGAATATTAATTAATTGTAAAGAAAGAAACAGCAATAAAGGCTATTTTATTTTATTTTTTTACATAATGTAAAATAATAAATAATTACAGGAATAAAAAAATGTTACCTTAAATGTACTTGTAAATGATATTTCTTGAAAAAGCTTTTAGAACAAAACTGGCACATGTGTGCTCTTTCTTTATCATGTACGTTTTTCCTAAAATATAATAAAAAATGATAATGTCTTTAATAGTATAAAAAATAAAAAATCACTTCTGCCTAATGTGTCTGAACTGTGGTCGGCGAGTTGTGACCACCCTGAGGTTAGGTGGCTGCTGGTTTGATTTGAGGAATTTTCTTGCTTTTGAAAAATTTCTTCTCGTAGTGCGGCTGGCCACTACTTGCCGACCGTATTATACATTAGTTTGTACAACAATTATATTAGTAATGACCATGTAGGTAAAGCTGCAAAAAGTATATTAGTTTTGTATAAGTTAATATTTTTTTTATTGGAAAAAAACTTACGTGTGAGATGACAATAACATTTTAGTTCTAAAGGTCTTTTCACAATGCTCGCACTTGTGTGGTTTGTCTTTGGTATGTAAAAGTGTGTGTTCATCCCTTAAAGATTTAGATATAAATGTTCTTCCACAAGGAACACACTCAAAAGGCAAAGGATCACTTTTATGCATTATTTTAATATGAGTGGCAAGGTGTATAACATCTGCATAAAAAAAAATATATCATAAAAAAAATCCCTCCATCAATCAGCCTTTTGAAGTCCACTGCTAGATATAGGCCTCTGCTAATGCTCATAAATTATTCTCTGCTCAACATACATAGTTGTCTTATAGGTTTTTTAAGTTTATTAGACAACTATACATAATGAGCATGGAAAACCTAATGTGAAAATACTTCATTACCCACTTTTTCCTTAAATATAAGACATTTTATGTGGCAGAATTCAACCTCACGCTTTCTTGCCAAAATGGGGTAACAAGAATATTTGTTTTTTTTGATTCAATATTGGATCAACCATTGCATTTATAGGCAGAAACTACCTACCACAATATATAAGGCTTCAATTTTTGTTTACAATATACAAAAATTAAGGACCTTCAAATTCTCACCCTTAGTACATATATCACAGTGTTGCTTGAGCCCCAAATGTTTGATTTTATAGTGTCTTAGCCTTCCACTGAGGCCCGAAAACATTTTATCACAAGCTATGCACTTATAACGTCTTTTAATATTTATAGGTTGGTGACTGTACATGTGTTCCCTTAAATTTTTTACTGTTTTACCACATTCATCACATATTTGTTCTTTTTTTTCATTTTCTCTATTACGTGTTCTTTTTTTTCCCCTTTTCCCTGGTGGTATTGGTTTTGCCACTGTAAATTATTAATTTATTAAAAATTATGTATACAGTATGAATCTACATATAGCAGAGCAAGCAAAGGGAACCTAGTGTTAAATACTCCACCTGCCCAATTGAATTATTTAGAAATATCACTTGTTAAATGCTTACATTTAATAAACATTAAATTGGTAATGCTTTGTATATTGATACATACAAAGTGCTATCACCGAGAGAAGAATTGTTTAATTATTCCTTCTGCAAAGCAGGAATTACAATCATTGCTTACAAATGATTATAATTCCCCACTTACAATGTGACATGTGTGTATGTAGAATCATAACAGCTTACATATATAGTGTATATTGTATCATTATATCTAAAACCAAACCAAAGTAAGCAGATTTTGATGCTTTAGGGTGTTTATCATTAAATCAAAATTAATAACAGACTAAATTATAAGACAATAACCTTTTTTTCTAGGATCTTTTTTTGCATCTTCATCTTTTATTATCTTAATAACACTAAGAAGCTCATCATCAGACTGGAAGTCTTGCGAATCATTTTCCTCCGTATACTCATATTCTATTTTGAATTCAGTCTCACTTTCATTTTTATTTTCAACAAGATCATGTACATGAACATCTTCATATTTTATTTCTTCTAGCCCAACACATTCAATTTTTATCTCTGCTTCAAAGTTCTCTTTATTCAAAGATCTTAAATATTTATCATTCCTTAACGCTAGCTTTTTAAAATTATAGAAGTCCAATATTTTCAAATAGCATGTTGAACACAATTTTGTAGTTAATTTTATCTCCTTTGCAATCTGTAACCAATAAGAATAAAGATTTCAAATAATGTAATGTTATTATAACAAAAACATAACTAGTACTTTTCAATTTCAATACTTTGATATCTAAACAAAACAACATGATTTCAAAACAACTTTGTTTTTCTTCCTCTAAATCGGTTTCTAATTGACTCATATCCTTCTCGACTGCCACTGTAAGACAAGTTCTACAAACGTTCATGTTTTAGCTTAAAAGAAATATAGAAATCGTATTTAAATAGTAAGGACAAGAGGAAAAAATTAAGTATTGTTTGTTAGTACTGTATTCTGGCAGAAGTAACCTGGCAAATTGTTTGAATCTGTCAAACGTCAAAGCTTAGTTGTCACATTAGCGACAGATGACAGTTTTATGATACCGTCATTATAAAGCACAGAACAGCAAGAAACTCAGAATTACAGGATTGATAGAAGCGAATTTTGGACTTTAAGTTGCATTTTACCAACTCTGTATAAGATTAAGTGATAGTTTTCTGTATTATTTTTGTTATCCCGCTACGTTTCAAATTTTTTGTACATGTGGCTTAATTGGTCAGAGCACTTGGACGCTTTCCAAAGAGGCGCGGGTTCTAATCCCGCTACGTTCAAATCTTTATATGTTTTTCCTAAGTGTGGAATCGCACTTTAAGAAATGGTAAAAAATGTGCTTTGGATTTTTTAGTTTACTTTTTAATATTATTTTATTAAATTTATTATTTATTGTAGGATAAAATGAAGATAATTCAAAATGAAGAAGAAATAGAAGCTGAAAGGCGAAGACAAATCCAACGTAAGAATTCTAACGCTCTCAATATAGCGTGCTGATTTGGGAAAAGGTAAGTAAACAATATAGCAATATATTGAACATTGCTTTATTATTAGAAAAAAAAATGCAGGACCACGACGAATACACTTGAAAAGACGGATGATGAATGAGTAACTTATTTAAAAGATAAGATGTTACTACATGTGATGTCAGAAATGCTCCTAGTGTAAATATTTTTAAATACAAATTAAAGAAATCGTTTTATATCTATAAGGAATTTTTAGAAAATCATGAAATCAATAATGAGATAAATAATTTAAAAAATTATGATAATCTTGATTTATTTAATGAATAATTGTAATTTATAAAATACTATAATATGATGTAGTATATAATATGATGTATTTTGTATTGCTTGACTTGTAATTGTTATTACCAATAAATTACGATTATGATTATTTATGAAAATTTTATCTTATGCATTATCCATTAACACACACACACATTACTACTTCTATTCACTTCATTCATCTATACACAATCTGAATTATTTGTAAAATTTTAATCATTGAAACAGAATGTTGCAAAAGTATGTACAAAAAGTTTTATAAAACTTATAAACACAACTTTTGTAAGACACAAATACTTGTAAATGCTCTAGGGATCATGCAAATCATCATTAAATTTACGTCAAAAGATTTTTTAAATTTTTTATCATACTTATTTGTGAGACCTATCTGGTATGAAGTTACATTTTAAAATTGTACATTTAGAAATTATTTAATTAAAAAAAGCATTTCCGTAATATTTTGGAATGTGATATCACAAAATTTTATCACACATTGTTACCCCCTATGACGTAATTTATAGATGGATTATATAGTTGCTAGATTTTCTTTTTTTGTCATACAAGTGCTTTTGTAATTTCCTCTGGTAACAAGACAGAACACGGCTTCGAATTCTGTCACTACGAGAACGTTTTAACATCACGGTGCATGGGACGATGATTTTTTAATAAGTTTTTTTAACGATTTGATGAAAGAACTTTTCACAATCGGGACATTCATAGGGTTTTTCTTTGGAATGCGTCCTGGACTAGTAATTCTATATATATTTTTAGCTTCACGCTGTATATCGCACCTAGAAGCAGACTAGTAGGCATAGGGAACCTGTGAACCTAGTGTTAAAAAACTTTCGTTCCCCACTTTTCAAGGTGGAATTAAACCCGGCGCTTTACCTTTACCGTTACCAGAGCGAGGAAATGAAAATATTTCATTCCCCCGAGTGGTAATCGAACCCACAACTGTCGCGTTTCAAGTTGTGTGCTTGTGCCTTTGCACTATGACGGCCACCACCACCACCGTCATGAATTAAAATAATGTCCTTTCTTCAGCTTCATACCGAAAGTAACAAGAATAGGTGTAGAGAAATTTGAGGAAAGGCACTTCGTTCTCCGAATACTTACGGGAAAATGCGTGCTCCGTGTGGCCGAACTCAACGTCACATTTTGTGTCATCGTATTTATTGGCTCTTGAAGAATGTTTTAGAACAAAATTCTTCATTTATACTGAAATTATTATTGTATTGTTATGGTAAAGTTGATATAGAAGGGTTAAATAAAAATACAGTATTATCTGTAGCATTTATTTTCATGTAAGAATATTGGATACAAATCGCAAATTTTCGTACAAATTTAAAAATACCACACTAGCATGGAAAGTTGTACAGTAAATAAAACAAAGAATTCTGGACGTTTAACTTCCACACGAGTTAAAAAATAAGATTAAAATTAAAAGCTTTTTCAATAAAAAATAGTAAAATCGTAAAATCTAAATGAATCAATTCGCTCACATTACTAATATTGTGATGTTTGCATAAAATACATGCAAAATGTTGCCATTGAATACTGCTTAAATTATAAATATTTACATTAAAGTGTTACAATGAAAATACAGCATTTAGAAGTTAAAAAGCTGCCATTCTTATTAAAAGAATAAAATGCGTCGATAGGACCTTAAAAAACATAATATATTAAATAAAATAAAAAAGAAACAACAGCTAAGTATTGCATAACATTCACACTCATTATTATAATTTATTAAATTATTTACTGAATATACATTACAAAGTGAAAATGGTAAAGGTGTATTATTTTTTTAAAATTGGACTCACTTTGCGAAGTGTTGCCATGAAAAATACTATTAATTAACTACAATAATAAATCTAAATTGTTTTTCTTGTCAAAAATAATTAATACTAAAAATTACCTAAATAAAATTGTCTTCAATAAAAAAAATAAATAGGCACATTACATTCATTTCGAATGTTTGAAAGAAATTCAGCTAAAGCTAGGTTTTTACGATAAACTTCCATTTTCACTTAACAAATAACAATCCACAATTTTATTGCAGTATTGCTAACAAACAATGTTATGGCTCCCATTTTGTACTAAACTAACCAGGCTCGTAAAAAATATTATTTTGTAAAAATTTAAGTACGGATTGTATTTATAAAAAAAAGGAGACATCGATTTGTTCAATTTTTTGATTAAAAAATGTATATCCATCAAGACTAATAGCTATCCGTTATAAAATGCACTTTATTATAACTTACATATATTATAATTAGCTAAAGATATGGATTAAATGTACAAAAGTAATAAATTGCTCCTAGTCGATATATTATTATGAATAACTTGAATACCATATAAAAGAGCTGGAATTTCAGTAGTAGTTTTTGAAATATAGATAGAACGCAATTAAAAAATGGCGGTGACAGCACTAGCGGTCTAATGCTAAACAAATGTGAATTATTTTTAAAACCGATGTGAAAAAAATCGGTGGACAATAGACATATTAATAATATACAAAACGTAAATAAAAATTGAGTCATATAGCGTTTATGAAGCAGTTTTGTAATATGTCATACATTAATTATTATTACAATAATTAACCTAATTGTTAGTTCAAAAGAACACAACTCAGTATAAATTCGTAACTGTCAACGCCACCTAAATGTCAAAACGAACTTGAGTAAGTTCGTGGCTTTGGCGGACGATAACCACTGAGTATAAACGCAGTACGACACAATATTATCGAGATTAAATACATGTGGGTTGAATATAGTCATCAAGTAGAGAGTCGATGATATTGGTGTTACGCCATCTGTTTATTTCGTAACATTGATATAACAATTGAGATAAGCCATGGTTTATTTGTTTTTGAGAAAAACGAAATCTTTATAGTTTGTTCGTAACTTAGATATCAAAAAATATAGTTTTAGGTGGGAAGTGTCAAAAATATCTAGTTCTTACGTAATATCTAGATGGCGCTTTAGTTTACAGTATAATTATTCATCACGTTAAACATAGGAAGTGTATACATATAGTCTAGGAGTCCGCGGCGGGCACAGCGGTGGGCGTGGGCACGGTGATGGTTTCCCGCTGGCGGTCAAACATCTCCAGGATGAGCTTGGGGTCGGTGCCGGCCGGGACCGTCACGGTGCCCGTCTGCAAAGCACCTTATGAGTACCACCGCACGCTCTTCTCCGCGACGCGTGACATCCGCGAGTGTCCCGCACCTACTGCCTCATCTGTTTTTGTTAACTCATCTACGCTATCTGTCTCTTTCTAACGTATCGGGAGAGAGCGAGACAGATGTCTAGGCGTGTCTCTTTTTTATATATGGTGAGAGCAAGACATCATTACTATAATTAACTTATTTATGCCATCTGCTCCTTTCTAACGTATCAAGCAAAAACGAGACAGATGACCACGAGTGCCTAATTTATGTTTTATTTATATTATATGTTATTCCTTTCTAACGTTCTGCAAAAGAGTAGGACTGTACGAGTACAGTACGAATTCTCTTATATGTCTATCCCTTACTTACATACCGCAATAAATACCGAGACAGATAGTGTATAATAAGACATATGTCTCAACTGTTATTGACTTGTATATGTTTCTTTTTCGAATGGATCGCGATAGAATGAGACAGGTGCTATGGTATAAATTGCTTTTCGACAAGGACACGAGCGGACGTCACAACATTGCGAATTTAATTTTTGTTTGTTAGAGCAGTCTAGTTAGTTCATAAAAAGGAGCTTTAATAAGTTAGTAATTATAAATTAAAATTTCAAATATGTAGTAAAAACAAGCTTAGGGATATCAAAATAAACAATAAAGGGAACATGCTTAATACTTTATGTATGTATAAATGATAGTTATATTAAAGCAGTGTGAGATACCTCGATGCGAGTGATGACTCCTTCCTCGCGACTGTGCTCTAGGACTACAAACAAAAACACAAAGCGCCCGTCAAACATACAAACGTACGGACATTTAACAAAAACATATAATATATATGGTGTACGAAGCAATATAAAGTATGGGAGAAATATATTTTTATACTGTTATTAGATCAATAAAAATAATAATAATTATTAGTAGCAAAGTAATTATTTGTAAATGTTACTTCTTTTTAAAATTATAATTAATATGTCACAACGCATATATTAACTTAACATTTGATCAGTTTATATGTTTTAATCCAATAGGGATTTAGCACAAAGCTGTATAAAGGTGTTGAAATCTCACTCATATTATATATACTTGTACGATAGAAGCGTTTCTTTTTGTCAAATTTTGCATCCATGCATTATTTTGTATTGTGTAATAGGGTTTAATGCTCTATTCATTCTTGCTCTAAAACTACTAGATATGATTATTACAAAATAGCTTATGAATTAATGTATTATGAAAATCATTTCAGAAGTTTTTGTAATATAAATTTCTTTCCACTTTCCGCATATAGAGGAGTAGGCAGAGGGTAACTGTGTGAAGTGTTAAGATTCTCTATTCGCCGCGTTTCGGAGCTTAAGACCACTTCACCTTATTACTAAATTGAAGAAATAAAAATAATTCATCCCCTCATGAATCGCATCCACAACCGTCGCATTTACAGTTTTATGCTCTTTCTAAATTTCTTTTAATTATCAAATAATAAATTAATTAATTTAAAAGAAAAACAATTTGTAAACATTACAGACCATAAAATTATTCAAGAATTTTTAAATGCCACAATATTTTTTAAATAAAAAAAAAGCCTTACTTAAGGAAGACCAAAATAAAAAAAAAATCATTACTCACTGTTTTCCGTGGTAGAATTACTTGTAGTGGTCGTAGTGGTCGTGGTGACACCGCCGTCTGCACTATTCTCGTTCACCATTGTTCTGGTGGTCGTTTTGACCACCATTGAGCTTGTGTTTACTTGTGAATTCTGTGTATATAAAAAAAAGTATGATTTGTTACTAATAATGACGCTGAGTGATGTTTTTATTGCTATTGTTCGGTGGAATTTGGTTATAAGTCAATCATTAATTATATTAAAAAATTGCTTATGAAGTAGGTAGTAGTATAATTTTGTACTAGGAAAAAAAACTGCCTTTCGAGTAAAGACAGAAGATCAGAACTAAAATTATTTTATCATCAAATAAAGGATATTTTCAAATATCAGTGAGTTAATACAAATATAATTATGTCGAATAGTGAACCTATTCACTTATAATACCTTATGTTTAAGTACTAAATCTATTGTGAAATATCAGTTCCGTCAACACTAGTACATAATAATCATAAGCATCAAATTAACTTGGAAGTCAATCGTGGCGCAGGGGCACAAGCGTATGACTGTAAATCCGACAGGTTGTGGGTTCGATTCCCACTGGAGGAAGTGAAATATTGAATATTTCTATATCTTCACTCTAGTATTGAGGTAGAGTGCAGAGTTTTAAGTTTCCACTCAACACAAAATGCCTTCAAAATATCGGCGGAAAGCGGGGACTGGAGTGTCTTAAAACTAGGCTCCCTCTGACTAAACTTACTTAACTCAAGCAACGACCAACAACTCAAAAACATCCTCCATATCCATTAGCTAGTACCAATAACACATGTCAAACCTGTAAATTAATATTAAGCTCGTTGCCATCCGCGGCGTGGTCACGCACAGAGTCGACTGTGATGTCTCCGGACGCGGCGGTCACGTCGTGGGATTCAGCTGCTGTTTCATTGGCGCTGGCTGTTGGTTCTTCCTGGAAGTAAGAATCTTAGTGCAGTACGGACGAGTCATGGTCGCCCTGAAGTTAGCCGTATGTGGTTGCGCAGGTTTAAGGATTTTTTTTATAATTTTCTCCAGTGTAGTGGTTCAGAAAGACTAACTTCAAGGCGTCCACAACACTTCGGTTGTACTGTACTTAATAAATCATACAATGTATAAAACAAGAGCATAAGTTTTTAGTGACATGCAACAAATTCAAATATGAAAATGGAGTGTCACTTTCTACATTTTATGAATTTTAGAAATAATGGGTGGCCGAGTAAATACAATCCCTTTCTTTTCTAATTATTATTTAATATAAAACCCTAAATAACTAAAACATTTAATTAAACCACAGTTCCAATTAAACCACGAAATTGATACACTAAATAGATAGATATAAAAATATTTAAAATAAGTGTGATCAACAAATCGTGAAAAGTTTAAAGAGTAAAAATACATAAAAAATAAAAAGATTTATTTTTATCTTACTTTATGTTCGCCGTTAGTCAGAGGAGTCTCTTCAGAAGGTCCTTTCAGAGCTGCCGCCCACGGTGACAGTAATACATGGCATTGAGCGATTGTCACCTAAAAAAAAAATTATGAAATAAAAATGAAAATTATTTAACTAAAATTGTATTAAACTGATTAATGTTTGTGTGTAGTGCATATTATTCACGTACGACAGAGTAAACAAAGCGAACTGCTATTGATAAAAATAAGTACATGTAACTTTTATCATTTTTTGGTTTGGCCATGTTGAACAAATGAGTTATGATAGAATGGCAAAAAAGATTTATGATGGAAAAGCAAGTGGTAACAGAGTTAGAGGGAGACCTCAGTTGACCTTCGAAAATACAGTGTCAAAGATACTGGAGGAAGCATGCACGCGCATCACGTAAAAAGCATGAAGACCCCCCGGAGGGCATGTATGTAGAGATTGACGATAGTGGACGAGGCGAAAGAGGTAGGTCGATCGTAGCATTTGGCGCTCCGTTCTCTCTGACTATCCCGTTAGGAATAAAGCGTGACGCTGTGTTGTTGTCTATGTAATATTTATACACATATAAAAATACCTTAGTGGCAGAGAGTGTGATCCTTTGTAACTCCGATGAAGAGTGAAGATAGAGAGCTTCGCCTCGTTTCGAGAAGCAAAGACTGGAAATACCACTGTAAACATAAATATAAAAATTATTAATTTTATATTTAAATATGAGCAATCTCTTTTTTATAAGATTGTCAAAAATGTAATAAATAGTTAAAATCAAGAAAAATCACTGTCCCCTTTGACCTACATAAGTCAAAAATTATCAATATTCATATAGAACTCACTTTTCAACACATCTCAACTTGTCGCATACAGTGTAACATTTAAAAAGTAAACATAAACAACTCACTTAATATCCTCCTTCCGTACTGCAGCCGCGTTCAATTGTCTACGTAGATCAGGCGACAGTACGAGGCAATCGCCCAAATTGGTCAAACAGAGGAGACACCATTCACGATGTCTCTCATTACCGGAACCACATTCAAAGATGGAGAAGGCGGTGCGGCGGACCTGTAAAATAAATAAATTAAAAATTAAACGGAACGAAACGGAATTAAACACTACAACCACAATAAAACAGAGCGAGGAATGGGATCGACCTTACAACCGCGTTTACAGTAGGAGGCTGGTCTAGTTCGCCACGATAGCCTCCAATAAAACTTTTTTAGAAAACATATTTTTAAGAAACCGGAATTGAAGCGGAGAAAGATCTCTTGGAAACCATGCGCTCTGACCACTAATCCAAACGTTCTCATGAAGCTACGTCAAAATTCTTATACGTAAAGTTTCTTTCTATATGTGGAGTAACATTTGAAATGTTAAGAAAGCCTCAAAAATATATATTTGTTAACACATTTTTTAGCATTATTTGCATTTAATTAAATTTTAATGCATTACATCAAAAGGTTAAGCCGAAAATGTCAGATAGGGAAAAATTACTATTGAATATAAATAATATTTTAATTGCAAATTAGTAACAAATAATATGAATTTCATTTAGTACATTTTCATAATCAAACCATATCCAATACAATTTCCCTAAAATAAACTAACATAAACTACTACAAACATATACATACTCTAGCCCCCTCATGAGCAGTCAGCTTATACTTGTTATGTGGCTTCAAAGTAGGTAGTGAAAATACTTTAAACTGTTCTTCTGAAGTGATGACAACACGATGGGCGCTGCCTTCCGGCAACGGTGCTACGCCACGTTCAACCTGTACAAATAATTGATATGAATTTGATTGAATTCTTTTTGAGCATTCATAATTTTAAATTATATACAGTGACTATTATAATACGAATTTGTTATTATATATTTTTTATTTAGATCCACCAGTTGTAATTACATTAAACAACTGATACAGTAACAGTCTTCTTAATTATCTATATTCTTATAGCTAAATGCAATAGATTCCTGTAGCTGAAATTAAAAATAAATTTTGACTTAGTGGCTGTTTTTTTTTTGAAAAAAATTTTTTAAAAAAAGAAAAAGGAATTCAAGATAGTTTTTTCTCCAGCTATAAAAGTAATAATATTATTAGATAATAAAAAATCTTAGTGGTAAAACTGAAGCACCTCTAAAGGATCAGGCAGAGGCACGGCAGCGCCGTCCAGCACAGTGATGCCTATGACCGGCGCTCTGTGCTTCAGCTGGATCTCTTTAGCCAGTTGACAGTTGACCTGGAAAATAAAATTTATCAGTTAGATTACTATAAAACAAGTATAAATAATTATGGGTACGAGTATCTTCAAATGTAAAACAAATAAAAATGCAAAATACAAAAATATGTATACACTATATTTTTTTTTATTTCATAAAAATCAATAGCGTACAACTTTATATAACGATGCGGACGAAACTGACAATTTTATGGTATTTTACGATATATTTGTAATCTACATATATAAAAGGACTTGTCCTCACTGACTGAGGTAAGACGCACGCACAGCCGTAACCGCTGTGCGTACCGATGTTTACTTTCGTAATCTGGATATCCACTAAGAAGGGATTTTGAAAAAAGTTAACCCGAAAGGGGTAAAATAGGGGTTGAAGGTTTGTATGGAAAAAAAAAAATTAAAACACCACCGATTATTATAAAATTTTAAATTTAGATTTAGACTAGAAAATATTTCATTGAACACATGTTTCGTGGTTTATTAGAATTCCCCCTAAATAAGCAAGCGAAGCTGCGCGCGTCCGCTAGTTATAATATATTTCTCAACATTATATAACAGTTTCTCAAAATTTGTTATCCTATTTAAAAGGTACTGTTTATTATTTAAACAACTTATTGTTGTCCTTATTGAAACTCAACTGTATCATTGGAACGAAAACTAGCTAAAATTTCCTCTGGTAGAGTCAGTTTAGTAAGTTAATAATTATAAGTTACCGAAGTTACTTACCGGTTCTTCTTTTCGTTTATTCGTATTGGGCACGTGTATCGTAAACGCGTAGACCGTACCGTTGTTAGTTCCCGCCCATAGAGTTGGCGTTGAATTTTGTGCTGCGCAATAAAAAAAATGTAAGATCCTTTCACGATTGCAGTAATTTAAAATATTTTTTTATTATTATTACCGATTTAAAATGTATCGAATTTAGTTATAAAATATGTTCATAGTGATTTTATTTTTCAAAAAAAAAATTACACAACATTCTAAAAAGAAGTTTATCTATCAAACATTTTGATTGAATTATCAAAAAAAAATTAAAATCTAATCACACTGTATCCCGCATACAACAGGGTAGGCAGAGGGAACCTAGTGTTAAGACACTCCGTTGGCTATGTTCCGCCGAATTCTGGAGTGTACGCATTGCGTGTCGAGTGGCGGAACCTAACGCCTTTACCTCGACACCAGAGCGAAGAAATGAAAATATAAATTTGAGTAAATATATCATTCTTCGAGTGGGAATCGAACCCAAAAAACCAGTCGCGTTTACAGTTGCACTTTGTGCCCCTGCGCCACGACTGTTCTTATTATCATAATTGTAGTATTTAAAGTATAAGCGAAAAAACAACTTACTATTAATTAAGAAGGTTCTTGCAAAATATAAGCACCGGACCATTGAACCGAATGCATCATCCGTAGAACGAGCTTCCACAGCACGCTCTATTGGTTTCACGTCCGCGTCTGATTCACTTACTGCTTTATCTGTCACTTTTTTAGGTAAAGGCTGTAATAATAAAAGGTATTAAATAAATTTAAAAACAATGAGTATTGTTACGGGAGTTGTCTATAATAATTACAAATGATTAGTATAATTTAATATTTTAACGAGTCAGTCTCAAGAGCGTTGCGTGTGGGTTGGATTCCTAGGGGGGACTAATTTTTTTTTCAATTCTTCGCTCTGATAAACAAGACAAAGGACGGTGTTGAGTTTCGTCACTCAACAAAAAAAGTCTACAAAATTGGGTAAAAAGTGGTGGAGATCAAACACTTATTGAAGAACATTAGGGTGTTTTTGTGAAATTTAATAAGCGAGAAAAACGATAACCTGAAAGGCAATGTCTAGACTATGAATAAATATTACTTATTTAACAAAAAAAAATATAACTTTAAAGTTATAATAATACTTACTGTGCACTGCGTGTACTTACCTGTGTGGGCGAAGTAGGGCTAGACGTGGTCTGACGTCTCTGTGACCTGCCCTTACGGAGTCGTCTGAATGACTCCCTTAAGGACTTTTTAAAGGATTTTCTTCTAGAAATAGGAGTATCACCGGCACCTGAATGATCTGTGAAGGTTAAAAATTTAAGAATAAAATTAGTGACTAATTTATATAATAAGCAATTTTATATTTTGTTTAAATATTTTTTTACGTTAATTAATGATGTATTGTCATTTTTGTGCTGTAACAAGTCAAAGTACGGCGTTGAATTTTGACGCTCAATACATCATTCTTGGAATTCTAGCAAAAAGGTTAAGAACGAGACTGTCTTAATTAAGGTTTGCTTCTGCCTACCCTGCTATATGAGGAATAAAACATGAAGATAAAAAAACAAGCTACAAACCATGAGGATTCAGCGTGCACTTGTGTATCAGCTCGGTCACTCGCAGGGCATCGAACATGGCTAGACCGTGGGCCGTGCCCGCACACACCACGCCCCACTCCCACTGCGCCGCCAGCGCCGTCACCGCGGCCGGAGGGGACAGCTGACCTATGCAGCTGGCCTGAGGATATTGATTAGAGTTGATGAATTGTCCAGATTGAAATGAAAGAAATGTTTTAATTAACACGTAAAATAAAAAAAAAGTACCTGATATCCTGCTGGGAAAGTTAGTGGACCAGAACGCAACGTCAACTGATCATGTCCCTTCCACACAAATCCGTCCCGATCCGACACAATGTTTACTGGTATTGACTAGAAAAAACAATGTTTATCGTTATTTCTGATAGAGTATGATAACATTTTTCAGATATTTATAAGAAATATAAAAATTTATGAGTGAAAAAGGTACAAAGTCAAATCTAGTCATGCTTATCTTCTAAAACGTTTTAATTATTTATATATGTACATCAGATAAATATATTGTATTTTCATACCTTAACTTCAGCTGTGCTCGGTGAAGTTTTTAAACTTGCAATAACAATATGGCCAGCTGCTCCTCCAATAGTCAACATACCAGATAGAGGACAAAGAAGTACCTGAAACAAAGAAATAGTAATATATAAAATAAATTAGTATGTATTAAAAATATTGAATAAGTGGTACTTTATAGCCACCAGATTAGTGGATTCATAATTCTAAATTTTATGTAAAAAAGGATTATATACCGTGATATATTTATATTAAAATATACACATTGTTGTTATACATATTTTATTACTAGACAGAATACAAATTAATTACAAATATATATGTGTTATACTGTCATTAAATATTTTTTAATTAATAAAAAAATGTATATAGCATATACAGTGTTTTAGTTCTTTTAATATTTATTGCAAAATATAACAAATTTATTATACCCGCTTAACAGCCAATCGTGGATCGTCGCTATAAGGATCAAATGTTCCTACTCGTCTGAACGGCGGCCATTCTTCTTCATCGTTCTGGCTGTCATTGTTTTCACCAATTTCTTCACCACTGTGAATATAGGGATTTATAAGGATAAAAAAGTTAATAAATGGTTCTATTTAATAAATTCACAAGTCCGATCTATATTTATTCCAAATTTATATCAAATACAATAACGTATAATACACTATACGTGTATAGCACGATCCGAGCCGTGGTCGCTCTGAAAATAAGTATTATGAAGCTCAGGAAATAGGTTTTTACTACATTATATATCATCATCATCATCTATAGAACTTCTGTGACACTACTCGTTAACCGTGCTGTACATTTTATATTACTATAAAACATGTTATAATTTGAATGAAGAAAACAATGGACTTGACGTGATTTACTAAACAGAACCATTTCATATTTTTATATATACATTAAAACTACGACACATTAAAAAAATGTGTCATATCGAGGGGTTTAATTTTAACTAACATACCTATATTTAGACTGTTATATTTTTATACATACAAAATATAAATAAATATTGAAATTCACACAAATTTAGCCATATTAATAATCTATGACTATTATTTTTTTAGTTCAAATTCTGTAGCAACAAATCTTAATTATTCTTGAATCTATATTAGTTAATCTATAATATTCTAACACACAATATAATATTAAATTAATAAATATTAAAAAATAAAATACCCAAAAGTCTATGATATCATGAAACGATTTACATGCAACTAGTCTACAGATCTAAACGTTTTTATATGAATTAATATGCTATCTCAGCGCCTAACTATAAACGCGACGATTGTGGGATCGATTTCCGCTTTGAGGAATGAGTTGTTTTCATTTCCTTGCTTTGGTATAAAGACTAAGCACGGCGTTGGGTTCCGTCAGTCTACATGCAATCTCTGAACAATTGAGTGCTGCGTGAGAAACGAGGGAAGGAGTGTCTCAACATTAGGATCCCTCTGTATCTATCCTATCCGACTACATGCGGGATACAAAGTGAGGCTAAATAAAAATGAAAATTAAAACAAAATTTTACCTCGGCGTAGATCTTTTCAGCCCGCTTCATATTTTAGTAAGCAATAAGCAAAAGATGACACGTTAACTATATCACAAGCCTTGCTAGCTTAGGTTTGAACTAAGGTAATTTAATTTTACGATTTGGTGTTGCAAGAAATGATAATTTAAATGCGCAATCCATACAATAATAATGTTATGTATCTAAATAATGAATCTGTGTGAAAATAAGGATTGATTTAACATAATAAATTTGGACCTAAATAAATTTCTTGTTTTCTTTTGTCTTATACTGTAATTAGATTTTTTAACTTCATAAATAAATGTATATAAAGTATGCAGTGTGTTATAGTTTTTTGTTATGTTTTTTAAGGCATATTTTTAACGTATAAAAAAGTACTCCTAATAAAATATTCATTAATAAAATCTTTGTGACCATTTTTTAAAAATAAAACAGTTAATAAATAAACAGGACCAATGCAGACATGTCAATAGGACGCAGTAACACAATTTAATAATTAAACAAATATTTCCTCACCTAAACAACGGTGCCGTAGTATATTTATACAAAGGTGTCATAACGACACCGGTGACGTCCCAGAAGCGTACGGAACCGTCTTCGTGGCCCGTCAGTAGAATTTGGCGTCCGGTGGGCTCCGGGGTCTCTAGTATACCACCAGAGATCGGCCATGGACTCTCCGAATATATGTTTTCTGTTTGTTGTTGCCCTGAAAAAAATATTATTATTAAAAAATAATATATAATTGTAAAACAGGAATTTCTCATAATTTTAAATTTTTAAGACACTATGTAATAAGCTTACTATGTATAGGTACTACAATTCTTATCTGAAAATATTAATCAGATATTTGTGATGGTTTGTAATTCAAATATTTCAATGTATTATAGAGAAAATGGGGAAAAAAAACAAAATACCCGTAATTTGTAAAGTAAATTTGTTAAGCCTCTAATTATGTCAGTCAAAACTCCGTGTAACTTAAACAATTTATAAATATACTTTTTTTTTATGCTAAAAGGACAAGGCAAACGAGCGTTCGGGTTATCTGATGGTGATCACTGCCGCCCACGACCCCGTGCAACACCAGAGGAGCTACAGGTGCGTTGCCGGCCTTTGAGGTGGAGATAGACGCGCTTTTTGAAGGTACCCATATGGTACCGACCTGGAAACACTGCCGCACGTAGACCGTTCCACAGTTCGGTGGCGCGTGGAAGGAAATTTCTACGCAACCGCACAGTAGTGGAGTGCCACGTATCCAGATGGTGTGGATGATATTTAAGTTTGTGACGTGCTGTGCGGTTAGGAAATTCGGCGGCAGGTAACAGGTCAAACAGTTCTTCAGGACACTCACCATGATAAATGCGATAGAGAACGCACAGCGAGGAGACGTCTCTACGCAGAGCTAAAGTGTCAAGCCTTACATAGCTAATTGGGTTCTTAATGATTCGAACAGCTCTACGTTGTATGCGATCAAATAGGTTAAGCTGACACTGGGGTGCACCAGCCCAGAAATGAGAACAGTACTCCATGTATGACCGAACCTGGGCCCTATATAGGGCCAATCGGTGTTTTGGCGTGAAGTACCGTATCGCTCTATTGATGACCCCCAGTTTCTTCGAGGCCAACTTGGCCTTGCTTTCTTTTGATGATCGCGATACTGGCAGTCACTCGAAACATTAAGGCCCAATATGCTGATACTGGGCGCGGCTGACAGGGGAGTGTTCTGAAAGACTGGCGATACGATAAATGGGGATTTTTTAGTGGTTAACGCGCAAACTTGTGTCTTCAGGGGGTTAAATTGGACCAGGTTCTTTTCACCCCATGAAGAGACATTCTAGAGGGATGCCTCAACAGACGACACAAGTTTATTTCGGCACTACATTATATTGATTTTCTTTTAGATAAAACAAAAAAACTCGAGGCCGTCGTAGCACAGTGTCTGTTTAACACGGCGTAAACACGACTTGTGTGGATTCAATTAACTAGTAAGAACGAGTTATTTCCATATCCTCGTTCCGATAACTAAACAAAACCAACAAGCTATATCGAAAATAAGGTAAAAAGGAATAATCGACTATTTAATAAATAATAAAAACAACAAACTAAATAATAAAAGCAACCCACCGGCAGCCACGATATTATCGTATACGGTGTCAGCGACATTATCCACTAAATGCGCAGTAGTGACCGCAGACGCGTGTATCGACACCAAGTAGGGCAGTCGCAATGGCCGCCAGCGGGAGTCACAGAGATCTATTACAACTAGTTCTTCTTCTGCTAGCACCACCTATTGAAGTTAAATATTTGGATTAATTAAATAATTATAGATGATAGAGGCAGTCGTGGCACAGCGGTAAAAGCGTCCGATTCGTAAACGCGGCGGTTGTGGGTTCGATTACCATTTAGAGGAATATAGTATTTAAAATTTTAATTCCCACGCTCTTTAATAAGACAAAGCGCGGCGTTGAGTTCTGCCACTCGACACGCAATATCTCGAATTCAAAAATCTGTCTAACCGCCGCTAAAGCGTAAAGCTGCGTGTATTTAGTATATAGCTTACCAAAGCTGCCGCAACTTGGTTGACAGATTGTACTAATATTTGCGCTGGCGTTTGAGGGCGTTCTTCTTGCAAGGGAACACCGTCAGGAGGTACCGGTGTTGTTGTGAAGAAGTCGATTACCTGTAAGAATTTTATAGAAATTTATTGTGATTTAGTTTCTTCTTCATTCAGATTTCTTTAATTAGGATTTATGAAAAAATCGCAAACTAAATAAGAACGAACAAAAGAACTCCTTAGTGTGTAGCACCAATTTAATAAAATAAAAAAAGAAAACAAACAAATGTATATTCACTATGTACATCTTAGTACTGTAATATTGATTATTATTGCATTTTTTCTTAAAAAAAATTACTTCATTACTCATACATACTACACAATAAAATATTTTATATATTTCTTTAACAATTAATGTCATTTATTATGAAAAATGATTACTCACTCTACTTGTAAAGTCAAAAGCCACATGCTTTTCTCCCTGTTGTACTGTGACCGTGTATTTGTCGGAATATGATGCTCTGGGCATACCACCTAAGATAAAAAAAAATGTTTCCTTTAGATGGATAGACAGATACAATTCTTTATTACGTATACAAAATATAATTTATTTGTAATATAAGAAAACAAGATTTTCAGGGATGTATAAATTTAAATGTAAAACTTCATAAGTCAATAATATCTTTTTTCAACCATTATTCTGCGAGATTAAAGAAAATATTTCCCTGTTTTGCAGGATAGGCAGAGGGAATCAACCAACTGTTGACTACCGACTTAAGGTCCAATTTTTTGGGTACAATTAATTAGGGGTCACTTTCTCACCTAGAGCGGTAAAATGGAAATAATTCATTAGAATTTCACAGTCACATACTGTTCCACTGAACTACGACGGCCTTAAATTCGACCACAAATTTTGTAACATAGGAAAACATTCTTAATAAAAACACAAACCAGCATAAATAACAATTTCATCGCCATCCACACTGCTCCTATTAAGTATCTTCGAGATAGCTTTACATGGGTAAGGGCCGTAGGGAGTCACAGGTTCCTTTAGGGGTCGATCACTGGCCGCTCCAGCCACTTCCCAAGTAACGTATGAACCATCGTTGTGGGATGATGTGAAATGTTCACCTGGAATAGAATTAATTATAAATATTAATGGTTTTAATAAAAAAGTAATATTTTTTTTTATTTAAAGGCTACCAACCCGCTAGTATAGTGGGTTACATCGACGAGATTATTGAAATGTAGCCTTTGAACTAGTGTTCAGAAACTCCGCTCCCCGTATTTTCCGTCGAATTCTAAAGGTATTGCAAGGTGAGTGGCAGAATATTTTTTATTTCAAACCAGTACTTTTTCGGATTGACTTATACTGTGTAGATTGTAGAATAGACAAACGCGACCTAAAGATGTATCTCAAGGTAATTTTTGTAATTTGTATCAAACCGGCTTCACGCTGTATCCCGCACTCAGCAGGATATGCAGAGGAAACCTCGTGTTAAGATACATTACTTGAATTATGGTAATTTTAAGAATTATAAATTTTACTGAGTCAAATATAAACAAATTATATCATTTATTTTGTACGGTTGATTAAGTAAGGGACTGTAGACATGAAATTTAAATTATGACCTATGTCATTGGAGGGCTTGGCACATTACGTCAGTGTTTTGTTCGTTCTCAATTTATTGGCTTATATGGCTAGAAGTAGTAATCTAAATTTAGAACAAGTTTATATTCAGTATCAACATATAACTCAATGCTGTATTCCGTATATAGCAGCGGAGGCAGAGGGAATCTGGGAACCTAGTGTTAAGACGCTAATTAACATTTTGTTATTATAAAATTATATGACCTAAAAAACTACAATACGATCGACGAGTCGTGGTTGCGCTAAAATTGCCCTTAGGATCAGATTTAATTTTAGTTTCGTTTTTTTTTAAAATTATTCTTACTTATTGTACATACCATAAAAAAACATTAAACCTAACTTAATACTATAATATATAAAATGTGAAAAATTGTGTTTATTTCACTTTCGCGCAAAAACTACTGAACCGATTTAGATGAGACTTTACAATAATATGGCTCAGCCTCAGGGAGAACATCAGAACCACACAAAGGCTACAATTAATATAAATATTTAGCATAATTTGGCTGTAACATAACACTAAGATTAAGCGAGCGAAGCCATTTGCAGATCAGACACTTGCCTTCATCATTCCAACATAAGCTCTCCAACTGTTGGTTAGACACAAAAGTGTGTGTCGGTGTCGAGGTAGCACGGTCCCAGAGCACCACGAGGCCGCGGTTGTAGCCTATTAGAATCCGGGTAGGTACTTTAGGGTGTTCACAGACCGATTCCACAGCACCGGGGTTCACTTTGAAATCTTCTGGACAACTGTATAATAAGAAATACAATTAGCAATTTACTAGTATAATAATTGTATACAATAATGGATATCATTTTTTTTTGTTTTTGCACGAATTTTTGGTAATATTAAAAAATTATATAACTTGTGTTTCATATTAATCACATGCACACTATTATATAAAGAAAATTGTAATTCACAACAATAAAATAGATCTATGTTAAGTTAAAGTTTTCAGCTGTATCTCGCACATAGCTAGGTACTTAGGTAGGTAGAAGGAACTCGTCTCGTTTCGTTCGTCACTTTCCGCCGAACTGACGCGCTTTGCCATCTTACTAGAGGGAGCAAATGAAAATATTAAACTTTTATCACACTCCGCTAGATTTACAGCTACCTTTACTTAAAACATATTCAAAATTGCACTAAATACTATTACGTAACCTTAAAAAAATAAATTCTGTAGTAGGTATACATGTGACAACAATTAAAATTATCTTGACTTAGATAGTACCAACAAACATTACAAAACGTGTGTTTCTTACTTACTTTTGCATAACAACATCTTGATATATAACGTCCTCGTTGACTGTGAACGTAGCGCAGTCGACGGTGTAAATGTTGCCACCTTCGGTGCCGAGTAGAAAGTTTTTCCCCGAGGACTCTATACAGATTGATGATATTTTCTTATTTTTTCCTTCGAAAATGTGTGATTTGAGCTCTACGAGAGACTTTTCGTTGATTTCCCACAAATGAAGGCTGTTGTCGTCGCATAGTGATATAAGGCGTCCTGTACCTGAAATGTGACAAAATAATGTTATATTATAATCAGCGGTATTTAATTAAGTTCATCATTTTCTTGTTCGTGTGTCTGTAGGTCTGTCCATAACGAATCAATTTTTCTTAGAAAAAACATGTCGAGTTTGTTTTGAAGAAAAAAATAAATAATTTATTTCTTAAACGTATAATGCAGGTTACGCGTAACAATAAAATTATATAGAAGCAGTTGCTTAGAGAAGATTTTTTCATTTATACCATCACATATGTGTTAATATATAGATTTACATAGAGATCTTAAAAGATAAACGAACTATTAGAACTTTCACGGTCTATTTATGATTTTCTTAGATACAAAAAAAACTATTATTTCAAATTAATAAGAAAAAAGCTTCATTGCCAAATATTTCGTTCCCATACAAAATTAAGATAAATAAGCTTTCTATATATTTTTTCAGATTCACTATATGCCGCATATAGCAGGGTACGCAGTAGGCAGGACAGAGTGAACTTAGCGTTAAGACACTCCGTTCTCCACTTTCCACCAAATTTTTGAAGCATTGCGTGTGAATGAATGGCGGAACTCAACTTTCCTTGAGCGAAGAAATAAAAATATATATAATAATTAACGAGCCACGAGCGAGGGACTTGGGGCTTGGGGCGCCAAGTCGGCCTCAAGATAACTAAGATAACCACAGTAATATGGATTAAATGTGGTGGTAGGTATTTATATGAATATTATGTGGCGCAAGACACAAGGTGTTACTGTTACCGCGACTGGTTGTGGGTTCGATCCCCACGAGAAAATAAAATATTTATTTTAATTTATATTTTCTATTTTATCGCTCTGGCGTCGAGGCAAACACACAATGCCTCGAAAATTCAGTGGAAAGTGGGGAACGGAATGTCTGAACACTAGGTTCCCTCTGCCTACCCTGCTGTATTCCGAATACAGCGTGAACCTAATTATTTTTATGTTTTCTGTGACAAAACTGTTCGTACAATCGCATATGTAATGTATGCTATGGCCTACGAATCGAGGCGAGCTAACCAACCGTGTACGTTTACGCTAGGAGTGGTTACATACTACATTCGATATGCGGACACGGTCTGATTACCTTATGTTTATTATTATTTTTTAAAGTTATTATCATTTTTTTACTATCAATATGAATGGATTTGTCATAATTCATTCATAAGTTGTGACTTTGTGTATCTACTAAACTAAATTTGTTGACAATTTAGATTTTGTTATTACTGGTTTTACCTATGGCCGTAAGGCCAGGAGAGCCCCGGGTCCAGGTCCCGCCCTAGAATATTCATGTGCCCATGAAACCTCGTTAACAATAAATTTGCCCAAACACGTAAAAAAAGTAACGTCTACTTGGACGTTTACATGAATTCAAAGGTAAATCCCAGGATTTCTCAGAAAGTATCTCTAGATACGCCCTTGGTGTCACCTTTCTTTCTTTGGTTTATCTTTATTGCTATAAATTGCACGCTACATACTAATAAAATATTAAATTACGCCACAGTAGCACGATTTGTTAGGCCAGTATAAGTGCAATGTTAGCTCATTCAATTGACTTGCTCCATTATTTATATCTATACATTCATTAATTCTACCCCAAAAGAGAGAAGAGATAAATAATAACTAAAAACCCCCGACACAAGAAACTCTGAAAAGTAAACAAACAACTTCAGAAGACCTTATTATCTTTAAACGTAAAAAAAATATTCTTGAATCACAGCTAAGAACACTGTAGATTATGTCAAATAAAACAAACTAAATCAAAATGGGTTCATTTGTTTGGGAGCGACGATGACACAGACAGCAAGTCATACTTATAACGCCCCTCTGTTTTAGTCGGGGGTAAAAAATGCAAAAATAAAAAAAAACTTTATTAGAAGTGTAACCTTTAAGTAAGTTATTAATTTAGGCAGAGAGAAGGGAGTAGTGTTAAGACACTCCGTCCCCCAACTTATGATAATGACATTGACAATTAGTCACAGTAATTTGAATTATATAATATATCGGACCTTGCGGTGACGCGTCAACAATTAATTCTGATTCATAAGAAATATGTAAATTATGACCTAATTTTAAGAATAAAATGACCGCGTTATTTTCGTACCAGTGATTAATAAAGTACCGACAGTGTCTTACAAGCTGGTGAGTATACTTCTAAAACGAGTGAATAGTAGCTTCAAAACAAAAACAAACATTGGTAGCTGAACAAATACCGAGAAAAGTAAGAAAATAAACGTAGTGCCGCTTTTAGAACAATGTTGCTTAGAAACTGTAAAAACACTGTTTTTACTAAACAAAATACACCAAGTCTATATAACATTTGAGCATATTAAAAGCTTAGGACCGTATTTATTAACTGCTCTCAAGTCTGAGTTTGATCTTGAGATGCCGTTTTCATTTAAATATGACATCATATTTGTGATGGGAACCGGCACCTCAAGATCGTCACCTTAGTATTTTAGACTGATGTTCACTACTTGCAAATCATGCTTACTTAAGAAGTATATATACATATTCTGAGCATTTATTAAATATATCTATAAGTATACAAATAAAACTCTTCTCATGCATATTTAGGGAGTGTGGGGAGGCATTAAGCCCCGTATTTATAAACAGCATTCGAGCTTAAGATCGACCTTAAGATGCCGTTTTCTTTCATAAATAAGATACCTATGAAGGAAAACAGCATCTCAAGACCAAGAAGAGATATGAGTAGGGCTCAGATTTCACTGTATATGTCAAAAGACAATATTTACAAATATAACAGAGCTATTGACAGTTCGCCATTTGATTTTCATGGGAAACAGCAATTACTTACAGCGAATATGCCAAAAAAATGACAAAAAAGGTCACCTGGTATAAAATGTATTTGTGTGACTACAGAATCTGGATTGGTATGTTGTCCGTAGAGTTCGACGCCGGGCCGGCCGTACACTTTGAGTGCGCCAGACGCGGTGCCGAGCGCCGCGAGCCGCAGCAGAGGGTCCCAGGCGAGGGCTGACGCTCTGTGAGGGAATCCATGTTGCACTGTCTGTTGACAAGAGAAAAACAATTTGTTATGAAATTGTGACATTTTTACTATTTTTTTTAGTTTCACTCTGGTTCCCGTATAAAACCAAGTGGTAGGTAGCGTAGAACCTAATTTTTTTTTCGCCATACCTATAGTTCAACGAAATTTCAAGCCATCGCGTGGCGGAACTCAACGTCGCACTTTGTCCTTTTATCAGAGCAAAAAAGATGAAAATATGTATATTTTCATTGAGTTTAAACAAAATTATACAAATATAACTGTATCTACTAAAATATTTCTAATAATCAATAATCATTAATATGCATGTGTGCATTCCATGATTATCATAATGATGTGTGATTTAATAGTCATTTCCTTCCATCTTGCCGTTGTAGCACAGTAAGGACGTGACCGTACGTGACGGCTGTCGGGTCAAATTCCATTCGCGGAATGCTCATATTTTAAATTATTTTATCCATTCCCCGTATTAGACAAACTTCAATTAAGGAAAAGTTGAGTTATCTATTGCTACATTTTGTTTTGTTTATTCTCTAACTAGTGGACCCAAACGCGGCTACGCCCGCTGGAACTAACTACGAATATTTATGAAATTATTTTCTGTTTTCAATAGAGGGATGCGTTAAGCAAGCTCATTTTGGGTGACGTTTTCTAACAACAAACTTTGCAAATCGTTTCTTAGTAACGGCGGTTGTTATAAACATGGCGGAATAAATTGCATGTCAAATTAATAAGTATTTTAATATATTGGTATATTTCGAAAATATTACAAATATGAGAAAAAAAAGTATCCTATGTTCATCCCGAGACCCTCAAGTATCTCTATATGAGTATTTTATCACAATTAAATTAGCGGTTTGACCCTGATTGCGTAAAAGACAGACAGACAGACAGAGTTACTTTGGAATTTATAATATAGGTATGGATATATTAAAGTTAATGTATTATAAAGATAAAAAGGAAAAAAAAGCCTTCGACGCATGAAGAACGGAAAAGCGGTGGGACCTGACGACATTCCGATCGAAGCGTGGAAATCGTTGGGCTCTCTTGGTGTGCTCATGCTTACTGACCTTTTTAACCATATCTTGAACACTGGTAAGATGCCGCATCAGTGGCGGCTTAGCTTTATTACCCCTATTTACAAGGGAAGGGGCAGTGTTCAAGATTGTGGTAGTTATAGGGGCATTAAGCTTATGAGTCATACCATGAAGCTCTTCGAGCGCATGATCGACTTCAGGCTCCGCCGAGAGTGTACTGTCTCTGAGTCTCAATATGGATTTCAGCCAGGATCGGGCACCATGGACGCCATTTTCGCCCTCAGAACTTTGATGGAGGCATACAGGGAAAAAAGGAGAGCTCTGCACGTGGCCTTTTTAGATCTGCAGAAGGCCTTTGACTGTGTGCCTCGTCAGTGTATCTGGTGGGCATTGCGATCCAAAGGGATCCCTGAGGCCTATATTGAGATTATCAGAGGCATGTACCACGATTCCGCTTCTATGGTTAGGACTGCTGTTGGCGACACTAGACCCTTCCCGATTACAGTGGGGGTTCACCAGGGCTCGGCTCTTAGTCCGTTCTTGTTCAATGTAGTGCTCGATACTGTCTCGGCTCACATCCAGGACCAGCCTCCATGGCTGATGATGTATGCCGACGACATAGCACTCATTGCCGAGAACCGACTGACGCTGGAGCGTAAAGTGAACCTCTGGAAGGGTACGCTTGAGAACGGCGGCCTTAAACTAAATGTGTCGAAGACAGAGTACATGGCCTGCGGGAGCCGGGACTCGAGCACCATCCTTATAGGTCCTGAGCCAGCCGTTAAGTCGGAGAAGTTCAGGTACCTTGGATCCGTTATGCACGAGTCTGGAGGCATCGACCACGATGTCCATGGCCGGATAAGCGCTGCCTGGGCCAAATGGCGGGAGGTCACTGGTGTGGTCTGCGACCGCAGAATACCGCCCAAGCTCAAGGGGCTGATATACAAGAGCATCGTCCGACCGGTTCTTTTATACGGCAGCGAATGTTGGCCAGCACTATCTCGGCACACTCAGGAGCTTCACGTCACGGAAATGAAGATGCTGAGGTGGATGTGCGGCGTAACGCGGTCTGACCGCATACGCAACACATTCATTCGAGGTAGTCTTGGGGTCCGTGACGTAGCGGATAAGCTCCAAGAGCGTCGCTTGAGATGGTTTGGCCACGTTACGCGCCGGCCTAAGAACTATGTCGGACGCAAGTGCCTTGCTATACTAGTTCCTGGGGCGCGACCTCCTGGACGCCCAAGGAAGCGCTGGTTGGATGTCGTGATGCAGGACATGAGAGCCAATGGTCTAACCACCGAGGACGCAAAAGATCGTGCAAAGTGGAGTAGGTTAAGTAGGAAGGCAGACCCTGGTAATAGCCGGGATTAATGCCAGGAAGAAGAAGAAAGATAAAAAGGAAACATTAAGTTCAGTTGTGGTGTAGGCAGAAATATGTGACTAAGAACGCGACTGGCTGTGGGTTGGACTTCCCACTCAACACGCAATGCCTCCAGAATTCGGCAGGAAATGGGGAACGAACGTATCTTAACTAGGCTCCCTCTGACTACCCTGCTGTGTGCGGGATACAGCGTGAAGCTGACTAATTAAAAAAAAAAACAATATTAACACCAAATAAACATTAGGCCACAGCAAAGGCTTACTAGTTGCCTATGTACATTTTGAATATAACAATAGAAGCTACAGTCACGATATCGGCAAACACATGAGATGGAATGACTCACAGACGTGTACTCGCATGTGTGTGTATGTATGTATGTACGTAACATACAATCTCGTAACGTATCACTATGCGAACTGCACATGAATTCCAATTATCTACTACATGGTCAAAAGAATATAAAAGTTGAACATCCAACAAAGCACGCATTACCTTTAGTAAAACTATAGGTATTACTATATTCCCATCACTGTATTATTTAAAATACTGAATTAGTTAATTCGTACTTTCAAATTATTTTCATTTCTCCGTTCTGGCAAAGGCAAGACAAAGATCCGTGTTGAGTTCTGCCATAATTCAACTCGCAATGTCTTAAATTTGGATGTCAAGCGAACCAAATCCTGACTTGTGATGTTTTTTTGCCTCATCAGCTATATTCGGGTTATAGAAACTGGCTTCGACATTTCCCTAATACGTACAAAACGTTTTCAAAGGTATATTACAGACTACAGTAGGTACTACGAGTAAGTGCAATCTCGTTGTCTGATTGCAACGAATGTTTAGTCTACCTAATCATTGAAAGCATCGCAATTTGCAATACCCACGCGTTAGTATTTTTCTTTTTCGATAGTTCCCGGACGTTGTCATTGCAAAAATAAGAAAATTTATACAATTCATTATCGATTTTTAAAACAAATTTAAAACAAAAGGCAATGAAAAATATAAGAATTCTCAAAATAATTAAGTAAAATAAAAGGAAGGGAAAGCTATATAAATGTAGCAAAAAGTACTTTATAAAAAATATATATTCAATTGGAGTGATGCCAATATGCATACGAGTATATTCAAAATCATTTTGATCACAATGTAATTTCAAGATCAAGGATTTGTTAAAAATAAGTATTTCTTTCTCAGCAAACGCTATTTATTTTTCGAAGAAATATTCCGCATATTTTATTTTAAATTCCTCTAGAATTTAGATAAAAACTAACAGTGAATTATTTGAAAGCACAGTATTAAACAATATAGATTAATTTCTATAAAAATCTCACGGTTTATTATTGAAATACTATACCTACTCATTTAGCAATGATGGTATATAACGCTGCATATAGCGGTAACATGACAAAATACGTGGGAATTTTTCACATAAATTGTCTTTCATTACTAACATTACGTGAATGTGCATCGTCTTGTATTCCGCGAAATATGAATTAATACTTATGTAACCTTTTTTTTTAGCTTTACAGAGAATCCCGCATGCAACAAGGCAGGCAGAAGGACTTGGTGTTAAGACACTCAGTTCCCCACTCTCCGCTGAACTTTCCGTTGTTGACTAGTGGAATTCAACGCCAGAGCCAAAACAGAGAATATTAAATATTTAATTTCCTCGAGTGGAGGCGTTTACAGTCGCTTGTACCTCTGCGCCACGGCCGGCCTCAAGACAAGACAGACAAGAAGTGATGTAAACACAAATGAATGTTAATGCTTTCTTATCATACTAGTTAGGCTATCGTTCATCGATAGTTCTGTATAATTAACATTTTTTAAATAATTTCACGGATATTAGTTGGACTGTTTACTCTGCTTTTAATTGCTTTCTCGTTTTGCGAGCCATTTATTGTTTTTGTAACAGCGCCAGCAAGAATGTTATATGCAGAGATTTACTTATCTGTTGGTATAATAGTGTTATTTATACTTTTGTATTTATTAACAAGAATAAGTCAAAAGATTTTTTCCCACTACTAACAAAAAAAGAACAAAAACAATAAAGAAGAAGGAAAAACTATATTTAGTTATCTAATATTAGTAAACTGTGTACCTGTAACCATAGTTACCCCACATACCAATTGGGCACGAAACAAAACAAATCCCTACATTCTCTTCCTCGCGTGTAAAAACAATAAACGGAGTGTAAGACTGACAAAAGAATTATTTAGCGTCTGTTGTACGTCGGTAGAGCCGAACATCACGTCAGTTGCATTTGCATTTTACGAATCACCATATACTTATTTGTTACCATATTAGGTGCGAAACCAAAATAGCAAACAAATTATTCACAAAATAATAATAATAAAAACGAAAAAGGATCGAAGAAAAAATAGATTAAAAAAAACGAAGTAAAGTGTGTGTAAACGCGACAGGTTGTATTTCCGATTCCCACTAGAGGAAATGAAGTATTTTATATTTTCATTTCTTCGCTCTGGTTTCAGGGTAAAGCGCGGTGTTGAGTTCCGCCACTCAACACCTCTAGTATTCGTAGGAAAATGGGGAACGGAGGGTCTTAATAGCTTCCGTGTGCCTATCCTGCTATGCGCGGGATATAGCGTAAGCAGCGTAAAGATAAAAAAAAAGAATGAAGTAAAATTTTTTGTCACCATGTAACTCTTTTAGTTATACCTCTTAAATTTCTTATAATATACCCAATGAAACCGGCACAATGAATATAGCGATACAATATTCGATTCTCCATTATTACTTATTCAGCTTCACGCTTCTCCATGAGGCTGCGTAGATAGACATAACGGAGTGTCAAGATACACCGTTCTCCACTTTCCGTCTGAAACCACAACGTTGCGTATCGATTGATATTACGATTTACGTAGGAAATTAACGCAGCATCTATGTTATACTTAGACATTTTCTGTGCTTTACAAGCTAAAAATCTAATTAGTTTTTATCGAATTCCATTAAATCAATACATGTTATTTAGTATAACAGAAATGTACAGATCGATAACTAAAATAAAGGAACTGGATTGGACCGACTGTATTGAATCAGACTGTGTATCGTGGTATACCATAGCTTAATTAAAATATAACGCAACCTGCGATAACAACGAAGTAGAGTGTAATAATAAATTAATGTTAGAATATTATTAAAAATATAGAATATTTGATAAAAATAATTTAATTTAATAGTAGGTACATCCCTATACAATATCTCAAATATGGAAAATATTAAATTATTATATTTACGTTACTTATTGTATGTAGAATAAGATATAATGTAGAGCAATATATAATGAGGCCCTCGTGGCGCAGTTATAGTTAAGGAAGGACTGAGGACTGTAACTATAACGCGACAATTGTGGGTTCGATCCCCAATCGAAGAAATTAATTATTATTTATTCATATTTTCATTCCTTCACTCTGACACCAAGACAAAAAAAACTCGGCGTTGAGTCCCGGAAAGGAGTGTCTTAACACTATGTTTCTGTTGTTTGCGGGATACAGCGGAAACTGATCATTTTTTAAAGATATAATTGATTTCGTTTAGTTATTTATTCGGTATGTTAGGAGACATTGTACTAGATATTAGCCAATGTTTTGTTATTCGATCATTTAATTTTCATTTCCTTGTCAATTGATTTCGACGACAGCTTATTATCACATATGTATATTGTTGCTCTATTATAAAATCATACATTCTGTTTGTAATAGATTCGACAAATATAATGAAACAAAATAAATAAATCAGCTTTCCACTGTATCCCCGCACACAGCAGTAGCAGAGGGAACCTTAGGAGTGTTAAGACACTCCGTCCTCCATTTTCCGCTGAATTCTGGAGACATTGCGTGTTGAATTGCGTAAGTCTACGCCGCGCTTTGCCTAGGCAGTAAAGCGAAGAAATAAAAAAATATGAATAAATATTTCATTTCTGCGAGTGGGAATTGAACCCACAATCTATCACGCTTACAGTCACACACTTGCGCCACTACTGACCTTACGAATATAATAAAAGGTAATAATTCTACAACAAAAACACTATTAACACACTTTAGTAATCACAGATGATGGGCGCAGGCCTTATCACACGATAGTACAAGGCTCAAGATTATACACAGCATTGATAGCGTCCACGACCGCCGGGTACACGTGCACCGGGGGTACACCAGGTAGAGTAGACCAGACCAGACTAATGGACCGGTTCTGTGCCGTTATAACCGGTGGTGATCAGATTTGGCACTATTTTGAATGGTATTACCATGGGGGAGAGGCTATATTGCTTTGTGTTCAATGTTTATTTTATGGCTTATTTTTTTTTATAAAATAGCTTAAGAGCAATGCCCTAAGAAAGGTATATTAGATTTTGAAGATGTACAAAAAGTAAGCATCAATTTGGCTTTGGCTTTTAAGTTGCGTTTTTATAACTGTCTACTATTAAGTTATATTTTTTTCTTTTGAACTTCATGCTGTATCCCGAAGGCAGAGAGAACATAGTGTTATTTCCATACCCCAATTTGCGGCAAATTTTCGAACCATTGAGCGTTGAGTGGCGGAACTCAGCGCCGCACTGTGCGTGTTTTGATACCAGAGCGAAGAAACGAATATATTAACAAATAATAATTAATTTCCCCGAGTGGAAATAGAATCCACAACCATCGCTTTTACACTCACACGCTTGTGCCTCTGAGCCAATATACCAACTTGTATTTGTACTGAACTTACGCAGGTTCCCAAAATAGTAGTAAATTAGACGCTCAATCATAAACTAATTAGATAATTCAAATAATAGCTCATTCATATGTATGACACACCGCGGAATTTAATCAATGCCACGTCCGTTAATTAGAGCATCACCGACACTTGCAGTTTATTATTATTTCAGTTCAATTCTCTCAGTTTATGAGGTCAATCGTGGTGTAGAAGTACAAAGTGTGACTGGGTGGGGTTCGACCCCAGCACTCGAGGAAATTAAATATTTATTTAAATTTATATTTTAATACACTTATATATTACGTACGCATTTACGTTCAAATAAATTTTCTTAGGTTTCATTGTAGTTGATTGCATAAAATAATAATCGCGGTTGGTAATCCGGATAATCGCGAATCCGTTTAAAAGAGGGACGGATAATCGAGTTTTTACTGTAATTATTTAGTATCCTCATTAAAACATTACGGGCAGACGCTAATTGGCCAGTGACAGCAGCGTTATAATATTTATAATTATCTGTCATAATGAACGCAAAGGATTTCAGATTTAGTGGAACTAGGACTGGAGGTTTTGTTTAGTAAACAAGTTTGAACTATTTAAACTAGTTATCAAAACATTTCATATTATACGGCTAAATGTAGAGTAATATTTTTAGCTTTTTTTAATAGCTTTACACTGTACAGATAGAATCTGGAATCCAAGTGTGTAGGCACTCCATTCCCAATAAGACAATTCGTTTCTCCACTTTCCGCCGAATTCTGAAGACATTGAGTGAACTGAACTTAACGCCTCGCTTTGCCTCGTTACCAAAGCAAATAAAAAGAAAAGATTAAATATTCCCCGACTGCCAATCGAACCTATAAACAACCATTTTTACTTTCACACGCTTGAACCTCTACGCTACGACTAACCTAATTATCACCTCCAAACCCAAATTAAACATAATCTTATTTAGCTAATATATATTACAAGCCCAATAACCCTAATTATATTACATCATTCGCGCGGCAGCAGGCAACGTGATGTCACTGTGCCATAACAGCTGCTTTCCTTGCCAAATGACATCACTTTATAGCGTGACCGATTTCAGTGCGACCATCATACATACTTCTGTGCTTCCTTTGCTGTCGTATATACTCTTTCTCGTATGTTTTTCAGTGGCAGGGTGGCAGGTGGATCCCAGTGTTAACACAATCCGCTCCGAATTTCGAAGTTAAGTAGCGGAACTCACTCGAAACCAGAGCTAGTAAATGAAAATATTACATATTTAATTTTCATTGATAAGGAATCGAACCCAGAACCTGTCGCTTTTACTGTACCACCTCGTGCCCTTGCACAACGACTGGCCTTTCTATCAAAATATAAATATATGCATGTACAGTATTTCTTATGGTATTTAAATATTTTTCCATTTTTTATGACACTGTACGATTTTATATATCTACGAATATTATAAGTATACAACTGGCGAGAGTCAGATTATTGAATTTTAATTAGCTAATGACAATATTCTAATTGTTTAACTGTCACCGCGTAGGTATCTATAAAAAGGTTTTTAATAATTTCAGAAACAAATAATCATAACGATTAATTATTTTAAACAAAGTACTTACAATAAAAATTTAGATAACTGTAAACATTTCATTCTTGACTTTACGTGTTAAAATTTAAAAAAGAGGGGTATGGATACAAACGAAGAAATTTTCCGATTTGAAATTATTTAATTATATTTTTTTTGGATCTGTCTTTTATATATTTTTTAAAATTAATTAATATAAAAAATACATAAAGTATTACGGACGAAGGACTATCATGTATAATAGTATATTTATTTACCAAATACAAAATGGTCTTATTACTTACTTATAAAACTAGACACACCGGTTGGGTATATAGGGTCTGATATAATAGGTCAGAATATATAAGTATATTATTAGGAAGTTTTCCATAATTAAACAGCAAACTAAAGAAAACTAAAGTTTTATCGCTTTTTTCTTCAGTTTCACGATATACCCCATGTGGAGCATGGTAGGCAGAGGGAACCTTGTGGTAAGACACTCCGTTCGACTCTCTTTGCCCGACACCAGATCGAGGAAATGAAAATCCGAAGTATTTTATTTCCTGCCACCAAGCCACAACCAGTCGCGTTGACACTCGCACACTTGGCCTCCATTATTTCTTTACATACAAAGTACTAAATAGTCTTCAAAAATGTTTGACAGGCTTCACGGAGCACATGCTCTGGGTGACAGACTAGCGGCTTCCTGCGCCACTTCCTGTTGGACAATGCGTCCATTGTGCGTACCGTATGCGTGTCACCGATGGAAATCGCTTCCATGACATATATCTACTACGTAAATATAACACGTAAACGTAGAGTTAGCACAAAGTATGTGACTGTAAGCGCGACAGGTAGTGGGTTCGATTCCCATTCGAGGAAATGAAATATTTAATATTTTCATTTCTTCGCTCTGGTGACGAGCATTGCGTTGAGTTCCGCCACTCTACAGGCAATGCATCCAGAATACGGCGGAAAGTAAGGAACGGAGTCTCTAAGCACTAGCTACCCTGCTATGTTCGGGATATAGCGTGAAGTTAAAAAATATTTTATTTGATCGATGATAATAGCTTTATTCGATCTAATGTATGGATATGAAAGAATACAATAAAACCTCTTATACATGGAAGACTCCAAAATTACTGGAAGCTTATATAATAACCAACCGATAAATACTGAACAATTAAAATAATTATTATACTATATCTATTATATGGCGTTTAAAAACATTCTTAGTAAGAAAAAAACATGAATAACTTAGCAATAATGACCGATAAACATAAAAAATAATTACATCTAGAGGTAAACGGTAATGTGTAATCTAAATACCAGCTATCCTACATGCGCCAAAGCTACGTACTCATTGAGAGGAAATCCAAAGAATGTATAAAATAAAGAACATAATTTTCAATATTCTGTGGGGAACGGAGTCTTAACACTAGGTTCTCTCTGCTTACCCTGCCGTGTGCGGGATACAACGCGAAGCTGATTTATTTATTTTTAAGATAATTTTATGCGGCTATGGAACAATATAAGCTCTTGGGTAAAAACCATAATTTTTGTGATTAAATAAGATAAGGATAATATAAAATATATGTTACCTATACGATAAGCGAAGAATAAGCGGAAAAATAAATTAGTAGACGCTTGTTTTTGTCGTTGTCGTCACCGCCACTCAGAAATTTGGTGACAGTGCGAGTCATCGATTATAAAATTTTATCAGTATAATATATTATACATATCATAATATATAAATCTCTTTAATATATTCCCATATTCATTCTTTGTTTATAACTAAATATAAGTACCTATATTAAAAACAACTATGGACACCACCAAGGTGAGTCAACCGAGGTTGTTTTGGAGTTTTAGAAGATACTACAAACTGGCTATTAGTACCAAATTAATATAAGTTACTGAGATTATTATAAAAGACCGTGCAAAGTGGAGAAGGTTGAGTGGGAAGGAAGGAAGAAGAAGAGAACTGAAATTATTATAAATAATAGAAGTTCCTATAGATGAATCAATTCGTGATAACCAGTTTACATTTTACTATCGTATGACGAACCGCATGAATCAGTCCTCATTATAAAGATAATAAACATACGACAAATTGACGTGAGACGCTTTACAAGTTTCTCTGTTCCCCGCTTTAATGCAAAAGCACGTATATACAACCGTCAATGTAAACAGAATACCTAAAAACATCGCAAAGACCGCAAATACCGAAGGCGAGAGATAATTGTAGAGTCCTTCATGACTCATAGTACCTGTATGGAAAAAGCGCCGCTATTATTTTTTTACAATAACATGTTTTAAATAAGTAATGAAATTATTGTATTTCTAATATATAATTTTTCTTTTATTTTTTTAGATAACGTATAAAAATTTGAAAGTAGCAAGATTCCGCATTTATACTTTTTCTAAAAAGTATTTTTCTTTCCGAAGTGTGGAATAACACTTAAAAACTGATAAAAATATCCTCTTTTGTTGAATGAATAATATAATGCAGTTGGGAAAACACTGTAGTAAGTTGGATCGGTATGTACGTACTTATCTCATGAAGCACACAAATATAAAATTTTCAAACGCAAACCAGAATTTTCCTTCCTTTAAATAAATTATTTAATTAATTTAAAAAAGATAGTTTTGCGACAAAAGTTATACATATATTTCATGGCATATAATGCATAATATGCATTACTTTCGTTGTCTCGTGATAATACTATTTTAAAAATAATATCTCCGCTTATAATAGAAAACAAAAGTTACAGCCAGTTCAATAAAAAAAAATATCTATCAACTTTCTTTAAAAGGGTATAACATTTTTATTTATAACCCGATTAAAATAAAACAAACATTAAGAATTAAGGTAAGCTTGCCAAAATACAATAGTCAAAACTGGAATTAAATCGGCTATTTCTAATCGGCCGTTTCTGAGATAAGCGTGAACAAAAGCACAGATAAACAGACAAAAATTATAAAATATATTAGATGATCATTATCCAGAACAAATAGTTATAGACTATTCTAAAAACAAGTTTCTTAGCGGTAATAATTCTTGTTAAATGTTTTTCTTTTGTAAAAGTACACTTTTTTTGTTTTGAGAAAAAAAAAGAAAGTGTATTTAATAAACAGAAATGAAGGTTAGTGATATCATTTGTCAAATATTTCTTTGTTTTAAAATTAATCAGAAAGTTTTTGTATCGAGGTTTATTGAGAATACAGTTCGATTTACCGAAGTGGGTTCACAACCTCGATAACGAACAACCTTTGTACTTTGTTCCATTGCAGTTCCACTCACTTTTCATACAAAAAAACGAAAACAATCTTCATCGCTATAATCATGACAATACTGCAATTAATATGTATACAGTGACATATTTACAATTTTTAAACCGTCAAAATCAAAATTGAATCTGCTTCATGCTGTATCCACACAGCAGGGAAAGCAGAGGAAACCTTAAAGAGTCTTACTTCCCACTTTCCGCCGAACTCTGGAGGCATTGTCTGTTGAGTGGCGGAACTCACCGCCGCGCTTTCCAATTGTTGTTAAAAAACGATGAAAGAAAACTATTATTAAACCAAATAAACACTTTCATACTTAATGAAAGTGAAAAACTATTATAATCTAAGAAACAGCAGTTCTAGGAAACGGAGCGAACACTATCGACGCCAGTGGCGGAACGGCGCGTTCGTCATTGTATCTATAATACCTATCTACCTTCTTGGAATCTATTTAATTACTGTATAAATTAAATCAGCTTCTCACAGTCAGAGGAAATCTAGTGTTAAAACACTCCGTTCCCCATTTTCCACCGAATTATGGATGCGTTGTGAGTTGAGCGGCGGAAATCAACGCAGCGCTTTGCCTTAACACCAGAGCAAAGAAATAAAATCAATTTATTTCCTCGAGTGGGAATCGAATACACAACCAGTCGCATTTACTGTCACACATTTGAGCCCCTGGCCTGGCCTGTCGTGCTGGCCTCGTTATTATAATAACTGTATAATACCACATTAATCACTTATAATGCTTCTAAACTACATAATATTATATTTATTGAAATATAATATAAATTACTGAACGTGACCATCGATCGCACAATAATATAAATAAAAATAGGCATCGCATGTAATCGGAATAATTTGATAACTGTATCAATGATATATCATAGCAGCTTAACATAATATAAAAGGTTATTTCTAAGGTTATATAAAAAATATGATTTTTATATAACCTTACAAATAAATTAATTATTCTTCTATTTTGGGTGCACAATTATCTTCACGCTCACACCAAACAAACATTAGGGTAACCGACCAGGTCAGTACCAATCCATCACAGCTCCTAGTTCGTGTAATAAAACCGTAACGGCCCCCATGATTTTTACGAGCGAGCAGAAAAAGGCAATGTCTGGATCGTATATCTATCGTAAAATGCAAGTATCGATTCTCAAATGGGGTCCCTATGTATACTGTTATAAAGATATTGACATAATAGTAATAAAGTTACGCAATATGTCTTTTCTTTTGCAAAACCATCAAACAATGAACAGTTATAAAATATTTGTTAAGAATACAGAGTGTGTAGATATAGAGAGTAGTTAATTTCAATGTAGATTTCGTTGTTTTGAGGATATATGCATAAAAACTGCAATTATACTTTGTTATTTTAAAGAATATAGAATCTAGAAATTATTATATTAACAGAATAGACAATATAGACAGGTTGGGGTGAGTTCGATGCCCACTCGAGAAAATTAAATGTTTTCATTCCGCCACTCAGCATTCAATGCTTCCAGAATTAGGCAGAGTGGGGAGCGATGTGTCGTAACATCAGATTTCCCTCTACCCACCCTGCTATATGCAGGATACAGCGTGAAACTAATAAAAAAAATATATATCGACAATTAAATTGTATGTCATTAGGTGTAACTTCGACACAGTCGTTCATCGAACCTATCACGTATGGGGTTTCTAAGCCGGGATGCAGGTTTTCTGATATCGCAGTTCCTGCGGGGCTTCCGTTACGGGAGCTTAACTGCACTTAACTACTATTTAGTTTATATCCGTTTTAATATAAATATATGAATTTATAATGTTACAATGGAAATTTATACTTTTTAGAGGCTTTAGTAAAAAAAAAAATAACTGGAAATTTATAAATTTAGTTATAATAGTTAAATTCTTAGGCAACGTATTTATAAATCGCTCTCAACTCTGACATCGATCTTAAGACGCCGTTTTCGTTCACAGACATACAATTTAAGAATGAAAACGGCATCTCAAGATCGATTGCAGACTTGAGAATTTATAAACACGGGCCTTAATGTAGTAGGTATAAATTAGACCTTCAAATAAAATTTAGATCACGTTTTTTGAATATACAAAAAGAAGTCTGGAATATGTTGAGGCAAACGATTCATACGACCTTCGTGAAGGTGAGTGTCCGATCACAAAGGAACCAAACTATCTATAGAGCATGGGGATACATTTGAAATACTTCTATTAACGATTGAGTAAAAAGCCAACGAAAAAATTCCGACGCGTTTTATAAACGAAATAACTAAATTGTGATTCAGAAAAAATAATTACACAAAAAATTTATAACTTCAAGAAGTGTAGAGAATTGTATTGTATATAAATGTAAATATTCTATTGACGAAGTAAACGACAATATAGATTAAATATAATATGAAGAATATAAAATCTAGTTGTATTTAACAATAGATACGTATAAATGGTGGCGGAAAGTGACCGAAAGTCTCTTAATAGAAACGGACTGTCTCAACGCTAGATTCGCAGGTTCCCTCTGCCTACCCCGCTAAGTGCGGGATACAACGTTAACTTACACTAAAGTAATTTATTTAAAAAAGGTGTATCAAAAAGCAGACAGACAATACAAATAGAAATCCTATTAGAAAACCATCGAAAACGTTTCAATTAATTTGAAACGGCACATAACAAATATTGATACGTGATATTGCATTAATCCTAGACATTAAGAGGATGTTGCGTTTATATCATTTGAATACAAATTCATTCTAAATTTATTTGTGGATTGTGGTAGTCGTGGGATAGGGGCACGAGTGCGTGACTGTAAACGGGACAGGTCGTGGGTTCGATTCCCACTTGATGAAATGAAATATTAAAATGTTTTCATATCAAGAGCGCGGTGTTGAGTTCCGCTACTCTACAATCAATGCCTCCAGAACTATGCCATACGGGATACATCGTGTATATATAATACTAGCAAGAATTTATTAAATTGGCTTTTGACACTTAAACATTTAATTTGTATTTCATATTATCATAAAAAATAACATTTATTGGAACTATTTATAATAACAATAACATCAAAAGTTATAAGCAAACATTAGCGTAAAAACTGAATAAGTTGAATAAGATGGACGAACCGACTACGCTAGTACATCCTTGTGTGAATGAACTTAGCAAACGTGTCTTATCGTACGCGAGATATCGCAGAATTTGAACAAATATTGATTTTAATCTGCAACGGCATTATAAAAATAGTCACCCCTGTAGTGTATTGACGACGTAAAATATTTTCGAATATTAATAGTCAACAGGCAGCTTTTTCCTCCTTTGTCCACGGAATGTTGAGTTGAGAGAACTGAACGCCACGTTTTGTCTTGGTACCATAGCCAAGAAATGAACCTACAACCGTCGCGTCTACAGTCACACACTCATGCCTCTGACAGTTAAGCAAAAAACAATTAATTAGAAAAATCATTATTAACTCATCTAAACCGAATTTAACATCTAAATTGCGCAAATTATACAATAAACTCTATCTTCGCGAGTGGGAGGCACTACGAAATAGGACATGCCGAAAAAGGAAATGGCCACCCCCGGGAGTAATACGATCGTCCCCGAATGTTTCTCTACATAATGCAAACTAAATTGGCGATGTCTTGAAGGAGGAAGCCGTGGGAGATGGTATATTCGGGCAATGACGCGACCTAATGGAGGTTAAGCTGTTTGCCCCAGTACTAATGAGCCTCGCGCCTTGTCGGGACGCAACTATGCCATACAAATTGGATGAATTGCAGGAATCCCCCACTCAATTTGTTTTGACAGATAAAATATTGTCAAAGCTTATTGACTTTCGATACCGATGAACCGACCAAAAAGTTTTTTTATATTTCGAAAGATTATAATAGAAAGGTCATATGTTATTTTTACCTTTTTTCTATTCTAATTTTTGGTTGACGATAACACTCTTTTCTATTCTATGACCGCATACCGAAGTTCATTTTTATTATAAAATATTTACAGTGAAGCAATATAGGCGTCTGTTCAGTATCGTTTCTCAAGATGCTGCGGTGTAAAAATTTATGCTATAATAATGGGTGGTTATTTTAGGGTGATGATTTTTAATTCAGCTATTTATACAAGCTGAAATGAATAACGAAGTCTGCTTTATAGAGCTATGATGAAAGAATTCAAATATATATTTGTGGGGGGTCACACATAGCATGTTATAGAATAATAATTTTAATATTTTTTTACCTTAACCTATAGGATAAAAAGGGTATTTATTATTAGACACAATGTCTATTACGATTTTTGAATACGTAATGAACATGCCTTCGGCCGGAAACTGGTCAACACTAAGGTTGTCTCATTTTTAATTCATCGTTTGATAGATTTTTGATTTATTTTTTCCACAAGTAATAACTATAACTCTAGTCTAATAAAAAAAATAGCATTATTTGCGCATTTTGAAACATAATTTTACCCAAAAAAAAAATCTATTATAAATTAGAGTATTAATTGAAATGTAGAGAATAAAGTGACACAAATGATTGACAATATAATTAGTGAATAAGCAATAAACAAAAAAAAGATACATTATTATTAATGTAAAAAGAAACATATCTGATTCGAACGTGGAGCAAAAAGAAGGAGTCGCTCTAACAACGGTGTCGGCGTGAGGAATGTGGTCTCGTCGGATACGATTATAATAGGCGCAAGCAAGCAAGATAGATGAGTTAATAGTGATAGTTCTAATAAACCAATAATATACTATAAATAAACTTTAATAAAAATAGTAAAATTAATATTCAAGATAATAAAAAAAAATCTAAAATAAAATAAATTAAATAAAGACAGACAGGCAGACAGACAGATGAGATGCTCTACATACAAGTTTTATTGTTTTAAGAATCATAAAATTAAGTGTATCGGTTATGTTATTGCCTATGCCATTGATAAAACAAAAACATAATATTTTATATACCTAGATTTAGAACATATTATTTTCTCACAAACCACAGTTAAAACAGGTTTAATGCGGCTAGTATGTAGGTGGCGATCATTTTAATGATGCCTGGGAATTTATACAATAACCTGACTTATAAATCCTTGCATGAATCTAATAATATCTTGTGTATTCTAAAGACTCTCAGTATTACTGAAATCAACTTCACGCTGTATACCGCATTGGTAGGCAGAGGGAACCTCGTGTTAAGACACTCCGTTTCCTACTTTCCGCCGAATTCTGGAGACGTTGTTGTGTTGAGTGGCGGAACTCAACGCCGCGCTGTACCTCGACGCCAGAGCGAAGAATTGAAAATATTAAATATTTAATTTCCTCGAGTTGGGAGTGGAACCTATAACCTATTACAGTTACACGATTGTGTCTCTGCACTACGACTGGCCACATATTACAATGCAAATATATATATTTTTTATGAATATGTTTTTGTGGGTTAACTCTGAATGTGGGCATTACGAATGTGCGATAACACAAGTAAGATAGGAAGTTTAGACAACTTCTAACTTGAAGATATTCGTCGATAGATCGAGAAACCATTGTTTTGTACTCGACTACTGTCGTCCCGATATTAGATAACAATCTTTCCTATAACTAGATGAGGGTACCCAACTTCTAACTTAACCAATTTCATGATTATGGGTAAGTCGATTTTCTAAAATTATTTAAAATTTTATTTAAAACATTATAATACAATTCTAAGGAACGCTTAGCTATGTGGATATCTGGCGTTGCATCAGTTTATAGATAATAATTAACGGCACGGGCGAGGTCGGGTGTGGCGATTTATTACTTTACAAGATATCGATACCGATCCTGCTATAAACACGCGCGAGGCTACAAATAAATATAAATAAATCTATTTCACATTGCTCTTGTTACGATATCACATGACCAAGTATTTGCTTTACATTTTATTTATAAGAAAAATTTAAAAAGAAACCTTTGGAAGCGGTCAAGGTGCATCGGCACAAACAAACGACAACGCGACCGTTTCTGAGTTCGATTCTCAATCGGGGAATGAAATATTTGATATTTTCATTTCCTCTCTCGTACCGGGGCAGTGTGGCATCGATGCCCGCTTCTTAACATCCAATGACTCTCGTATTAAGCGAAAAGTGGGGAAATAGAGTGTCTGAATACTAGGCTACCTTCAGCAATTTTCGAAATACTTTCTCCATTTTGCATATCTTTTGACAATGATTGCTTTTTGTGTAGTGGAAGCCATTATTTTGTTTAAATTTAGTATTAAGATATTAATTTCTTAATAGCTTGAAGATTATTCCGTCATAATAAGATAAATAGTAATGTTCGATGGATATTAAACATCGGTTATTAAATAAATATCCTTTAAATTTCCATTGTATTATAATTTTTTTGTATTACATTATTCGCCTTAGTTGGTTCAATAGATACATACATATATTGATCGAACACTGTCGTTATCGTCTCTTATCACTATCGACCGATAAGCCGCAGTAACGTTTCCAACGCCACCTCAAATTGGCGTACTAGAAAATGGTTACTAATATATTTTTTGTGGCATTGTCAGGTTTTTTCGTACATAACAGTAGATAAAAACAAAATTTAACATCTTTTTAAATATTTTCCTCGCGCAAGGAGAAAAAACTGTCGTTAAAAGACATATAAAACTTTAACGTTTTCTAAGAGGAGCGGGTTCAAATCCCAATGAGAAGAAAAAGAAAAGAAAGAAGAATTTTACAAGTTTTCAAACAAGTGGAGATATAAATTAATACTGACCTACTAGATAAATAGATTTTTGAGATATTCAGTTTAATATGTCGGTACCTAACTGTTTGTTTTACGTAAGAATAATAATATTATGTTAAATCAAAATGTTCGTTCTTTACTTATTATGAACATCTTCAACTAAAAAGTACATATAAATATTGTAAATTTATATATTTTACTACTAGGTACATACCTACAAAATAAATTGAAAAACAGAAATAAGTAAAAAAAAATTGCCACTTTAAAATTTTACTTAGGCTATTTATAATTGAAGTCAATTAAAAATAAAAACAAAACTTTTTTTGCTTTAACATAATTATTAATTGACTTCTGTAAAAGGAGGTTATCAATTCGCCTATATTTTTTTATTATACAATTTCCTTATTGTAAACAAATAATAATAATAATAACAACATTTGCAATATTAACAAACGCGAATGAATTACATAAACATAATTAGCAATACACAATGCCTTGATTCAGCCACTTGTGGAGTTTAGCTTAATAAGTGACAAATTGAAGAATTTAACCTTGAAAGCAATCTGTATGTGGCAGAGGCATCGTACAGCTCTCTAGAGAGAATGTTATTGAACTATATTACATTTTTAAAAAATCCTTGTGATTGATTATAATAATTATAAAAAATAAATAAGAAGAAACTTCCTAAAGCTTACAAAAGATATTTATTATTTTTATTTTCTCGCTCTGGCAAGGAGGCTAAGCGTGGCATTGAGTTCCTCTATGCAATCCCTACAAAATCCATCAGAAAGTGGGGAACGGATGAGCCTTAATGGGCATGGAGTGTCTTAACACTATATTCCTATGATGGTCCTGTCCTGTTATGTACAGGATATAGCGTAAAGTTAAAGTAAATTTATATTGTATTGCTATTAATTAACTTCATTTAAGTTAATTAATTGTATATAAGTTGTGCTTTTTTTGACATTAGTAGTATTACTTTTTTAGATCTTTTATTTATTATATAATAAAATAATTAATGTTTATTATCAAAATTGTATAATATCATATTTGTCAGGTCACACCACATTATCATGTAAATATTAAAATACTTTTTTCATATTTACAATGATAAATATTATTATATTTTTATATATTTAAAACCAAAAACAATATAATAGTTTCCACAAATCTTTTTGAGTATTGAATCACTAGAGCCAGTATTAAAATTTGTTTTTATAAGAATTAGTAACTCATATACAACACAATATTGTTATTATATTGAAAAGCAGACATTTTATAATTTCTAAAATATCCATACATGCTATTAAAAGGATTCATAAAGTTTATTTAATCCAGATAAAACATGTTTCACAATTACAGTTCCTATGACCATGATCCACATAATGAAACCAACCAGAGTGTATAGTAAAAATAATCAATCTAATCTAAAAGTACACACCTAGCGTATGGCTTGAGAAGATAAGATACACCTTATTAGGGTTAATTGTTAAATATTTTGAGGAAACATAAACATTATAAAAGAACTTAGTAGTTATACAAGCATGTATCTAATAGCTAAAAGAGGCAAGATGTGGCTTTGAGTTTTGCCAATTAATAGAAGTTGTGTATCAAGATACTCTATTCTAGCTTTTCCACCCAAACTCAACTTATTACGTGAGTTTGAGCTTCGTCTTACCAATATGGTGAAATGAAAATAATACCACAAGCGGGAATTCACTGTATCATATGCAAAATCATAATTTCACAGTATAACACTGGCAGCACACCATATTTACCTTATTTATAAATAATAGTTAAATAATTGTAAGCATAATTATTAAATAAGACTGCTCATAAACTAAAGTTGAATAATGTAATATGCAATCATTCCTTTATTTAGATGAACTAAATGTGGCTTGTTTTTTATTTATGATAAAGTTTTTTGTTGGTGAGGTGGAGAATGGAGTGTCTTACACTAGGCTCCCTCTGCCTCTTGCTGTGTGATTAATACAGTGCAAAACTGATTTGAAAAATTTTTTTGGTAAAGTCATATTAAGCTTTTCTTTCTTGTTTCATGCTGTATTCCTCAACAAAAAGCCTGGTGTTAGGGCACTCTCTTCCCAATTGTTGTCTTGTTACCAAAACAAAAAAATAATAATTGAGCCTCACAAATTTCCAACCATTGCATTTACATATGCTTAAATTTTAATCTTTAATAAAGTAATAAAACCATTTCTGGAAAGTCACATTGAAGATTGTCATTATTAAGAGAATGATTTAATAACTCATTGGGAGTTGCGAAACATGGTAATTAAATGTTGATTATATGTACATACTATGCTGGTAGTAAATAAATTGATTCATAATTTATCAATGGTTATAGGTAGATATTCTATCCTTGTGTGACTTTGAAGTACATAAAAATTAAATGTTTTCACAATCTAAATTATAATATTCATAAAATATATTAAAAGTCATGTTTAACTATTTTATATTGTAACACATTGATAATTGACATGTTATAAATATTATTTTTGGTTTAAATCAAATTACTGAACAGAACAAACTGTCACCTTAATTTTTGATAATGACTTTAATTCTATATTGTTGTCATATTATTTACTAATTGCAAATAATTGTCTAATTAAACATACAAATACAAGTTACAACAGAATAGAACTTATTTGGCTTTGTATTGTAAAATAATGTATAATTAAACTTACCTTACGAAATGCAAACAGATCATTTTGCAGTTTCTGTCTTTCTGCTGAGGGCTGCTGGCCCTTCCCGCGTATAAATTTTAGCATTCTGCCGGCCTGCAACAAAATAATCACTTAGCACACTTCACAGGCACCACAAGACAATAAAGCAACACGAGCCTACCATGTTTGCATAGTACAAGAGCGAACACTTGTATCCTGACCGGCACCGGAAAGCCGACTGACTTTGCAGCGCCTCCCAGTCCCAGCACGGCGTTGTCAACGCTCAGCCCCGCACCCAGATAAAAACGTTAGTTATTCTTGAAATTCAACGATAAGTAACATGATGATAAGATTGACGATAAAAGGAAAAGTTATAAAATATAGGACATTGTATACAGGTAAAAGATCGTTGTTTCAATGCTGTGACAACGCCTGTCGAACAGGTTACGTGTTTAATTGATCACTATTTGTTCAGGAACATTTTTGTATTCATATTAGGATTAAATTATAATAAGCCTTTACATACCTGAAGACCACAGTTTGATGATTTTTAGTAATAAAATCCAAATTTAGTGAAATGTCAGACAACTCACAACGGCGTCAGAAATACATACAAACACAAATATGCACGAACATAATATTCACGACCGTACGCATACGAAACGCACTCACACTACGCTGCGAAATGACGTGACTGGTTTTCAATGTTGCCAACAAATGTCGAAAACCAGTCATAAATATTGGAGCATCTGTTGTTTGTTTTAGAAAATACATCTGATAAATGTAAGTAATATTTTTTTTCTATAATAATTTAGTGTCATATTGTGTGTTAAAAAAATTTTAATTTATTTTTATGTTAATTAGACAATTATTTTGAAATCAAAATATTTTAATATTTTGTTATTTCTTAAGCCTGGCAACATTTGTAAATTTAACTGTGGCGCCTAATTTTAAATACAAAAATTGTACATTGTATCATATACTTGTGATATTACGCACGCTATATAAACGCCATAAATACGGAGTGAATGAAGTAGAAGACTACTGCTACCTACACGTCGCTACCGTATAATTTAAAGAGGTGCCGACTGTTAATCCTAATAAACTATTGGGCTTGTTTTTTTCTTTTTAGTTATATGCAGTCGGGGTTTTTGTTATTTTAAATAATTTAGGATTCATTATCGTATTGATAATCATGATATATCTTTTTTAAATCGTCGTATTGAGCTCTTGAATTTGAGACCCATATTGTGGTATTAGAAACGATTTTTTTTGCGTCAGCTATCTACGAACACTTGGGCTGCTAAAACGAATCTAACGATATCTCAATAATGTATATCCGTTCAGCGATTCTGGACATATGAGGTAATAAAAAATATTGCATACATACAAGATACATGCGAAAAACATAACATTTCCTTAACAGTCGGGTAAAAAGACCATTCTCTAAAAACATACTTATTCTTGGACTCTCTTGGACTTGATTCCCAAGAAGCGCGAGTTCAAATCCCGCTACGTTGAAAATTTTATGAATAAGTAATAATTAGAGCTGCGCCGAATGGTGGTTTGACCGAATAACCGAATACCGAATACTATTCAGGTTAAACTTTACCGAACCGAATATTCGGCGGAATTATTCGGTTCAAAGCTAACAAAGAAATCGTATTGTTATTTTGTTGCGTAAACAGGTTTTAACATGTTTGTCACCTGTCATCGCCGGCTAGATAACGAGCGGGCCGTACGTCACCGCCACCCGAAACCACGAAATTTCAAAAATTATCCAAATGTACAAGAATCTGCCTATCAACATTGTTGGACCCTCTATTTCGAATGAGATTTTCTGGTTTAGAAAATTGTGAGCTGGAACTATGACAAACAGGGAAGTACCTCTACAATATATAACAATTTTTAAAAGGAATCTCATGTGGCGTTTTGGAACTTCCTTGTTGTCCTTCCATGTCGATATGCCTTGGGTACCTTCAAAAAATGCTCTTTTATCTCCACCTTAAAAGCCGGCAACGCACCTGTAGCTCCTCTGGTGTCATGGGTCCGGATCAGGTCGGTTTACTATCAGGTGACCCGTACGCTTGTTTTTGTGTCTTTTTCCATAAAAAAGTACTCCTTCCTGGTAATAGTGTGTATAACGAACGACTATTTTCGAAAACAGGGTACTTATATGAAGAAAAATGCAACAGACTTACAGAAGCTTTGTATTCAGCACCATAATTTACCATTAATTAATTATAAATAGTACAACACAGAAAAGAATAGAATATACTTTATTGCACACATTTAAGAAATATATAAAAAGAACAACATACATAAAAATGAAAGAAAAACACCTATGCAAAGGCGGTCTTATTGCTTTAAGCAAACTCTACCAGACAACCTTTGAAACATAACGGATAAATTGTAATGAATAATTAAATATTATATAATAAAACAAGTCAATAATATAAAATAAACTTACATAAAATATATTTAATGTTTATATACATACAGACATAAACATGTTCAAAAATATATACATAATATTAAAAAAGATAAGGACTATTCTAAAGTAAATAAGTACTCTTTTAGACGATTTTTAAAACTGTACAGAGATTTGGAATGTCGAACTTCTGTAGGAACTTCATTCCAAAGAATCACAGATTTCATAGTAAAAGATTTGGAATAAAATAGGGTACGGGAGGTTGGTAATTTAAGGAGATTATCACAACGGGATCTTAGGTGGAGGTGAAGAAGGGAATCGGCACCTAGGAAACAGAATCGATCTCTTAAATATGAGGGAGAGAGAGAGTTGTACAGGATAGAATAGAGGATAGTCAACATGCGGAAATTTCGGCGATGTCGGATTGGAAGCCATCTAAGCTGACGATGATGATCAGAAACATGACCAAATTTACTACAGGCTAAGTAAATTTGAAGGTCGTCAGCATATAGATGAAAGGAAGAGGATATGTTTTGGGAAACTGAATTAATAAAAATGGAGAAAAGGTGAGGAGAGAATATGTACGTTTCTTTCTGATCTACGAGGGGCGTTCAATATATTTTTGGTATCAGCGCTGAAAAACACAAATTTTACTCATTTGACTTATAAAAATAACTTAAATCTTACATAAGACGTTTTATATTTCATTTCTACTGTATCGTGCAGCCAAGTAAATAGAAATACTCGAACCGAATATATTCGGCCCCATAGCCGAATAATTCGGCCGAATACGAATATTGAAAAACATACCGAATACACCGAATACCAAACGAATATTCGGCGGATATCTAGTAATAATAAATAATTATTTTTTCCTAAGTTAAAGGAATAACAGTTTAAAAATGTCAAAAATAACTAAAAACATTATTAATCAAAATTATTTACCATTTATCAACAATACATTTGCTCATTTATTGTGTCCGAACACTTAACGCATTTCGTGTTCACGTCGAGGTGAGTGCACTTCTATCGGACAGAGTGGTTATTGCTCGAGAACTGTCATAGCGACGATAGACTAATGGCTCTTTTGTTGTTTTATCTGGAAAGGTGGACTTGTAGGTACTTTTTAATTTAATTTGTTGTTATTTAGTAGTAAATTTAGCGATTTAGGCATGGTGATTGTGGGTTCGAATCGCTCTCGAAGTATCGTTTATATTTACAATAGAAGATAATCGTCTACCTTGTAATTTCATAGTAAAGTGCACGCAAGTCGCAATATTTTTTAAAATACGGAAAAATTAAATGTGTGGATAAATTATTAAAAAATAAAAAAATGTGCGGAGGAGATTCATTTCATTGACATTTTTAATAAATATTACCGTAGGTTATATTAAATGTTACATTTTATTATAAAAAAAATATAAATATTCTACAGCTGTACTTGTACAAACAACAATAGCTAAAAAAAATATTTACAATTCTGTATACCACGAAAAAAAACGGAGTAGGTAGATTCACCACAAAAATGCAAATTTCATATAACAAAAACAAGCCATGCATATTTTATGACAGGATATTAATCCCTTTGGAAATGTAACGGACTTACCTTGATTGTCCTTTGTATAAAATATTAACCTAATAGGGTTCATAGCGCCGAAACGCCGAGATCTTTTAAAGGTATTAATATTGCATCACTTGAATATTATAGCGTGTTTGCCCGCTCTAGATAAAGTGTATGTTTGTTCTTATGAAATATTCTACAAAAGAAATATTGGCGCCGTCGTGGCGCAGGGCACAAGCATGAGACTATTAACGCGAAGGTTGTGCGTTTGATCCTGAATCGGAGGAATGAAGTATTTTCTTATTTCTTTCCTCGCTACTTCCTCGTACTAGTACCTAAGTACTAGTACAACAATTCGGCGAACAGCGGGGAACAGTAGTGTGTTAACGGAAACGGACTGTCTCAACATTAGGTTTCCCAGTTCCTCTACCTGCCCTACTATAAGCGTGATGAGAGAGCAATAAAAAAATACATTTTTATTCTATAATTTCATTTTATTGATGGATCACACTCTTCTCCATTTTCCGCCCAAGCTGTAACGTGTAGTGTGACAAACCTTACTCGTTAAAAAAATAAATCCCCCAAATCATTTTGGAACCCAAAACCGTTCCATCCATGTAGCGCCACTGGAGCGTCACCCATTGAATACTTCACTATCTTGTAGACATAATACGTATATTATAATTATAATATTCTAATAAAAATATAGGTAACACAAGCATCTTAAAATCTCTGGTCAATAATAAAAGGTTCCTATCTTACTTATAATTTCTAAGAATAGAGCCCTATGGGTAGCGAGACGGTAATAGTTCCAACAATAGAAGAATAGATGTCTAATTAGATTTCTTACAATGGAGTAACATGAGGGAAATTGAAATGATAAATTATATTCGGTAAAATTAGATTTTCCAAGAAACGGGATTTTTAAAAAATGGTGTGTAATCAGCTGTAATACAAAGCTGATTTTTTTTAGATATGTGTAAGTAGAGTCCAACAAAAGAGACTTTCTCGAAATTCATAAGGAAACGGGAAAGGTGAAATTTATACTTGTTAAAAGACCACGCAAACAAAATTGCACCGAATTATATCTTTATTGTTATTTGGGTATAATTAAATAACCAATCTCCAACTACTGAGTGTTTTTTTCTGCCAATTATATATTTTTTATAGAAAAATAATCAGATTTTTATTCGTCCTTTCATTTTCAAAACATTGCGTGCTGAGTGGTGGAGTTCAACGCCAAGCTCGCCAGAACGAAGAAATATATTAATAACGTGACGTTCGAATCCTGCTCCTGCGCCACTACGGGCTAAAGGACATTTTATTATGAATCGATATAAAGTTAGATATCTATATAAGAATTTATGTTAAACAAATCCCTTTTAATTAAAAACATGTTCTACCCTATAAAGTGCATGAACTATATAAAATCTTAATTTGTAGTAAGTAATACTACACTATTTATACTTCGATACAAGTAACACAACTTGTAAGGCATAGCCCTAAAACTATATTATCACATTAGAAATCGAATGAAGCTGTATAACATCTGCGGGTTGTACGGATTTTGGGTTATTTAAAGGATACGATACGACCGCGGTTCAATGAAATAAATGTATATTTTTTAATATAGAGAATTCCAGAATTCGGCATAATGTGGGGAACGGAGTGTCTTAACAGTAGATTCCCTCTGTCTACCCTGCTGTGCGCGGGATACAGCGTGAAGCTGATTTATTTATTTTTATATATATATATTTTGTATATTCGTGGAATGTTGCTATATTATCACAATATAACATTTTTAGAAAAAAAAAGGGTTTAAAATTGGCATTAAGCTAAATCTAATATCAAATGCCTGTTCTCCAAAGTACTTTTACTTTACCACCACCAAAAGCAACTAAGCCTGTTAAAAAATGTTTGCATAGTTTTTTATTTGCATTTTATATTTCTCCTACATCTACCATAATAAAATTTGGAAAGAGATAAAAATTTTCACTTTAAAATTAAGGAACCAAAATCCACATAGTTACCATTAAAAAAAGAAAATTAAATTTAAACTTAGAAACTGTCATATCCATGTAAATCATTACAAATTTTACAAGCGTTTACACAACTATTTTATATATATTATAAATCAGTCTATTAATGATAATAAATTCTAATGCATTGTATTATTTATGAACTCGCACCTCTCATCTTAACTCGCAATGAAGCTGTAAATGTCTCCGCTGGTCTCCCGTTGCCATGGTAACATCGATTGCCGTCGCCGGGCGCATCTTGCCACTGCAAGACACAACACGAACCTAATAAAGGGTGTCGGTCTCAGCGTTCACCACAAGTTTGTAGACGTAGCTGTTCTAATGAAATAGGATTGATTACTTAACTAACTAGTTTGTTTAGGGATGTTTTAGTTTTTATATTTAAAAAGGAAGTGTACATTTTTTTTGTAGGCTTCACGCTGTATCCCGCATTAAGCAGGGTAGGCAGAGGGAGCCGCCGGATTCTGGGCTTATTGCGTGTTTAGTGGCGAAACAGTGCGACGAAATGAAAATTTTAAATGTTTCATTTCCTTGAAACAGCATCGTATCCACTAGTCGCGTTTACAGTCACATACTTGTGCCCCTGGGCCACGACTGGCCTAAAACAATTCTGTTGAATCACTTATAAATTAACGAAATAAGAATAAATAGACCAACAGCTTATATTATTTTCTTAGCTCACTCTTTAAAATTAACCTTACAACATTTTAAGCTAGGGGAGGATTTACACAGACAAGGAGATCGCAGGGCAGCAAAATTAAATTCCAACAGCTTTAGCACAAGATGAAAATTCTTTATGAAATTATATCAAGCCTTCATATATTTTACTAGCTTGTTATATGCGTGGGCTTAATTCTGTTGTTATTGTAAATTACTTGTAAAAGGCAATTATGCTAATTGGCTTTATATGATCGGATTATATTTGAAAATGTATATTATTATTTATTGTTTATAAATAACTCTTTAATAGGCTAGAAATTTGCAATATAAAATAGAAAATTATTACATTACAATATTGTTGTAGGTTTTAGGTTTTTTTGGCTTTAGATAGTATCCCACACATAGCAGGTTAGGTAGAGGGAAACTGGGTACTCAGTGTAAAGATACTTCCGTTTCCTGTCCGTTCGATTCTGGATGCATTGCGTGTTGAGTGGCGGAACTCAACGCCGCACTTTGCTTCGTTACCAGAGCAAAGAAATGAAAATATTAAATATTTCATTTCCTCGCCCTCGTTCCGCCACATAACACGCAATGAATCCAGAATTCGACTTAAAACTGTGAACGTACACTACGTTGTTAACGGTACATTTCCAGGTTCCCTCTGCCTACCCTGGGATGTGCGGGATGCAGCATGAAGCTTAAAATAAGTGTAAAAAGACCGTGGAATAAAAGAACAAAATAAACCGTTTCTTATTTTCTTCTCAGTTAACAATCAGCAATTATGGGTTTTCATTTGTATAAAGGAAAACAGGAAAATTGAAATCCAAACTGGGTTCTATTTATAATATTTACCCATGTTTTACAAGAGAGAAACGTGAAAATTTAAAAGTAAAAATATTTTTGCGTCAACAAAAGGGAAATGAAATGAACGAACTTAATGTAATGTAAAAAATAAAAAATGGTAGCTACATGCTTATAATTTTAAATGAAATGTATGAGTTTAGCTCTAATATTTGTCAATATTTATTTGGTTATAGAATTATAATTACATAAATATGCTATATTTATTTTAAAAAAAGTATTTTAGAATTAAGAAGAAGTCTTTATCCAATTTGGATTTCTTCAATTTTAGCTTAGTTCTTTGTTCCCATTAGTGGTTGTTACGAAAACGAAACGATATATACGACAAATATACTAAGTCTACAAAAAAATTAAGTGAAAGAATTAAAATCAAGAAGACAAAAACAATTATACATTTACGTTAATAATAAAATAAAAGTAAAATTCTTCACTAAAGCCACGTTAACCTTCACCTTAAGCCTAAATAAATTAAAAAGTGAAGCCAAAATCGATGACACTTGTGCCTGTTGTGAGTAAAAAAAGAAAACATTTTACACTAAAGCCACGTCACGTCACCTTTACCTTAAACTCTTTAACCTCGTCACGACAACCACTGAGTCACGATGAGTTAGTCGCAAGTTCAAATTCATTAAATATAAATATGATACCACTGAAAGCAACTGAAACTTCACCTTCAACCCTATTCCGTGAAGTGATTTCATAATGTAAAATATTGTATTTCGGCATAACAAAGGATGCCATAACGAGTTCCAGCGATGATAGCAATCTCATCATAGTCAGAAATGTTTTCATTGTTGAAATTTACAAATTTACACTGTAAATTTATATTAGCTGGTTGGTTGGTATCGCTCTATCACTGAATAAATGTACTAAATAATATATTATCTTATATAGAAATATATTTTAGTGTCTGATGCTAATATAGATTTTAAATGTCCGAGCTTTTTTTTTATATTTTTAAACTATTATTCCAAGACTAGCATTAAGTGATTATGCCACAAAAATTTCCCAAGAAACATATTTTGTCTCTTCATTTCCATGATAGAATAAATGTTCTTCAAACTTTATTTTCGAGGAACTCTATTAAAGTGTCAGTCTATATTATCCATACCTATATTATAAATTCGAAAGTGACTCGGTCTGTCTGTCTGTCTTTTACGCAATCAGGGCCAAACCGCCAATTTGATTGTGACAAAATACTCATATAGAGATACTTGAGGATCTCGGGATGAACATAGGATACTTTTTTTTCTCATATTTGTAATATTTTCGATATATACCAATACATTAAAATACTTATTAATTTGACATGCAATTAACTCAGCCATGTAAATAACAGCCGCCGTTGCTAAGCAACGATTTGCAAAGTTTGTTGTTAGAAAACGTCGCCCAAATTGAGCTTGCCTAACGCATCTCTTTGTTGAAAACTGAAAATAATTTCATAAATATATTTAATAAATATTCGTATAGTTCAAGCGGGCGTAGCCGCGTTCGGGTCCAGTAGTTATATAATCTGTTTTTAACTATTTTATAGAATTTGGTTTTTTTCCACATGAAAACGCTCTGTTTTTGGAAGGAATATACATTATTTAGATCAACATGGGGTGTATTTTTTCAAAAATAAATTATAAATCGTCAAGGACATTACCAATACATACGCTACCATATAACGTTGAATAATATTATGTTACTTTTGTATAAAGCGACATACACTACGTTGCTAAGACAACGTAATTTGTATGCGTCATTTCATTCTCTAGAATACACAAATCTATGAATAATAAAGTTAAATAAACTCGTATTTTAAAATAATTGTACACACTCGAGACATAGCAGGTATTCAAAGAAAAGTATTTATTCTGTCAGTGCATACAAATTTCAATTTAAGAGGTACGTCAAAGGAAGTATTCCCGGTGAAATATTTTTAAAGGCAATCACGGTCGTAGACCGTCTCTTTACTATGGAAATGCAGTCGATTTGATTCATTTACTTTACTAAGATCCTAATAAAATATACTCTATGATATGTATTTTAGTGTATACAAGACTTGTTTATTCTTTTATATTTAAATTAAAATGATATTTTTTTACCACATATTATATGTAAATTGATTCCATTTTTCTTTTAATTATTTATGCATATATAAGAGATAATTTTACGAAATAGTGTAATAAAATTCACATATACCCAAAAGACAAAAAATACAGCTTATAAATAGAAATAAATAAATCGAAATTAGAATTATATTAAAACTAAGCAAAAAAAAAATAGTACAGTAAAATAGTTAGTATAGTCTAATACTAATAAAACCTAAAATTAAAATTACGAACGAGTACAAATAGTACCTTAGAATAGATGCATCGATCTTCTGTGCATCCAATTTCACCGGCAGACTGTGAAAGGATCCTATACAAGCTAGAAAATGGTTCGAAAAAAGTTGTTAGGAGTAGAATGTCGTCCACACGCTATACGGCGCCTGATTAACATCGCTTGTATTGTATTCCAGGAGGATAAGGTCTATTGGACTCTTTGGCAATTTTCTTTTTGTTTGGGTAACCTCTAGAGCTGAACCGATTTTTATAGGACCTGCCGCCCAGAGATTAGAAATAACCAACCATTTTTCTCCTATTTTGTGAGCAGAATGAGATAATAATACAAAAAAAATATATTTTTATGTAGTAGGTGACAGTATAGATATATACACAACTTTGTATTGTGAAAATTCGAACAAAGAAGCAATATCGGTTTTTATTCTGAATGAAATTTAATTTAATGTGGATCTTAATATACACTTATGGAAAAGCCTTATTCACTTGTATCCTATATGAAACAATTTATTACAACTAAAGATAGTAGAAATTAATCTAATCTAGCTTCATGCTGCAACCCATGTAGACAGAGAGCGGGGCCCCAAACGTTACGGTCCCTGCATTATCTCTTTCGTTTGTGCCACTGTCATCAATGTCCTCATACATGCCCTCCGGAGGGTTACATGCCATTTGCGTGACCTTCCTCCAGTATTTTTGATACTGTGTTTTTGATACTAGGTTTCCCCCTATTTCTCTTATCCGTTATAATTGAATTACTAAATGTTTATATTGTGTAATCTACTTACATCTATTGCATTATCTTTCACACTGATCTCCATCACTTGGCTTCGAATGTATGATTATAAATTTAAACATATTTCTATTTAAATATAAAAAATTCTTGACTATTACATAAAAATATGAAATCAAGCAAGTCTGTAAGCATTTTGGGTTTTAATAGTTTCCAGACAACCATAATGAACGCAACCTCAACGGATATTGATTAAAACATTTTCGCAGCTCAGTCGAGAGGCGGCAAGTGTCTCTCACATATGCCTCGTTAAAAATCGAGTACCCTCACGGCAACGGTGTGCCTGTTTTTGCTGAAAAAATGCTTGAAAACGCGAAGATAATTTACGTATTTTAATTTTAATATAGTTTTAATGGGCGTGGTGGGTGAAGCATAAAGTTCAAACTTTTAGTAATGTGTCTACTTTGTATCAACTTCATTATTAGGGTTCCGTACTTCAAAAGGTAGTAACGGAGCCCTTATAGGATCACTTTATTGTCCGTCTGTCAAGACCATTTATCTCGAGATTGTGCAGATATATGAGGCTGAAATTAATATCAAATCATTAGGTCTCTACTCCCTTGAAGTGCAGCAATAATCAAAATTCTGTGTTATGGCAATTAAAAGATACGAATATTTATGCATCGATTGAGCTATAGTTTGTATGAAATTAGCCTATAATCGCAAATTTTAGGGTACTTTTCATGAATACAGTTATTAAATTTGGCAGGAAAGGGGCACTTCCAATATCATCTAAGATTAAGATGACATGACAAACTTATATTTGCAATTAATTTCATACAAGCAGATTGCATATCGACGCAAACTATGTTTGGCAACTTTTATAAGTCGTACTTCCCTTTCACCTACAACGTTGGTACGGAACCAACGGTGAGTAAGTCCGACTCGGAGTTAATCAGCTTTATTTAAATATGATCTCACTACAAAGATGGATTAATTACCCCTAATTTAGAACAGTAGTTCTAACAGAGTTTGTTGAAAATAGAAGTGAAATGAAACTTTGAAACAATGTTCGAGCTGAGTGAAAACTTCCATTAAGTACTTTGCTTTTGAGTAACATTTATAAAAAGTTTCTATTAAATTGATCTGACGGCAAGCGTTATTTCAGCTTTTATGAGAACATTAAAAGCTTCACCAAACTTGAAGGTATCTCTATCGGACTGATTTGCATATAATATATGTAGAACTTACAAGTTATATATGTTTTTTGAAACAGCTTTACGCTGTATCCCGCAAGTAACAGAGTAGACAGAGTAACGGCTTAGTGCAAGTAACAGGTTAGTTTTAAGATAACCTGAAACTGGAGAACGGAGTAACACTAGGTTCCTTCTTCCTACCGTGATGTGTGCGGGCTACATCATGAAGCTGATATAATCTTTACTTTTTAATAAGTATTTTTTTTTTAAATCTTCAAAACATTTGCCTGCCATATCTTGTTAATACGCAATGACGTAACAAATACAAATATACTGTGGAACTTAGGGATAACAAATAACTCGCTTGATAGTAATTACATGTGTCGTTCTGAATTAACGTACTTCATGCTTGCGAAGCGTAGAAAACAACAGTACTTATCGTTGACTAACGAAACAAAGAGAAAAGCTCGTTTATATGTATATGTAGGGGTAGGCAGAGGCAGTCTAATGTTAAGACACTCCACTCTCCTCCTTCCTCCATTTTTTGTCTAATGGCGTACATTCATATTTTATTATTCTTTTTGTGTCAAACAAATTCGAAAATTTGGCGAAGGGAGTGCTTAACACTGAGTTGCCTTTATCTATCCAGCTTATGCGGGATACAGCGTGAAGCTTTATCACTAATCTCTTAATTTATGATAACTAACGTGTGCTTTAATACTCTCTTTTCCATTATAAATATATATTTTTTCGAAAATTGAATATTTTCGCAGAAATATAAAAAGAAACATAAATGCAAAGTGACATATAAATCTGGATGCACAGTTCTCCGTATCGTGACCATCCGTCCCATCTGCACTACTTATTTTATTACATTAGTGTACTGCGGAATGTAAACGAATACGTTTTAATTAAATTTGCTTTCACCTTGACCTAATGCGCGTTAAAAATATTTAATTTTAATCACGTTTATAGTAATTTGATCGAAATGAAAATTATTTAATTGGAAACGCATTCGTGGCGCAGTTTACTTGACTGCTGCGATAGTTGTAGATTCAATTTTCACTAAACAGATTATTATTATTGATTTATAATTTTATATAAAATCGGTAAAGTGCGAATCGATTCCTAAAGACGTTCGTTTTTATCTTTTGAGGTGCGGAACCCTGAAAATATATATAGGTTAATAAGTTTTTTAAAATTTTTATGATCTGCTTATATAAAGCACGTCGTTACTCTTGGTATGTAAAATTGAAATATTCCACAAATCTGCAGCAATGTTATATCATTCGAGAAATAACAAATTTTCATGTTTTTTTATCAAATAACTTTTTTAATGTTTCAGCCATATAAAGACAGTAATTTGGACTTTAATCTATACTATCGATATTAAGTTAGTCATAGCTCACTTTTATGTTCTTAATAGAGCTTTTACGAAAGAATTACATTATCTGAAACAAAGTTATTTTTGTAAATCTATACATATAATGAAATAATAACTGATCGCTGTCTGTACATGGAAAATATTCGATAATAATCTATTACCGAGGACATTTATCAATAGAATTTAAAACAATGATATAATTTTTTTTTATATGTTTGTTGTGTGGTTGTTTAAGGTAATTGCAGAATCGGCTTCACCGATTTGAGTGCAGTTTTCACTATTGTATGTGACAAACTTCCCTTAACATTAAGTCTTTGTTTTATTTAAATTAGTTTATAAATTGAAAATTTATATCAATATTACGTTCGCCAAAACTGCTACAGAATATTTTTGTAATTAATTGGCTGAAACTTTAGTTTTAAATGCATCTTTAAAATGATAATGCCAATTAAAATAAGCAAAAAATCAATATAATCAAATTAATAATGGCTTATTTCAAGCAGGCGAAGCCGCACGCGGTTTGCTAGTAAAATAATAAAAGTGAGTGCTATAGAAAATAAAAGTGCTCACCTAAAAAAGCTTCGCAGAGGAAAATGTTTAATCTCGTTACATCATTGCGGTTAAAGCTTAACCTATTATGCTTTTTATTGTATACTAGGTTAATAAATAACTCTTAATTTTAACTTACTTGTTTTACTTTTGTTTTATTAAGAGTGTGACTGTAAACGCGATGGGCGTGGGATTGATATCCACTCGTGGGAATGAATTATTATTTATTAATATTTCAACGTTTTCGCCTTACCAACGTAAGAAAACAAAGCACGGCGTTCAGTTCCGTCACGCGGCGGCATAATTCGGCAGAAAGTGAAGAACTCAAAGAATTAAAACTTGTAGAATCTCTGTCTAATTTTCCAAGCCGGAAGCCAAGACGGAGAATATAGGTAAATAAATTAAATAATGCATCATATCGTACAGAACCAGTAATCTGTACATGAAGAGATGTATGAGAAAGTCTATTAGTGACGACATTTGTCAATATAATAGAACCCAAAATAAAAATTTTCAGAAATATTTATATGTGCATTTGTTCACGCTAATCTCCGAATCGACTTAAGCGATTAAAGTGCAGTTTTCACTATTGTTTTAAAACAAACTTTCCTTAACACACACTCTTTGTTTTGTTCAAATCGATTGATAAATAGAAAAATATGTCAATATAAAATAATTGGTTTGACAAAATTGCTATAATTTTTTTATTGACTGTTTTGTTAGATTAGAAAATAAACAACGGTATTTTTTTAACGGGCGAAGCCGCGAGCGGTTCGTTAGTACGTAATATATGTTTAGGAATCTTCATCAAACTTTGTACTAGTAAATATTTATTCTGTAATAGTAATAAACAACTTTAATTTTGAATATAGGTCTCCAGGGTATCTTATTGTATAATGGCAACGTTTATAATATTTTCTTCAAATGATACGAATAAAATAAAAGAAGAATTTGGACTATTTATTTTTTTCTAATATTGTTAATATATATTTTTTTCAGTTTCACGCTGTACACCGATAAATTTTAATCAACACAGACATAACGGCATCATATTTTTATATTTTATATATATTTAATCCAATTTATTACCCTTATAGCAAATCTTATTATCAGTGCTGGAATTATAATTGTATCATTTTACATAAATGATAAGCTGTATGCGACGTAAGCTACTATTTATATCGAGCTCATATTATTATTATTATCATAAGAATATAATATAATCAACGAGACTTCAAGAAAAGTAATAGTATGAATATTTTGTCATAATATTTTTTTTTCACCTTCACGCTCTATCCCGCACACAGTTGGGTAGGCACAGAACTCCATTTACCTACTTTCCACCGAATTTTTCAAAGTATTGGCGTGTTCAGTTACTGAACTTAAGCTACCCTTTGCCTTGTTACTAGATCGAAACGAAAATATTAATTCATTAACAACCAGTCTGGGAACAGAACCCACACCATCGTGTACACGGCCTCTATAATATATATTGGTAAATACAAAGCGTCCCAGGATATTTAAGAGCAATTCAGGCGGAAGTATATTGATAGGCGATGTTTTGTAATCACGAATAGTCGATGGTACTCGTCAGTCAGCAAAACAAAGGTTCGCAAAGGGCGAGCGGTTTCCGCGTGGCTCGCGCAGTATCGAATACCGCCCGCCCTCGGTTACCCATAGAGTAAGTGACAGAAGTGGTTGAGAGTTAAGTTAAGTTAAGATAATAATATTATAGTTAAGTTGGGTTTTTTATTTGTAAATGTTATAGTTAACATTGTTACTATTTACACAGATATACTCGTATTTTAAATGTGGTTAGAATATACGTATGTTTAAATAACTGTATTCTGTGACGCGACGGTTGTAGGTCCCATTCCCACTTGAGGGAATGAATTATTATTTGTTGATGTTTTCGTTTTTACTCTCTTATGCTAAGTTAACCCGGCGTTGAGTTCCGCCACTCAACATGTAAAATTGAAGGAAAATAGGAAACGGAGTTTATTAACACTAAGTTTACTCTGGCTACTCTGCTGCGCCCGGGATACAGCGTAAAGCTGAATTAAATATTCGCTAGATATTATTAAAAAATATATCATTTTTTCTACGTGAAACGTCTATAAGAAATGAGTATACCTAACGATTTACATTGATTTATATATTGTTTGATATAATTAATGAATAAACAAATAAAATTAAATACTATTAATATAATTAAACAAAAAAAAATCACGCAAACGAATAATGCACTTTTTTAAGGCTGTATGTTTGTAATCTTTGACAGAAACAGCGCGGGGCGCAAAGCTTGGTCAGTGCCCCGCGCGCCGCGACCTCGCTCGATCGTGTTTTCTTCTCGCTTCTACAGATTATTATAGAATATTTCATAGAATTTTCTTAAAAACGCATCCTACGATGCTTTAAAAACGTGATTTTAATTCAGTAATTCCCTTGTAGGAATGTGTAGAGGAGGTTAGCGGATACGCACTTTCGCTGCATCAGCATATTAAAGGTAATTCCCGTCTTGGTTAAGCTTTAATTAAGTTGAGCTTGTATATATATAAAAAAATTATAAACATTATAATTATATACTCTGTTTTTTGCTTTATTCTTTTATTTTTCCGTTTTATTAGAATTTTCTATTTGTTTTTATGCTTATAACATTTACGATTTTATGATTTTTATTTTTTTTATATATGATTAATATCCTCGAAGCTTTCTATAGTACTAGAAAATGTTTATTTACATATTAAGCCGTATAAAATTTGCGACGCAGAATCGACATTTCTATTTATAAGTATTAATCGATCTGAAAATCGTAGGCCGAACTACAATGAAAGCGTCCTTTTTATTCTCACATAAAATAATATAAAGTATTTCGCAATAATTATGTCTGTATATAGAAGAAGACATTTCTAAGATCAGTTTAAAGAACTCCAAATTTATGTTGTATTTTATAAATGTTTATATTATGTACTATTTTACACATTATTCAACGTATATAATATATGTTCATATTTTCGAAAAATATATGCAGAGGACATATAAAATTGTTAATAGAATATGAATCTGTGATTTATAAACATGTTGTAGATCACAGACTTAAATGAAATTTTGTTGTTATATATATAATCTAAACTAAAAGAAATAATGAAATGTCGCTTTAGCAAAAGCCTTTTATTATTAATTTATTTAAATCATCATATTAAACTAGATAAATATACAGAAATAAGGAAATGACAGTTGTTCATTATGGCAGTAAATTTTCGTTGACAAAATTTATTGCAAAATGACGCCGTCATGGCGTAGTGGCAGTCTGAAATGCTAGTTTTTAAGCAACTTCAATAACAATTCTGTGATCCCGATTCGAAGGATATTTTTTATTTAGAAAACGTACAATAATTAAAAAAAGAGATTTAAATCCGAATGTTAAAAAATCCGAAATTTGAAAAATATGCAGATATGCTAACAACATTGATATTTTATAATAATAATGTTGCAAGTAAAATGTAAATATTTTTCCTCTTCCTTATGTTATTCACATAACACTTTAAAAATGTTAACAATACCCTAAATACCTTTCAAATTTCAACCATGCAGTTCCTATAGTCTCATGAAGAACTCATAACAGTTCCGTTTTTTACATTTGGCTTCGGAACCTTAAAAGAATGACATTTACTATGAACTTTTAATTTTATATAAGTTAGTTTGTGATACCGATAGGCTAGAACGGGCTTATGTGAACATGTTGCAACTTGTTCTACTTAACTTGCTACGTATGGAAGCAATAGAGAAGTAGGTTACCATATTCATTAGATTTAAGTGCTTGTACAATAATTGTTACTCTATGTTTTTGAACGCAACATATTTTATATGAGTCAATCGATTCAAGAGGTTTTTGTAGTATAGGCATATATGCTTATATTAGTTAGAAGATACTCAAATAAATTAAATAATTCAACGTGCGATGAAGCCAGACTTGACGCAGGAGTACCAAGCTGTAACCGAGATAGATTGTGGGTACGATTCTCACTCGAAGAAATTAAATATCTAATATTTTCGTATCCTCGCTTTGGTGTCGGAGCAAAGTGCGTTATTGAATTTCGATACTAAACACGCAACGCCTCCAAAATCGAACAGGTGGCCACTTAGTGCTTGCATTTCTTCAGGGACAGAGTACCCTCTTCCCTACCCAACCGGTGTCGCTGTAAAATCCAATATGGCTTACAGCATTATCCACATGTTCGAAAAAAAAACAAAACTCGAAAAATCGCTGAAAAGNAAAAAACAAAACTCCAAAAATCGCTGAAAAGTTAAAAATGTAATAATAGCGTTTATGGGAACGAAGTGTCTTAACAATCGTTTCTCAGATTCCGTTTACCTACCCTGCAACGAGATACAGCGTGAAGCTAAAAAAATATTAAAATTAAAAAAAATAAAATCATTTTTGATAAAAAAATATACGAATTCATACAGTTATGAATGGTCCATTACAGTCGATATTCATTATGTCGAGAGTCCTGAAGCTGAGAATTCGACAATTAGCTTTGAAAAATGTCAGTCATTACCCGCAGCGATGGAAGGGAATATTTAAGCGAAATTTCATCTGATTAGGCCTACAAAATATATTTAGTTCTGCATAAAATATTCTATTATGTCTAAAGATATAATAATTTTTATTTATATTTAACTAGTGGGCCTGGACGCGGCTACGCCCACTTGAACTATACGATTATTTATTAAATATATTTATGAAATTATTTTCGGTTTTCAATAGAATTTGTAAGAAAATATAAGCCTAAATAATTAAAATAAGTTATAAAAGAATAATACGTGGAGATTTACTATTAAATAAAATATCTGAGTAACCGAAATGAACAAACAAAGAAGTAAAAGTAAAGTAAAGTGCCGTACGCGCGTACTTAACATTTTTCTATATTAAATAATTAATAATTTTTGCGAACAATATTAAATAAAATCCCAAATGATTAAAATTACGATATTTTAAGTGTATAACATCGGTATAGATAACCGAACTGAGATAAATTAATAAGTAGTAGTAGTAATAAGCAGCAAATAATTAAATAAAAATTAACAGTAATTCGAAAATATATAAAAATTTACAAAACCATCAAAGTCATCTGCCCGTTCGCGTCGGTCATACTATACCTACCACTCGTAGGCTAGGTCATTCCGAATCACTGACATCTCCTTAATTATTTATTAAATTGTTATACAGTAAACCATCTTACGTATAATTTCCATCTAGATGAAATGCTAAAAGTGACTATTATATTTATTTTCATAAGGATGAATATCAAATTATAGAAATCATCTAATTTTTGTTAATGTATACAAATCTATATCGGCGCGCGCCATGTCTGCATTAAGCAAACTCACTTTGGGTGACGTTTTCTTAAAACAACAAACTTTGCAAGCCGTTGCTTAGCAACGCGTAGCGACCATTGTTATTAACATGGCGGAATAAATTGCATGTCAAATTAATTATTTTAATATATTGGTATATATCGAAAATATTACAAATATGAGGAAAAAAAAAGTATCCTATGTTCATCCCGGTACCCTCAAGTATCTCTATATGAGTATTTTATCACAATTAATATTAGCGGTTTGGCCCTGATTGCGTAAAAGACAGACAGACAGACAGAGTAACTTCCGAATTTATAATATAGGTATGGATAGTAACTGTCTAGACAGTCTAATCTGTTTTTGTTTCATTTTAAAACTTAAAGCCGTCAGTCACAAGGGTGTGACTATAACGCGGTTCGATCCCCACTCGAGGAAATGAATTATTATTTATTAATATTTTCATTCTTTATTTCTTCGCTCTGTCACCAAGGCAAAAGCTCTGCGGTGAGTTCCACCACTCAACACGTAATGCGTCGAAAAATCGGTAGAAAGTGGGGAGAGGAGTGTCTTAACACTACATTTCTTCTGCCTAACCAGCTCTATGCGGGATACAGCGTGAAGCTAATTTGATTTAATTTTTTTATTAAAACTTAAATGAACTAACACTAGTCTAACAATATAATCTATTTATTATGTCATATACGTAACAACACATTATTATAATAAATTCAATAATAAAGTTTCTTATTATTCCGTAAAAGGTTTCACAAACTTCTCCTTAGTGCTTTCTTTAAAATTTCTCGATCGCCGTCAAAAGCAATAAATACGTTGAGGAGGCGACGCCTCATTAAGCGTAGATTCGATTATCGCGCCTCTTGAGTTTTCGCCAATTAACGACCAACGCTGTAACAAGCGGGCGAGGAAATTAAATTTTAAGTTCCAATCGATTTGATTACTTAAAATCTTTGTATATTATAAACATTTGATGACAGGGAAGTATATAAATTTATAAATCGGAAGTAAAATAAAAAAATAACTGGGATTTAAACAAACACAAGAAATTAAAATTGCATGTGTTCATTTCAATACTGCTCAAAATTATAATTTTTGACTAATTTGTATTCATTATTTATTCTTATCCAGCTTCAAGTTATATGCCGCATGGGTAGGGCAGACAGAGAGCCCAGTGTTAAGACAATGCGCTTCCCACTTTCCGGCGATTTCTGGTATTGCGTGTTGAGTGGCGGAACCCAACGCCGCACTTTTGGAAATTGAATCCAAAGTCTGTCACGTGGATTTAATTCCACACAGACACACACTATTGCCACGGCTGGCTTCAATGTAATCTGTGTGTAAATATTTTCCTGTCTGGAAAAACTTCCCACACTCACCCCAAAAGTGACACTAAAATAAAAACAAATTCTCTAAGGAAAACCTGTCCTCGTTATCAAATTAGCTTAAAAGTTAATTATCTACCCTTTATCGTAGATATATCGATAAAGGATAATTAATGAATACATAATCTATAGATAGCTCATAGTAGGTCAGCCACACGTTCAGTTTTTAATAAGCTTAATGGCGGATCAGTTATTCCATTACTAATTCGATGATTGCTTATAGTTCAAAAAAATATAATAAAAATAATTTTGAATAATGCTGTCTTTATTTACGTTATTTTAGCAAGTGTCAGACTATCGTAAAGCGGTTGGTAGATGTCTATTTGTTCTAAATGGTAGTCAATTCGAATCAAATTTGGGATATTTTTTTATAAAAGGTTAGGTTTTTTATGTTTATTCTACGTAAATAATGGAATGGAAATGGAAATGCGTCAAAGCGATCTTATAAGATTTACTTTTTTTTCCGTGAAGAACCGTTAAATAGAGTTGGATGCTAATTATAATTTCGCTATATTTTAAAGAGGTTTTAAAATCATTTACCCATTATACTGGAGAATCTTAAGAGAAGACTTCCTCTACTGCACTTTTCATTTATAGACATTGCTTAAACACAATAAACCTCAGCGTGCAAATGGATATCTTGAATAGAAACATTTGTAAGGTATTCGAAAATACGATTTCGGATATCTGAGTAGTAGAGAAAACCTAGTTTATAAATATTATTTTGGACTTTCACCACCTTTTGTGGACAATTGGGGGTTGGACCTCGAAACTACGTTACAATAAATTCAATAAAATTCCTCATGGGAGATTCAAACCAACGACCACCATTACAGTTACGACTGGAAAGTCTTAACTACACCGTAAAAGATAATCTTTTATACAAAATATTAAAGTATTTACCCAAAGACAAAAGTAATCACTAAGATTTCTTTTCTTCTTAAAAACATCATAGCATTTTAAAATAGCGTGTCGACGAAGTGAAGGAACCTTTGTTCCTTTCTAATTCTTGATCCTCTTGGCTCGTTACTATTTAAGAGGGCATCTGAGACAAGGGAAATATTGATCTGGATTTTTTGTTGGTAAGGTGATATTTTTCTCATTAACTTTATAAAATACAGTGTAGAAATAGATACTGCTTAAATTGTGAATGGAATAATTGAAATAGAAGAAAATTGAAATAGATCTAAGGTTTCATATTTTATTATAATACAGGTATTAATATAAAAGAGAGGCCACTCGTGGCGCAGCAGAACAAATGTGTGATTAGAAACGCGACTAATTGAGGGTTCGATCACCACTCGAGAAAATGAAATTTCTCCACTCTGGTGTACAGGCAAAACGAGGCGTTAAGTTCCACCACTCAACACAATTAATACTTTCAGAATTCGACGGAAAATGGGGAACGAAGTTTTTTAACACTAGGTTCCCTCTGCCAAACCTGCTGTGTGAGGGATACAGCGTGAAGCTCTAAAAAAAAAGTAGCAATAACCTTGTTTAATATTTGTTTTATATAAGGCAAATGGCGAAAATATTTCTTAATTATTCTATTATAGATTTTGTTTCTGAACAAATAAACATATTATAATTTAAAGTTTTCCTTTGTCATGTAAAACGAAGCGTCACACGTCGCTGTTTATTCAAACGGGCATCAAACCCATTACGGCTTAAATTAATTACTTATGGATATTATTCCAGCGGGGCTTTTACCAAGTTTCGAGGTACGTACGTACGTACGGTAATTCAATATAATAGTAAATATATTACAGTGACTTTGCACTGGGAATTGTTGTAAGCCCTACATAGCTTGACTGTTTATATTAGTATGCGATTGTGCAGTTATATTTGTCACTGAATATGGAGAAACTGATTTTTGGACGATAACAGTATATATTTTTTTTATATATGGTACAGGCTTGCGTTTGACCGCATTCAGTCTGGTGAGCGTTGATACGATCTACGGTGGTGCACGCTTGCCTAAAAGATACCTATTCACTCTATATTTTTTTTATAAATATAGTTTTAAGACACTTGCCACCGAATTCAGGAGGCATCGCGTGTTGAATGACGGAACTCAACGCCGCCTCGACACCAAAGCGAAGAAATTAAAATATTAAATATTTAATTTGGATGAGTGGGAACAGAATCCACAACCTGTCGCGTTTTCAAATACACGCTTGTACCACTGCGCTACAACTGGCCTCATTATACAATTAAACAATTTAACTCTAATAGTAGTACAGGTGCGCACAAAAGTGACTTAACGAACAGTCAGTTGTTGGCCGCGGTGCCGGAAGCCTAATGGCTTACAAGTGCCAAAATTTAGAAATGACGTAGAGAACCAAGCACCCTCCACACCAGCTCTGCTCTTTCCCATTCACCGCATCTAGGCTGCCACTCGACCCGCCTCGTAAATAAGACCCCAAGCACTGACTCGACCCCGTTGACAAATTAAAAACGTACTATTAAAATCTCGGCCTCGATGGGAGCACCAGCATCCAGCAGTAATTAGGGGCTAAGCGCTGTGAGGACCACTTGCCAGTGTCATTATATTTCCAGTTTGTAAACCTATTTCTGGGCTTGTTATTTTTGATGATATATGAGATATGATGGTATTTGAGAGCAGCTCTTGTCGGGCTGTAACATGTTTTCTTAATTACTGTTAAATAAAATTTATCTAAATTTTTATAATCTTGGTGCAGCGGCTCTGCTTAAGTAGAATGTATACCCAGTTTTGGGTTTTCACGACAATTTCTGGATTGATTTCCCTTAAATCCATATTTGTAACTGAAACCGTAACTGATCTGACTGTCTCTACATGGAATGTCTTCCATAAAACTGATTGCTGGGGACATTTATTAGTGAAATAGAACTCAAAAGAATGTGTTTTAAATTTTTTGTTTGTCCTGTGTGCTAAATATATAAAGAGATAATGAAGTAGTGGTGCAGTGTGCGACTGCCAACGCGACAGGAAGTGAATTCGATTCCCACTCGAGGAAATTAAATACTCAATGTTTTCATTTCCTCGCTCTGGTGACGAGGATAAATGCGGCGTTGGGTTCCGCCTCTCAACACTGCCTGCAAAAATAGGCAACAATGAAATGCAGACTGTCTTAACACACTCCTTCTACTTAACAGCGTGAAGCTAAAAAAGTCGTATGGCAAAGAAGTATTGTAGAATCCAATTAATTAATCATTAATCAACATACTATTTTTAGCTATGTCATCATGATTCTAAACAAACGTGAAAATGATTGAGTTATAACGAATGTCAATCTATTTAAAGATCCAACCATTAAGAGACCAAAAATCACCTTCCGCTGTCACACCAGCTATTATATTAGAAGTAGAACTACAACTGTCCAGACAAAGTAAAATGTAAATGTGAACAATAAAAACATTCATTTTACGTTTAACATTGAGAATAAAAGCTTTTTGTTTGAATTGCGCTTTTTGTTTACAGCGTAGGAAAAATTTTATATTCTATTTTAATTTTGGAGAAAAACGACATTGGCGTTTAGGCGAGCACGATACTATCCACTGAAAATCGCGTACTACTTTTTACGAGCAGTATTATTTTTCACGATCGCGTGAAGAATCTATGTGAAATTTAGATCAACATATCCAAGTCTTCGAACAAGCTTCTAGGTTAACGAAATCACTAGATATACCTATAGCATGTGCATAGTTTTTGCTGCATTTTGTATGAAAATTCGCTGCGTATTCTAAACCTATAGGGTACTTCCCGTGGATCTACAGTTATGTAGTTGACAAAAGGTGAGAACTTACAATACAAATAAAGGAAAACAATCCGAAAAATGAAAATTTATAGTCATTTCATAGAACAAAATCATTACAAACTCATATTTACTATATACTTCATTTCACACAAAATGAAAAGGAATTAGATTTAAATTCCTATTCTTATTGTTGAAATAAACATACGACCTTTAAAATATACGAATACAGCGATAATTTTAACTAAAATATATGACAGAGAAAATTTTAAAACCAAATTTAGATTTTTTATTTTATAACATCGCGCTGTCCTCTGGACTACCAACTCTGAGATGGGTCCTCAAATAATTGGGTTATGGCGGCCTATTCGACCCTAATAGACAATTTCTGTTTGCTTCCCCCGGTTTGAAACCTCCACGGCAGACGGTCATTAAACATTCCAGTTTTAATATTTCTTTTACATTAACTGCCTAAAATTTAGCTAAATAAATAAAATTGTACATCGTCTGTAAAATTATTCATTGTACATGGTCAATATTTTTCAAAATTTGGCAATGACGAAGAAATAGTTCGATTTGTTTATAAATAATTAAATGTACTTAAAAACTATTATTAAAAACTATTATATATTGTGGTTATTGGAATATTAATCATTTTAATTTTGTTGAGTGCTGATGACAAAATATAATTGAAAATTTTATTGATAGTCTTTGACACATCTGTTACTGAAAGTGTACTTTTTAATTTACACCGTGTTTAATATTATAAATTAATACAATATTAAATTACAGTAATTAATAATTTCAATTTTTAGACCATTCCTGTGCGGTGAGTCAACATCTGACTGTAAGTGTTATAGTTAAAGGTTTAATCACCACTAATGGGGAGGAGTTATATTCATGTCCCGCTTTTTTAAGAGAAAGTTCGGTGTCCATTTTTCCATTTCACACTCATTATTGGCTTGAATTCTCCGCTTACCCTAATATCAGTTGAAAAAAGAAAAAATCAATCTCTATATAATAATAAATATACAACTAAAACTAACTAAATAAACTGAGATACACAAAAGAATAGATAGGACAATATAAAATCGTATCAAAATTTTATCTTCCGAAATAGGTAGATCAATACGTCTGCATCCGCAGAGTAGAGCGGTGCACTCACGTCGTCAGGATTCCGACGTCGCCTGCCAGTAGGTACCTAGTGTTGCTTTTTTGTCTGCGGCTTAGTATTTTGTCGGTGATGGGTTGTCTAGCCCTTTCTGTTCATTTGTTTTGAGGCATTTTAAATTTATAGTCAGTTTTATATATCCTTCATGCACAGATATTATATGGAAGATATAATATAAGAAACATATCATTGGATTATAAAATAATACAATCAAAAATGTAATACAATCAAAAATAATGATTTTTAAATGTTTGTCTGTTTATCTATACGTTTGCTCAAGCTAATCCCTGGAACGGCTTAACCGATTCTAATGCAGCTTTTCCTATTGTAATTTTTAAGTTTAGTGTTTATTTTATTACAATCGATTCACAAGTAATATTGAATTGGCTGAAATTTTAGCTACCAATATATGGATATTGTCTTTAAAATGATAATAATAATATTAGATTACTAAAGTAATAATAATATTAGATAATAAGTAATTGTGTAGTGCAAGCGGGCGAAGCCACTAGTTATGTAATATGTACCTACTCGTAAATCTAAAAACGATCCAAGACCTTTACATACATTTTTACTTTAATTTACTTTCAAAGTGAATGCAGAAATTTTCGTTTAAAATTTACTTCGAGCTCAACTGCACTCCACTTTTCAATAAATGAAATTGAAAATAACAGAAGATCCCAATATACTAATGGAACAAAGTAATACAATAACGTATGAAACTTTTACCAATCGTAACTTAGTAGAGATATCTATTTCATTATGAGTATATTTTGCAATTCATAAATATTTTATTTGTTCTATTGTTTATTCGATAAATTTGCCATTTCAATGGCTGAATTCATATTGAATAGGGGAATTATATTCAGAATATTCTCAGTACTGTAGCACAGTGGTAGCACGCCATTTTGTTTTGCGCTACATCAAATTAATTTACAATAGTTTGCTCGGAGCGTCGTGGAATTATTTATTTTATAATGAAGTACGACGAAACCTTTTTATGTATTAATACATCTTTCGTATTTAATGGAGTAGGCATGGCGTTTACAAGGTATTTAGTGATATATCACTTTTTTTTAAATATTTATAGGTACGTTAATTCTCAGAGAGTTTTTTTAGGGTTCCGGAAATAATGGAACCCGTATTAGATCACTTTGTCGTTCGTTTGTCAAAAGCATTAATCTCGAGATTTCATTAATTTAAATAAATAAATGAAAGATTCGAGCAATCAAAACCTACAGGGTACTTCCTGTGAACTTGACATGACTAAGAAAAATTAGATGTTTCATAGAAAAAAATCGTTACAAGCTTATAATTGTAGTTCATTCCGTACAAAACGAGTGCATACGTGCGCAAACTTAAGCTTGTCAACATTTATGAATTGTACTTCTCCTTAACATACAATTTGGAAATTGGTATGGAACCCTTAGTATGCGAGTTTAACTCGCACTTTGATCGGTTTTTTTTCTTTTTGATAATTGCAATTAAAAATAGTTTTCTATTACAAAACAGAGTATGTAACGCCAAATTTTCTCTCTCTCTCTCTCTCTCTCTTCTCCATAAACTAAAAAAAAATACTTATTCCCCATTAAAAAGTACTTAAAACCTAAGTAGATCTACATTCCACGACATCGAGGCTAAGCGCTAATAATATTAATTAACATATTAACATATACAGCTAATTTTAATAGCCTACATAAGCCCCGTTGCCTAGCAACCACACGAGAGGAACCCCTCATGGGTATAATTTATGCAAATATCGTGCGACGCGACACAAAGGAGATTCAGTGAACCTATTAACTTGAATAGTTCATCCTATTGGATTTACTCGTAAGTTTCAGGTAACCGTTGGATTTGAACTTAGGAATCTTCAAAGTTTGTACTTCAATGGTTCATCAGTTGGTTGTACGTACGTACGTACGTATTCATCAGTTGGTTGAACGTTTGTATTGTATTACGTTTTGTTTTGCTTCAGCTTTGGCTTTTGATGTGAAATTAAATGAATTTGTACTATTATATCTTGATTTTAATAATGAAGGTACGAAACCCTAAAAATCTGTATATTTTAACTTAGTTGAGACAATAAATATAACTGTTAACGTCATATCACCGGCAAATCAAGCAATATTTTCTATCAACTGGGACATTCTGAAAAGATTTCGAAAACTGTGCATCGAACTAGAATTTCTAAACGAAATTTTAATATCCCACAATCAGTATTCCGCGTGGGCTGTGGAGCGTGGAGTGTAGGGAGTGCGTTAGAGACTCAGCGGTGTGAGATTTCTGATAATGAAGTCGGCAGTTTTCGATGGTCCTCAACTCACTCCAACGCAGTGTTGGCGAAACAATGGCGGCAGGAACGAGAAAGGGGTGTTGAAAACTAGTTGAGTCCCTCGATTATGCTACTCATTACATAATAGGACCTATTTCCACATTTTCTTTTTAAATAAACGTAGAATATACCTTAATAAAATGCTCTAGAAAATTCCAAACAATGATCGTTGTTTCTTTTAAACGAGTCGTCGTACATTCTGAATGGATTGTAAACAAGAGTTTCATAGTTGTTATTTCAGTGAATGACACCATAAAGCGTGAGTAAAACTTGTGAAATATGAAACTGTTTTGGCGTTTAATTTTCTAGAATCACTGTTTAAAATAATTTAGTGACACTGTTATTCTTTTAAGAATTTCGATTCTGATTTAAAAATTAAATTTCAATTCGAAGAAGAAATTTCAATGAACGTTTGGTAATAAAAATATTTTTTTAACTTCAAAGTATTACCATATTTAGTGCAAGAGCACAAGTCGTGGGTTTGATGCCACTCAAGGAAATGAAGAATTTTATAATTTAATTTTACTCTCTCTGGAAACAAGGCAAAGCGCGGCGTTAAGTTTTGCCACTCAACACGTAAATTTCTGCGAAAAGTAGAAAATATGTGAATAGCGATACGCTAGATTTACTGGTTTTCTCTGTCTGCCTTGAATAGTGCGTATACAGCATGAAGCTGAAAAAAAAATCTTTTATATTGGTCCAACAGTCACGGGTTCACATCTTGATATATTAAGGTATAATACCTTAATATATCAGACATAAAGTAGCAAGCAGATTAAGGTCTGCACACGATTTACTGCGTCGATGAGGGACGATGTTTGTTGATCGGATTCCTATACGAGTATATGTGTGTAGGCAACTTCGGTCGACTCCAGTGTTTGCTTTGTTATATATACTATAGGATACTTCTGCTGACAATTTGTACTACTACGAGAAATTGTACGGAGAGAATTTCTAAATGTATATTTATCTACATTTTGTACGCTTAGTTACGTTTTTTTTATTTACTTATAGAAATATCACAGCATATATTTATTGGATAGTTTTAGTTATTTTTTTTTTAATTATGAATCTCTTTATTTTAAATCCATAGTATTTTTTTTGTGATTCAAAATAAATTTGTCTATTGTTGTTATACAGTTAGCGTATTTTAATCGGCACAGTATTTAACTGTAAACGTGACGATTGTAGGTTCTATTCTCACTTGAAGAAATTAAATATTTAATATTTACATTTCTTTGTTCTGTCAAAGGAAAGCGCAGCGTTTGGTTCCGCCTCTCAACACCAAATGCCTCCGGAATTCGACGGAAAGTGGAAAGTACAGTGTCTTAATACTAGGCTCCCTCTACCTACCCTGATGGCAGTATGAAGCTGTGCTATACTCATACATTCTAAGGCAAAAAGCAATCACCATAACGTATTTGCTCTAACATTTTAAGCAAATCCGAACAGTCTAACTATATTACCACTCAGCTAACGATTCTAAGTTAGTTCCAAACTTCTGTGTGAAATCTAACTTTTAGATTGCAATCCAAATATCTATTATGATTAATGTACTACCGAAGTTTGGGATAAAGCTTCTCTTTGTACGTATATAACGGCTATTATGGTCCAATGTTGGTCCGTGTTGGCTGGGTTGGGCCAACTACGAAATGCGGGTTGGTGTACGCTCCAGTTGCTGTGATAATGAACACGATATTAAATTTACTTTCTTTGTTTGCATCGTGTATTCATTAGGGATATTAAATGGCTTTGTAGTGAACTTCTATATATTTTCGTAAAATGGGAGTAAAGAGGTGACAGATTAATATTTTAGTTAGTTTTTATAGCAATAATAGTATGAGGAACGTGGGCTTGAGATATTTTCTGGAGTAGGCCTGGTCCTTAGCTTAATGAACGTAAACGTTTCCTTTTTTAATTCTTCAGGACAAATTTTTTGTTAGTACAATTTCTAGGATGGGCACAAGACTGTTCTGTGGTGGGCACAAACTAGCGTTAACTAGGGTACCTAGCGTTAAGACACTTCCGGTTCCCATTTTGCGCCGAAATATTCGCGTGTTGAGTGGCAAATCTCAACGCTGCACTTTGTTTTCTTGAAGAAATCTTCAGGAAATGAAATTAGTCTATATTTCACTTCCTCGAGTGGGAATCGAACACACAACTTGTCGCGTTTACAGTCACACATTGGGCCACTACGCTACGACTGACCTCAATTAAATATGATATTTTCATAAACTACCTACCTCGTAACTTTCCGCTAGCCCCGTATACTTCCGATATAAGATTTCATATATAGTCTTAAACACAATAACGGTAGAACTAAATACATTATCCCTTCTGAGGTTTCATACGAAGTGATTTATAACTATGGCCACTTTTAACTGAGCTTAATATACTTACTGTAGTACTTTTTACATGGAAATGTGAATTACATGGGACACAAGAGGGGATCTCTTCAGGATCCTTTTAGGTACCAGAATGTAGCCTTAAGGGTTACCTATATTCTGGTACCTAGAAGGATCATCAATAACTAAAGTTGTCTTATAAGCCGGAAAGCGTTCCTCAGGTGTGGTAAATTGTGATTGACAGCAGTAATCATTTACAATCAGGTGACCCGCAAGGTCGTCTAACACACACCCACAGCAGGATAGGCCGTGGGAAGCTGGTGCTAAGCGTTTCCGGTTCCCGTTTTCCGGAGACATTCTGTATTGAGTGGCGGGACTCAACGCTACGCTTTGCCTCAATACCAGAGTGAAGAAAATGGAAATATTAAATATTTAACTTCCTCGAGCGGGAATCGAACCCACAGTTTTTACAGTCACACTTCGAGCCCCTGCGCCGCAACTGATATCCTACTATATAATAATATATTTACATTTGTATTTTAAACCTCAAGTTTACAAATTCCAAAGTTTCAACTAGCAAATGCTCTGAAAACTTGCGATCTACTCTGCTGTTGTATAATAGCTGTAAAATTAATTCCTTTGAAGTACTAAGTTTAAGCCTTACAGCTTAGAATAAGTACCCAACGTAGTATATAATGTATTATATAATTAATACCGTGCAACCTGCTCTTAGTATATGTTTAGCGAAATGCCGCATTTCAATTATATTTTGTAACCGCGCTCGGGAGGAGAGAACAAGCGAATTTAATTAAAGGCAAACATTACGTGACAATACCGTCTGTCACTTTCATGCTTAAAGTTATCTTTCATTGTATACATTACCTTTTCAGGATTGGGATCCTCTACGTATATTTTTGTGTGCGTGTATATTTTTTTTATTTTCAGCTTCACGCATTTAGCAGGCAGAGGGAGCCTAGTGTTAAGACACTCCGTTCCTTGGAACAAAGCGAATATCTAACAAGATTAGTAAAACAGTTTTAAAAATATGTACTGAACCCTCAAAGGAGGACATTTTCACTTTTAAAGTTTTCACTTTGATGAGTGAATGGAGGGCCAGTTCTCGTAATTCCCTCTTCCAATTTCGTAATGGGTTTACCTCAGCTTTAAGCTTTTCACTTTATATCCTCGCCAAGTGTGCTGGTGCACTAAATGAAACTTTGTTTTTTCAATGATTTTACATTTTTAAACGTTTATTATGCCTGAAAGATCATATTAATTGAATTTTCACGACAAGCTGTCTTAAGCGACTGGTTATGGGTTCGATACTGACTCGAGTAAATAAAATATTTATTTAAATTTATATTTTCATTTCGCTTTGGTGTTAAGGCAAAGCGCGGCGGTGAGTTCCGTTCAATATGGAGAATTTGAAATTGAGAATTTGAATTTGTTTTCACACTAAATTCCCTCTGTCTACCCTGTTGTGTGCGGAATACAACGTGAAGCTGATTATTTTATTTATTGGCGTATCTTCTTATGATTATGATATTAGTTGCTGTTGATGGCATCGTAGTGTATTTTGCTGTATAGGTACGTTTTTTTTTGCGAAAAGGCTTTAAATATTTAACGATCAATTATTTCGTTCTCCACTCTTCATATATTTTAAAGATATTTTATAAATATACAATGGCTGAATTTAATAGTGAACTTGGTGTAAGCAGACAGAAGAAAATTCCCTTGAAGGGATACGAACACACTACCATAATTACTGACAAAACTTAAACATACAGTGTTTATTTATTCCCATTTATTATTTTTGTATTAAACCATAAATCGTTTTTTTATTGTGTATATTTGCTGGTAATGGTGTAATAGCCGGTAACCGCACTAGCGTACCCATAGAAGTCACTAATGGAAGTTAAATTTAACTTGTGCCGATAGGGCGCTAAATGATCACACTCGCTTACACAATCCTAAAATATAATTAAACTTTAATTAACGACGAAAACTAAATTTCTGCTTTGAAAACTTAAATAGATTTAATTTGCTTTATTTACATAAGAATCTCATACCCTGTGTTTGTCTGTAAACGTAATGGTTGTAAGGGAGGATAATCATATGAGTTTTGCTAATCAACAAGGCAATGCCTCCTGAATTCGATGGAAAGTGGAGAACGGAGTGTCATAACACGAGGTTCCCTCTGCCTACCCTACTATGTGCGGGATATAGCGTGAAACTGATTTTAAAATATAAGAGTTATATAATAAAATATTACTTTAATCTATTAAAATTTAAAATATATATCTAATTTTCTATGTAATTAATGGCTATTAAAAGCTTGTTTATCGTTCACTCAATTACAAAGATAGTCTATTGTCCATCGATACTGGAGTGAAGGTATAGGCAACCCTCGTCATATTAATTACAGCTCGTACGCAAACTGATCAAAATTGAGTTATTAACTCCAACGTTACTTGATACGTTTGTTAGTAAAGCTTTATATATTTTAGTCATTTGTTTTGAAATTTATAACATTATATTACCGCATATAAAGTTAAAATTATTATTTGTTTTATTTAAGAAATGGTCTGTTTATAGCAAATTTATTTTTATGTTTGTTTGGTTTTTTTTATTGAAATAATTTATATTTATTTGATCTTTCTTTTCCTTTTTATACATTTATCTACTAAGGACTCGGGGCGCAGTGGATGTGGTTTGGATTTCTATTCGAGAAAGTGAAATATTTAATATTCTCTCATGTCTTCGCTCTGATGTCGAGGCAAAGTGCGGCGTTGGGCTCCGCCATTCAACAAAAGTAGGGAGCGGAGTATCTTAACACTAGGGTCCCACACATGCAGGATACAGTGTAAATCTGAAAAAAAAATCGATACTAAAAGATAATTAAAAACAAAACTATGAAATTTTCCATTCACATTTAAAAAATACATAATAATATATGAAAATTATACATTACTGCCACAATTGTAACCTTTTACTCGCTCTATATTGTTTTAGAGTACAATAACAATTAACGAGTGTGAAAATGATGAAAACGTGAAATATTTTATGCTGGCCGTCGCTTGCGGTCTTGAAACATGACCTGTGGCGTGTACTCTGATATAAAATGTATTTGATATATGCTAGCAGAATCATAGCAGAGTAAGCAAAGGGAAATAAGTGCTTAGACACTGTTCCCTGTGTGTACCCTGCTATGTGGGATACAGGGTAAAGCTGAGAAAAAAAAATTAACGTCATCAATCCCGTTAAAGAGTTTCCTTTAAAATGTAAAAATTTATAAAGTAAAAAGTAGCGAAAATAAAAAGTCTTGTTTTTAAAACTTTCGTATATTTTTAATAATGTGACAACAAAGCTCAAAACTTGAATGGGTTTTAAAAATTTTTAAATTTCACAATTTTCTTTTATTCTTCCCTTCTCAGCATTCATTGAAAATAATAAAATTATTCATATAAAATTCAACGTTCATAAAATAAGAAAATTCTATTCGTTGTATTATTAGCGTTAGTGTCTAGATTAATTATTTCTTTAGTGTTCACAAACGCCACGAGAGTAATGAGGTCGTTGGCCCGAGCTTTATATTTCAATTTGATGATATAAGCACAGAATGGACGTACGTCCATATGTGTGTATAATTATATTTGTAAAAACCCAAATGCAATTTGTTTCATTTTGTAATGTTCTATAATATTTTAGAGAGCGTATTATTTTTTAACATCTGTTTAAATCGTCATTAAAAACAAAAGATAACGATATAATTTAGCTATAGGTACATATATTTATTACGGCGTCGAGAAAAAAAAACATTTACCTTTATATCGATTATTGTGATATATTAATAAACATTAAAATATTAGTTGACGGAACTCACCGCCGCGTTCATCTAAGTCTAGACAACACGTTTTCCACATTATAAACATATTTTTCCCTATAAAAGAGTAGAGCTCGTAGCACCAGAATATTCATTATTTTTATAAAATATAAAAGTTAATTATGGTTAACCTTATATGAACCTGAATATAATTATGTCGATCAATACACTGCAGTAGCGATTGACCTGTCGATATTGATTACATTTATAAATCGGCTTCACGTTGTATCCCGCATACAGCAGGTTAGGCAGAGGGAAACTAGCGCTAAGACACTGCATTCCCCACCTTCTGCCGATTTTTTAGAAGCATTGCGTGTTGAGTGGCGGAACTCAACGCCGGGCTTTTGCATTGGTGCCAGAGTGAAGAAATGAATATATTAAGAAATAATAAATTCATTCCCTCGAGTAGGGATCAAACCTACAACCGTCGCGTGGCCCTGTGACACGGCGGCCTCAGGATTCCATTTATTATACACACACATTTTACATTTATTATACAAAAAGATTCACATAATATTTTCGAAAAAAGCTGAATAAAGAGACGACCCATGCCAGGATAATCTGAAAACAAGCCAATGTAGCCCCGGGGGACCACAAAAATCAATAAAACTCCTTTTATCTTTTTCAATAGATTTTTCCACGAGTCAAAGGTTGAAAGATACATTGTGACGACCACTTCAAATATTCTTTTTAATACGATGTGAATTTCAGCATCAAAGGATCTCAGAATGAACATGGAGGATGAGAACTCAGTACGGCGGTTGTAGGGCACGTAATTTTTTTTAAAATGATTTTATTTTATATTTTCTATTTTTAGTTAGCATATTCTTAAAAAATATATATTATTAAGCTAGTAATGTAGCAGTTACGTTAGAGACCAGCCTAACTGATTCCACGTGATGGTTATAGAGTGTCGTTTTCTTATAAATATTTCTTAAGTCTTCTCAAAGAAAATGTAGCAACAGGATGGGCATTAAGGTCATCAAATGAAATCAGAAAATGTCTCATTTGAAGGCAAATATAATTGAATAGAATAAGGAACTGGGCAAAAGAGTTAATATTTCATTTCCTCGAGTGGGAATCGAACCCATAACCTTTCGCGTATACACGCTTGTGCCCTGTAACAGGACTAGCCCGGCGATGTAGATATTTGTAATAAATAAGAATGAGCCAATTTGAGGTAGACTTGAAATCTTGGAGCTGACCGAAAAGAAAATATGAAAAATCATTTCAACGAATATCAAGATGTTTGTATAGGATGTACCTATGTTCTTACAGTAAAGACGTGCTAAGAATAATACTTCTTATTTCCCTAGAATATAATATAAAATATTTTATTTGAATTACCGGAGAGACCTGTTCTTGAGGAAATATTTCTTTAAATTTATATTTTCATTTCTTCGCTATGGTTTCAAAGCGGTGGATTCGCGGCGTTGAAGTCCGCCACTTAACATACAACGCCTTCAGAATTCAGCTTAGAATGGGAAGCGGAGTGTCTTAACACTAGATCCCCTCTGCCTACGCTGTGTGCGGAATACAGCGTGAAGCTTTAAAAAGAATAATAATGACATTTGATATAAGAAAATAATATTTGAAGTGCCACAATAGCGTGACAATCGCTTTCACAGCGTGACCCGCTTAGCGGCCACCCCGACTTTCACATACAGCATAGAGATAAAACGTGTCGTCTTACATAAAAGACGACCTCCCTCTCCCAGTTACAATGGCGACGGGTAACTGGGGTAACTTTAGAATGTTAGGGAACTCTCACGTTTAAGTGGAAAACAAATATTTTTTCTCTTTTTCTCTTCTCCTACATTTTAAACGAAGGAAAGTTTTAAAGTTACGTTATGTATACCTTTGTATCTTTTGTGTTTGTGGAAATGGATATTTTATATTAAAAAAATATGGTAAAAATTTTAGAAGTCGTGACGTAGGGTATACCCCTACGTGCGTGTGTCTGTAAACGTGACAGGTGTTTGGTCGATTCCCACTCGAAGAAATGAAATATTTAATATTTTCATTTCTTTACTCTGATAATAAAGAAAAGCGCGGCGTTGAGTTCTGCCATTCAACACTCAATGCTTCTAGTATTCGGCGGAAAGTGGCGAATCAAAGTGTCTTACTGTGAACGAAGTGCTAACACTAGGTTGCCAGGTGCTCTGTGAACGGATACACCTGTAATGTGATAGTTGTAGGTTCAATCCCCAATCGGGGGAATGAATTACTATCTTTTAATATTTTAATTTCTTCGCTCTCAGACCTAGGAAAAAGCCGCCACTCATCACGCAATGCCCCGAAAAAATCGGCGAAAAATGGGAAACGGAATGTCCGCAGCAGCGTGAAGCTAATTGATTAAGTGATTGAGATATACGTATATTTTTTTCTTTGGTAAAATTGTGTTCTTAATGCTATAAAATCATAGCTTTCTTATGTATGTACTATATTTACGTACCTCTGTACATGTATTTTAAAACTATCTCTCTGAAATATACCCTACAACCTACCTACCTACCTATCTTATATTATTTTGTAAGTCAGAAATTAATAACTTCCATTCATCAACTCTCCCTACGGTTTGTAACAAGACTCCGGGCTTCATTTTAATTAAAACCAGAACAAATATCTGTATTAAATTATTGACTGTATTGTATAATATATATTCAACTATCATTGGAATTGGTACATACATTGCTTTCTATAAAGAAATCTATATAATAATAGGCTACACTTGTTTGTATACTGCTTATATATAAGCATCGCATTGATGCCGAAGTAATAAATTTCGTTATAAAAGATTTGATTTGACTACATGCGCTGGTTATAAATTCTTTTTCTAAGCCAGAAATACGCGACGGCTATGGCTTCGATTTCCACTTGTTTCCTGGCCTTCCAAGAGAGAGTGCAGCGTTAAGTTTCGCCACTCAACCTGCAATGTTAGAACCGTTGGCGGAATTCGGCGAACGAAGTGTCTTTAACCCTAATTACGCTCTGCCTATGCCATGTGCATATTATAAAAAAATACTTACAACCACAAAACGAATGGGCGAATAATGGAAAAAAAAAGTAAAAGCATTTTTCATTATCCCACATTAGAATTAGTATTATTAATTTAAATAATAACAAATCATTTAAAATTATCTAGCAATATTAAGCACAAGCTTAATAATAAGTGCCAATATAAAATTAAATAGGACCTACATAAAGAGACTTCCGCCATTGTAAAATCTCACAGTTCAGTTTTACGTTCTCAAGATGTAAATTCTTGTCACGCAAAGCAAGTGACACGCTTTGTCCCGCCGCGCTGTGTCGCGTGCAATATATTGCGATGTCACGCCACGGGGAACTTATTAAATGGGAGCGAAAAATTACTTGCTGTTTACTATTTTACTTATAAAAGAGAGACACTCCATTTTGTGTTATTTTAGAACGTTGTGTTAACTTTTAAGGAATTCTAAGAAGAATAGTCTTGTCACATTAGGGTATATTTTAGAAAACGTGGATGTTTTAATAATATATGATGTACTTAGACTAAATAATGACACTTTACAAGAATATAACAATATTATCTTTATTATACTTATAAAAGTGTACTTTTATTACAAAAATATATATATTTAAGTATATCATTACTAAATTGTACTCGAATCCAAAATTATGTTTTAAATGGGCACAGCATACTCCAATAATTTCAGGATGTCACAAAGCTTTAGTTTTAATCCAATCCCAAAAATACATCTGAAAATACTTTCAAATATGAAAAAAATCCCGTCAAAAGAATTGTACAAATGACTGTCAAAAAACTAGGTCCGTAAAATCCAAACAACAGGGAACCTAACGCATATTTGATATTGCTAAACAAAAGGCGAGCGCGGACACCCAAAACTCGTTTAATAAATTCACCGACAAAGACACCTTCAAAGTTGGTGAATGTATGAAATGGGATGATTTGCGGCCCCGAATAATTTCAGCTCGGCAAGCACGCCCAAGCATTTCGAAATTAGCTAACTTTTTGCGGGTGACTGTAACTTTTTGGGACGTGAAAGACATTCTCCGCTAATATCTTTGTGATTATATAAATGTTTTTTTTGCTCATGCCGTGTGACAGAATTATAAGTTTAATTATCTTTTTTCCAGTTTATATTATAATTATTGATGTTATATCATAAAGAATGGAAAGGAACATCTAAGGCAGAGAAATACGTCATTCTTTTATTAATTAAACATCCCTTAGATTATAAAAGCTTTATTGTTGCCATTTTTAACTGCCTGCGCGACGCAAAGGAGGGTAATGTGTGTATGTGTTTCTACGTGGCGGTGTAGAGACCCAATGCCATGGCCAATTTCGATGATTCCTAAGTCAATCGATATATCCTAACATTGCGACAGTCACTAAAACATGACAATAACACAAAACATATATTAAAATTATTTTTAAAGAATCATTATATATTTATGTATGGACGTTACATATTTATCAATATTGTACATCAAATTAGACACCAAATCGAAAGCAATGGACTATCTCGGAATAATTTTAGTAAAGGACTTTAATCATATTTTTTTATTATATATATCGTATTATTTCTTATATTATTTATTTATTTATTATTTTTTATATATTGTATATATCAGGGAAGCAGATTATTTAAGTTGCCAGTTGTCAAAACCAGATGGCGTTGCCTGTCACTCTGACGTGACACCGATCGATGACAATCACATAAAACGAACCGCACGGACGTACGCTCAGTCGAGGCTCTACCACGGCTCAGAGTACTACTCGTGCTCCATCGCTGGCCAACCTCGACTACTTCAATTACAAATGTGGTTAAGACCTATTTGCAATTGTACTGGGCTGGAGCAGTGAAAGGCGAGTGTTAGTACTGTAAAGGGACCCTTAAGCCTACTGAAGTGGTCACAAGTCCACGGCACTGCTCCAAGCTTCACGTCAAGAGTAAGATAGCATTTCTTATAATTACCACGCCCGAAAAACCACGTCTAACTAGAAGTACGATGTCGGTCATATCTGTCTACATCAGAAGTAGAATCGGCCTCAAGCACCTTATTCTCTAACATTATAAGTGGGATCGGAACAAGCTCCGGTCCCAATCACCTTATTCTCCGACATATATTTTAAATAGTTATAATGTTCAATAACCTGATTTATATAAAAAAATATTTGTTTTAGAAATATGATTCGGCTGTGCTTACTGCTGTCCCTGGCGGCGTGGGCCGCGGCTGACGAGGCCTCTGATCCTCAAGGTCTGCAAGACCCTGTATCGGGTAAGTCCAACTTTTTATATAATTAAAAAAATAAATTAATACAAATAATATTATTGTACAATTATTTGAATTATACCATATCCAATCAATAATTAAATAACAAAGAAAAATATTTCATAAATAACAATATGAATTGTTACTTTTATTCAAATTCGTAAGTTCCTAGTTATATTATAATAAGCAAAATTGAAAGAAATATTATAACATTTATATTTTCTGTAAGAAATATACGAGTACTATTGGCTGGCCACACTTGGCTGCGGTAAGGGGAAAAAGTTTTAATCACGATTTCCCACCGCACTTAAAAATCCTCGGTCGAGTTTCGCAAAATTATGATTCGCAATTCCTTCTTAATGAGATTTTATAAGATTCGACGTTCTGTCAGGTAGAACCGAAGTCATTAATTACAAAATAGATTCTAAACTAGAAATTAAATTTTATAATTTATCCAAGTAATTGTGTTTCAAACTTATTTAATTAAATTATAATTGCGGCAGGGTCCACCTTATTTGTAGAAAAGGTATTCTTATCCCATTGGTATTTCTATATGTATAGTTTCATATGACAACTCTTTGACTCCAACTCAGACGAATACGTACAACTTCAAACTGTGAGTTAACGTTCGTATAAATTAGACTTCTATAAGAAATATTATAGCCCATTAATAAAAATGCAATCAGGATTCATTAAAGAAGTAAATTTTAAAAATATATCACACGGAACTTCTCCATTGTACAAGAGTGCAGAAGGCGGTAATTAAAAAACTATTAAAGTCTTGTAATTAAGATCTGTAAGACGGTTTCAGCGTCAATAAAAAGCCCATTCGTCTGCGTCGCCTCTTTGAAAATTTATTTGCTATCAAGAAAAGTTGCTACTTCAACATTTTCAAGTCGACTGAAAAAAGAAGATCGATTTCTTCGCAAAGTATTCGTTAAATGTTGATTTTTTTTTTACAGCTTCACGCTATATACCGCCTGTAGCAGGGTAGACAGAGGTAGCCTAGTGTTAAGACACTCCGCTCTCCAATTCCCATCGAATTCTGGAGGCATTGAGTGTTGAGTGGCGAAACTTAACGCCGAGTTTCGCCTCCTCACCAGAACGATGAAATTAATATATTATATTTTTCATTTCCTCAAGTGGGAATCTTTAACGAATATTACAAACGGACATTGATAGACACTATATTTTTGACATTTTGATTTTATTCTTAAAACTAAAAAGAAATTATTTTTAGTTTAATTTTTAGTATAAATAGATATAAAAGGCGACAAATACAAATGTTAAAATACAAATATATAAATGTTAAAATAATATACACATAAGAATTCCTTATCAGAAACACATCTACGTGTTTAATTACTCGTAGCCTCGTAGCTATTCGTAGCGCCTCGTAGAATCGTAGAGCGTATCTCGTTACTGCTACAACCGTCGATACCTCTTCGCTTTCCAATTTTAAAAGAAGATTGAGTTCAATTTAAAATTATATGAACGGTGTATTCTTATGTAGAATGTACTTATTAATCACAATAGTTCAATAATCAGTTATTTAATAATTAGAATGGAAATGATTTAGTACAAATTATATAATAGAAATTATTTAAGCAATTTTTTTAACTTCTTTAATTATTATCAATCATTTACTGAGTTTACCTGGGAAATAAGTCCGTATACGAGTAGTAGCAGTTCGTAAGTTGCTAAATAATACTTGAAAAAAATAAATAAATCAATCAATTTCACGATGTATCCCTGCTGGAGGCATTGCGTGTTAAGTGGCGGAACTCAACGCCGCTCTTTGCCTCGACACCAGAGCGACGAAATGAATATATAAATGTAAATAAAAATTATATTTCCTCGAACTCATAACCATCGTGCTAACAGTTAGTTATTCACTATACCACAAAAGCCTTGCTTCACAGTACAAAACATAAGCCACAAAAACTTAAGTAATACTCGTATATTTCTACAAACAATTTAAGAAAATAATCTTCTATATTTTCTAAATTAAATTTGCATTTAATTTATTATACCTTAATGCATTTAAATAATTAAAACGGCTACAAATAGAGAGGCAAGTGCTGTTGAGCTCAGCTCGGCGAGTGCGGACCGCGCCGGTTTTACATAAAGATCTAGGTAACCTACAGAGCTGTTACGACACGGGCTGGGCGAGTTCCCATTATTCAACACGGTTTTTTTGGCTATAAAAAGGTTTATAAACAAACTAAAATGGAATTTTGTTTTACAAAATACTTGAATAGTACATGCAAGTTATATATGACGGATTTTTGAGGCCATTCGTGGCGTAGGGGGGCTGTAAATACGACAGGTTGTATGTTCGTTTCGGTGTCGTGGCAATCGAAATTTTTAATATTTTGACTTCCCCGAGACTTCCTCTTGTGACGAGGCAAAGCGTGGCGTTGAATTTCGACACTTTACATGTGATTCCTCCATAATTGGGCGAATACTGGGAAACGGAAGTATCTTAATAGAATTGAGTGTCTTAACACTAGGTTCCTAGGTTCCCTCTATTTACAGCGTAAAGCTTAAAAAATGAAGGATTTTACGTAATCTTTTACTTATTGAAATGAAGTTTTGTTCTTAAATGAATATTTTTTCACTATATCATTTATTTGACAGAAGACAAGCTAAAAGTAAAAAGCAATGCTAGAATATTATTACTTTTGGTGATACGGCAAATAAATGGTTTCTACGGTGTAAACCAGAACCCATTTTTCATTTTAGATAATTTTAAGAATAGCTTTAGGATTGAAGAGGCGCACCTTTGTGCGCCACCTTCTTTAAGAAGAAGAAGAAGAAGAACAGCATTGACAATATTTGTAGAAGTATACAGCTAAACTAATTTAAATAGAAATTTCATAAGCAATCTCAGAATAGTTTACGATATTCTAGATTCTCTCGTGTACTCTTATTCTATAGTGTTAAAGAAAATATTTACTTGAGCTTTATATTATTTAAAAAATAGCTATAAGTATTAAACTTTTTATGTACACAGTAAATTGATTTAAAAATAAAAAGGGCTATTACGACTACGTTATTTAAATCTCCCAGTTAATATAAGTATTATAACGAATAAAATATTGAAATTATTTCAATCCTTTCTGACCTAAAAACAGACAGCGTAATGGAAACGGAATTTTCCCTTGACAGTTTTTCCAAAGTAACTCGAACGAATTCCACGAGGAAATTTCTGAGACAGTATTTCGTATTTAAATACTGTAGACGTTTATTATGCGCGTCACATGCCTCAGTTTCTTTCGTAAGTTCTGAAAATACATGAAAAATTCTCGTTCAATAAACTCGCACTTGACACTCGCTGTTGGTTTGAGAAATTTAATAAATATTAAATAGCGCCGCTTGTAGCACCTCGGGAATTTGGAGCAAGCATACTTGCTTAACAGCTTTAATCTTACCAATTTCTTTTTGTATACAATGAATTTGTATTATGGAATTTTGTTTTTGTTATTGGAGTTAACGTATTTTCTATTTTTCTAATTATATTCGAATAACACTTTTTTCAGCTTCACGCTGTAGTTCTGAAGCAGCAGGGTAGCCTGTATTAAGACACTCCGCTCCCGACTATCCGCCGAATTCTGAAAGTCCGCGCTTTACCTCGGCACAACGTCAGCCTCACTGGTCTCCTAATTTATCCTCCTAGTTTCTAGTATTCTACGTTTTTGTTTTATACCTGTTCATGGTAAAAAATGTAAAATTCTTGGATGTAAAATATATTCGTATAAAACTATCCGTAGCTCTATAAAAAAATTATGTAAATGAGAAATATAAAACTTACTCATATGCAGCTGCAGTAAATTGTGATTTACTTTACTTGAAGTATAATGTTCACAGATAATTTCCCCCGTTCCTCCTTTGATCCTGCTTAGGGGGTGGAAACTTATACTTCCTGCCTTCCCACCTTCCGTCACTGTCTCTTAGCGAAACATGACCCCTTGTAGGTATTCTAATGAGACTTACAAAAGTGAACTTTATTGTCAAGATGTCAGGTTTACTTTTCAGTTCTTCGTTTTATAAAGGATTTAAAGTAAGCTACGTAAAGAAGAAGTATAATATTAAGTTGCAAAAGTAATTTTAATTTGCACGTCGCGATGCGTCGTTGTGCTTACAAATCATGTTAAGAACATTTTATATTTTTACATACGTATAATACATACACTAGCTACCTAAACCTGACTTCGTCTGCCTAAAGATATTTTTATAGTATCAGAAATTAATCTATATTATATCATCAATCCAAATTATAAACCTTGACTAAATGACTGAAAGCAATGAATAAATTAAAAGCAAAAAAATATTTTTAGAAAAATCTTTTATTCAAACGCTCTAAAAAGAATAAAATAAAATTTGTCTTTTGAATTTTAACTATCAACTCATAACATCATTGTACACAATTTATATGATCATAAAAGCTTGTCGCGCGATTTACTTGTGTAACTAAACTAGTGCTAATTTAATCATGTAAAATCTGCTAAGTTTCAATTTTTAAAGTTTCAATTTAATTAAATATTGATTAACGCGACAAGCTTTTATAATTTAAAAAAAAAAAAATTTTTTCTTTTCCTTATTTTTTTTAACAGTATTATTATCGTACATTACATATATAGCTGTCTTATATATAATTATTTTATACATGTATAAGTATGGAATCTTAGACTTCGGCTGGCTTCAGGCCTCCTGTGGTCTTTTTAAGGGAGGCCAGTAGTTTATTCATTGTTGGTGTTGTTGGTATTGTTGGTGTGGGAGAAGCAGGTGTCGAGTGTGTTTGTTGGATTGGTACAGGGATTGGAAGTGGTGCGGAAGGTGGTGTCTGGGGAGCTTGTGTAAGCGGTGCAGGTGTTGTTGGTGGTGTGGGTACTGGTGTTTGGGAATTTTGTATGAGTGGTGCAGGGGTTTGTGGTGGTGCAGGTGCTGGTGTTTGGGATGTTTGCGTGGGTAGTGCGAGTATTGGCGCGGAGGGGGGAGCGACTGGAGAGCTCTTGTGTTTTGCGGCTGTTGAGATAGCTTTACGTGCCAAGGTGAGGAAAGGTGTCCTGGTGGCTTCTGATTCCACGCAGTACCCCTTTTTGATCTTGTACAGATTGGCGGCTTCCTGGATTCGAAGGTCAAGGGGGATTAAGCCTGAGAGGACCAGTGCCGATGTCAGAGACACCGTCCTGTACGCCTTGCATATTTTTTGGGAAAATCCTTTTTGCAGCGAGTCTAGTTGTTTCCTTATCATCAGCTTCTCGGCTGCCGAAGACCACGCGCTTGCTGCATAGAGGACGATTGGCTCTATCACCGCCACGTATATGGTTCTCACTACCTCGCCATTAAGACCCCACGTTACCCTCGCCGCGCACGCTAGTCGTTGACGCGGTGATGACCGTGCAAAGTGGAGTAGGTTGAGTAGGAAGGCAGACCCTGGCAATAGCCGGGATTAATGCCAGGAGGAAGAAGGTTTCTCACACTAGATGTCATATTATTTTTCTAATTATTCTCGGCTAGCCCTTTCATTTGATACCCTTATTGCAGATGTGCATAAATAATAACTATTCCGCCATCTTAGATGTTCCGCCATATTGGATTTAGAAAAACGTCACATTTTTCGAGTTACTCTCAACGAGCCCTTTTAATAGATATCCATATTGTAGAAGTAGACTAAAATTAACTATTCGGCAATCTTGGATGGTCCGCCATATTGGATTTAGAATGACGTTAGATTATTTTTCAAGTGGCTCTCAATGAGACTTTTCATTTGATATCCATATTGCAAAATTGCAAAAATAATATATTCTGTTACTTTGGATGGTCCGCCATATTGGATTTAGAATGACGTTACACTATTTTTCCAGTTACTCTCAACAAGCCCTTTCACTTGATACCCATATTAGAGAAGTTCATGAAATATAACTATTCCGCCATCCTGGATGGTCCGCCATATTGTATTTAGAATGAAGTCACAAACCTTATCGGGCATTGTCATCCAAAGTAAACGTGTATACAAAATTTCAGCTCAATCGGTTGACAATATCTACTTCAAAATTGGGCTCAAAGATTTCACCCGAACCCACATACATACATTGCAAGTTAAATAAAAGCTTTTAAAAACACTAAAATAAAAAGCCTTTTATTTCCCAATGTATTTTTTTATATTGAATAGGCTTGCGTTTGACCGCATCAAGTCTGGTAAGCGTTGATGCGATCTGCGGTGGTGTACGCTTGCCTAGCAGATACCTATTCACTCTGGTTTTGAAGACTCTCATATTGTATGACTAAGGAAATACAGATGCCGGCAATGAGTTCCAATCTCTCGCAGTGCGGATGAAGAATGTAGCCTCAAAGCGTTTCGTTCGTACGGTAGGAATTTCTACCATGTACGGATGGCGTGAAGCTGTATTCCTAGAAGTTCTTAGGTAAAAAGGAGCTGGGGGAATTAAGCTCTGCAAATCAAGGGCACACTCGCCGATATGCATTCGGTAAAACACTGACAGCGATGCAGCCCTACGCCGGTGGCTAAAGCTCTGCAGTTGAGTATCAACTAGGGTCTTGTCACTAATTAGCCTTCTGGCTCGTCTCTCAACTGACTCCAAAGTCTGTAATTGATACTTGGCAGAGCCGTCCCATAAGTGAGAGCAGTACTCTCCATACATGGTCTAACTTGTGCTTTATACAGTGTGAGAAGATGTTGAGATGTAAAGTACTGTCACACCTTGGAGAGGACGCCAAGTTTCTTAGCAGCCAACTGAGCTCTGGATTCAATGTAAGATCCAAAGTTAAGAGTCGATGAGAGAGTAATGCCAAGAAGTTCAAGGTGGTCGCTTAACGGGACTGATACATTTCGAAACGAAGGGGAGAATTCGAATGGCCTTTTTTTCGTGGTGAACAGGCACGCCTGGGTCTTAGTGGCATTAAATCTGACAAAATTGGCATCTCCCCAATTGGAGACTGCTTTAAGGTTCAAATTAAGGCGCTCAACCATAGTATCCCTATTCGATTGTATTTCAGGTCAGCGCTACACGCTCTACAACAGTGCTGTCATCTGCGTATCCAAGAATTCCAGGAATGAGTAAATCATTTATATGGAGCAGGAATAGAGTTGCAGAGAGCACTGACCCTTGAAGAACACCGGCATTTACTTCCATTATATCAGACGAGTAGCCATTCACGACAACACGTATTGAACGGCCCCTCAAGAAGTCTGCTAACCAAGAACACTGCTCATCGGGCAAACCCTATGCTGGTAACTTTTCTATAAGGCTATCATGCCAAGCCCTGTGGAAGGCCTTTGAGATGTTAAGAGAAACGGTCATTGCCTCACCATACCTCTCAATGGCCTTACTCCAGAAATGGGTGACATACGCTAGTAAATCTCCAGTAGACCGATTACGCCGAAAGCCATATTGACGGTCACTAACAAGATTTTTTACAGTGAATTTTACATTTTTTTTTTTATTTATGAAATACACTAACTTCTATTAAACTTTACTATTCTATATATCCATTCAGATCCAGCAATTTTTTTAATATCATCCTCAAATCGACAATATATTGACAATATATATTTGGCTAAAAGTAAAACATATTTTAAAAATATACTACGCCGTAAAAGCTATATGAAATTTCTAGCAGTATCCGCATGCCTATTAAGCCACAGCTTGGAACACAATGTCAGTCTTTAGTGCTCACATATTTGCATGGACATGTCCAGCTAAATGCATAGGGTAGGCTACTTATATCAGCACCCGCTGCCATGCAAGGATGCTTTGTCGAATACCAAGTGGGACTAGGAATATATATTTAGTTAATTGTTGGTAAAGTGGAGCTATTACTCTTACCTGAATAGTTTATTGAAAATGTAATAACACTAAATATTATTTATTATCTGCGGCCTAATTCGCTTAACCAGTTGTGTATAGCAAGATACATTTATTCATCTTCACGTTGTATCCCGATAAATTTTGGAGGTATCACGTGTTGAGAGACAGAGTTCAACGCTGCACTTCGCTTTTTTAACATAGTGGGAATCGAACCCACAACTGTCGCCTTTACAGTCCCACGCTTATACTCCATCGACACAACACATTCCATATGTCCACATCTAAAAAATAAGATGTGTTAAGCACATCTATTCACACACAGCTATTAAGCTAGTTGTATGTGGCGCCTGCAACCACTTGATAAGGAAAACGTTACTTACCCCTCGAATGTGAAACTCCATGAGTAAATTATCAATTAGGGTTAGTGCAACCAACTGAAAAACAAAAGGTTATTTAGAAGTTTCCTTTAAGAATATTTTTAATATTTAAATACTATTGTAATAATACTATTTTGATATTTAATCTATTTAAAAATATAGACTAATACTTTCCATAATGATGTTACTAAAGTGCAAGATGTAATAAGTGTTTTAATAAGAACGTAGTGTCCTAATACTCAAATTCAATTCAATGGCGAAGCTAGTTTCAAATTTTAAAAATATAATATAAATATTTAAAATTTTCTTTAAATATAGTCATATTACAAACATGCATATTACATGTGCTGTCAACATGTATTCTCGTGCGGGCAGCGATAAGACGGGCCGGTAATCTGCTTACAGCAATCGGCTTATTGGTTCAGCGGCTCCCATCGTATTAAAAATACACGAACGACTCTGTTTGCTCTCGAAACAGTGTATGATCGAAAATGAACATCGTCGTACACAGAGCTGTTACGTGAATATTATCTTTTTTTTTTTCAACCAAATTCATAACTTTATAGTGTTTTTTTAGCTTCACGTTGTATTCTGCATGTAGCATGGTAAGCTTAGTGTTAAGACACTCCACTTCCTATTATGATTAATAATAAAAGATTATATATTTCAAGGCACTGTAATTACATGGCGAAATAAATAAGTATGGATAATTATAAGTGCCAATTTCTCATGGACCATGTGTTCACGTACATTATAAATATTTAATTGAATTAATAAACAAGACGCAACACATTTATTTTTTACTTTCACGCTGATTCCTGTCTATAGCAAGGTAGGCAGAGAGAACCTGGTGTAAAGATACTCCATTTCCCACTTTCTGCAAGATGAGACAGTGACACCTGAGTGGCGGAACTTAACGCCACGCTTTGCCTTGTAAAATTAAGTTAATAAAGATATGGTTAAGCAGTGTGGTTAAGCAATCGGGGTGGTAAATCTAAATGAGAAACATAATAATAATAATAGTATTTATTAAATTAATATTTCTTACATAACAATAGCAACATTAATCGGTAATACCTGCAGTAGTATTAACTGTGTTGCAGTTATTAGCTTCCGCCTCGCAGCCGGTGATGATTCAGAAGCTAATATGTAAATCATCAGCTGGTGATGGTGATCAATGTTGATCAATGTTTTGTTTTATAGATATCATGGCACGATATTAGTTAATAATAGCATCTTGTTTAGCACTACTTGTCTCACGTCTTCGTTTTTTCTTCTCTTCATTGTTTTAGTGCACCCCAGATCTATTGGAATAGGGCAATGTGGCTGGAACAATGTAAAAAAAGCTAGCTAAGCTAAGATTTCGTTTTTTAAGCTAATAACTTACACCACTTGACACTTGTAAAATGCTATATGCTTAGTATAATCTGAAACATTAGTCCACATTCAATTTTTCAAGATATACGATATATTGATTTTATTTTGGTCATTATAAAATAGCAAAAAAGCTGTTAGTTTAGTTTTACAAGCGCAAGCATAAACAAATAAACAAAAAGTGATTTTGACATTACAACATATATTTTTTATTGCGAGTGAGATTTCAAAAATACTCCTTTAAAGCCATTGTGCCTAAATAATTACAAATATAAGTAGCACATACTTACCAAAATACACTATAAATTAATTTTTAACATAAACAAAAACCGACTTCTAACAACGAACTAAAAATTGAAAAATAATTATACAAAGATTTTATAATCTTGAAGTCGTGGTGATGGTGGTGGTAGTGGTTGTCAACGAGTGGTTGTGGTTGTCCTAAGTAAAACTTTATTTAATTAGGTATTATTTTTGTGCAAAGTTACATTTTGGTATATTGACAAGAAAATACATAAAATGTATTCGGGCGAATGAAGAATCTCCCTTTTTTGAAGTTGGTTGAAAATGAGAACATCCTCTTTTTTGAGGTTGGTTGAAAAGAAATGCAACGATCAGGAATCTCACCTCTGACATCAATTTAAAAAGTTTTTGCTTGTAACTATTACAGTATAATCAATTTTTTACCAAAAAAAACAAACTTTCTAAATTTTCACCGGATCCCATAATCGGAATCTAACCAAACTTTCACCAAATTATCCTTGAAGTGTATCCTTTCAAATAAAAAATCATCAAAATCGGTTGGCGCGACATTGACTTATTCGTCTATTTGTCGCGCACATACCTCATGCAAATTTAAGACTTATGTGATTTTCTCATAGATACCACTGTCAGACATGAACCAAAAAAAAATGGGACCATTCGGGAAGCTTCACCTTTCCAACAAAAAAAAATTCAAAATCGGTTCTTACAGAAGTCGGTTAAAAAATAGGAAAGATTCATTGATCCTTTACAAAATGAATAAAATACACGATTCTTTTTATTGGAATATAAAAATACACATCCGTCTTGCGTAAAGCAAATTATAGCTGTCTAATATTACCAAATTAAAAGATATTATATTTAGAATCATTTGCAGATTTTTTGGATCACAGAAAAGAGTCATATACGTGTAACAGCTTGTTTATTAGAAATTATAGTAAAAAGGCTGAAGCACATTTTGAAAATAATCAATAAAAACTTAACTCAAGTATATTCTACGATGAAAATATGTGTAATTTTGATAACACGGACGTAATAACATAAATTACCTATTTTTGAAACTATGAACTACGAATCTGATCAGTCCACAAAAGGGGACAAATGATGGAATTTGATTTTTTTTCTTTACACTGTCTTTTTAATTTTGATGTGTAGACTATTCACTTATCATAAGGAGGTAGGCATAGTCAATTTAGGATGAAAAATCGTTCTATTTTCTTTTATTTATAATTTTAAATGTTTAAATGTATTGAATACATTTTGGTATTTATTCATTTATAACAAAATATAATAACAGTATGCGTGCTAAAATAACATATAGTTATTTCCTTTTCCACAAAAAAAGGCAATAAATAACAGTGTCGATATGCATCGATGTATAGAGGAAAGTGTAACAGGAACGTATATATCCGAATCGATGCGATTTTTTGGAATCGAGCCAAGTGGGTAGATTTTTAAATGGCGGTTGAAGGCTTCCGGCGGAAACCATGGAAATGAAGAGGATTCCACCGCCACCTACAACTTTCGACTCGACACTCGTCTCGGCACGGGAAATGAAAAGTGATTTTTCGAAATGAACGAATCTTTTATTAATAAAACTTCTTTATTCTTTATAAAATTTATTAAGATGTGAATTTATACCCTTCTTATAAGGGTTCCGTATCTCGAAAGGTAGAATGGAACCCTTATAGGATCACTTTCTTGTCCGTCTGTCGGTCTGCCAAAACATATACCTGCAAACTTAAGTTTGTCTACTCTTATAAGTGGTACTTGGAAGCCTCCGTGGTTGAGCCTGACTCAGTCTTAACCGATTTTATATACTTATGATCAAAGAAGAGCTACTTACACCTTACATTGTATGCAGTCACAATGCATTTCTTCAAAGTAAAGCTTACCTTGAAAGCAGTCTTTTGTTAATCTGTGAATTAATTCTCACAGAATATAATTCTGTAAGTGCTATACAGACTTTAAAAATCCAAGACCATTGGTATTTCAGACAACTCTCATAAATTGTGTTGGAGTAATTCAAGCAGTTCTCCAACTTTACGAGCACTAGCATTGTGTTTTATTCAACTGATAAAGTAGATAGGACGGAAGAAATGATGCACTCAGTGTGGCTTTTAGCTTACGAGAGAACCCTTTTAAAATTACAGTTCCTTAGAACTGGTTAGTTTATCTCTGGCGTAAAATCTCAACGGTATACTTGGATTTATTTAATATGATGTGAAAAATGTACTTGTATTTTTATTATACTCGTTATTTTTCTTACGTTTTCTAAGTCGACTATAATTTATAACGTAAAAAACTTCTTCTTACTTCGTAAGTTCTATATTCGTAATGTAACGTAACGTACTCTACTCAGCAGCAGAGTGCAGCGTTGAGTTCCACCACTGAATAAAATGTCTCGAACTTCTGTCGCAAAACTTCACTGAAGAAATTTTGATATATTTTCTCAGGGCCAGGACCAGTACCAGGAGACTTAACCTAAGCGGTATCACATGGCAGTAAGCGTTTTTGTCGATAAAAACAAATTAGAATTGGCCGAGGCCGAGCCGCTTAGCGACAAAGCTGTTTGCAAAACACGGCAAATTGCTTCCATTAGTGCGCATTACGCCATCCGGCGGGACCGCGGGACACGCGGGAGACGCGGGACGGTGACAGCCTGCCTATTATATATATATATTATGTATGTACAGACACACAGACAAACCCTAAAGGAAAATATAACTTGGCCCTTTCATATAAGGCCTATATTTCATAATCTTGAAAGGCAATTCAAAATACATCAGTGATAAAGCCTAGAGTTGTATCGAAGTGTTTACACCAAAATGTGCTTTATCGGTATATAAATATATATTCTTTAACGTTACAGAAAAATATAATTTTAGATCGTCGAATGATGCCCGTTGACACGTAGCGTGGTAAACTGAAATATTACTTTACCATTATTTATATATAATTCGATTTGAGGTTTGAAACGTGGTAGTTTTGGTTCGATTCCCACCTAATAAAATAATATATTTAATATTTCTTTCTTTTCTTTCTTATCGCTCTGGTACTGAGACAAAGCCCGTCGTTGAGTTCCGCCACTTAACACACATGCGTTCAGAATTCACTGGAAAGCGAAGAATGGATATATGTTGATGAGGATGAAGTAACATTAGGTTCCCAGGTTCCCTCAGTCTACTCTGCTTTGTAGAGATAAAGCGTGAAGCTAAGAAAATGTTACGATTACTTAGAAAATATTAATTGTAGTATCGATAATAATACAACAGCATTTTTGATATAACAGAAGAAAGCCTGGCACTGACAGAATAATAATGCGAAAGCAAGAAGCGGAAACAATTCGTCCTTCCACTGCCCACGAAAAGCAATCTGCAGAGTAAGCGGTTCCGCTTTTCCCAATTTCCCAGCAATTATGATTTTATGTAAAGGTTACAACTATACTTTTAATAGTATAATAAGTTCAGTACAGTTTTAGTTTAAAGAAAACGAAACATGTTTTTGGTATAGGCTGCCTGCCAACTACAAGATATTTATTAGATCAATTTCAGAATATTTCTTTCGTAGCTTAATACTTGAGGCCGGTCTTGGCGCAGAAACACAAATGTAAACGCGAGGGGTTTTGGGTTCGATCCCCACTCGAGGAAATAAATTATTTATTTTAATTTATATTTACATTTCCTTATTCTGGTGTTGGTTTCTCTAACTTATTTTATTTTTATACCTTTAATAAGCATTGTTTTATTCAATGTTGGTAAAATCAAGGAATTCACGGTAATAAAACACACACCACAATCAGACTCTTCGAATTATATTCCAGCAAACATCGTCTCCGCTAATAAGATAACTTAAGAGGGGACTGAGAGGAAGAGAGAGTACTCAACTATTATATGAACCCCTGTCGTTATCCATTCCTCTCATTACATTATTCTTAAAGTGATCTTTTTTTAAATTTGGTTTTTGTTTTTCCGTAGTTTCGGTCTTCCTTTCTAGCTATTTTTTATGGTTCAGACAAAAAGAGCTCCTCATTAAAATTCGAATTAAATAAAAGTTAATAATTATTTACTTATTTAATTTGAAATATATGTTTATTTCAAATCTATTGTAATTGTAAATATAAAAATATTTTAGATGTTTTGAAACTTTATCTTACTATTGTCGTATAACGTCCAATAAGATATGTCCCAATAACAAAGAAACATATTTGTGACAAATATAACATCTTTTGCAAGTAGTTCTTTAGTTTTAGCAAATGAATGTTCTAATGCTGTTAGCTTATAAAGGAGTGATTCCAATTAGAAAATGTTATTATTACTTTAATTAGTTCTTCTTATTTGCATTGCTATGTAAAAAATAAAAAGTATATACTTTGTTCTAAAGGCACACTAATACATACAAAACGGGAATAAAAAATATTAACCTTTGAAATATCAAAGGTACATAAAATTTTCATTAACTCGTATAAAACGTAATATTATGCTTTAAGACAAAATCTAAACTACTGCAAAGTGTTCCCTTTCAGAGATAGCATTTAAAATTTGTAACTTTTTCTCTTTTTAGAGACGAGCAAATAAGCAATGATATTGCAATGCCGCAATGAGAAACTATTCATGTTGTTTTTAAATATAAACCACAAACTCATGTAATTTTGAGAATTTTTGAGAGTAATTGCGCTTAATTTTTAAATAAAAAATATAATTAATAAAATGTTGACCCTATTTCACTTATTTTAATTAACATTATTTTCTTTTTGTAAGCTACACGCTGTCCCGCACATAGCAAGGTAGACAGAGGGACACTGGCAACCTAGTGTTAAATCTGTCCTTAATTAGGAAACTTTCGTTCTACATTTTTTGCAGAATTCTGAAGGCATTACGTGTTGAATGGCGGAACCCAACGCCGCGTTTTACCTCGTCACCAGTTAATCTTTACTACCCATGAATCTTTCTCTTTCCTTTTTTTTATTTTTCTCCAGATATTTTTTCCTTTACTAATTTTTAAATTTTAAGCATTTCAGGTTTCGTACCGCTTTTCTCTAAAGATTATTAAATGTGTAAGGTCAGACCCCGTTTCAGCAATCTCTCTCTTTTAGCATCGCACTCACAGCAGAAGGCTGCCTACCCGGTAGAAGGTAATTTGAATTAAGACACTCCGTTCCCCTATTTTCAGTAGAAATCGGACCCACAATCTGTTGCGCCAGGACTGACTACAAAAAAAGGTGCTGACTAGAATACTATTTTACCGTATATACCTATAATAAGTTTAAAGAAATATATATAGTTTAAAATACAAATATACACGTAAGACCACTAACACAGTATAGAGATCGCGTTGCGAGTGTTCACCCCCAGCTTTCAACACCCCATAATCGATCGATCGCGTTTCCAATAAAGGGTGTTTACTTAGCATTATTCAAAATATTTGCTACAATGTTGCTACGCTTCCATTCAATGGTACTTTGAATCGTTTCATTTAAATGGATAAATACGTATTGTCGGAGTTAATTGATATGTTTTGTTAGTTAATGTTAGAGTTAAATTACAATATATGTAATAAGTATACAATATAGTCATAATTGTAAATTAAAAATTTTGGGATTGTAGCGTGGTAGTTGTGAGTTCGATCCCCACTCGGGGAAATTAATTATTATTTATTGATATTTTCATTGATTTTACGCCGCCAAGGCATAAGCCCAGCGTTTAGTTTTGCCATTCAACACGCAATGCCGCCAAAATTCTGAGGAAAGTGGCGAGCGGAGTGTCTTAACACTAGGCTCCCACTACCTACCGCATGTACAAGTATGCGGAATACGGCGTGAACCTGTTTTTTTTTAAATAAAAAAATCTCTCTCTTCTTCTTTAAAATTATAATTTGTAAATACACAGACTCAGGAATTTTGTATTAAGTTGGACAATGCCTCTTTAATTTTAAGAAAAAAAGTTTCACTACAAGCAAATAAAATAAGATTTTACGACACAAAAGTAATACCTCTCATCTGAACTCAGAATTACCTTAATTACAAGCCACATGTGACGTTCCCGTAGACTCGTAGCGGCTCTACGAAATTAGCTACGAACAATGCCACTGATATTATCGCTACGTAATATTAAAGGCTTACAGGCTTATTTTACGAGAGCGAATGTAGGGATGGATTTTTTTAATTACAACCCTTGTAAGTGGAGGTCTTTATTTTTTTATATTTGTTTATATTCTAGGGGCATTCAGTTTCGTCTTTCATTTACATATATTCAATAGTTCAAAAGATGTGAGTGTATAAACGGACAAACAGATAGACGAAAACTCTTAAAACTATGTTCATATTTTAGTTGGTTTGGTTTTTATATGATTTTTTCATAAAAATATTTTACTTACAGACACATTTTTTTACTCTTTTATTATATTATAGAAAGATAATGTATAGATAGATAAAAAAATCATTAAAAAACATTAGTATAACGTATATTATCCAAATAAAGCCTCAAAATAAAAATAATGTTCCACGAACAACTCCCTTTAAAAGTAATCGGCGTGAAGAATATTGTCTAAAAGAAAATGGAAAATGAAAATTGATATGCTGTCGAACTAAGCGCGCTGATAAATGATAACGAATACATTGGCTTATCGAATGAACGAATTGAATAAATAACAAGATTTTCCATTTTGTTACACAAATAAATTTGTAAGGACAATAATTTTTACTTATTGTTTAATTTTTGTTAAGTGACTTGAATTTTTATTTTTTTATATTCCGCTTTAGTAGCTTAGGCAGAGAGAACCTAGTGTTAAGACACTCTGCTTGTCGCCTCCCGCCTATTTTTAATACATTACGAGTTGGGTAGTGGAACTCAACGCCGCGATTATTCACATAGAGAAGAAATAATATTAAATAATTCTAAGTTCCAAGTGTTTTAGGTACTAAGTTTAAAAAAAAGTAGGTAAGTGGATACTAGGTAAAAAAATAAACCAATATAAAAAGTCACGCTGAAAACACCATAATTTTCGGTCGGGTTAAAATAACATAGTATAGTATATATTTTACTGAGGGTGCATAATTAATACTGTATACAGTAGGCGCGAGATAATGAATTATAATTTGTAAGATTAAGAGAGTGACCTACCTCTCTGGTACTTTGTATGTGTGTCATGTTGTTCCACCTGCTCGTAAGCGAGTCACGTATCTGCATGGATTCATTTGCTGTACTGATTTATAAACTTAATGTTTTACGTGACATTTCCATATAACATCTATTGTTATTTTTTAATCTTAGATTTTTAAATAAATAATACAATAGTGATAATACTTTGAGCCCGTCAAAACGCACCGGTACATAATTTGACTATAAGTGCGATGGTTTTGGATTCAATTCTCACTCTGGAGAATTATTTTCATTGGTATGGGGAAAGTGGGGAACGGAAGTGGATTTAGGAATAGAGAGTCTTTGTACTAGGTTCCCAGATTGGTAGAGAAACGTAAATTGAGTTAAAATGATTTATTACGTTATTTTTATATTATAAAAGGATAAATTTGCTAGGATTTACTACCTAAAGAAAAAAATAACGAATATAATAGCTTTAACAGTATCATATATAGGCAATGGTCACTAAGCCAAACACACGGCCCTCAATTCCAGTTATGCCAATTTAATACAAACAAACAACAGAACTAGCCATTTCAACGGTCGAGCATGAAATATATGGGACGAAAATAAAAATGGCCGCCGGGGTCGAGACCGGGATAACAATGGTAAAAATATGCTTCACGAATAAACCACTCGAATTACATTAACCTACCTCCTATTCATCCCTGATTTATTTTTCGGGATAAATGTTTGCTTTATTTTATAAATGTTGACGTTTTAAATATAAAATTTATTGTAATTTTCCCTTTCCTAATAGGATTATAAGGATTTCCCCCCCTCATGTAAATATTCATTATTTTTAAATTTGACGTTTTACTTGAATTGAATTCTTGATATATGGTGTTTCGAGCGTGCCAGTTGAGCACAATTCATTTCGCCAATGTCACGTTGTATGGAAAACACACGAAGGAAATTGACCGGTAATAAAGAAGATAAATGTACACAATTATAGAATACATGTAAAAAAAAAAGATCCAGTGTAAGTACAGCCTTCACCTAAAACAAAACAAACACAAATTTACACGTTTTACTTGTCGGCAAATTTATATTTTAAAATTGGGCCAATTAAATTTAAATAAAGACTTCCAAATTTTCTTAAATATAAAAGAGATTGGCAGCCTAATCTCGTTAACTATCAAATGTATATTTGATAGCCTGGCTTTTGGGGTTCCATACCACAAAACATAGAATCACTGTACACCATATAGGATCACTTTGTTATTTGCCTGTACAAATATAAATTAAAATGTAAAGATCTTGGTAATTTTAAGTCTGCTATATATTTCATAACGACTGTTACGTGTTTTACTTAAACTAAGTAATGGGATGTCGTAAAAGCCTACTATCGTCGTAAATTAAATTAGCATTGGTATTAAATGTCTCGCGTGTGCTGAATGTAAGTAAACTTTGACAATCACTCTTTATAACAATTCACTTAGGGAGTATATATAAAGTAATATCATTATATATTATTCAAATATTTTTTAAAAGATATAAAAATATCATTATTTTATTTCCACACGTACTAGAATAGACAGAGGGATTCTAGGAACCTAGTGTTAAGACACGTTTTCTACTTTCCGCTGAATTCTTGAAACATTGCGAGTTAAGTGGCGAAACTTAACGCCAGGTCCAGCTTTTCAGCTTCACGCTGTATCCTGCATGTACTAGGGTAGGCAGAGAGAAGTTAGTGTTAATACACTCCGCTCCCCACTTTCCGCTGAATTTTGAGGACATTGCGTGTTGAGTGGTGGCACTCAACGCCTCGCATTGCCCCGATGCAATAGCGAAGCGAAAATATTAAATATTTCATTCTAATATATATTTCAGTGCAAAATTGAACCCACAACCTGTCGCGTTTACAGTGACACGCTTGGTTGGCACAACTGGCCTGGTCGTAGGCCATAATATGCGGTAAAAAGCATGAAAAAAGAAACATATTCTGGACTTTCACACTCAATGCAATTGTAGGTCAACAGTATCATGTTTTTTTTTACTTGTAAACATTGCCCCAAATTATTTTGTAGCTAGGTCATAATAAAAGTAGGCTTATTTTATAAACTAATGTATGAAATACATGCAAACAGTTCAATTAACTCTTGGACTATTTTAATATTATATCTGAATATGTTTTTAAGCAATTACAGTACATTCAAGTTATATGAATGAGGTTAAATATTAATTTTCAAAAAAGATTTTAAAATGAGATTCTTATTATATGGGACAGCTATAAGCTTAATTGCTTTTAACATTAATAACGAAGCTTGCAAACATACCAAAAGACGTGAATTACTTTTTTAATTGAAATTAAATAATTTCCATTAACTTTTTTTATAGTGTATCCCGCACATACCAGGGTCGGGAACCTGGTGTTCAGTTTTAAGAAACTTCGTTCACATTAAGACACTTCCTTTACGCGTAGGGAGGATCTACATGAAAAGATTCAGGAATTTGATATTCTTGAATCTTTTCGTGTAGATTGGCGGAATTCAACTCCGTGCTTTGACTTGTTACCAGAGCGAGGAATAGAAAATAATGAATATTGCCTGTTTATTTCAGCAGAGAAGGAAATAAAAATAATTAATCCCAAGTGAGAATCAAACCCACAAATATTATGCTTACAGTCAGATGGTGATCCACTGCGCCACGATGCCATATCATTAAGTCCTCTCTGCCTTTACTCATAAAACAGAACATATGTAAAAACTTATATGTAAAATTTACAAACCCCAAATAAAGTCGTTACTAAAAATTCACTGTCTCCAATATATATTGAACAGTCAAGTTAATAATAATAATAAAAATAAGGAAAACATGGTGTTCTTAACGCGATATATTGCAGAAAAGATTGCCTCGTGCGCACTCAGCCATTTTATATTAAGCCGATTATTCGTACGTGGAATACATCATTATTAAATGGATTCGTCGGCTGAAGGGGTTGCGTGATCTTAAAATCTACTGTGGTTTTTCATCTATAATAACAATAATATAAATTATTATATGCTTTGTGTGTATTTACAATTGTTAAAGAAAAAATAAGAAATAGCTGTAATTCTTTTTTTATGAGATGAAAGAAGAAAATCTCCACTCTGGTCTGGTGGTTGTTGAGATCTGCCACTCTATACGCAATATCTCGAAAGTTGGGTCGAAAGTAGGAAACGTAAAGTTCTTCTACTACTTCCTTCTATCTACTCTGCAATATAGAAAAAAGGGAAGCTGAGAGAGAGAAAATAGAATGAAATATTTGACATCTTATCAGAAAACATTTCAAAGAGCTATTTAATATAGGAAATATAAGATAAAGAGAGAGCGATAGAGGAATAATGTTATCGTTACTTTTGAAGAATGTCTCAATAAGTTTTTAAATGCCCTATTTAATTAATATTTCAAGTATGAATATTTAAATCAATAACAAAGCAACTAAGCTCGATTATATAAAAAGCTTTTATGCAGATAATTTTCTATATTTACGGCTTCATTTTTATATAATAAAAATTCTCAGAACTGTTTACTAAGTGAAACATGAAACGAAATTGAGACTTTTCATGTCTCGTATTACACTTTTCTTTTCTGTATTAAACTTACATCTTTGTGTAGATTTCTCCTCTTAACTTTGAAGTTAGCGTTATTTTCCTGCGAGAATGAAATTCAGTGTTGTCGAGAAAATATGAAACTCCACAGATATATTTTATTTGCCCGGAACACCGACTTCGTGCTCTCGGCATACTGAAAATACTTTTCCTGGATATTCTTTGTGATTTGCTACAATAGGAATAGGAAAATCTATAATATATACGTCTGCTACGAATAAAAGTTCCATTGCTTTTCCTAAGACAAAAAATAAAAACTAACTTTGAAAGCCTTTTTATGTATGTCCTCTCAGAAATCTAACAGTATATCGTAATACAATCGACTGACCACTTTCAGGCTTCCCAAGCCCTAAAATAACCGAACTTTGTTTCGTTTTAACAAGTTTGCAAAAAAAAAACATAAAATTTTAATAATGTTACAAAAACATATGCAGTTATAAATGTGAGTCGTAGAGACATAAACATCGCCTTATAAAAATAACATTTTGAATAAAATATTAGTTTTACGTGTTCGTCTAGATCGTAAAAGATTTACAAATTCAATATGCGTCCCAACTATTCTCTCCGCCGCTTACTTTGATCGCTCCGTCCCGATCTCCGTCATTACTCTTCGCTATCTGCACCATCCAGGGTCGCGAACACGCATTTGCATAAAATATTACGAGCGAAGACGTTTGACCTTACATTGAAACAATACTACGATTACATTCCATCCTTGAAATGGCGTCCTTGTTGTGCATGTCAAATGGTGATTCTAGTTTTCTTTTTTTCTATATATATATATATATATATGTATGTATGTATATATATATATGTAGAAAATTTAATTTGAGCTTTTATATAAAAAGTAGAAGAGGTTAGTTGTAGCCCAGCGGCACAAGCGTGTGACTACAACAGGTTGTGGGTTCAATTTCCAGTCGGGGAAATTATATAATACTAGCGACCCTCTTGCGGCTTCGCCCGCTTTTACTACTGGATTATTCATATAACGTATGTTTGCAAAGCACTTTTAAATCTGTGCTACTAATCTTTTAAAGTACTTATTAAAATATATTTAAATAATTATTTTTAGATAATTAAATGACTATTTTTAAACGGAAGAAATTATAGACAAAAACCTACTTACTAATAACTAGTACAAAAATATGAAACCAAATATATCGCGCTGAAATAATACATTCAACTCCAATTATCCAATACGTGCAAACGCGTATAAATCTTCTTTACTATAGAGGCAGGCGGGTTTTTTTTCGAATTTGTGGTTAATGCTGAAGAGGGTATTCTGTCCCTGATGCAAAGCAAGCACTACGTGGCTGCTAATGGTGAAAACCGCATCAGAATCCTTTGGGAGGTTTAGAAGAAGAAGAGTTAGAAACGCCAGACAGACACGAAAAGCGACTTTTTAGCGTTTTATAAGATATAGGAATTTTCGTTATCGCGCTCTGGTTATGAGGCATTTTTGCATAGATGCTTGAAAGTTTGACGGAAAGTAACTAACGGAGTGTCTTAACACTTCCATTCCATCTGCTACTGCTATATGCGGGATAGAGCGTGAAGCTAAAAAAAAGAAAAAAAAACATAAGAGAAATATAATATTAGAAGTAAAAAACATAAGATAATAAATATTTCCAATTATCTTTCTTTTACTTTACCTATGAAATGATTGATATTTAATAACAGTATAACATTCGTATTCAAGTGGTAATATAACACGAGATCCTATTGTAGTCATGCACTTGAAGTATATTATTTTCAAAACAATTAATTCATTCTTATATCAATTCAGGCAAGTAGTTACAATCATCTTATATCGATCTTTATTTACTAGTAAGTATAATTCTTCATACTATTGATACAAACTAGGCTTATTTTTATCTTCTATAGTAATATAATAAAGCGGAAGAGTTTGTTTGTTTGTTTAAATGCATTCTTCAGAACTGCCATAGGCTATATAACATTACAGTGTACTAAGCACAAGTCGGTGTACAGCCACCGGGTTGTGTTCATGATTGAATTTATCAGTCTGTTGGCAAATGCAGCATAATAAAAGTATTATGTGGTATGCAGGGGAAGCCGCGAGTGGGCTGCTAGTTATAATTTAAGCTTGAGACTGACAGCAGCGACTGCCAGTCGTGACGCAGGTGCAGAATTCAGCAGAAAAAGGGGAATGGAATATCTTAGCATCAGGTTCCCTCTGCCTACCCTTGTGTGTGCGGGATACAGCGTGACGCTAAAATAAACTATAATCACACATTCCTTAAAGCCAGCCTGCCTTACACATATTTATACAATTATTTTACTGCATCACATTTCTATTTTACTCAAAGTGACTACTGCAAATGTTATAAAAGTTTGAAGTTCCCTCCAAATCTAATACAAGCTCGGCATCACAATGCGATGACTGATTGCATTATGTGAGACCGCACGGGAATTTAATACAAATGCCAATCTCGACGTGCAAGACCTGTCGGTTACGGTTCCTCTGAATTTACTGCTGCCTCGAAACGAAATAGATTTAGAGAAATACCTGGGGCTGGTATCGATCCTTGCCTTTTTATGTAAATTCGTATTTATCGTAGGAACTACGACAAATAGAGTAGAACTGAGTAGAATATATTTATTTTTTGAATGGAGAACTGTTATCAAGACACGTGCAAGTATTCCAGCCAAGTTAAAATGCTCTGACTTACACACTCTGTATTTTATATAAAACATTTCGAGCCCTTTTGGGCCTTCAACAACTTGTCAACTGTTTTTTTTTTAATTTGCGTATTTCTGGCTGACTCACTCTATCATCATAAACCTAACTCACTTCTAGATGACCTAGAAATTTGATTTATAGTATGAAGGTCGATTGTTATTCATATAGTAGTTTCACCGAAAAAACAGAAAAATAAAGATTATTAATAATTACAACCAAAAAAATATAAGAAAGTTATGTCAAAAAACGTAGGGAAAAACTACGAGTATATTTGATTATAATTTCTTTACAGAAACTAATGATATCCCATCAACAATATACAGCAGTAAGCCCTAAAACAGTATTTTTTTCAAATAATCTATTACCGACATAAGTAAACACCTCTCGTCACCACGAACAAGCTTGCATCTCTAAGCAATAGGTGTACAGTCATATCCTTTGAGCCTTAACTCAAAGTTGTACCTCACTTATAACAGTTCACCGCTCGCCGCACTAAGTGCTTTACACTCCTTAAAACATTTCCTTCATTTGCATACACTTTGAAGAATACTTTTTAAAAAACGTATAAAATTTTAATTTTTCTTTCTTAAGTGTGGAATAACACTTTGAAAATGTTAAAAACACTTTGTAGAACTCTATATTTTTGTTCTTATTTATTAATTATTATGTTTATGTTTGTAACTTAAACGTGTTCTAATGCAGTATTTCTTTTAAATAATTGAAAAACTACATACATGCTTCGTGATTATCTTAAGCTTCACGCTGTATATAGCTAGGGAACCTGATGTTAAGACACTCTGTTGCCCATTTTCCGCCGAATTGAGTTTGAAAATTGGTCGCTAAAGATAAAGCGTGAAGTAAATTAAGTTATTTAAAAATAAAAATAATTCTCTAACTTATTTGAGACACACAAAAATACCAGCTATATTATGATACATTACATTGAATTATAAACACTTCCTCAATCCCTTACAAAGTAGATAATCTACCAAAAGTTGGCTAATCTAGTCAAACCTAGCGTGCTACGTCATCGATTACGCCTCCCTCACACACTGAGTGCTTCCAACTATGTAGGATACCTAATTGCCCGCATTCCACTGTCGTCTGTTCCAAATGAACATCACAGAGATTCTCTATATTATATATTAGTTCTATAGCTTAAGAATTCCACTTACATACATATAGAATAAAAAATCAGCTTCACGCTGTATCACGTACAAATTAGGGCAAAGGGAACCTAGTACACACTCAATTCCCCAATTTACGCTGAATTTTCGAAGCATTGCGTGTGTGTGGCGGAATTCAGCACTGTGCTTTGCCTCTACACCAGTGCTAAGAAAGGAAAATATAAATTTTAAATAAATATTTCATTTCCTCGAGTGGGGATTGAACCCACAACCAGTTCCGTTTGCAGTCACACATTTGTGTCTATGCGCTATGAGTGGCCTCATTAATACACATACATACACATGTAATATTCAAATATTACTGTATATTCAGTACTAAAAATTTAAAATTAAATAAGACTTCTATTTTATTGCACTTTCTTGTAAAGTTGAAGATTGAAAAGTAAGAAAAAGTCTGTCTGTACCGTCAGTAAAGTCCGCTCCGTACGAAAAGTCGAGACTCGAGAACTACTTTGGCGGTGGTCCTAATAAAAATGTGACAGGCAGAACGAAAATTTGACGCTGCGTGAAATTGGTTATTCTTTTTAAAATGAAAGTTCATGTACAAAAAGGAAAAAAATATTTTACCAAAAAGATCAGTTTTGTAAAATATGTTATTAAATGAAAGTGGGGGCAGAGTGTGTCAACACTAGGCTCCCTCTGCCTATCCTGCCGCAAGCGGGATACAGCGTGAAGCTAAAAAAAAACATTTTATTGCACAATGTATTACGAAACGGGTTATTATATAAAATATATTAACATAAAATTACTGGGATATCAGTCGTATCGAATTGATCATTATTTAACTGGCAGGTGTAATGGAGGCTTGAACATGAAATTCAGTTGAATAATTACGAAAAACATTAAATTTTTTGATAATGTTTCAAAGAACACCTCTTATTAAACTTGTTTTGTTAAAATAATATCAACACAAACGTTATCAATAAATTACACATACATTATAAACTTAAATTGCGGCGTTGAATTTTGCCATTCACCACGCAATACCTTCTTAATACGGTCGAAATCTGGGAACGGAACGAATGTCTCAATGAAAACAGAGTGTCTCGACACTAGGTTTCCAGATTATCTCTGCCTACCCTGCCATATGCGGTTGCATGCAAGAAAAAAAATAAGATTATAATTTTAATATATAGTTGTATTTATATAGTTAAACAAATTAACTTGTAATATTTTAAAAAGTTAATAAATCTCATTCTCACTAGTATAGACAATATCAGTTCTAAGGTATCATCATTAAATGAAGTTAATCAATTCACAGTTAAAGGGCTTGCGGTTCGATTACATCCGGATGTACCCTATGAATATGCTAAATGGATTTGGAAATGCGCTGTCACAATACACAATATGGAAGGACATGTATGCATATGCATGCATTTATTACTTTTATTTTTATTTTCATACGTTCATTTCCATATTCATTTTTTTATATAAATATAGCGATAGCAGGGAAGGCAGCGAGAACTTAGTGCTAAGACCCTCCGGTCCCCAGTTTTCGCCGGATTCTGGAGGTTGCAAGTTACCTGTAAATAAGAGAAACGACAATTACAGTTAATTATTCGTATCTCTCTTTTATCTATTATTTTTATCCAATCTGCTTTGGTTTATAGCAATTAATTATTCTTTTCTTACGTTGCTTTTATCTTCACACGTATTCAATTTTTTATTCCCACTATATGGCTGTCAATTAATGATAGACATTTGACGAGAGAGTATATTCTCTTTACATAAATAAACATACTATACTATTAATTAACCTATCACAGAGTGCTTGTTAACTAAATCCAATATGTTCGTCGGACACACCGTAACTCAATTACGAATGTTCAATGTAATAGCTAAGTTGCTTCATTCTGTTTAGATGCCTATTGTTGGTAGAACCGCGCCGCGCCGTTCAAAATGAAAATCTAGACCAATACTCCCACTGGGGGATGCATTCATGCGACTTTAGTTCAATTTACACTTTATTGGAAAATTTGAATTCGTTTCGAATGTACGCTACAGTATCAGTATGCAAATGATAAAGTAATTTAGTTCACTCGTTCATCAATATTCTACTATAGGTATGGTGTTCAAATTGAAATTCATATATTCTTTATTTTATAAATATTGTAGTTTTTTTAATGCAAGATATTCTTTTGTTTTAGCGTGTGATTTTTATTTGATTTTCGTTCGTGGTGGTCTTGTTGTGATTGATTAAGATTTCAGAGATTTTTTTTTTATTATTTTTTTCTTATTTTGGTAATTTGAGTTGAGTTGAGTGAGTTGTACATTTTACTCACTTAACTCCACACTTCGTCTTTTAAATTGTTGGTAATTTGTGAATTAAGTTATATATCAATAGGATCACTATATAAATAAGTTGTAACAAGCGTATAAGAATTTTGAAGTAGCTTGATGAAAACGTGTGAGTTAGTGGTCAGAGCGACGATTTCAAAGAGCCTACTACAAATCTGTAATGTACAATTTTGACACGATTTCCAAAAAAGTATTTTTCTTTTCTAAGTGTGAAATAATACTTTAAAATATTAAAACACACCGCCATTATATCTTCGTAATTAAATTCGAACAAAATCAAATGAACAAATTAAAGAAAAAAAACACAACAAACAACAGCCTTAATAAAATTTACCATTAATAATTTCAAATAATAAATGACTATAACGGTATACAGCGTGAACTATTTATATAAATTTTAATTAAATAAAAACAATAAAAAACAGCTATTATGAAGCTTATACAGCTAATAGGTCTTACCGAGAACCATTCGTCATGCCAGAACAATCCCAACGCACGCTCCGTCATTTATATTACATGTTGGTACCGCAAACAAATGCAAGTAATATGTTACCAACGTACTACGAGCTACGAGCTAAGAGCTACGAGCTAGGGGTTACGAGACTACGGGGATATGTATAGGAATTGTTGCAATAAGGTGTAGGACGTAGAGGTGAACTATTTAATAATAAAGGAAGCTTATACAAAATTATTTTAGCTTATATTTATATAAACAATTGCCATGTTATGCATAAGATATATATATACTATTAATATGTAAAATAGTAAACGATCTATAAACGTGATAGGGTGTGGGTTTGATTTCCACTTAAAGATATAATTTGTATTTTTTTCCTTGACCTGGTAACGAGGCAAAGTCCGGCGTGAAGTTCCGCCATTCAACACGCAATGCCTACAGAATTGGATGGAAAATGGGGAACGGAAGTTTTAAAAGGAACGGAGTGTCTTATCATTAGATTCCCAGTTTCCGTCTGGGTATACAGCGTCAAGCTATAAAAATAAATGGAAATATCCATACCTATATTATAAATTCGAAAGTAACTCTGTCTGTCTGTCTGTCTGTCTGTCTGTCTGTCT